>CM055123.1:290630424-291246979 GCA_029206835.1 Rana muscosa | reverse complement strand
GGCGGCGATCGGCTCGGGTCAGAACTGTGCATGCACAATTCCAGAAGTCCCCGAGAAGATCAGAATCTGAGCCACCGAGTCTTGTAGATGCTATAACTTTTGCGCAAACCAATCAATATGCGCTTGGGATTTTTGTTAAAACATGTAGCAGAATACATATTGCCCTAAACTGATGAAGAAATTTGATTTCTTACAGCTTTTTATTTGATATGTTTTATAGCAGAAAGTAAAAGATATTTTTGATTTTTTTTCAAAACTATCAGTCTTTTTTTGTTTATAGCGTAAAAAATAAAAACCACAGAGGTGATCAAATACCACCAAAATAAATCTCTATTTGTGGGAAATAAAGTACAGCAATTGTTTTTGGGTACAGCGCCGCACAACCGTACAATTGTCAGTTAAAGTAATGCAGTGCTGCATCACAAAAAAATGGCCTGGTCATGGAGGGGTGGGGGGGGTGGATCTTCTGGAGCTGAAGTGGTTAAATAAAGGATAAAAAGGATATGATTTTTTTTCCAAGCAAATTTTGCAGCTCTGCAAAGGAAATTGGGAGCTTACACTTTGGTGAAATTCTTTACCCAGGTTTCCCTCATTCTCCTGACTGAATTCAATGGGGAGTTATTTACTAAAACTGTATGGTGTAAAATCTGGTGCAGCTGTGCAGAGAAACCAAGCAGCTGACAGGTTATAATTTTTCTCGTTCAATAATTTTATTGTAGGTATATCAAAAATGTACAGCAATACAACCTAGTCCTCCCACGGAGGGGCTTCAACTGCCAACATAGAGAACATAAGTATACATACACAACATAAGCAAAGGAGGAAGGGCCTCCTTCTTAAACAAGCATTTACAACTTAAAAAAAGCATATATGTATTTTGGGGGAACACCCCATATTTGCCAAGGTGTTCAGGACTTTTATGTCAACACCTCCTTAGGCCTCATGTACACTGCTGCTGGTAAACAGACATTTAGGAGCAGTTGGGCATTTTTTTCAACTGCTCCTGAACTCTCCTCTGTGTTATCTTATCAGCAGGGCTTTTTTTCAGGGGGAACTTGGTGGAACTCAGTTCCACCACCTCTGGGTCAGACCCTTGGGGGGGGGGGGTGTCTGCTGACCAGAATCACTTGTAAACACAGATGTCCGGTTTCTGTGTTTACAAGTGACAGCTCTGCACTCTGTGTGTAACCCCCCTGAACTCTGCACTCTGTATGTAATGCAATCCTTGTATTTAATGCCCCTTTAAGACCCTCCTACTGTTTGTGAAATTTGACTGACCACACCCACTATTTAATGTGATTTGGAGGGTGTGTGTGGGTGGAGGGGTTTTGGGGGGTCGTGTTTGAGTTCCAGCTCCTATTGTTTGAGAAAAAAAGCCCTGCTTATCAGTAAATGTACACTGGTTTGTTTATAGTCGTTTCTAGGCAGTTGCGTTTAGAGGCTTTTTCTTGAACCCAAAATTTGTTTAGAAGCTGTGTTTAGAGGCAGTGGAAGCGCCAAATGTGGCTAAACAGCGTTTTGTCTACAGAAGTTTTTCATTTTAACAAAAAAATAAAAAATTCAAATGCTTCTAGACGCAAACGCGGCTAAACGTGGCATATAAACGTGGCTAAATGGCCGTTTTTAGACACGGGTTTCTAGCTGTCAAGTTAAATCATTCAGAAGAGGTCGAACAATGTTCCCATGTACATGAAGCCTCAGTTGGCAGTCCTGACACCAATAGGCAGCCAAAGAGGGCTGAGAAACCCATCAAAAGAAGAATACCAGAGCAGAGAGCAAGACAGGAGAGAGAAAAAAGTAAAGTAGAAAAGAGAGAAGAGGGATAGGGACCTGGGGTCACCCGAGCCAAACCACGCCTGTCAGGGGGAGATCAGGGAAGGCATACGCCAACCATGGTTCCCAAACCTTGAGAAACTTGGCATGCGCGGGTCATGGAGAATACTAGACATTTGTTCATTTAGCATCATGACTGTAAGACTGTCCCGACTGGTTTTAAGTTTTAAAGCTCAATTGAACAAGCTGAAGTTGGCTACCACCATGCACAGCTGCACCAGATTCTGAGTGCACCTGTTTTAGTAAATCCCCCCCAATGAGTGAATCTGATGTGAAAGTTGTGTGAGTTTTGTATAAAACAAAATGATACAAACAAATCATTTTGTTTCTCTTCCCAAACCTTGTGTTTTCAGCGTAATTTCTTCCCCTCTGTCTCTGCCTCTATGGGGGCGGAGTCCTTCAGGTTTAGTCTCCTCTCCTCTGTATAGAGTTTGCACAGTGTAGTCAGACACTCCTAGACTACACACCTAGCACAGGATGGGGTTCGTAGAACGTCAAGAAAACATTGACATTGAGAATGCAGAGGAGGGTTATGCCTTGTACACATGATCGGAATTTCCGATGGAAAAAGTCAGACGGAATTTTTTCAGCAGCTATTCCGACCATGTGTATGCCCCATCAGACTTTTTCCATCGGCGTTTAGTTAGAGAACATGTTCTCTTTTACTCCGATGGAATTCCGATGTGATTTTGGCCGGTCAAAAGTCCAACAGTGCGTACGGGGCTTAAGAGTCGCCCTTTTCCTTACACTCAGAGCAGAAGCTATCACAGCTTCTCTAATACACACAGGGGTTGATTACTAAAACTGGAAAATGTAAAATCTGGTGAAGCGCTACTTAGAAACCAATCAGCTTCCAGGTTTTATTGTAGAAGCTTAACTGAAAAATCGGAGTGCACAGACCACGGCAGGACCTCCTGCACTTGACTACCCCCCGGAACTTTGTAGCTCCTCCTGGGGGTCAGAGGGGCTTTTCTTCCTATGCAGGGTTGGTCCCTGAACTGTCTTCTCCAGAGGACTCCCTTTGCCTCCATTTGTACTCTATATCTTAGACATTGAAGTTTGTTTTCACGCCGTTTTACCTTTCGGTAGATGTCGAAGGACTGATTTGTATATTGGATGTGACAAAAGCACGTTGTACCAATTGTGATCCATGTAAACTCTACATTTTTTTGTATCTGTTCACCTTGTCGGATTTTCCGATCATGTGTACGCGGCATAAGTCTGCTGAGAAATTGCCTTCAATCTCTCTATTCGTCATTACTCGCCCTTCTATTGAAAAATGAAAAAGCCTACTAATGCCCCGTCGTGACAGGGCCTTAAAACGGGGATCTGTTATTCCTGGCTGAAAAGTCGATGTGCCCAAGACTGGAGTCATGGGAGTCGGATCGGGTTAGATGGTGGTGGTTTTAAAAATCTTCTTAGAGTTCGTAGAGTCGCACCCACCATTGGGTGTCTCGTCGTGGATTGTGGAATATCCCTGCCTCGAAGCCAGACAAGCCCCTCCAGAGGTAGATCAATAGTTGCCTGTTCCATATGGATCCATGGATTCTTTAACCACCTCGCGCCCGCCGTACGAGAATATACGGCCGCAAGGTGGTTGTCAAATGCCGGGAGGCCGTTATTATACGGCCTCCTCTATTTGGCCACTGGGGGGCGCGCGATCGGCGGTTACAGAGACAAGGACATGGATCTCTGTGTGTAAACACAGAGATCCATGTCCTGTCAGGGAGAGGGGACCGATGCTGTGTCCCTTGTACATAGGGACACAGATCGGTCTCCTCCCCCAGTCAGTCCTCTCCCCCCACAGTAAAAATCACTAATAGGGAACACATTTAACCCCTTCCTCGCCCCCTAGTGTTAACCCCTTCCCTGCCAGTCACATTTATACAGTAATCAGTGCATATTTATAGCACTGTTCGCTGTATAAATGTGAATGGTCCCAAATTAGTGTCAAAAGTGTCCGATGTGTCCGCCATAATGTTGCAGTCACAAAAAAAATCACTGATCGCCGCCATTACTAATAAAAAAAAAAAATTATAAAAATGCCATAAAACTACCCCCTATTTTGTAAACGCTATAACTTTTGTGCAAACCAATCAATAAACGCTGATTGCGATTTTTTTTTTACCAAAAATATGTAGAAGAATACGTATCGGCCTAAACTGAGGAAAAAAATATAAAAAAAAAAAAAAATTGGGATATTTATTATAGCAAAGTGTAAGAAATATTGCTTTTTTTTCAAAATTGTCGCTATATTTTTGTTTATAGCGCAAAAAATAAAAACCGCCGAGGTGATCAAATACCACCAAAAGAAAGCTCTATTTGTGCGAAAAAAAGGACGTCAATTTTGTTTGGGAGCCACGTCGCACGACCGCGCAATTGTCATTCAAAGCGTGACAGTGCTGAAAGCTGAAAATTGGCCTGGGCAGGAAGGGGGTTTAAGTGCCAAGTAAGGAAGGGGTTAAATGCACACACCAATCCACTACTCGTGCCATATGCGAGGCCTTATATTATTTAACTTGGTCCGGAACTCCCACTTCCCCTTTCTCCTTTGGAAGCGATAGAATATTTCTACGCAACCTCGCTGGTTTTCCAGCCCATATGAACTTCATAAACTCTGATCTAATATCTCTCAGAAAACCCATAGGGATTTTTATGGGTAGTGTCTGAAATAAATATAGCAGCCTTGGCGTGACATTCATTTTGATAATATTGATCCTACCGAACCATGTTAAAACCTCCCTATTCCATTGCTGAAAATCTAATTTAACCACTTCAGCCCTGGACCATTTCGCTGGTCAAAGACCAGGCCACTTCTTGCGATTCGGCACTGCGCCGCTTTAACTGACAATTGCGCGGTCGTGCGACGTGGCTCCCAAACAAAATTGACATCCTTTTTTTCCCACAAATAGAGCTTTCTTTTGGTGGTATTTGATCACCTCTGCGGTTTTTATTTTTTGCGTTTTAAACGAAAATAGAGCGACAATTTTGAAAAAAATGCAATATAATAAATATACCTAAAAAATATAAAAAAAAAACACATTTTTTTCCTCAGTTTAGGCCGACACATATTCTTCTACATATTTTTGGTGAAAAAATCGCAATAAGCGTTTATTGATTGGTTTGCTCAAAAGTTATGCCGCGTACACACGATCATTTTTCCCGCCAGGAAAAATGAAAAAAATAATTTTTAACAAGAAAAACGACCGTGTGTGGGCTTTTTGTCATTTTTCCCGACAGGAAAAACGGCATTAATCATGACGAGAAAAATTAGAACATGCTCTAATTTTTCTCGTCGTGATTCCCGTCATTTTTTTCCGTGGCAGTTTTCCCATAGGGAAACACTGCCACGGAGCCCACACACGGTCGTTTTTCTCGAAAAAGAAAAAAATTTCAGGAAAAACAGACATGTGTAGGGAACCAAGCCGTTCTCTCGTTTTTCCCGTCGATCGTGTGTACGCGGCATAAAATAGGGGATAGTTTTATGTCATTTTTATTAATAATTTATTTTTTACTAGTAATGGCGGCAATCAGCTATTTTTATCCTTACTGCGACATTATGGCGGACACATCGGTCACTTTTGACAGCATTTTGGGACCATTGTCATTTTTACAGCGATCAGTGCTATAAAAATGCACTGATTACTGTAAAAATGACACTGACAGTGAAGGGGTTAACCACTAGGTGGCGCTGTAGGGGTTAAGTGTGACCTGGTAAGTGTTTCTTACTGTAGGGGGATAGGCTGTGTGTGACATGACACTGATCTCCGCTCGGTGACCACACGGCGGCATCTTAAAGGGGACGTACCTGTACGCCCTTATGCCTGTCCGTGCCATTCTGTCGAAGTATATAGTCGTGCGGCGGTCCTTAAGCGGTTAAACTGGATCATAGGGGCAAAATTAAATACAAAGACCCTTAATAGTTTCTTTGATATATTTGTTCCTAGGTAACAGACATGGGAATCTGTCCATTTAAATGAAAATTGGGAAGCGATCGGATGCTGAAGAGCAGAGTCCAGCTCCACCCCCATCGCTTCTGACTTTTCATAATTCACATTGAAATTGGACAGCGTACCATATGTGCGCAGTTCCTGTAGCAGGGATGGATAGGAAACAAAGAACATCAAATCATCCGCATAAGCATCAATTTTATGTTCTCCGCTTTTTGTTAAAATACCTCTAATGTCCACATTGGCTCATATTATTCTCAAAAGCAGTTCTAAAGTTAGAACAAAAATAATAGGAGACAATGGGCAACACTGACGAGTCCCGTTTCCAATTGGGAAGGGATCTGATATTATGTCATTGATCTTAACTCGGTACCGAATACAGGTTTGAGAACCAGCTCTGCATCCCCTCCCCCAGTCCAATATGTTGTATCATAGCTTTTAAAAATCTCCAGTCAACCCTATCAAATGCTTTCTCCGCATCTGTGAAGAACAGCGCTAGGGGAATGTAGCCCTACCCCCGTAGGAGCTGCTGGTTTTGTTTTGGGTCTACGTTGTGCCTATCAACCCCTTGGAATTGTGTCAAACCCTCCCTTGGCACAACTGGCATATACAAATATTGTGGAACCCACTTGTTGCTGGGGAACACGCTAAAACCCCACCACAGTAAAATTGCAATATAGATTGTTGCCTTGAATTGGCCACTTCTCCTTCCACAAGTTAACAGAGAAACTGCACACAGGTTTGCACTTAACCATGGGTGAAATTTACTTGGTAAGATATAAAGGTAAAACAAGGTTATACATACAGTTGACTCTGCAGGGCCCTGCAAGAGTCAATAATAAAATAAATAATTGCTATCAGACAAAATATCTTAACTTGCAGTGTTGAGCCTCGTACACACGATCGGATATCCTATGGATTCTAATCCGATGGTTTTGTCCATCGGAAATCCGATGAAGCTGACTTCCATCAGTCTTGCCTACACACCATCAGTCAAAAAAACGACCGTTCCAAACGCGGTGACGTAAAACACTCAGATGAGCCAAGAAAAATTAAGTTCAATGCTTCTGAGCATGCGTCGACTTGATTCTGAGCATGCGTGGGTTTTTTCTCCGATGGAGTTCCACACAGACGATCGGAATTTGCTATCATTTTTTTTTCCATCGGATAAATTTAAAACATGTTCTATTTTTAATCACCGATGGAAAAAAAAACCGATGGGGCCCATACACGATCGTTTTGTCCGATGAAAAACGTCCATCGGACTGTTTTCATTGGTAAAACCGATCGTGTGTAGAGGGCTTTACCCACGGGGCACTTAAACCCCCTTCCTAACCAGACCAATTTTCAGCTTTCGGGGCTCTCACATTTTGAATGACAATTACTTTAATTTTTGTCCTTTTTTTTACACAAATAGAGATTTCTTTTTTTGGTATTCAATCACTGATGTGTTTTTAATTTTTTTGCACTATAAAAGAAAAAATACTGAAAATTCTTTAAAAAAATACATTTTCTTCGTTTCTGCTATACAATTTTGCAAATTGGTCATTTTTCTTCATAAATTTTGGCCAAAATGTATACTGCTACATATCTTTGGTAAAATTAACCCAAATTGGTGTATATTATTTGGTCTTTGTGAAAGTTATAGAGTCTACAAGCTATGGTGCCAATCTCTAAAAATTGATTACACCTGAAGTACTGACGGCCTATCTCAATTATTGAGACCCTAACAAACCAGGAAGGTACAAATACCCCCCAAATGACCCCTTTTTGGAAATTAGACATTTCAAGGTATTTAGGAAGAGGCATGTTTCACAAAATTGTCATATAAGCAGGTTATTTCTTACACACAGCATGCATACCACAAATTACACTGCAAAACACATTCTGCTACTCCTCCTGAGTATGGCGATACCACATGTGTGAGGCATTTACCCGGCGGTCACGGATACTCCCGTGTGCGCACCCCAGGGGGCGCGCGGAAGCGGGATTCTGGGAGGACGTCAATGTGCGCCCTCCCAGAGTTATCGAGCCGCACTGTAGCCATCATTCGGCTATAGCGCAGTTGTTAAGTGGTTAATTTCTGCTCTGATATACAGATGATGGGTTCAGAATCTGAATAATTTGGAATGAAGTGTTATAGGACGTTTATGACATGAAATGTGTGATTGACAGAATTACAGGAACCGAATGATGCTATCAAGTCAGCATGGACCAAAACCCTTAACGCGAGTTCCCAGCGCCATGTCATATCCATTTTATAAACATTTTGGCACTAACTGCCAATGACTCTGATGAAATAGATTAGTTATCTTTTGAAAAACTGTTCAACTAAAACCCATTACACTTTCTTGTCACAGTTCTTATAGCATTAGAAATATCTTTGTTCCTTAGAGTGTAGACAAATGGGTTGAATGTTGGAACAACAGCTGTATAGAGCAATGCCAACAACTTGTCCAATTCCCTAGAATGCTTAGACTTTGGTTTGGTGTACAGTATAATGATTGGACCAAAGAAAAATATCACTGTGGTGAGGTGAGAGGAGCAACTAGAAAAAGCTTTGTGTCGCCCTTTTGATGACTGAATGTTCAGTATGGCAAAGATGATCACTACGTAGCAAGTTATAATAAACAAAAAAGGTAAAGTTGCCAACAATATAATCTGAGATACCAGAAGTATGTTTCTGCTTATAGAATCATTAGAGGAAATGGAGTACAATATTTTCTGGTCACAAAAGAAATGGTGAAAATTTTCTGTGGAACAGAAAGATAACACAGATGTAACTATCACATTGATTACTGCATCAATCACAGATATAAGACAAGTGGACATTGCCAATGAAAGGCATACAGTTTTGCTCATCAGTAAAGAATACTGTAAGGGCTTACAGATTGCCACATATCGGTCATAGGACATGGAGGTCAACACAAAAATATCAAAAGCACCCGACAATGCAAAGAAGTACACCTGAGTCATACAGGCAGAGAAAGACATCCGGTGGTCATGTGTTAGGAGTATGGAGAGCAGTTTTGGAAGAGTAACTTAAACATGTAAAACATCAGCTATGGCAAGATTACCCAGGAAGAAATACATTGGAGTATGGAGCTGAGGAGCCAAACACACCAGTAGAGCAATGATCACGTTGCCAACAACAGTCATCAGATACATCAGTAGAACTGCAGTAAAAAGGAGACAGTTTCCTGTTTCATTGGTGGAAAATGCTAAAACGTAGAACACATTTCCTGTGGTGTGCCAGCATTTTTCCATCTTTCCTGCCTGGACTAAAAAAGATGCAATTGTTTATTTATTATAAATAATATGCTTACCATTACGTCCAGGTCATAATATGGCTATGAGCAATCAGCCATTACTTTATTATACATAACGGGACCCCAGAGCAGGCTATATATACATTACTAACTGGGTTATGCACCACCTATAGGTGCAGGGACACTGGCAGACAAAAAATAGACAGGAAGTCCCCCTCTATATAACCCCTCCCATACAGGAAGTACTTCAGTTTTTTTCACCAGTGTTTTGAAATGTGGATGGGCTCGTTTGTTTAAGCTCTCTATGAGTTTCATATTATGAACCTGGGCCAGTTCTTAAAAATCAAGGGACAGTTTTTTCTTTATCGGATCCATTTAAAAATTGCTATATGCTAAGATAAATGGTACTAGAGCCTCGCAAAGAAGACAAGAAGATTCAGCAAGGTTTTGCCTGTAATGCGACCCTCAGGGCGCTGGACCCTGTGTAGTGGAATCCTGGGCCCTACAGAACTAAGGCAATTCCTGTGGGGTGCTGTACAGGTCCAAGGGAGTGGACCCTCATAATAACAAGGGTACCCAGTCCTTGAAGGTTCTTTGGTGACAAAGCCCACCGTGATGGGTGAAGGTTGGACCTCTGGCTTGTGTCAGGGTCCTGCGGCGACAGTGATTAGTAGCCCCTGTTGGCATGTTTTATTTCCATTTCTCCTGCAACATGTGTTTGTTTGTGGCTGTTATTTTGTAAAAAAAGGACTGTGCTTTTCTCTTCATGATCCTAGTGGGTGTTTTAAGTCAGTCTTGCTCTGTTAAAGTTGCTTCCAAGGTCCTTCATGCCTCTAGGTTTTCTTACTGGGTAGGTCACAAAGTTTTTTTTTTTACTTGATGTCTGAGTCATTGAACTCACGGAGCACATGCACGACGCTCACACTGTGATCGCGGGAACATCAGGAAGCCGCCAGTGGCCATGTTTATTAGGTATCTGATGCCTGGGAGGCTGAAGGGACCTAACAGAGGGACACAGAGCAGGCTATTCCAGTGGAGTCACATGAGTCCTTGGTGTGACAAGTGGCAGCCTAGCTAATGTTGCATATTATGGTGGGACTGTAAAGGGTCTGTTATTGACTAAAGTTACAGTCTTGCAGGGGAAAATTATTGCTGAGGGACTTGTGTTATTTTACTCACAAGCCAGCTACTGTTGCACTAGCAAGATATGTCTTCCAGAAAGCGCAGTGGAGGGATCATGGCAGCAAGGGGCACAAGCTTCAACCAGCAGCCCCTGTAGAGGCTAGTCAGAGCATTGTGGCTACTACCACCGCACCTGTCTCAGCTTATGTTACCAAGGATGATTTGTCTTCAGCTCTGACTAGGTTAGAAATAAGATTGCTGGCATGATTGCTTCAGTCACACAGAGTGGAAAGAAAGATGAAAGATCCCCCTCCCCTAATCCTCCTGTATTAAAGCAAGAATGGATCGATGAGATGGAAGAGGTAATAATTAATGAAATGGCTGACCTTCAAGCAGAGGTCTCTGCCTCTGGGGAATCAGGACCTGAAGACGGCCAAATTTTGTCAGCTTCACAAAGACTTCTAGTCCACTCTCCAACGCAGATGGTTCGTTCTGCTCTTAAGTTACTTCCAGTGGAGGTTCCTGAGGCCTTGTGTCTGCTTTGGGGTCTCTAAAGCCTCTACAGCGTGCGCAGGCATTTCCACTTCACCCTCTATAAGAGCAAGTGGTTTATTCTGATTGAGAGCACCCAGACAGAATTTTTGTTTCTCCTAAAGGGTTTTCCTTCTTTTATCCTATGGAGGAAAAATTTGTATTAAAAAAATGGAGCATGCCAGCTGTGGATGCAGCAGTCTCTTCATAAAATAAGAGTTTAACTTGTTCGGTGGACAATGTGCAGGTCTTTAAGCACTTCAATACCGGGCATTTTCACCCCCTTCCTGCCCAGACCAATTTTTAGTTTTCAGCGCTGTCGCACTTTGAATGACAATTGCGCGGTCATGCAACACTGTACCCAAATGTGGTATTTGATCACCTCTGCGGGGGTTTTTTTTGCGCTATAAACAAAAGAAGAGAGACAATTTTGAAAAAAACACAATGTTTTTTACTTTTTGATTTAATAAATATCACAATTTTTTTTAAAAAAGCATATTTTTTCCTCAGTTTAGGCCAATATGTATTCTTCTACATAATTTTATTTAAAAAAAATGCAATAAGCGTATATTGATTGGTTTGCGCAAAAGTTATAGCATCTACAAAATAGGGGATAGATTTCTGGAATTTTTATTTATTTTTCTACTAGTAATGGCGGCGATCTGCGATTTTTATTGTGACCGTGACATTGCGAAGGACATATCGAACACTTTTTACACGATTTTGGGACCATTCACATTTATACAGCGATTAGTGCTATAAAGCTGCACTGATTACTGTGTAAATGTGACTGGCAGGGAAGGGGTTAACACTACGGGCGATCAAGGGGTTAAATATGTTCCCTAGGGAGTGATTCCAACTGTAGGGGGAGGGAACTCACAAGGGAAGGAGAATGATCTGTGTTCCTCTGTACTGGGAACACACATCAGTCTCCTCTCCTCTGACAGGATGTGGATCTGTGTGTTTACACACACAGATCCACGGTCCTGCTGTGATCACAGGCAATCGCGGGTGCCCGGCGGGCATCGCGACCGCCGGGCACGCACACCGGGTCCCAAGCGATGCGTCGCGTGGGCCCCTTAGACGGCCGGGAAACCCAGGATGTCATATGACGTCCACCCGGAGGGAGAGAGGGTTCCTGCCGATGTCATTTTACAATGACTCGGTAAGGAAACGGTTAAGGACTCGGTTGATAAGAAATTGGAATCATTGCTAAAAGCTTCCTTTTCTTTGGCTGGCTCTGCTACTCAGCCCGCAGTGGCAGCAAATGGTGTTTGTCAGTCCTTAAAGGACCAGGTCAAATGGCCTAATAGGCCTAATCTGGAGGATGACTCTGCTGAGGATATGGCAGTTTTACCTTGGGTCTTGTGCTTAGCTGTAGATGCCCTTAAAGACTCTATACAGCAAATCTCACGCCTGTCTGTGCATATGCACAGGATTTTGTAGATAAAAAGCTGGTCAACTGAACTTCCTTGCAAAAAGTTGTTGGCTGGGTTTCCCTTTCACGGAGAATGATTTTTTTGGTGAGGGTCTGGATAAATACATCTAAATAGATCTCTGGGGGAAAGAGCTTGCTTCTTCCCGTCAAGTGGATGATCAAGCATCCTTCATTTTAGAGCTAGGGAACTGCTTCTTCAAATTTTTCTGCCCTAGGCACTTTCGGCAGCAGCCAGGAACTGGGGCAAGAGGTAAGCAGCAAAAGCAAGGCCAAAAGAAACCTTGGGTCCAGAAGACCTCTAAGGCTGTCGCCAAGCCTTCCTTTTGAAGGGACACCCCCACTCACTCGGGTGGAGAGAAGGTTTGCAATATTTAACAAAAATTTGTGAATCTCTGGTTCAGGACGAGTGGGTCAACTCCACAATGTCCAGAGGATACAGGCTGGAATTACAGGCCTCTCCTCCTCAGAAGTTTCTAAAATCCAGTGTCCCCTCAGGCCCTCTAAAAAAAAGGGGCTTAATGTTTCAGGCACTAGATCGCTTGAGGCTTCAAGGGGTAATTGTAGTAGTTCCAACGGCCGAACAGGGTACATGATTCTACTCATACCTGTTCACGGTTCCAAAACCAAACATAGACATTAGGCCTATCCTGGAACTAAAGGCTCTGAATCAATATCTTACAGTCCAGTCCTTTCAAATTGAACCAGTCCGCTCGGTGGTGGCCTCACTCCAGATGGGAGACTTATTTTAGACATCAGGGATGCATACCTGCACCTGCCAATTTTTTTACTTCATCAAAGGTTTTTGCGTTTTGTGATAGAAGATTGTCATTTCCAATTTGTGGCACTGCCCTTTGGGCTTGCAACAGCCCCCCGCGTCTGTACAAAGATCCTGGCACCAGTATTTGGCATTCTGGTGTTAGGTTATCTGGATGACCTCTTGCTCAGAGGACACTCTTTGCAGGGTCTAAAATAGAGTGTAGCACTCACGGTTCATTTCTTAGAACACCTGGGCTGGATTATAAATGTTGAGAAGTCGGCTTTGGAGCCAGTTCAGTGTCTGGAATACCTAGGACTGGTTCTAGACACGGTCCAGGCAAAAGTGTTCTTGCCCCCAAGAAAAGTCGGTACATTGAAAGATCAAGTTCGGCAGGTATTGGGGAAGAAACACCCCTCCATTTGGCACTGCATGAGTTTGTTGGGGAGGATGGTGTTCTTATTTGAGGCAATTTCTTATGCCTAGTTTCATTGCAGGCCCTTGCAACATAACATCCTGTCAGGTTGGAACAAAAGGGTGCATGTGCTGGATTGTTGCATGTCCCTAACCCCCAAGGTTTGCTTGAGTCTCAGTTGGGGGTTAGCAGATCAAAATCTGATACAGTGGAATCTTTTCTTCTGGCAGGTTGGAAGATAGTGACCACAGATGCCAGTCTCTCTGGTTGGGGGGACAGTCCTGGAAGACTCCACAGTCCAGTAAAAGTGTTCTCCGGTGGAACAAGGTTTGTCCATCAATGTTTTAGAGCTACGGGCACTACACCAGGCTCTAAACTTTTGGACAGTCAGGTTACAGTGTTGCCCAATAAGGGTATAGTCTGACAATGCCACAGCTGTGGCTTACATCAACCACCATGCCCGAACCAGGAGCCGTTTGGCTCAACAGGAAGTGAGCCATGTATTGACCTAGGCAGAGAGGCATGTGCTAGTTTTATCTGCGGTCTTTATCCCTAATTTATGCATTCTTGAGCAAGCTTCAAGGAGAAGTGACTTTGGTCATTGTGGTGGCCCCAGCCTGGCCTAAGAGGGTCTGGTACTCAAAGATAGTGAGATTGGCAGTAGATAGACCATGGACGCTTCTGGTCCGTCCAGATCTACTATTTCAAGGTCCTATATTCCACCCCAATTTACGCTCTCGCTAAATTTGACGGCATGGCTATTGAGGCCAGGGTGCTAAGAGATCATTATATCTCAGGACTGGTGTTGTCTACTCTGGTAAATGCCAGGAAGGAGGTCACTAGGAAGGTCTATCGCAAGGTTTGGAAAGCCTATATTGCTTGGTGTAAGACCAGAGGATGCCTTCCTCGGAAATACATGATTGGAAGAATCCTTCCTATCTTCAGTATGGCGTAAATATGAAACTAGCCTTGAGAACAATTACGGGGCAAGTTTCGGCCTTATCTGTGTTCTTCCAAAGGCCCTTAGCCTCACACTCTTTAGTCTGGACCTTTCTTCAGTGGGTAACTCATTTGGTACCCCCCGTCAAGTTGCCGCTGTGTCCTTGGGACTTGAATCTGGTTTTGTTGTTGCTGCAGAAGCAGCCCTTTAAACCTATCCAGGAAATTCCATTAGTTCCTATGACTAAAAAACTAGCTTTACTTTTTGCAATAACTTTGACTAGAAGGGTATCGGAATTGGCGGCTTTTTCTTGTAAAGAACCATATTTTATCCTGCACTGATGATAAGGTGGTGTTATGTCCTATTCTGTCCTTTTTGCCTAAGGTCGTTTCTGGTTTTCATTTAAATCAGGATATTGTCTACCCTCATTTTTCTCTCAGCCTAGCTCACCAGAAGAGAAGCGGTTGCACTCCTTGGATGTGGTACGTGCGGTCAGAGTCTATCTGAAAAGATCGGACGGCATCAGAAGTTCTGATGCATTTTTTTGTTCTGCCATCAGGGCCAAGGAAGGGTCAAGCGGCTTCCAAGGCATCCATTTTCACTTTGGATTCGCCTGTTGATTATTCAGGCCTATGGCCTGAAAGGTAAAGCTCCTCCCTTCAGGGTAAGAGCTCATTCTACCAAGGAGGTAGGAACCTCCTGGACTTTTCGCCATTAGGCGTCAGTGGCGCAGATTTGAAAGGCCGCTATCTGGTCTTCAGTACATACACGTTTTTATCAGGTGGATGTTAGAGCAGCAGAGAATTTGGCTTTTGGCCGTAGTGTGTTACAGGCTGCTGTATAAATTCTGATGGTGGTTTGTTTTCTCTGGGACGTCCCAGTTAGTAATGTATATATAGCCTGCTCTGTGTGCCGTGATGTACGATAAAGAAGATTTGATTTTTTCTACATACTTACCTGTAAAATCCATTTCTTTGAGTACATCACGGGACACATCTTTGTAACTCTACAGTATGTATATACCCTGAATGTAAACCCCTGCTTTCCAAACACCATAGCCACATTATTATTTTTTTGTAACTCGATTTTTTGTAACTCTATTGCCGCATACACACGGTCGGAATTTCCGACAGAAAAAGTCCCATGGGAGCTTTTGGTCAGAAATTCCGACCGTGTGTATGCTCCATCTGACTTTTTATATCGGAAATTCCGACAGAATTAGATAGAGAGCAGGTTCTCTATTTTTCCGTCGAAACGTTTTCCCGTTGTAAATTCTGACCGTGTGTATGGGGCTTATGTATATAGACTGAATGTGGATCCAGTCTTCCAAACCCCCACAACCACATTGCTTCCCTTTGTAACACTTTGTATGTAGTCTGAATGTGGCCCCAGCTTTCCAAACACTGTAACCACATTGTTTCTTTTGGTAACTCTATGGGCTTGATTTGCTAAAACTGGAAAGTGAAAAATCTGGAGCAGCTCTGCATAGAAACCAATCAGCTTCCAGAATTTTTGTAATAGCTTAATTGAACAAGCTAAAGATAGAAACAGATTGGCCACCATGCACAGCTGCACCAGATTTTGCAGCACATTGTTTCTCTTTGTAATTCTATGTATATAGACTAAATGTGAACCCCAGCTTTCCAGACCCCAATAACCACATTGTTTCTCTTTGTAACTTTATGTATAAATACCGGGGGGGCTCAGTACTATTTTCAGAATTGCAGAGTGCCAATAATCAGGTCCAGTCATGTGGTAGCTGGGTGACTGTCTAGTAAACATGTGCACTGCCGAAAAGCTTGTTCGTTTTCATTACATTCGTTTATTTTTTTTCGGGTCATTCGTTATGATCAAAATTCGTTAATAAGTCAATTTGAAAATTTGTAAATCCGAAAATTTGTTAATTCAAAAATCCGAAAATCCAGAACTTCTAAAATTTGAAAATCCGTAAATTCAAAAATTTGTAAATTCGAAAATTTAAAAATTTGTAAATTCGAAAATTCGTAAATATGGAAATTCGAAAGTTCAGAAACTCGGAAATTTGAAGATTCATAAATTTGTAAATCCAAAAATAAGAAAGAAAATCCGAAAGTTCAAAAGAATGACAATTGTAAATAATAACTAACTAACTATTAATAACTAACTATTAAATTATAGGTATTGGAATTTCCTTTCAAATTTAGCTGTTAGTGAACATAACGAATACGAATTTATCTGAAGTTACAAATTATCAGAAATAACGAATGCCGCATCTAAACAAATGGAACTGAATGAATTAATAATGATAATAATAATACATTTATTATTATTAATATTATTGTTATTTATTATTATTAATTTGTTTATTTCCATTCGTTTAGATAAGGCATTCGTTATTTCAGAAAATTCGTAACTTTGGATAAATGCATATTCGTTACGTTCACTAACTGCCAAATTTGAAAGGAAATTCCAATACCTATAATTTAATAGTTAGTAATAGTTAACTTATTATTAGTTAGTTATTATTTCAAGTTTTCGAATTTTCGGGTTTTTGATCTTTCTGATTTTCATTCTTATTTTCGTTCCTTCGAATTTTCATTCTTAATTTAGAATTTTTGGAAGTTTCGAATTTTCGAATTTTGAATTTCCAAATTTCCGAATTGCAGAATTGCCGAATTTCCGGATTTCTGAATTTCTGATTTTGCTAATTTTCGATCTTACGAATTTGCAAATATTCATATTTATCATTTTACAAATATTAAAATTTAAAAGGTTTTCATTAATTCGGATAAATTTGAACAAAACTAATTGCATACTGTCCAGCCTTATGAAAATACAAAGATTGAAGAAGGCATCTCTGGCAAGGTAGGAGCAGGAACTGTAATGTATGTGCTACAAATCTTTGGAATTAGTCTCAACTTTTGCCAGTTGTGAGTACTGTGTTGCCTTTAGTAAGTTTCCACAAGCATATTAAAGCAGAAATAGGCAAGAAGCTAAATACATAGTTGAATAAATGTATGTTAACTTTTTTTAAAAACTTTTTAAATTCTGTTGAGTTTCTCTTGAGATTTATTCACCCCTGACCTCACCTTAAGAGGCATGGAGGAGCTCAGCTATGAGGAAAGATTAGAGGAACTGAATTTATTCACTCTTGAGAAGAGGAGAATAAGGGGGGATATGATCAATATGTACAAATAAATAAGGGGTCCATATAATGAACTTGGTGTTGAGTTATTCACTTTACAGTCAACACAAAGGACAAGGGGGCACTCTTTACGTCTAGAGGAAAAGATATTTCATCTCAAAATACGGAAAGGTTTCTTCACAGTAAGAGCTGTGAGAATGTGGAATAGACTCCCTGCAGAGGTCGTTCTGGCCAGCTCGGTAGATTGCTTTAAAAAAGGCCTGGATTCTTTCCTAAATGTACATAATATAACTCGGTACTGACATTTATAGGTAAATTTGATCCAGGGAAAATCTGATTGCCTCTCGGGGGATCAGGAAGGATTTTTTTTCCCCTGCTGTAGCAAATTGGATCATGGTCTGCTGGGGTTTTTCACCTTCCTCTGGATCAACTGTGGGTATAGAATTGGGTATATGGGATTGTTTGATATTATTTATTTTATTTATATTAATGGTTGAACTAGATGAACTTGTGTCTTTTTTTCATCCTGACTATGTAACTATGTGCAGCACACTGACCTTTTTCATGCCTGGCTCACTTGCAAGTTAAGGCACACCGTGCTATGTGCCCGTACCCTCCTGTTTGAAGAGGTTAAGCGCTGTTTACAAATTTTGGGTCCTGCAGCGAATTACCTCCTTCCACTGGTTCTCATCCCCAGTGTATAGGGACAAGTCTATATTTCTCCCCCCAAGAAGGCCAATGTCCAGAAACACTTTAACTCCAACAGAGAGTTTATTTTCTAGTGCTGCGTAGTAGACAGAGACAGATGGAAGAGAGAAAGAATAGGTGTGAGGAATTAGGTCCAAGCACAACTAGTAACTTTGTCACCACTCGATCCCGAGTGGGTTTAGCTCACCCGGATAGTCCTCTCTCACAGTCCTAGCAGCCGGTGTGGAGCTCGAACAGTTCTGTCACCCTATCCCCTCCAGGGACGGGTTCAGGAGATCCTGTAACCTCTGTAGAATTTAGAGAACAAAACGATGCCAATGGGCACTCTACAGGTTAGCTTTGCAGAGTAAAGAATCCTTCCCTCTGACAGGTCACCAGGCCTCTCCCGAGACAACGATCTTCCATCACTCATCTCCTCTGTGGGACCGATCCTCCCCTAGCTTCCTCTCGGTCAGAGCGGGTACCCTCACCTGGGCACCCTGGGACTCCAATGAGCGAATTGTAGACCCAGTTAAAGGTACTGGGCCTACCTGGAACGTTGCAGCCTCGGGGGAAAGGTGCCCGAGACTCCTCGGCCAGTCATCGCACCCCCGAGGGGCACACCCCTCCGGCTCCTCTCCAACTCCCCAATTCTTCTCCTCCTAAACTCCTTTTAACCACTTAAGCCCCGGACCATTTTGTAGCTAAAGGACCAGAGCTGTTTTCAGAATTTTGCACTGAGCTGCTTTAACTGGAAATTGTGCATGCAATGTTGTACCGAAACGAAATTTGCGTCCTTTTCTTCCCACAAATAGAGCTTTCTTTTAATGGTATTTGATTGCCTCTGCGATTTTTATTTTTTGCGATATAAACGGAAAAAGACCGAAAATTTTGAAAAAAAATGATATTTTCTACTTTTTGTTATAAGAAAAATTGAATAAACTCAATTTTAGTCATACATTTAGGGCAAAATGTATTCAGCCACATGTCTTTAGAAAAAAAAATGTCAATAAGCGTATATTTATTGGTTTGCGCAAAAGTTATAGCGTCTACAAACTAGGGTACATTTTCTGGAATTTACACAGCTTTTAATTTATGACTGCCTATCTCATTTCTTGAGGTGCTAAAATGGCAGGGCAGTACAAAACCCCCCCAAATTACCCAATTTTGGAAAGTAGACACCCCAAGGAAATTGCTGAGAGGCATGTTGAGCCCATTGAATATTTTTTTTTTTTTGTCGCAAGTGATTGAATAATGACTAAAAAAAAAAAAATTACAAAAAGTTTTCACTAAATGATATATTGCTCACACATGCCATGGTTATATGTGGAATTGCACCCCAAAATACATTTTGCTGCTGCTCCTGAGTACGGGGATACCACATGTGTGGGACTTTTTGGGAGCCTAGCCGCGTACGGGCCCCCGAAATCCAAGCACCGCCTTCAGGATTTCTAAGGGCGCAAATTTTTGATTTCACTCCTCACTACCTATCACAGTTTCGAAGGCCATAAAATGCCAAAATAGCACAAAACCCCCCCAAATGACCCCATTTTAGAAAGTAGACACCCCAAGGAAATTGCTGAGAGGCCTGTTGAGCCCATTGAATATATTTTTTTTTTGTCCCAAGTGATTGAATAATGACAAAAAAATAAAAAATACATTTCAAAAAGTTGTCACTAAATGATATATTGCTCACACATGCCATGGTTATATGTGGAATTGCACCCCAAAATACATTTTGCTGCTTCTCCTGAGTACGGGGATACCACATGTGTGGGACTTTTTGGGAGCCTAGCCGCGTACGGGACCCCGAAAACCAAGCACCGCCTTCAGGATTTCTAGGCACAAATTTTTGATTTCACTCCTCACTACCTATCACAGTTTCGAAGGCCATAAAATGCCAAAATAGCACAAAACCCCCCCAAATGACCCCATTTTGGAAAGTAGACACCCCAAGCTATTTGCTGAGATGCATGGTGAGTATTTTACAGCTCTCATTTGTTTTTGAAAATGAAGAAATTTTTTTTTTTTTTTTTTTTTTTTAATTTTCAAAACTTTGTGACAAAAAGCGAGATCTGCAAAATACTCACCATACCTCTCAGCAAATAGCTTGGGGTGTCTACTTTCCAAAATGGGGTCATTTGGGGGGGTTTGTGCCATCTGGGCATTCCATGGCCTCCGAAACTGTGATAGGCAGTGAGAAGTGAAATCAAAAATTTACACCCTTAGAAAGCCTGAAGGCGGTGATTGGTTTTTGGGGTCCCGTACGCGGCTAGGCTCCCAAAAAGTCTCACACATGTGGTATTCCCGTACTCAGGAGAAGCAACAGAATGTATTTTGGGGTGTAATTCCACATATGCCCATGACATGTTTGAGCAATATATCATTTAGTGACAACTTTGTGCAAAAAATAAAAAATAAAAAAATAAATTGTCTATTTTCCGCAACTTGTGTCAACATATAAAATATTCCATGGACTTGACATGCCTCTCAGTATATAGCTTGGGGTGTCTACTTTCCAAAATGGGGTCATTTGGGGGGGTTTTGAACTGTTCTGGCATTTTATACACAACATTAGGAAGCTTACATCCACTCTTCTAACCACTTGAAGGCAAAGCCCTTTTTCACACTTTTTGTTTACATGAAAACATTTTTTTTTTGCAAGAAAATTATGTTGAACCCCCAAACATTATATATATTTTTAAAGCAAAGGCCCTACAGATTAAAATGGTGGGTGTTGCAGTTTTTTTTTATACACAGTATTTGCGCAGCGATTTTTCAAACGCATTTTTTTGGGAAAAAATACACTTTTTTTCATTTTAATGCACTAAAACACACTATATTGCCCAAATGTTTGATGAAATAAAAACGATGATCTTAGGCCGAGTACATAGATACCAAACACGACAAGCTTTAAAATTTCGCACAAACGCGCATTGGCGACAAACTACATACATTTTTAAAAGCCTTTAAAAGCCTTTACAGGTTACGCCGTAGAGGAGGTCTACTGCTAAAATTACTGCACTCGATCTGACCTTCGCGGTGATACCTCACATGCATGGTGCAATTTCTGTTTACATATGACGCCAGACCGACGCTTGCGTTCGCCATTGGGCAAGAGCAGGGCAGGACAGGGGTGCTTTTTTTTTTTTTTTTTTTTTTTTTTTTTTTTTTTATTATTAATTTTGCTTTTTTATTTTATTTTTAAACTGTTGCTTCCATATTTTTTTTTTTTTTATCATTTTTATTGTTATCTCAGGGAATGTAAATATCCCCTATGATAGCAATAGGTAGTGACAGGTACTCTTTTTTGAAAAAACTGGGGTCTATTGGACCCTAGATCTTTCCTCTGCCCTCAAAGCATCTGACCACACCAAGATCGGTGTGATAAAATGCTTTCCCAATTTCCCAATGGCGCTTTTTATATCCGGGGGGGACATTCCCTCCCACTGCTTGTAAAAGCAGTCCAGAGGCTAATTAGCCACTAGGATTGCTTTCACATGAAAGCCGGCCGCTGGCTGAAAAGAATGATACCAAGATGATACCTAAACCAACAGGCATCATTCTGGTATAAACATTCAAAGTCCAGCAACATACCAGTACGTTGCTGGTCCTTGTTGGACATGTATTGTAATCTTTTTTTTCATGCAGCCTGTTGGCTGAACGAAAAAAAAAGATTGATCGGTGGGTATGCCCACCATTAGAATACCGCCCTTCATCCACCCACTTCTAATGATGGGCATAAATGTACCATTTATATATGCCGAAGCATGGGGGCATCTTCCCGCAAAAGTTATGCCGCGTACACATGGTCAGAATTTTCCACGGGCAAGCCTCCGTCGGAATTTCGACCGTATGTACGCGACATTAGGAGCAAAATCGCTCCTCCGCCCCTGCTGCCCCAATGCTTCGGCATATATGCTTTTTTTTTTTTTAACTGTGGTGGTGAAATCACCTCCCTACAGCACTGGAGTCGCAGGGATCAGGCCTGTCTCTGCGAACGCTGCAGTTATGTGTGTTGTGTTTTGCAAGTGACAGTGATCGATCGATACTGCACTTGGGTGGCCTGGGCTGGACGGAGGGGCAAAACGCAGGTGCTAGCAGGTATCTGGGCTGATCCCGCTAACACTGCGTTTTTGGGAACCCTAAACTGCTGGGGACGCTAGTATAGATCTGATCAGATCAGATATTGAGCTGATCAGATACTATACCACTAAGGGGGTGTATGCTTAACGCGTGGGTGTTAGCACTACTGGCACTAACCTGACGCTGCCTGGGGTGTGACGCAGACCCTCTCTGACGCTAAAACCTAATTGATATCACCCGCCGGGCGATCAGGGGGTTAAACCTTTATTGGGTTATATACGGCGGGTGCCCTGACACTATAAAAAGCAAACTAACTAACCAGCGTCACCCGTAACACTTATATGGTGATTACTGGTGAAAGGGTTAACTAGGGGCAATTAGGGGGTTAAAACCTTTATTAGGTAATATATGGGGGTACCTGACGCTATATAAAAACCTGACGGCGAACCTAAAAAAAAATTACTGGCTACCTATCGGCATCACCGACACTAAGACAACGATCATAAAAACGATCGCTTAGCGACAGTGGTGATATGGGGTGAAAGGGTTACCTGGGGGGCGATCAGGGGATTAAACCTTTATTATATAATATATGGGGGTACCTGACGCTATAAAAACCTGCGGCGTACCTAAAAAAAATTACTGGCTACCGATCTGCATCACCGACGCTAAGACAGCGATCAGAAAAATGATCGCTTAGCGACAGTGGTGATATGGGGTGAAAGGGTTACCTGGGGGGCGATCAGGGGATTAAACCTTTATTATATAATATATGGGGGTACCTGACGCTATAAAAACCTGCGGCGCACCTAAAAAAAATTACTGGCTACCGATCTGCATCACCGACGCTAAGACAGCGATCAGAAAAATGATCGCTTAGCGACAGTGGTGATAGGGGGTGAAAGGGTTACCTGGGGGGCGATCAAGGGGGTTAAACCTTTATTAGGTAATATATCGGGGTACCTGACGCTATAAAAACCTGCGGCGAACCTAAAAAAAATACTGGCTACCGATCTGCATCACCGACGCTAAGACAGCGATCAGAAAAATTATCGCTTAGTGACAGTGGTGATAGGGGTGAAAGGGTTACCTGGGGGGCGATCAAGGGGGTTAAACCTTTATTAGGTAATATATGGGGGTACCTGACGCTATAAAAACCTGCGGTGAACCTAAAAAAAATTACTGGCTACCGATCAGCATCACCGACGCTGAGACATCGATCAGAAAAATGATCGCTTAGCGACGGCGGTGCTAGGGGGTGAAAGGGTTATCTGGGGGGTGATCAGGGGGTTAAACCTTTATTAGGGGGGGTTAGGGGGCTACACTGGACCTAAAACTAAATGTAGTGACATTTTTACAGTCACAAATGTCACTGATTGCAGTGATCACTAAATAAATGGTCACTGCAAAGTGACACTGTGACTGGGGGCTGGGGGGTGATCTGGGGGGTGATCTGGGGGGTGATCTGGGGGGGCGATTTATGTGCCTATGTGTCCTGGTGTCAGTGTGCTGTTTTGTGCACTAACCTGCATCTTCTCCTGTACGGCGCTCGGTATATGTGAGCGCCGCAGGAGAGATGACATCACTTCCTCCTGCCTGTGTAAACAGTACACAGGCTGGGGAAGCTCTCTCATTCGCCGGGAGCGATCGAGAGGGGGGGGCCGGAATCGAATGGCCGTCCCCTCATGCCGGATCGCTCCCGAAGGTAAAACGACCACCCACTGTAAAGAAGGGGGGTCCGATCGGACCCCCCAACTATACAAAGGCAATCACGTATATGTACGTGATTCTGCCTGTCGGTGCCATTCTGCCGACGTATATTTACAGTGGGCGGTCGTTAAGTGGTTAAAGATGGCGTCTGCCCTTAATGTACCCTCTCCCGGCATGCACAGAAGGCCGACCACGCCCACTGTACCGCTGCCGAGAAAGGACACCCTAAGGCGCAGCAATGCCACCCATGGTTCAACCCTGGCCTGATATGGCAGTGCCACCTACAGGCCACAGGGAACCATACACCAGGCAGCAACCCATAGGCAGAAGCAACTACCTAACAATCAAAGCAGTCCGAGCCTGGCTACCAGCTCAGACCAACCCCTAAATTTAGGCGCATAGCACCCCTGAAAAGTAAAGGGGCGCTACAATGTAACCTTTTCTGCTAGAGGTAAAGTAATATAGTTTGGTCTTTGACTTATCCCAGCCTTTGACTGGATAGAATTGCACTCATACTCCTAAAAATCCCCAATAGCACCTCTAGTTGTATATACTTCCCTTATGCTCCCTACCTACTTAGAAGGCTATTCATTCTCCATTTCATCACCTTTCTCCCCTGATGGCCCACTTCAATCACTAACTACTTAAGATTTTAATGATTAGAAAAGTTCTACAGTGCCGGGTACCCTTTTCACAGGCGTGATATCAAAAATCTCATTTATGTACCTGTTCACAAGGTTCCACATTCCCAGTTATTGACTCATTTTGCCTTATCTACAAATGTTTGTTATATGAACTTAACTTTAAGATTGTACGAGTATATATTTGTGTTTATTGTAGCGGCTGCGCCCGCATTTATTATTTTTATGTACTCCTGTATACGATCTCAATAAAAACTTTTCAAAAAGAAAAAAGAAAAGAATTGCACTCATGATAGCATCTCAATGTGATCTCCTCAAACCAACAAGCTCTCTTCTTAAGATTGGCACCACCATGCAATGAAAAGAGCCAGAATGGCTGGCAGTGCTGCCACTTCCTCTCCCACTCTAAATCTTGCTGTTCAGAGAGTTAAAAGAGGCTGATATAAAGACAGTCTGGGGTTTAAAAGTGCATTTAAGCATTGTACTGTATATCAATACATAACTGAATTGAATGGTGATCAAATATTTTAGCCTATACCTCTCTTTTGAAGCCCCTCTGAGAGCAACCTAACCGATCATCCATTTACCATTAACCTCCCTGGCGGTATGATTCTGTCTGGAATTTTGCACCAAAAGCGGTACAATTATTTTGCATGGAAATTTGGTGTTATGTATTGTAGGCCTGCGATTCTTAGTAATTACTCACTTAAACCTGACCAAACAAGAGTCTAGTAGACATCCCGGGTATAACGTTTGAAACACAAAATCATAAATTATAATATAATAAATAATTATAAATAATTATAACAAATAGTAATGTAATTATAATAAAAATTATTCAATAATGTAATCAAATCAAAAACACTGAAATTTGCTCAGTTGCAGAATTGTCGCTGTCATTAGATTTAGCGTTTTATGACGAATTTCCCCACAAATCGCTATCGCTCAATTCTGCAAGTGATTCTAATTTATTATCGCTGTTTTCTAGCTGGTCTAAAACCACTTTTGACATAAAGGGACACTTTTTGGTTGCTATGGACAATCTCCAGTTTCCAGGCAGAAAGAACAGTTTTTATAATATAAAAGTGCATGCAGGGCACTGGACCGACCACTAGGGACAAAGGGGATGTGTAATTATTTTATACAGTACTGTAATCTGTAAGATTACAGTATACTGTATGTATACTGTGTTTTTACTTTTTTGAATTTGGCGCCGATCTCCGCCCCTGTGCGCCGCAACGTCGCAGGGAACGGAGCTCGGCGGCACTCGGGCACTGTGATGAATCGAGCGAGGAGACGGCTCGCTCACACAGCAGGGAGACATCGCAGGATACAGTGGACAAGGTAAGTAACTCTCCCTGTATCCTGTGATGCAATCCCGAGTCTGGCTCAGGGTTACCGCTAATGGTAATGAAATTCCACCCCGAGCCAGACTCGGGAATACCGCTAGGCAGGTTAAATAAGAATATATTTCATATATACAAAAGTTCTCATATATTCATACACTATATTACCAAATAGTGATGAGCCGAACACCCCCGGGTTCGGTTCGCACCAGAACCCGCGAACGGACCGAAAGTTCGCACGAACATTAGAACCCTATTAAATACAATGGATGCGAACGTTCGGATTCTAAAGTGCTAATTATAACGACTATTATCCATGTTATTGTCCTAAACAGAGTTTGGGAACCCGGGTTCTGCACCAGGGGACATGTATCAATGCAAAAAGAAGTTTTAAAAACGGACGTTTTCCGGGAGCAGTCATTTTAATGATGCATAAAGTGAAAAAAAAAAAGTCAAATATTCCTTTAAATATTGTACCTGGGGGGTGTCTAAAGTATGCCTGTGAAGTGCCACGTGTTTCCCGTGTTTAGAACTGTCCCTGCACAAAATGACATTTCTAAAGTGAAAATCTTTAAGAAAAATGGCATAGCTACCCCATCACCCCCCCCCCCCTACCCCAGCCCATTACCAGCCCCTTTGGGTCTTGTATGGATATTAAGGGGAACCCCGCACACAAAATAAAAAAGGCCCTATATACTCTGAACAGCCGTATACAGGCGGTGCATACAAGACAGGGACTGTAGGTTTGTTCTTATGTTGAATCTGTTTGTAATTTTGAACAGCTACATTGTTTAAGTGTAGCTCCAGCCCAAATACCTATTTTTAAGCTTTTTGGAAAACATAGGGAAGGGTTATCACCCCTGTACCATTTGTTTTGCTGTCTGTGCCCCTGTTCAGAACATTTCACCTCACTTTGCGTCCCAATGACAACTGATTTTGAAATGTGGTGTTTTTATTGAAACAAGGATTGGTGATAAAGCATCAGTAGAGAGGAGACACCTTTCTCCCATATTAATTCTTACAGGAGAGAATTTTCCTTCCAAGGGGTAGATTTCCTCTCACTTCCTGTTGTCTTCTTCCGTTTGCAAGTAGTAGTCGTTTGTAAGTTGGATGTTTGAAAGTAGGGACCTGCCGTATATACTCTGCAGAAATTGGCCCCTTAGGTGTTTGTGTTGGCACAACACTGTAAGCACTCACAGTTACTCTTGGTGGGTGCTGGAACGCCCTGCTGTCAACTATTATATCAGGAATTGTAATAACATATAATTGTTGAACAGTGGTAGTAAAAATTGGGCCTTTGATGGTGGTGCTGGTGCCACAACACTGTAAGGCCTGACAGTTACTCTTGGTGGGCGCAGCAATGGGCCCTGCTGTGAATTATTAGATCAATAATTATAATTGCATGCCCCTGTTGAACAGGGGCTGAAAAATTGGGCCTTTGGTGGTGGTGGTGGTGGTGTTGACACAACACTGTAAGGCCTGACAGTTACTCTTGGTGGGCGCAGCAATGGGCCCTGCTGTGAATTATTAGATCAATAATTATAATTGCATGCCCCTGTTGAACAGGGGCTGAAAAATTGGGCCTTTGGTGGTGGTGGTGGTGGTGGTGGTGTTGACACAACACTGTAAGGCCTGACAGTTACTCTTGGTGGGCGCAGCAATGGGCCCTGCTGTGAATTATTAGATCAATAATTATAATTGCATGCCCCTGTTGAACAGGGGCTGAAAAATCGGGCCTTAGGCACTGGTGGCACAACACTGCAACCCCTCACAGATACTGTACTTGGAGCACAGCAATGAGGCCTGTTGCAAAGTATTGCATCAAAAATTGTAATTACACGCCCCTGTTAAACAGGGGCTGAAAAATTGGGCCTTAGCCACTGGTGGCGGCACCCATAAACCAAAATGATCTTCCAAGCTATCATCATTAATCGGATCATTGAGGAGGAGGAGGATAGCTAGTCAACATAACAGCACAGGAACTCAGCATCAGCATCAGTCTTGAAGGGATGTGACATTTTAAAATCAATTAGTCTGTTATATCAGCATCAGGTGTGTGGTAGCTGGTGGTGATCCAAGACTGGTTCATCTTGATGAAAGTCAGTCGATCAACCCAGTCGGTGGACAGGCGCACCCTGTGATCCGTGACAAATCCTCCAGCAGCACTGAATGTGTGTTCTGAAAGAATGCTTGATGCAGGACAGGCCAGTAGCTCAATTGCATACTGTGCAAGCTCTGGCCAGTGATCCATCCTCAAGACCCAGTAAGCCAGAGGATTTTCGGTGGGGAAGGTGTCCAAGTCTGACCTTGCCCCTAGGTATTCCTGCACCATGTATATCAGACGCTGGCGATGGTTGCTGGAAACGATCATACTTTGGGGCTGCGGACTAAAGAATTGTCTGAACGCATCGGTCAGACGTCCACCTTCCCCACCGCTCCTTCTTTGACTGCCCGAAGCCTCAGCAACTCGTTGTCCAGGACCAGGAGTTTGTAACCTCCCAGTCTCTGGGAACGCGTTGCACAGACCTTTCTGCAAGGCCTCCCGGAGTTGTCTCATCCTCTGCTCCCTCTGCGACGGTAACATAAGGTCCGCAACCTTACCCTTGTACCGTGGATCAAGGAGAGTGGCCAGCCAGTAATGGTCCCTCTCCTTGATCCGAAGAATACGAGGATCCTTCCGCAGACTTTGCAGGATCAGGGAGGCCATGCAGCGTAGGTTAGCTGAGGCATTCAGTCCGGAGTCCTCTGGGTCACTAAGGACGACATGATCCGCAGCCACCTCCTCCCAGCCACGTACAAGTCCACTGGTTTCTTGGGACTGTAAATCATCCCTAAAAGACTGCTGCTGATGATGCTGAGTGCCAGCCTCCACCTCCATGCTGACACAATCCTCCTCCTCCTCCTCTTCCTGTGCGATGGGTGGGACAGAAGGAACACTGTCAGGGTAAAGGGGGCCTTGAGAGGCAAGGAAGTCCTCCTCTTCCTGCCTCTGTTCTGCCTCAAGTGCCCTGTCCATTATTCCACGCAGCGTGTGCTCCAACAGGTGGACAAGAGGTACAGTGTCACTGATGCATGCACTGTCACTGCTCACCATCCTCGTGGCACCCTCAAATGGTGCCAGGACAGTGCATGCATCCCTGATCATGCCCCACTGGCGTGGTGAAAAAAACCCGAGCTCCCCTGACCCTGTCCTGGTGCCGTAGTCGCACAGGTACTCATTGATGGCCCTCTGCTGCGTGTGCAGCCGCTGCAGCATGGCCAACGTTGAGTTCCACCTGGTGGGCATGTCACATATAAGGCGGTTCTTGGGCAGGTTCAACTCCTTTTGCAGCTCAGCCAGGCGAGCACTGGCATTATAAGATCTGCGGAAATGAACACAGACTTTCCTGGCCTGCCTCAGGACATCCTATAAGCCCGGGGACCTGCCCAAGAACCGCTGCACCACCAGGTTAAGGACGTGAGCCATACAGGGCACATGGGTCAGTTGTCCCTGTCGGAGGGCGGAGAGGAGGTTGGTGCCATTGTCGCAAACCACCATTCCTGGCTTAAGCTGGCGTGGCGTCAACCACCTCTCGGCCTGCCCCTGCAGAGCAGACAGGACCTCTGCCCCAGTGTGGCTCCTGTCCCCCAAACACACCAGCGCAAGCACGGCATGGCATATTTTTGCCTGCGTACTTGCGTAGCCCCTTGAACGCCTACGGAGCACCGCTGGTTCCGAGGACAAACCACAGGAAGAGGCCATGGAGGAAGAAGAAGAGGAGGGGGTGGAGGAGAGAGGTGTGTCACAACCAGTAGTAGCATTTTGGAGGCGTGGCGGTGGAACAACCTCCAACACTACTGCACCTTGTCCTGCATCCTTCCCAGCTGCCAAAATAGTGACCCAATGGGCCGTGAAAGAAAGGTAACGTCCCTGTCCATGCCTGCTGGACCATGAGTCAGCAGTAATATGCACCTTACCGCTGACCGCCCTGTCCAGCGAGGCCAAGACATTGCCTTCCACATGCCTGTAGAGAGCCGGAATCGCTTTCCGTGAGAAAAAGTGGCGTTTGGGAACCTGCCACTGAGGAACCGCACATTGCACAAACTCACGGAAGGGGCCGAGTCTACCAACTGAAAAGGCAGCAGTTGAAGCGCTAGCAATTTAGCCAAGCTAGCATTCAACCGCTGGCATGTGGATGGCTGGGAGTGAACTTCTTTCGACGGTCCAGCAGCTGGGGCAGGGAAATTTGCCTGCTAGAATCGGACGTCGGTGTACTGCTAGCAGAGTGCCCGCAAGTACTTGGCTGTGACACACCTAATTCTACACCTTCATTCCTCTCAGAGCAGGTTTCAGAGAGGACTGAAGGTATAGTGGGGTTGGAGATCCCAGCTGATGTGGTGCAAGAAGAGGTCAGCTTTGTTCTTTGGTGTGGGTCTTTAAGGTAGGCTTGCCAACGAGCTGCATGGCATGTCAACATATGTCTGATCAAGCATGTGGTGCCCAAGCGGCTGATGTTTTGGCCACGCGATATACGCTTGAGACATATGTTGCAAACAGCAGCTGTGCGATCTGATGCACTCGCCTCAAAAAAGGCCCACACCAAAGAACTTTTTGAATGACGGGCAGAGGCAGCGCCCTGCACAGGCGGAGCTCTGCGGTGTGATTCCGTCGGTGTGCTGCCCATACGCTGGCCACCCAAGGGCATCCTGCCTCGTTGGAGATGTGCCTCCTCCTCATCCTCCTCCTCCTCCTCTCTCCTATTAGGCACCCACGTGGAGTCAGTGACCTCATCATCCCCTCCCTCCTCATCACTGGAGCCAATCTGGCAGTATGCTGCAGCTGCTGGAGCATGACTGCCAGATTGGTGTCCTTCTTGAGCATCCCCTCTCTCTGCTCTCACGCTACTGCCTTCCTCTATCTGGGTATCATCATCAGATCCTTCGAAACGCTGGGCATCCTCCTGGAGCATGTACCCAACACTGTGCTCAAACAGTTCGGGGGACTCCTCAGGAGGAGGACATGGTGGGTCTAGGGAAGGATTGACTAATGAAGATAATGATACCAGAGAAGAGGACGCTTTGGCAGCTGCTTTGCCAGTACCCTGAGCCTGGGTGAGAGAGGATGAGGAGGATAAGGTGGGCTTGGTCATCCACTCTACCAAGTCTTCGGCATGATGTGGCTCAACATGTCCAGCTGCCGAAAAGGACAAGCGTGTCCCATGGCCATGTGCTGATGACAATGCACCGCGTCCACGACCAGCACTGTTGCCCCCAGACACAGAGCCTGCTTGCCCTCTTTTTTTGCCTCCTGACTGTCTGCCTCTCCTTGTTTGCCTTCCAGACATTTTAATGGATGGCCTGCAGGGAGATGGGAAAAACAGCAATAAGGGCTACCTTCAGGTGTATACTGTGCAGGAGGCTTAGCAACAATGACACTGACACTGTCCCCTGCCTATCCTTCTCTGTCCCTAAACACAAGGATTTGCAATATGCTTCAGCAAGATTGGTTTAGCACAGAATAGCACACTGTCAGTTTCACTCACTGTCCTACTCTGTCCCTACAAACAAGATTTAGCACAGAATAGCACACTGATAGTTTCCACGAGTGTCCTTCCCTGTCCCTAAACTCAAGGATTTCAAATATGGTTCAGCAAGATTGGTTTAGAACAGAATAGCACACTGACACTTTCCCTCACTGTACCTCTCTGTCCCTAAACTCAAGGATTTCAAATATGGTTCAGCAAGATTGGTTTAGAACAGAATAGCACACTGTCAGTTTCACTCACTGTCCTACTCTGTCCCTACAAACAAGATTTAGCACAGAATAGCACACTGATAGTTTCCACGAGTGTCCTTCTCTGTCCCTAAACTCAAGGATTTCAAATATGGTTCAGCAAGATTGGTTTAGAACAGAATAGCACACTGTCAGTTTCACTCACTGTCCTACTCTGTCCCTACAAACAAGATTTAGCACAGAATAGCACACTGATAGTTTCCACGAGTGTCCTTCTCTGTCCCTAAACTCAAGGATTTCAAATATGGTTCAGCAAGATTGGTTTAGAACAGAATAGCACACTGACACTTTCCCTCACTGTACCTCTCTGTCCCTAAACTCAAGGATTTCAAATATGGTTCAGCAAGATTGGTTTAGAACAGAATAGCACACTGTCAGTTTCACTCACTGTCCTACTCTGCCCCTACAAACTAGATTTAGCACAGAATAGCACACTGAGAGTTTCCACGAGTGTCCTTCTCTGTCCCTAAACTCAAGGATTTCAAATATGGTTCAGCAAGATTGGTTTAGAACAGAATAGCACACTGACACTTTCCCTCACTGTACCTCTCAGTCCCTAAACTCAAGGATTTCAAATATGGTTCAGCAAGATTGGTTTAGAACAGAATAGCACACTGTCAGTTTCACTCACTGTCCTACTCTGTCCCTACAAACAAGATTTAGCACAGAATAGCACACTGACACTTTCCCTCACTGTACCTCTCAGTCCCTAAACTCAAGGATTTCAAATATGGTTCAGCAAGATTGGTTTAGAACAGAATAGCACACTGACACTTTCCCTCACTGTACCTCTCTGTCCCTACAAACAAGGTTTAGCACAGAATAACACACTGACACTCTCCCTACCTATCCTTATTTGTCCCTAAACACAAGGAATCCAGGATTAGTAAAGGAAAAAAAATGACACTGTCCCTGCCTATGCTTCTCTTTCCCTGCTCCGGAACACACTACACAAGGCCGCCGCGCTGGCTGCCTTTTATAGTGTGGGGCGTGTACTAAACCCCCTCAGCAATAATTGGCCACAGGCATCCTGCCTGTGGCCAATCATTGCTCTCCTCGCTGCCGGCGCTGTGATTGGCCAAGCATGCGGGGTCACAGTGCATGCTTGGCCAATCACAGCGCCTGGATGACACTGCGATGGCGTAGTGCATTGTGGGCCGTTCGCGTCACTCGAATTTGGCGCGAACGGCCCAAATCGTTCGATCTTCGTCGAACGATCAAACAGCCGATGTTCGAGTCGAACGTATGTTCGACTCGAACACGAAGCTCATCCCTATTACCAAAGTATTGGCACGCCTGCCTTTACACGCACATGAACTAAAGCCTCGTACACACGATCAGACTTCCATCCAACTTTTCTGTGGATTTTGGTCCGAAGGGGCGTTGGCCGTGAACTTGTTCTGCATACACACGGCCCAACATTTTCAGCCAACATTCACCAAACAATGTGATTTTTCAGCTCTTTACCGCCACCCTTTGGGCAACTTCTGCTATTGTTGTCTGATGTTAAGCATTGGTTCCGAGCATGCGTGTTTGTACTTTGGATTTTAGTTGGACGGACTTGTGTACACACGATCGGATAAACTGACTCAACAGATTTATTGCCCAACAATTGATGAGCATGAACAGCCAACTTTTGTTGTCGTTAATTCAGCCAACAATTGTCTGATGGAGCATACACACGTTCGGATTATCCGGCACAACGCGTCCATCAGACAATTATGGCCATAAAGTTGGATCGTGTGTATGGGCCTTTAGTCCGTAGGGTTCAATATTGAATTAGCCCACCCTTTGGAGCTATAACAGCTTAAACTCTTCTGGGAAGGCTGTCCACAAGGTTTAGGAGTGTGTCTATGGGTGAGGTCAGGCACTGTTGTTGGACGAGAAGGCCTGGCTCCACTCTAATTCATCCCATAAGTGTTCTATCTGGTTGAGGTCAAGACTCTGTGCAGGCCAGTCATGTTCCTCCACCCCAAACTCACTCATCCATATCTGTATGGACCTTGCTTTGTGCACTGGTGAAATTATTTGGTGAAGGGGGGATTATGGTGTGGGGTTGCTTTTCAGGGGTGGGGCTTGGCCCCTTAGTTCCAGTGAAGGGAACTCTTAAGGCATCAGCATAACAAGAGATTTTGGACAATTTCATGCCCGTAACTTTGTGTGAATAGTTTGGGGACGGCCCCTTCCTGTTCCAACTTGACTGAGCACCAGTGCACAAAGCAAGGTCCATAAAGACACGGATGAGCAAGTTTGGGGTGGAGGAACTTGACTGGCCTGCCCTATAGAACACCTTTTGGATGAATTAGAGTGGAGACTGTGAGCCAGGCCTTTTCGTCCAACATCAGTGCCTGACCTCACAAATGCACTTCTGGAAGAATGGTCAAACATTATTGAACCCCTACGGACTAAGACTGGGATGTCATTAAAGTTCATATGTGTGTGAAGGCAGGCATCCCAATACTTTTGGTAATGTAGTGTATATTTCATACAACTATTTCATTTTTAGTTATTATTTTTTGCAACCATTTGTAGGAGTCCCACTGTCAGAATACAATGGCACAGCAGGGAGGATTCCGCCATCCCCTTCTCTTGTGTGGATAGGGAAATACATACATTTCTTTTTTTTTTCACCTCTCTGCCTGATGGATGGTGGAGTATAGGGATGAGCCGAACACCCCCGGGTTCGGTTCGCACCAGAACCTTCGAACGGACCGAAAGTTCGCGCGAATTTTCGAACCCTATTCGTTATAATGGACGCGAACGTTCGAAATCAAAATTGCTAATTACAACGGCCAATATGCATGTTAATGTTATAAAACAGGTTTGGGGACCCGGGTCCTGCCCCAGGGGACATATATCAATGCAAAAAGAAATTTTAAAAACTAAAGTTTTTTCGGGAGCAGTCATTTTAATGATGCATAAAGTGAAAAAAAAAAAAGTGAAATTTTCCTTTAAATACGGTACCTGGGGGGTGTCTAAAGTATGCCTGTGAAGTGGCATGTGTTTCCCGTGTTTAGAACTGTCCTTGCACAAAATGACATTTGTAAAGGAAAAAAAGAAGCCATTTAAAACCACTTGCGGCTTCAATGTCATGTCTTGTCCTGGCCGCCATATGGCTGAAAATCCTTGAGAAAAATGGCATGGCTACCCCATCACCCCCCCCCCCCACCCCAGCCCCTTTGGGTCTTGTATGGATACTAAGGGGGACCCCGCACCCAAAATAAAACCCTATACCTACAACCCTATATACTCTGAACAGCAGTATATAGGTGGTGCAAACAAGACATGGACTGTAGGTTTGTTCTTAAGTAGAATCTGAACAGGTACATTATGAAGTGTAGCTACATCCCAAAAAAATCAATTTTTAAGCTTTTTGGAGAACATAGGGAGGGGTTATCACCCCTGTAACATTTGCTGTCTTTGCACATCTGTTCAGAACATGTCACCTCACTTTCCGTCCCAATGACAAATGTTTTTGGAAAAGTGGGGTTTTAATTGAAACAAGGATTGGTGATAAAGCATCAGTAGAGAGGAGATACCTTTTTCCCAAATTAAATCTAACAGGATAGAATTTTCCTTCCTAGGGGTAGATTTCCTCTCACTTCCTGTTTTCTCTTGCCGTTTGCAAGTAGGAGTCGTTTGTAAGTTGGATGTTTGAAAGTAGGGGCCTGCCGTATATACTCTGCAGAAATTTGCCCTATTAGATGTTGGTGTAGCCACAAGACTGGTGGGCACAGGAATGGGCCCTGCTGTGAGTTAATAGATCAAGATTTGTACTTGCATGCACCTGTTGAACCGGGCAGAAAAATTGGGCCTTTGGTGGTGGTGGTGGTGGTGGTGGACGGTGTTGCCACAAGACTGTAAGCCCTCACATTTACTCTTGGTGGGTGCAGGAATGGGCCCTGCTGTGAGTTATTAGATCAAGATTTGTAATTGCATGCACCTGTTGAACAGGGCAGAAAAATTGGGCCTTTGGTGGTGGTGGTGGTGGTGGACGGTGTTGCCACAAGACTGTAGGCCCTCATAGTTACTCTTGGTGGGCGCAGGAATGGGCCCTGCTGTGAACTATTAGATCAAGATTTGTAATTACACGCCCCTGTTAAACAGGGGCTGAAAAATTGTGCCTTAGGCATTGGTGCTGGTGCCACAACACTGCAACCCCTCACAGATACTGTACTTGGAGCACAGCAGTCACACCTGTTGCGAAGCATCTTTTTAAAAAATTGTAATTACACGCCCCTGTTATACAGGGGCTGAAAAATTGTGCCTTAGGCACTGGTGCTGGTGCCACAACACTGCAACCCCTCACAGATACTGTACTCTGAGCACAGCAATGAGACCTGTTGCAAAGCATTGCCTAAAAATTGTAATTACACGCCCCAACAGGGGCTGAAAAATTGTGCCTTAGGCACTGGTGCTGGTGCCACAACACTGCAACCCCTCACAGATACTGTACTCTGAGCACAGCAGTCACACCTGTTGCGAAGCATCTTTTTAAAAAATTGTAATTACACGCCCCTGTTATACAGGGGCTGAAAAATTGTGCCTTAGGCACTGGTGTGGTGGCATGGATCATTGAGGAGGAGGAAGAGGATAGTCAGTGAACATAACAGGACAGTCACTCAGCATCAGCATAGGCAGTCTTGAAGGGATGTGACATTATAAATTATTCCGTTATATCCGCTTCAGGTGTCTGGTAGCTGGTGGTGATCCAAGACTGATTCATTTTTATGAAGGTCAGTCGATCAACCGAGTCGGTGGACAGGCGCACCCTATGATCGGTGACAAATCCTCCAGCAGCACTGAATGTGCGTTCGGAAAGAACGCTGGATGCAGGACAGGCCAGTAGCTCAATTGCATACTGTGCAAGCTCTGGCCAGTGATCCATCCTCAGGACCCAGTAAGCCAGAGGATTTTCGGTGGGAAAGGTGTCCAAGTCTGACCTTGCCCCTAGGTATTCCTGCACCATGTATATCAGACGCTGGCGATGGTTGCTGGAACCGATCATACCTTGGGGCTGCGGACTAAAAAATTGTCTGAACGCATCGGTCAGACGTCCACCTTCCCCACCGCTCCTTCTGCTACTGACCGAAGCCTCAGCAACTCGTCGTCCAGGACCAGGAGTTTGTAACCTCCCAGTTTCTGGGAACGCGTTGCACAGACCTTTCTGCAAGGCCTCCCTGAGATGTCTCATCCTCTGCTCCCTCTGCGACGGCAAGATAAGGTCCGCAACCTTACCCTTGTACCGTGGATCAAGGAGAGTGGCCAGCCAGTAATGGTCACTCTCCTTGATCCGAAGAACACGAGGATCCTTCCGCAGGCTTTGCAGGATCAGGGAGGCCATGCAGCGTAGGTTAGCTGAGGCATTCGGTCCGGAGTCTTCTGGGTCACTGAGGATGACATGATCGCCAGCCACCTCCTCCCAGCCACGTACAAGTCCACTGGTTTGTTGGGACTGTACATCATCCCTAAAAGACTGCTGCTGCTGATGCTGAGTGCCAGGCTCCACCTCCATGCTCACACAATCCTCCACCTCCTCCTCCTCCTCTTCCTGTGTGATGGGTGGGACAGAAGGAACATTGTCTGGATAAAGGGGGCCTTGAGAGACAAGGAAGTCCTCCTCTTCCTGCCTCTGTTCTGCCTCAAGTGCCCTGTCCATTATCCCACGCAGCGTATGCTCCAACAGGTGGACAAGAGGTACAGTGTCACTGATGCATGCACTGTCACTGCTCACCATCCTCGTGGCCTCCTCAAATGGTGAGAGGACAGTGCATGCATCCCTGATCATGCTCCACTGGCGTGGGGAAAAAAAGCCAAGCTCCCCTGACCCTGTCCTGGTGCCGTAGTCGCAAAGGTACTCATTGATGGCCCTCTGCTGCGTGTGCAGTCGCTGCAGCATGGCCAACGTTGAGTTCCACCTGGTGGGCATGTCACATATTAGGCGGTTCTTGGGCAGGTTCAGCTCCTTTTGCAGCTCAGTCAGCCGAGCACTGGCATTATAAGATCGGCAGAAATGCACACAGACTTTCCTGGCCTGCCTCAGGACATCCTGTAAGCCTGGGAACCTGCCCAAGAACCGCTGCACCACCAGGTTGAGGACGTGAGCCATACAGGGCACATGGGTGAGCTGCCCCTGTCGCAGGGCGGAGAGGAGGTTGGTGCCATTATCAGAAACGACCATTCCTGGCTTAAGCTGGCGTGGCGTCAACCACCTCTCGGCCTGCCCCTGCAGAGCTGCCAGAACCTCTGGCCCAGTGTGGCTCCTGTCCCCCAAACACACCAGCGCAAGCACGGCATGGCATCTTTTTGCCTGCGTACTCGCGTAGCCCCTTGTACGCCTACGGAGCACCGCTGGTTCCGAGGACAGAGCACTCGAAGAGGACATTGAGGAAGAAGAAGAGGAGGGGGTGGAGGAGAGAGGTGTGTCACAACCAGTAGTAGCATTTTGGAGGCGTGGTGGCGGAACAACCTCCAACACTACTGCACCTTGTCCTGCATCCCTCCCAGCTACCAATAGAGTGACCCAATGGGCCGTGAAAGAAAGATAACGTCCCTGTCCATGCCTGCTGGACCATGAGTCAGCGGTAATATGCACCTTACCGCTGACCGCCCTGTCCAGCGAGGCATGGACATTGCCTTCCACATGCCAGTAGAGAGACGGAATTGCCTTCCGTGAGAAAAAGTGGCGTTTGGGAACCTGCCACTGAGGAACCGCACATTGAACAAACTCACGGAAGGGGGCCGAGTCTATCAACTGAAAAGGCAGCAGTTGAAGTGCTAGCAATTTAGCCAAGCTAGCATTCAACCGCTGGGCATGTGGATGGCTGGGAGTATACTTCTTTCGACGGTCCAGCAGCTGGGGCAGGGAAATTTGCCTGCTACAATCGGACGTCGGTGTACTGCAAGTACTTGGTTGTGACACACCTAATTCTACACCTTCAGTCCTCTCAGAGCAGCTTTCAGAGAGGACTGAAGATATAGTGGGGATGGAGATCCCAGCTGATGAGGAGCAAGGAGAGGTCCGCTTTGTTCTTTGGTGTGGGTCTTTTATGTGTGCTTGCCAACGAGCTGCATGGCAGGTCGACATATGTCTGCTCATGCTTGTGGTGCCCAAGCGGCTGATGTTTTGGCCACGCGAGATACGCTTGAGACAAATATTGCAAATAGCAGTGGTGCGATCTGATGCACTCGTCTCAAAAAAGGCCCACACCAAAGAACTTTTGTGATAACGTGCAGAGGCAGCGCCCTGCACAGGCGGAGCTCTGCGGTGTGGTACAGTTGCTGTGCTGGCCTCTAGCTGGCCTCCAGGGGGCATCCTGCCTCGTTGGACATGTGACGCTGCATCCTCCTCCTCCTCCTCCTCTCTCCCTTCAGGCACCCACGTGGAGTCAGTGACCTCATCATCCCCTCCCTCTTCACCACTAGAGCAAACCTGGCAGTAAGCTGCAGCTGGTGGAACACTACTGCCAGATTGCTGTCCTTCAGCATCCCCTTTCTCTGCTCGCACACTACTGACTTCCTCAAGCTGGGTATCATCATCCGAGCCTTCGAATCGTTGGGCATCCTCCTGGAGCATGTACCCAACACTGTGCTCAAACAGTTCGGGGGACTCCTCAGGAGGACATGGTGGGTCTAGGGAAGGGGTGGCTGATGATGCCATTGAGTACGCGTTGGCAGCTGCTCTGCCAGTACCCTGAGCCTGGGTGAGAGAGGATGAGGAGGATGAGGAGGGCTTGGTCATCCATTCTACCAAGCCTTCGGCATGATGCGGCTCCACATGTCCAGCTGCCGAAAACAAAGACAAGCGTGTCCCATGGCCACGCGCTGATGACGATGCACGACCACGTCCACGGCCAGCACTGTTGTCTCTAGAAACAGAGCCTGCCTGCCCTGTGTTCTTGCCTCGGCACGCTCTGCCTCTCCTTGGCGGTCTTCCAGCCATTGTAGTCGGTAGTGTATATAGTATAAAAAATAGAACTCCTATGTGTGCTCACAACACACTGTAGGTCCTATGGGTGCTGACACTAACACACTATAGGTACTATGTGTGCTGCTGACAAGAAAATATAGGAGCTCTGTTTGCTGCCACTAACACACTAGAAGTCCTATGGGTGCTGCTGAGAAGAAAATATAGGAGCTCTGTGTGATGCCACTAACACACTAGAAGTCCTATGGGTGCTGCTGAGAAGAAAATATAGGAGCTCTGTGTGATGCCACTAACACACTAGAAGTCCTATGGGTGCTGCTGAGAAGAAAATATAGGAGCTCTGTTTGCTGCCACTAACACACTAGAAGTCCTATGGGTGCTGCTGAGAAGAAAATATAGGAGCTCTGTTTGCTGCCACTAACACACTAGAAGTCCTATGGGTGCTGCTGAGAAGAAAATATAGGAGCTCTGTTTGCTGCCACTAACACACTAGAAGTCCTATGGGTGCTGCTGAGAAGAAAATATAGGAGCTCTGTGTGATGCCACTAACACACTAGAAGTCCTATGGGTGCTGCTGAGAAGAAAATATAGGAGCTCTGTTTGCTGCCACTAACACACTAGAAGTCCTATGGGTGCTGCTGAGAAGAAAATATAGGAGCTCTGTTTGCTGCCACTAACACACTAGAAGTCCTATGGGTGCTGCTGAGAAGAAAATATAGGAGCTCTGTGTGATGCCACTAACACACTAGAAGTCCTATGGGTGCTGCTGAGAAGAAAATATAGGAGCTCTGTTTGCTGCCACTAACACACTAGAAGTCCTATGGGTGCTGCTGAGAAGAAAATATAGGAGCTCTGTTTGCTGCCACTAACACACTAGAAGTCCTATGGGTGCTGCTGAGAAGAAAATATAGGAGCTCTGTTTGCTGCCACTAACACACTAGAAGTCCTATGGGTGCTGCTGAGAAGAAAATATAGGAGCTCTGTGTGATGCCACTAACACACTAGAAGTCCTATGGGTGCTGCTGAGAAGAAAATATAGGAGCTCTGTTTGCTGCCACTAACACACTAGAAGTCCTATGGGTGCTGCTGAGAAGAAAATATAGGAGCTCTGTGTGATGCCACTAACACACTAGAAGTCCTATGGGTGCTGCTGAGCAGAAAATATAGGAGCTCTGTTTGCTGCCACTAACACACTAGAAGTCCTATGGGTGCTGCTGAGAAGAAAATATAGGAGCTCTGTTTGCTGCCACTAACACACTAGAAGTCCTATGGGTGCTGCTGAGAAGAAAATATAGGAGCTCTGTTTGCTGCCACTAACACACTAGAAGTCCTATGGGTGCTGCTGAGAAGAAAATATAGGAGCTCTGTTTGCTGCCACTAACACACTAGAAGTCCTATGGGTGCTGCTGAGAAGAAAATATAGGAGCTCTGTTTGCTGCCACTAACACACTAGAAGTCCTATGGGTGCTGCTGAGAAGAAAATATAGGAGCTCTGTTTGCTGCCACTAACACACTAGAAGTCCTATGGGTGCTGCTGAGAAGAAAATATAGGAGCTCTGTTTGCTGCCACTAACACACTAGAAGTCCTATGGGTGCTGCTGAGAAGAAAATATAGGAGCTCTGTTTGCTGCCACTAACACACTAGAAGTCCTATGGGTGCTGCTGAGAAGAAAATATAGGAGCTCTGTGTGATGCCACTAACACACTAGAAGTCCTATGGGTGCTGCTGAGCAGAAAATATAGGAGCTCTGTTTGCTGCCACTAACACACTAGAAGTCCTATGGGTGCTGCTGAGATGAAAATATAGGAACTCTGTGTGATGCCACTAACACACTAGAAGTCCTATGGGTGCTGCTGAGCAGAAAATATAGGAGCTCTGTTTGCTGCCACTAACACACTAGAAGTCCTATGGGTGCTGCTGAGAAGAAAATATAGGAGCTCTGTTTGCTGCCACTAACACACTAGAAGTCCTATGGGTGCTGCTGAGAAGAAAATATAGGAGCTCTGTGTGATGCCACTAACACACTAGAAGTCCTATGGGTGCTGCTGAGAAGAAAATATAGGAGCTCTGTTTGCTGCCACTAACACACTAGAAGTCCTATGGGTGCTGTTGGGGTGCAATGCTGTGCTAACAGCACTGCGGTTGGTACTACTGCAATACTGTACTAACAGTAAGCACGCACCAGACTAATCCCCAGCAGCAGCTAATAACACACTAACTGTGCAATCAGCAGCAATGAACGATCAATGACTTAGGTAGCAATGGTTTAGCAAAGAAATAGCCAATGGTTTAGCAAAGAAGAGCAAATCTTTCAGTATCAAGCAAAGACAGAATCAGCAGACTAATCTCTCCTAAAGCCGGAACTCATGTGACCGGGGCCGATGGCGTGGCGGCCTTTTAAATGGTGGGGCGTGTACTAAAGCCCCTGAGCTGTAATTGGCTACAGGCGTCCTGCCTGTAGCCAATTATTGCTCTCCGAGTTTCGGGCGCTGTGATTGGCCAAGCATGCGGGGTCACAGTGCATGCTTGGCCAATCATCAGCCAGCAATGCACTGCGCTGGCCGCGCCGGCCGCAATGCATTGCGGGGCCGCTCGCATCACACGAATGTGATGCGAACGGCCCAAATAGTTCTGGGCTCGACGAGCGAGCGAACGCCCGATGCTCGATTCGAACATGGGTTCGAATCGAGCACCGGGCCCATCCCTAGTGGAGTAAGACTTTGAACCTTTTGAAGGTCCATGGCACACAGGTTTGACCGAGAGAGCTACAAGAACTACATGATTGGATGAGAAAAATTCTGGACAGCCGCACTCCAAAAATTAGCCTTTATTTGTAGAAAAATATATCAAAATACATGCCACAGCAGAATGTAGGACAAAAGAACTGACGCGTTTCACACTTTCAACAGTGCTTAATTCACTTCCCTGCCGCTGGACGTCATATGACATCCTGGACTTTTTTTTTGGGGGGGGGGGATATCTGAATAATGCCTGCAGCTACAGGCAACATTCAGATATCCTTCTTTTCAGCCGGCGATTCTCTGCACCATAAGAGTGATCATAGCGGCAGTTCTGCTGCTTGATCGTTTTTACAGGCGACGGGAGGGGACGACCCCCCCTCCCGCCACCATCCGGTGCTTCTCCGGGCTCTCCCGTGCCATCGGGGGCCCGGAGAACGAATTGGCCAGTGCCAGATGGCGAGGATAGAGATTTCCAGTGACTTGATGGTCACCGGTCATCTCTATGACCGTTGGAGGCCCGGGCGCGGCGTTATGACGTCACGCCTGGGTTACCGGAAGTAAACAAAGCCCCAATCACGGCTGTCAGCATGAGATCTGTGAATTTTTTTCCCAATCTCATGCTTTCCAGCCTGGAGGAGAGATGTGGGGTCTTCTTTTGTTTTATTTTTACACTTTAAAAAAAAAAAAAAGTAAAAAAAAAGAAAAAAAAATGTAAAATGCCCCTGTCACCGGTAGCTCGCGCTCAGAAGCGAACACACACATAAGTCCCGCCCACATATGTAAACGCTGTTCAAACTACACATGTGAGGTATCGCCGCGTGCGTTCGAGCGTGTGCAACAATTCTAACATTAGACCTCCTCTGTAACTCTAAACTGGTAACCTGTAAAAAATATATAAACGTCTCCTATGGAGATTTTTAAGTACCGAAGTTTGGCGCCTTTCCATCATCTTTCACATTATACAAAAAAATTGGGCTAACTTTACTGTTTTGTTATTTTTTAATTCATGAAACTGTTTTTTTTCCCAAAAAAGGGCGTTTGAAAAATGATTGCGCAAATACCGTGCAAGATAAAAAGTTGCAATGACCGCCACTTTATTCCCTAGGGTGTCTGCTAAAAAAAATATATATACCGTTTGGGGGTTCTGAGTAATTTTCTAGCAAAAAAATGATGATTATTACATGTAGGAGAGGAGTGCCAGAATTGGCCCAGTATGGAAGTGGTTAATCATAGCTCATGAACTACATGATGCTTTAGTAAACATGGACCAAAATCCTAAATTAGGGCTTTCCACAAGTACCAGTTTCTATCCCATAAGCAAGATATTTCTGCACACTGCACTGATAAAATAGATTAGTTATCTTTTGAAAAACAGTTTCACTAAAATATGTTCCTCTTCCTTGTTACATCCCTTATAGCATTCAGAATATCTTTATTCCTCAAAGTGTAGACAAATGGGTTGAGCATTGGAACCACCGCCGTATACAGCAATGACAGCAGCTTTTCCAATTCCCTAGAATGTTTAGATTCTGGTTTACTGTACAGTATAATGATTGGACCAAAGAAGATTATCACTGTGGTGAGGTGGGAGGAACAACTGGAAAAAGCCTTCCGTCGCCCCTTTGAGGACTGAATGTTCAAAATGGCAGAGATTATGAATATATAAGAAGTTATAATAAGCAAAAATGGCAAAGAGGCCAGCAATATAATCTGGAATACCAGAAGTATGTTTCTGCTTGTAGTATCACTGGAGGAAATGGAGTACAATGTAAACATCCCTTGTAATAGGAATGATGTGTGACAGGTCCTCTTTATGGAGAGTTGCGGGGTCAATAAGACCCCACATCTCTCCTCCAGGCTGGAAAGCATGGGATCGGGAAAAATAAATCACCAATCTCATGCTTTCAGCCTTTCCGGAACCCTTTCCGGAACCCGGGCATGACGTCATCACATCGCGCCCGGGCCTCCGACGGTCATAGAGATGACTGGTAACCATCTGGTCACCAGTCATCTCTATGCTTGTCACGTGACCACCGGCGCCGTACGATTCTTTCTCCGGGACCCTGATGGCACGGGAGAGCCCGGAGAAGCACCGGATGGCGGTGGGAGGGGGGGACGTCCCCTCCCACCGCCTATAAGAACGATCAAGCGGTGGAACCGCCGCTATGATAGTTCTTATGGTGCGCAGAATCGCCAGGAAAAGAGAAGGATACCTGAATGATGCCTCTAGCTGCAGGCATCATTCAGATATCCCCCCACATACCCAGGACGTCATATGACGCCGACCCGGAGGGAGAGAGGGTTCCTGCCGGCGTCATTTTACAACGGCCCGGTATGGAAGTGGTTAAACTTCTTCATCCATCTGTGCACATTGCTCTTGTCAATGGTGTCATCTCTGTAGCCTTCTCTGGATGTCGGACAGCCTACGCCCTTCCTTCATCAAGAACTCAATGACGGCACGTTGCTTCTGCTTGGAATCTATTATTTACCTGCAATGAAAAAAGAAGAAGAGTTACTATAGAGGAAGAGTTACTATAGAGGAAGAGTTACTATAGAGGAAGAGTTACTATAGAGGAAGAGTTACTCTACCAACATGTGAAATCTGAAGGACCTATCTAAGTCAATAAATAAGTTATGGTTACTTTTGCATTATCTTCCCTACAGCCCTCGTATATTTATTTTCTATAAAGGGTTTCAGCTAGAAGCTTTTTATTGTGATAGGGACAGCAAAGTTTACCTGACGGCATTTTACTTAATCAACAGATTACAATTATCTATGTGATGATGAGATATAAATAGAGGATCTAAGGCCTAAGGGAGAATATAATTGTCACCTCAATGGGATTATGATAAAGAATAAAAATTAATGAATGCATTTGAGGATTAAACTATAAAGTAACGCAGAAAGTTTGTAGTAATACGTTTTAGTAACTATTTTTACTGAATACTTTTTTGGTAAATCTAATTTAACTTGTTAATTTAAATTGGTAGTGTAAATTAACCCGAAAAAAACTAAAATTGTATATATTGTAGCTGACCAGTCATTGGATGTGGTGGCTGCAATATTAGAATTTTCAAGCTAAAAGCTATTATTCCTCTATTTTCATGTGGTGATCGGCCAGTAGAACACCTCCTGTTTTAAGGTGGCTACAGTCACTCCTCCACTGTACCCAGGGCTTTTTTTCTCGAGGAATAGGTGCAGGTACTCTCCCTTCCAAGTCACCCCTTGTCTCCGCCCCCTACTCACTGCCCAGTACCGCCCCTCTTAGAGAATACAGAACCAAGTATCATTTTGTGATGCTAAGTCATTTTGTATGGAATGTGTTAATGATAGCAAAAAAATATATATATATCCCTTGCAACAATAGACCTCCCCATCAAAAATAGACCCCTCCCCATCAAAAATAGACCCCTCCCCATCAACAATAGGTCCACCCATTATCAATAGACACCCCCATCAACAATAGACTCTCCCCATCATCAATAGATCTGCAAAATACCACCACACCCAGCAACAACAGATCCATCCCTGCAACAATAGACCTCTGCTGCCAGCATTAATAGGCCCACCATTAGCCAAAATGAATAGACCCCTCCAGCAACAATTGACCCCCCCCCCAGCAACAATAGATCCTCCACCAGCAACAACAGACCTTCCCACCAACAATAGACCACTCCGGCAACAATAGACCCCCCCACCAGCAATAATAGAGCACCCCAGCAAAAATAGATCCCCCTCAGCCAGCAACAATAGACCTTCCCGCCAACAATAGACAACTCCGGCAACAATAGACCCCCCCCCACCAGCAACAATAGACCTTCCAGCATTCCTCAGCACCTCTTACCATTACATACATTCAGTGCTGGAGGTGCCGGAACTGCGTTACGCCGCGTTCCCACTGAAAAAATCCCTGACTGTACCTATAGAGGAGCAACATAGCCACCCTTGGACAGCAACATTGTTAGTCTGTGGAGAGGGTGGTGTTAAATAGACCATTTGATTTGGATGGACTTTACATAAGTGACTAACAACAGTCACCAGGTATATAATACAAAAGAAGAAGAACAGGATACTTTTTAATACAACAGACACATATCCAGAATTTGAAATGTTGTATTATACACAATGGGCAGCACAGTGGCTGAGTAGTTAGCACTTCTACCTAGCAGAACTAGGGCTATTGGTTTGAGCCCCAACAACGGCACTACCTGCCTGGAGTCTGCATGTTCTCACTGCACCTGCATGGGTTTCCTCCAAGTACACCAGTTTCCTCCCACACGCCAAAGACGTGCTGGTAGGATAATTGGCTCCAGTCTAAAATAATTGGCCCTAGAATGTATATAAATGAGTGTTAGTAAGGGACCTTAGATTGTAAGCTCAGTGAGGGCAGTAACTGATGTGCATGTACAATATACAGTATCTCACAAAAGTAAGTACACCCTTACATTTTTATAAATATTTTATGGAATCTTTTCACATGACAGCACTGAAGAAATGACACTTTGCTACAATGTAAAGTAGTGAGTGTACAGCTTGTATAACAGTGTAAATTTGCTGTCACCTCAAAATAACTCAACACACAGCCATTAATGTCTAAACCGCTGGCAACAAAAATGTCCAAAATGGGCCCAAAGTGTCGATATTTTGTGTGGCCACCATTATTTTCCAGCACTGCCTTAACCCTCTTGGGCGTGGAGTTCACCAGAGCTTCACAGGTTCCCACTGGAGTCCTCTTCCACCACTCCATGATGACATTGTGGAGCTGGCAGATGTTAGAGTCCTTGCACTCCTCCACCTTCCGTTTGAGGATGCCCCACAGATGCTCAATAGGATTTAGGTCTGGAGACATGCTTGGCCAGTCCATCGCCTTTACCCTCAGCTTCTTTAGCAAGACAGTGGTCGTCTAGGAGGTGTGTTTGGGGTTATTATCATGTTGGAATACTGCCCTGCGGTCCAGTCTCTGAAGGGAGGGGATCATGCTCTGCTTCATTATGTCACAGTACATGTTGGAATTCATGGTTCCCTCAATGAACTGTAGCTCCCCAGTGCCGGCAGCACTCATGCACCCCCAGACAATGACACTCCCACCACCATGCTTGACTATAGGCAAGACACACTTGTCTTTAAACTCCTCACCTGGTTGCCGCCACACACGCTTGTCACCATCTGAACCAAATAAGTTTATCTTGGTCTCATAAGACCACAGGACATGGTTCCAGTAGTCCATGTCCTTAGTCTGCTTGTCTTCAGAAAACTGTTTGTGGGCTTTCTTGTGTATCATCTTTAGAAGGGGCTTCCTTCTGGGACGACAGCCATGCAGACCAATTTGATGCAGTGTGCGGCGTATGGTCTGAGCACTGACAGGCTGTCCCCTCACCCCTTCAACCTCTGCAGCAATGCTGGCAGCACTCATACGTCTATTTCCCAAAGACAACCTCTGGATATAACGTTGAGCATGTGCACTCAACTTCTTTGGTCGACCATGGCGAGGCCTGTTCTGAGTTGAACCTCTCCTGTTAAACCGCTGTATGGTCTTGGCCACCATGCTGCAGCTCAGTTTCAGGGTCATGGCAATCTTCTTATAGCCTAGGCCATCTTTATGTAGAGCAACAATTATTTTTTTCAGATCCTCAGAGAGTTCTTTGCCATGAGGTGCCATGCTGAACTTCCAGTGACCAGTATGAGAGAGTGAGAGCGATAACCTCAAGTTTAACACACCTGCTCCAAATTTATCACACCTGGTAAAAATTTACTTTGTAAAGAATCCCCTATTGCATGCAAGGAAAATTGAAACCAAAATATTCACTGAGCTAAAAAGGGGGGGGGGGGGTTCCTGAAGAGGTGGGTATCAGAGTTTCCAGCCAGCAGCTTTTAAAAGACACCATCACTTTGCGCTGAATAGGCAAGATGACATTGTGGTTGATTTACTAAAAGGCAAATAGTCTGTTAATTTTGAAAGGAAATTTTCCCCCGGGTTTAGTGAATTAGGTGTCGATTCACATTGCAATGAATACCCAATGCAGTGCAAGGAAAATAAGAACAGATTTATTGCTTGCACATGATTGGATGATGGAAGTCAGTAGAGCTTCACCACATTTACTAAGCTCTGGGGCAAATTCCCTTGCAAAGTGCAGCTTCCCTTGCACAATGAACATAATATTTGCCTTCTATAAATCAACCCAAATTGTCTCCTTGAATACTTACTGTATATACTCGAGTATAAGCCGAGATTTTCAGCCCTTTTTTTTGGGCTGAAAGTCCCCCTCGGCTTATACTCGAGTTAGCGAAATTGAACATTGTAAATTGTACCTGAAGGCGGAACTGTGTCTGCTGAGAACCGCCTATCACGAACGTTCTCTCATCCTCAGTTTCCAAGCAGACGTCCGTGATTGGCGGAAACTGAACACAGTGTCTGCTGGGATGGGTGAAGATGAGAGAACGTTCGTGATAGGCGATTCTCAGCAGACACAGTTCCGCCTATCACGGAAGAGACCAGGAAGAGCCTGCGAGTTTTAAACGATGGACGCCGCAGCCTTCAGGTACAATTTACAATTTACAATGTTCAATTTTAATTCTAGGAAAGCAGTGAGGATGGGAACAGTAAGGTAGCAATGGGCTTAGTGAAGTTGCAATGGGTGGGCATTGTTGACCCTCGGCTTATACTTGAGTCAGTAAATTTTCCCAGGTTTTTGTGGTAACATTAGGTACCTCGGCTTATACTCGAGGTATTACAGTACGTTCTAGAAGTAGGTCAAAAAAATCACGCGCACCCTGATTAATCAAACCACCACTGCGCACATGAAAAGGTGAAATGAATGAAGCTAACAGCTGCCAACTTAAACAAAGTAATATTGTGAACCGTATTTTAAGTAAAAAATTGTGGCGCTAAACCATATACGATGAGTATATAACTAAACAAATGTATATATCTCAAACCCACACCACGTGATAGTGTGCAAAAATAATATACATAAATATCATACATAAGTGATATATTAAACATATAACATCCTTTAGTGAGTCTCAAAGTAAAATGTGAGCTAAACTTTGACAAAAGAATATAAGAAAAAAAGGGGGGTAAAAATAAGTCCAAAAGCAAAAAGATATTTTCTTATATGTGCATCCAAGTGTTTCAACTTAAATCAGCAATCAAAGTCCATAAATCTTGAACAGAAAAATCCTTCCACCAACACCGCTGTGACTGTGATTCCTCTCCAAAAGGTATTGCACTCACCAGAAAAAATGACCTAGCACTCTCATGCATAGGCAATCAAGCTTAAACACATCACACACAGTGATTGCAGCTCTTCCGACGGTGTCCACTCAATACTCGATGTGAATATGTAAAAGAATAAATAGTGCTTCCAATAGTGAAATACTGTTAAAAAACACTTTATTAAAAAGCACTCGTAATCTTCAAACATTACAATCACTTCAAAGAATAAAAAATACTCCTCAACATAGAAGATATATCACAGCAAAACTTCAAGTAGAATCTTCAACAGGAGGGTTGTTGCAGTGTACTGTATTGTATCACGGCCACGGCGGACCCAGAGCAAAAACCAGCACTCTCACCCTTCGCACGTCCGTCTCCTCTCCTGGATCTGTAGCTACCTCAACAGCCGGTGCTTGCAAATGTTATTCCTCACTTCACGCTAACCGCATAAGCCACGCCCAGACATGTTTCGTCATCCAGACTTAATCATTGGGATTGGCTAAGCGGCAAAAACACCTCCCCTTTATACTCCTCACTAAATACATACGTCACTGACTTGATTAGGTATCCAGAGTGCTTGCGTTATGCCTGTGTCCCCGTGACCACAATACCTCAGCAGCAACACCATCCCGTTTGATCATACAGGGCATAAGTGTATTATTTCAACATCAATACAATCCACATATAATGATTATAGTGTGCTACATCCTAATACTAAAATAAAACCTTTGGGCAGATCCTATATGCATGGATAGCAACCTCCAATACAGACAGGGCAGAAAACACACCATTCCACATACATCACCTCATACTTGAGACACTTATGAGGTAGAAGTATTGCAGACATATTATCAATACATAAAACTATTATTTTTTAGACTCCAACGTGATATTAAATTTAAAATAATATAATAATATATATAAAAATCTTTTTTTAATTTTATAAGATCTAATTATTTCAGAGTATATCTCTATAAAAGAGATATAAAATCTGCTTAAAAACAAAAAATTAAAAATTGTTAATAAAACAATTTAAATCTAATTCAATGTTCAACCCTCTTGGGTGGAGACTCTTCAAAAGGAAAATCCATTTGGTTTCCCTCCTCGATAAATCCCTCACCTGATTGGAGCCCCTCCAAGAGGGTTGCATAATGTCAATACCACAAAATTGCAGAACTGTGGGGTCCTGGCCGTGTTTATCTTTAAAATGTAAAGACACACTGTGATATTTAAAGCCCTTCCTAATATTAGCTAAGTGCTCCACTATGCGGACCCTCAATAGGCGTTTCGTTCTGCCCACATAATAGAGACCACATGGGCACCACAGCAAGTACACGACATACGAAGAATTACATGTAATAAAGTGTTCTATTTCAAACACCTCATTATCTACATTAGTAATATTCATACGACCCCTATTACTAACTTGCACAGTTCTGCAACAAATACATCTGCGACATGAATAAAAACCTTTAAAATCGATTGACGGAGTTTTAGCCGGGGGGTCCAGAATTTTCTGTACCACCCTATCCCCAAAATTGGGGGCCCTTCTATAAATAAATTTAGGTCCTTCAGGTAGAACATTGCACAGATCTTTATCTCTGCGCAATATATACCAGTATTTGGAGAAGATATTCTCTATCTCCCTATACTGGTAATGAAAATCAGAGATAAACCCCCATTGATGTTGGTCATTAACCACTAAATTTACGTCTTTTTTTCTTAAACATTCTTCTCTTGGTACTTCTGCAATTTCCTTAATTGTTTTATTAATAGTTTCCTCCTTATAACCTTTCTGTAGAAATGTATTTTTTTATATATCGGCTTGGGCGAAATAATCCTCTGATTTGGTACAATTACGGCGAACCCTTAATATCTGTCCCTTAGGGATATTTCTTTTTTTTTTTTAACTTTAAATTTTTTTTTTTTTTTATTCCGTGAGAATATAAAAGTTACATACAGGTACATACGCATTGGAATATCTACAGTGTAGGTACCAACATGTTCATAAAGTACAAAAGAGTGAACAATACATCCGTCACCGGAAGGCAACTCGGTTCCTCTAACCACTCTAAGTTGTCGAGGGAGCATTAGCTCCAGTGTACTGGGCTTGGAGTCTAAAAAACGGATAATCTTAGACTAAAGAGCCTGTCACCCCTTCCGGGATCATGCTGTGAGCAGGCTGGCTATAAGTAAGTCCTAGTACTGTTAGTACGGCCCAGAATATGGCCGTTCTAGTCATTCATGGGGTATATTGTAGTTATAATCCTGGAACCGAGTTGCCTGAACAGAATAGTCGTAGAGATAGTATAAACCTTAGTTGACATGAGAGTACCTCCTATCCTGTGTGTATGCCGTTAGTTACTGTAGTGCTTGGTTCAAAATCACTGCTCTAGTTTAGCCTTTACACCACCAGTCATCATTCTGCATTGTCATTTAAATTCAGTATAAGTATAATTCAATGCTATAAGGTAACAGTAGGCTGAGGCCAGTGATCCCAAAATTTTTGATAAACATGTATTCTATCCACTTTATAAGCTAGCATCCTTTCCATTACACTCTGGTTATTTACTCTATTTTTGACTTCCGCTATGGTCGGAGGGTTTGAAGTCCTCCATTTGGCTGCTATGGTTATACGTGCCGCATGTAGAATATTGACTACTAGTTTCCTACATGTGTAGTGAAAGGATTCTATCCCTATTGAAAGCAGAGCTAGTTCCGGGGTGGGTGCACATCTTGTCTTAAAAATGTCAGAGATAAGATTGAATACGTCTCTCCAAAAGCTTGATAAAAAGCTACAGTGCCACATAATATGGAGGAGATTGCCTCTGGTCTGACAACCCCTCCAACAGAGTGGGGAGATCGTGGGGGACATTGCGTGTAGTCGGGTAGGAGTGATATACCACCTATGTAGGAGTTTACATGAGTTGTCCCAGTGATCCACACAGGCTGAGGATACTCTGTTAAATTTAATAGCAGTCAGCCACTGTGTTAGAGAGAAGGATTTTTGTAGGTCCTGCTCCCATTTGAGCATAACCGGGATCTTGGACTTTATAAGTTGTTGGTTACAGAGTCTGTAGCATAGTGATATACCCCTAACGTGTGTCCCACTTTTACTAAGGAAGAAGTTCCAAAGAGTCAGTGGGATTTCTATTGCCTTGTGATGATTCTTTTTAGTATACTCCCGAATTTGTAGGATCAATAATTTATCAAGTGCTGTAGGATGAGTTATGTCTGCGAGGTCGAAATTTATTCCCTTTTTCTTCCAGTGATGAGTCGAAAAGTTTTGAATGAGGAATGTGTATGTTGTTAGTGGGATGTGTAGTTTGTGGATCGATTCTTCCGGAAATATCAATTTGGTGAACATGGACCACGCCGTGAGCGTGGCCTGTATAGTAGGATATTCCGGTACTATGGGTTTGTGGTGAATAGTAGTTGCCATTAATAGTGCAAAGGGGTCATGGGTGGGGGTTAACTCTCTCTCAATTTGATTCCATAGATTGTCTTCCTGTCTGGAGAACCAAAATTTCAGCTGGTCCAGTATAGAAGCATTATAGTATGCATAAGCATTTGGTAAACTCCCTCCACCCGCAGTTCTGTGTAGGTAGAGAGTTTTCAGTGCTATTCTAGGTTTCTTTTCCCCCCATATGAATTTAGTTAGGTGCTTTGCTAGTTCCGAGAAAAATTTTTGGGGTATGGGGATTGGTATGGTCCTGAAAAGGTACAAGATCTTAGGGAATACTTGCATCTGATATGCTGCTATTCGCCCCATCCATGTCAGTTGGAGTTTGGAGATTTGTGCAAATTCCTTTTTGATTTGTTCTAAAAGTGGTAAAAAGTTGTCAGAGTAAAGATTGGTTGTTGGGTGGGACAGTTGGATACCTAAATAGGTGATGGAAGGAGCATCCCAGGTGCATGGAAATAAAAGCTTGAGTTTATTTACTTTCTGGGGGGGAATATTAAGGGGAAGGGCAAAGCATTTAGAAGTGTTTATTTTATAGTACGTTATTTTCCCAAAATCCTGCATGATTTCTGTGGCTTTACTTAGGGAAGTAATTGGGTTGGTAAGAGTAAGGATTATATCATCTGCAAATAAACCCAGTTTGTGTTCCAGGTGTCCTATTTTGAGGCCTGTAATTTCTGTAGTAGACCGAATGATTTCTGCTAGGGGTTCAATAGCTAAGGAGAAGACAATTGGGGACAATGGGCATCCCTGTCTCGTTCCATTGGTAAGATTGAAGGGATCAGATAACATTCCTGAGGATAGTACTCTGGCGGACGGATTCGTGTATAGAGACATGACAGCTGAATGTAAGAATCCATGTATACCAAATTTATGGAGTGTGTGTGACAGATATGACCAGTGGACTCTATCAAACGCCTTTTCTGCGTCTAATGCTACAAATATGCTTGGCGTGCGAGTAAGTTCTGCGCGTCTGAGTAGGTTAATCATTTTTCTAGTGCCGTCCGGGGCCTGTCTACCCTTAACAAAGCCTACTTGATCTAAGCCTATGAGTGTGGGGGTTACATGTAGTAATCTGTTTGCCAATATTTTCGCATATATTTTAAGGTCCGAGTTTAAAAGGGAGATGGGTCTGTAGTTCTGGGGATGGGCAGGGTCTTTTCCGGGTTTTGGGATGGTCACTATGATGGCTTGGAGCATTTCTTTGGGGAACGTGCTCGTGTTTGCAGCTGTGTTGTATAGCTCAGCTAGTCTGGGGGTGAGTATTGATGAGAAATTTTGGTAGTATTCGGCTGAAAATCCGTCTGCTCCTGGAGATTTATGTTTGGGGAGGTTCTTAATCACTTCCTTCACTTCTTCTTCTGTAATAGGTTCATTAAGTTTGCCTAACGATTTCTGGTCTAGGGATGGGAGATCAATACGTCTAAGGAAATCAGTAGTGATGAGCCGAACACCCCCGGGTTCGGTTCGCACCAGAACCCGCGAACGGACCGGAAGTTCGAACGAACATTAGAACCCTATTAAATACAATGGATGCGAACGTTCGAATTCTAAAGTGCTAATTATAACAACTATTATGCATGTTATTGTCCTAAAAAGGGTTTGGGAACCCGGGTTCTGCACCAGGGGACATGTATCAATGCAAAAAGAAGTTTTAAAAACGGTCGTTTTTCGGGAGCAGTCATTTTAATGATGCATAAAGTGAAAAAAAAAAAGTCAAATATTCCTTTAAATATCGTACCTGGGGGGTGTCTAAAGTATGCCTGTGAAGTGCCACGTGTTTCCCGTGTTTAGAACTGTCCCTGCACAAAATGACACTTCTAAAGGAAAAAAAAGCCATTTAAAACTGCTTGCGGCTTTAATGTAATGTCTGGTCCCGGTAATATGGATGAAATTCTTTAAGAAAAATGGCATAGCTACCCCATGACCCCCCCCCCCCCCTACCCCAGCCCATTACCAGCCCCTTTGGGTCTTGTATGGATATTAAGGGGAACCCCGCACATAAAATAAAAAAGGCCCTATATACTCTGAACAGCCGTATACAGGCGGTGCATACAAGACAGGGACTGTAGGTTTGTTCTTATGTAGAATCTGTTTGTAATTTTGAACAGGTACATTGTTGAAGTGTAGCTCCAGACCAAAAATCTATTTTTAAACTTTTTGGAAAACATAGGTAAGGGTTATCACCCCTGTAACATTTGTTTTGCTGTCTGTGCCCCTGTTCAGAACATTTCACCTCACTTTCCGTCCCAATGACAACTGTTTTTGAAATGTGGTGTTTTTCTTGAAACAAGGATTGCTGATAAAGCATCAGTACAGAGGAGACACCTTTCTCCCATATTTATTCTTACAGGAGAGAATTTTCCTTCCTAGTGGTAGATTTCCTCTCACTTCCTGTTGTCTTCTTGCGTTTGCAAGTAGGAGTCGTTTGTAAGTTGGATGTTTGAAAGTAGGGACCTGCCGTATATACTCTGCAGAAATAGGCCCCTTAGTTGTTGGTGTTGGCACAACACTGTAAGCACTCACAGTTACTCTTGGTTGGTGCTGGAACGCCCTGCTGTCAACTATTATATCAGGAATTTTAATTACATATAATTGTTGAACAGTGGTAGTAAAAATTGGGCCTTTGATGGTGGTGCTGGTGCCACAACACTGTAAGCCCTGACAGTTACTCTTGGTGGGTGCAGCAATGGGCCCTGCTGTGAATTATTAGATCAAGAATTGTAATTACATGCCCCTGTTGAACAGGGGCTGAAAAATTGGGCCTTAGGCACTGGTGGCACAACACTGAAACCCCTCACAGATACTGTACTTGGAGCACAGCAATGAGCCCTGTTGCAAAGTATTGCTTCAAAAATTGTAATGACACGCCCCTGTTAAACAGGGGCTGAAAAATTGGGCCTTAGGCACTGGTGGCACAACACTGCAACTCCTCACAGATACTGTACTTGGAGCACAGCAATGAGCCCTGTTGCAAAGTATTGCTTCAAAAATTGTAATTACACGCCCCTGTTAAACAGGGGCTGAAAAATTGGGCGTTAGGCACTGGTGGCGGCACCCATAAACAAAAATGATCTTCCAAGCTATCATCATCAATCGTATCATTGAGGACTCGGAGGAGGAGGATAGCCAGTCAACATAACAGCACAGGCACTCAGCATCAGCATCAGTCTTGAAGGGATGTGACATTTTAAAATCAATTAGTCTGTTATATCAGCATCAGGTGTGTGGTAGCTGGTGGTGATCCAAGACTGGTTCATCTTGATGAAAGTCAGTCGATCAACCGAGTCGGTGGACAGGCGCACCCTGTGATCCGTGACAAATCCTCCAGCAGCACTGAATGTGCGTTCCGAAAGAACGCTGGATGCAGGACAGGCCAGTAGCTCAATTGCATACTGTGCAAGCTCTGGCCAGTGATCCATCCTCAAGACCCAGTAAGCCAGAGGATTTTCGGTGGGGAAGGTGTCCAAGTCTGACCTTGCCCCTAGATATTCCTGCACCATGTTTATCAGACGCTGGCGATGGTTGCTGGAACCAATCATACTTTGGGGCTGCGGACTAAAGAATTGTCTGAACGCATCGGTCAGACGGCCACCTTCCCCACCGCTCCTTCTTTGACTGGCCGAAGCCTCAGCAACTCGTTGTCCAGGACCAGGAGTTTGCAACCTCCCAGTCTCTGGGAACGCGTTGCACAGACCTTTCTGCAAGGCCTCCCGGAGTTGTCTCATCCTCTGCTCCCTCTGCGACGGTAACATAAGGTCCGCAACCTTACCCTTGTACCGTGGATCAAGGAGAGTGGCCAGCCAGTAATGGTCCCTCTCCTTGATCCGAAGAATACGAGGATCCTTCCGCAGACTTTGCAGGATCAGGGAGGCCATGCAGCGTAGGTTTGCTGAGGCATTCGCTCCGGAGTCCTCTGGGTCACTAAGGACGACATGATCCGCAGCCACCTCCTCCCAGCCACGTACAAGTCCACTGGTTTCTTGGGACTGTAAATCATCCCTAAAAGACTGCTGCTGATGATGCTGAGTGCCAGCCTCCACCTCCATGCTGACACAATCCTCCTCCTCCTCCTCCTCCTCCTCCTCCTCTTCCTGTGCGATGGGTGGGACAGAAGGAACACTGTCTGGGTAAAGGGGGCCTTGAGAGGCAAGGAAGTCCTCCTCTTCCTGCCTCTGTTCTGCCTCAAGTGCCCTGTCCATTATTCCACGCAGCGTGTGCTCCAACAGGTGGACAAGAGGTACAGTGTCACTGATGCATGCACTGTCACTGCTCACCATCCTCGTGGCCTCCTCAAATGGTGCCAGGACAGTGCATGCATCCCTGATCATGCCCCACTGGCGTGGAGAAAAAAAACCAAGCTCCCCTGACCCTGTCCTGGTGCCGTAGTCGCACAGGTACTCATTGATGGCCCTCTGCTGCGTGTGCAGCCGCTGCAGCATGGCCAACGTTGAGTTCCACCTGGTGGGCATGTCACATATAAGGCGGTTCTTGGGCAGGTTCAACTCCTTTTGCAGCTCAGCCAGGCGAGCACTGGCATTATAAGATCTGCGGAAATGCACACAGACTTTCCTGGCCTGCCTCAGGACATCCTGTAAGCCCGGGTACCTGCCCAAGAACCGCTGCACCACCAGGTTAAGGACGTGAGCCACACAGGGCACATGGGTCAGTTGTCCCTGTCGGAGGGCGGAGAGGAGGTTGGTGCCATTGTCGCAAACCACCATTCCTGGCTTAAGCTGGCGTGGCGTCAACCACCTCTCGGCCTGGCCCTGCAGAGCAGACAGGACCTCTGCCCCAGTGTGGCTTCTGTCCCCCAAACACACCAGCGCAAGCACGGCATGGCATCTTTTTGCCTGCGTACTTGCGTAGCCCCGTGAACGGCTACGGAGCACCGCTGGTTCATAGGACAAACCACAGGAAGAGGCCATGGAGGAAGAAGAAGAGGAGGGGGTGGAGGAGAGAGGTGTGTCACAACCAGTAGTAGCATTTTGGAGGCGTGGCGGTGGGACAACCTCCAACACTACTGCACCTTGTCCTGAATCCTTCCCAGCTGCCAAAAGAGTGACCCAATGGGCCGTGAAAGAAAGGTAACGTCCCTGTCCATGCCTGCTGGACCATGAGTCAGCGGTAATATGCACCTTACCGCTGACCGCCCTGTCCAGCGAGGCCAAGACATTGCCTTCCACATGCCGGTAGAGAGCCGGAATAGCCTTCCGTGAGAAAAAGTGGCGTTTGGGAACCTGCCACTGAGGAACCGCACATTGCACAAACTCACGGAAGGGGGCCGAGTCTACCAACTGAAAAGGCAGCAGTTGAAGCGCTAGCAATTTAGCCAAGCTAGCATTCAACCGCTGGGCATGTGGATGGCTGGGAGTGAACTTCTTTCGACGGTCCAGCAGCTGGGGCAGGGAAATTTGCCTGCTAGAATCGGACGTCGGTGTACTGCTAGCAGAGTGGGCGCAAGTACTTGGCTGTGACACACCTAATTCTACACCTTCATTCCTCTCAGTGCATGTTTCAGAGAGGACTGAAGTTATAGTGGGGTTGGAGATCCCAGCTGATGCGGTGCAAGGAGAGGTCCGCTTTGTTCTTTGGTGTGGGTCTTTGAGGTAGGCTTGCCAACGAGCTGCATGGCAGGTCAACATATGTCTGGTCAGGCATGTGGTACCCAAGCGGCTGATGTTTTGGCCACGCGATATACGCTTGAGACATATGTTGCAAACAGCAGCTGTGCGATCTGATGCACTAGCCTCAAAAAAGGCCCACACCAAAGAACTTTTTGAATGACGGGCAGAGGCAGCGCCCTGCACAGGCGGAGCTCTGCGGTGTGATTCCGTCGGTGTACTGCCCTTACGCTGGCCACCAAAGGGCATCCTGCCTCGTTGGAGATGTGCCTCCTCCTCATCCTCCTCCTCCTCCTCTCTCCTATTAGGCACCCACGTGGAGTCATTGACCTCATCATCCCCTCCCTCCTCATCACTGGAGCCAATCTGGCAGTATGCTGCAGCTGCTGGAACATGACTGCCAGATTGGTGTCCTTCTTGAGCATCCCCTCTGTCTGCTCTCACGCTACTGCCTTCCTCTAGCTGGGTTTCATCATCAGACCCTTCGAAACGCTGGGCATCCTCCTGGAGCATGTACCCAACACTGTGCTGAAACAGTTCGGGGGACTCCTCAGGAGGAGGACATGGTGGGTCTAGGGAAGGAGTGACTGATGATTTGTCTGACATTGATACCAGGGAAGACGACGCTTTGGCAGCTGCTTTTCCAGTACCCTGAGCCTGGGTGAGAGAGGATGAGGAGGAGGAGGAGGGCTTGGTCATCCACTCTACCAAGTCTTCGGCATGATGTGGCTCAACATGTCCAGCTGCCGAAAAGAAGGACAAGCGTGTCCCATGGCCATGTGCTGATGACAATGCACCGCGTCCACGACCAGCACTGTTGCCCCCAGACACAGAGCCTGCTTGCCCTCTTTTATTGCCTCCTGACTGTCTGCCTCTCCTTGTTTGCCTTCCAGACATTCTAATAGATGGCCTGCAGGGAGATGGGAAAAAAGCAATAAGGGCTACCTTCAGGTGTCCTTCTCTGTCCCTGGAAACAAGGACTTGCAGAGTGAAAGAAAAAAAACACTCTCCCTACCTACAGTTTTCTGTCCCTAGAAAAAATGTTTTTTTTAATCACAATATAGCACAAGGAAAATTAACTCACTGTCCTTACAGGTCCCTGGAAACAAGGACTTGCAGAGTGAAAGAAAAAAAACACTCTCCCTACCTACAGTTTTCTGTCCCTAGAAAAAAATGTTTTTTTTAATCACAATATAGCAAAAGGACAATTCACTCACTGTCCTTCCAGGTCCCTGGAAACAAGGACTTGCAGAGTGAAAGAAACTGACACTGTCCCTACCTAGAGTTTTCTGTCCCTGGAATAAATGTTTTTTTCAGCACAATATAGCACAAGGACAATTAACTCACTGTCCTTACAGGTCCCTGGAAACAAGGACTTGCAGAGTGAAAGAAAAAAAATACTCTCCCTACCTACAGTTTTCTGTCCCTAGAAAAAAATGTTTTTTTTAATCACAATATAGCAAAAGGACAATTCACTCACTGTCCTTCCAGGTCCCTGGAAACAAGGACTTGCAGAGTGAAAGAAACTGACACTGTCCCTACCTAGAGTTTTCTGTCCCTAGAATAAATGTTTTTTTTAATCACAATATAGCAAAAGGACAATTCACTCACTGTCCTTCCAGGTCCCTGGAAACAAGGACTTGCAGAGTGAAAGAAACTGACACTGTCCCTACCTAGAGTTTTCTGTCCCTAGAATAAATGTTTTTTTTAATCACAATATAGCAAAAGGACAATTCATTCACTGTCCTTCCAGGTCCCTGGAAACAAGGACTTGCAGAGTGAAAGAAACTGACACTGTCCCTACCTAGAGTTTTCTGTCCCTAGAATAAATGTTTTTTTTAATCACAATATAGCAAAAGGACAATTCACTCACTGTCCTTCCAGGTCCCTGGAAACAAGGACTTGCAGAGTGAAAGAAACTGACACTGTCCCTACCTAGAGTTTTCTGTCCCTAGAATAAATGTTTTTTTTAATCACAATATAGCAAAAGGACAATTCACTCACTGTCCTTCCAGGTCCCTGGAAACAAGGACTTGCAGAGTGAAAGAAACTGACACTGTCCCTACCTAGAGTTTTCTGTCCCTAGAATAAATGTTTTTTTTAATCACAATATAGCAAAAGGACAATTCACTCACTGTCCTTCCAGGTCCCTGGAAACAAGGACTTGCAGAGTGAAAGAAACTGACACTGTCCCTACCTAGAGTTTTCTGTCCCTAGAATAAATGTTTTTTTTAATCACAATATAGCAAAAGGACAATTCACTCACTGTCCTTCCAGGTCCCTGGAAACAAGGACTTGCAGAGTGAAAGAAACTGACACTGTCCCTACCTAGAGTTTTCTGTCCCTAGAATAAATGTTTTTTTTAATCACAATATAGCAAAAGGACAATTCACTCACTGTCCTTCCAGGTCCCTGGAAACAAGGACTTGCAGAGTGAAAGAAACTGACACTGTCCCTACCTAGAGTTTTCTGTCCCTAGAATAAATGTTTTTTTTAATCACAATATAGCACAAGGAAAATTAACTCACTGTCCTTACAGGTCCCTGGAAACAAGGACTTGCAGAGTGAAAGAAAAAAAACACTCTCCCTACCTACAGTTTTCTGTCCCTAGAAAAAAATGTTTTTTTTAATCACAATATAGCAAAAGGACAATTCACTCACTGTCCTTCCAGGTCCCTGGAAACAAGGACTTGCAGAGTGAAAGAAACTGACACTGTCCCTACCTAGAGTTTTCTGTCCCTGGAATAAATGTTTTTTTCAGCACAATATAGCACAAGGACAATTAACTCACTGTCCTTACAGGTCCCTGGAAACAAGGACTTGCAGAGTGAAAGAAAAAAAATACTCTCCCTACCTACAGTTTTCTGTCCCTAGAAAAAAATGTTTTTTTTAATCACAATATAGCAAAAGGACAATTCACTCACTGTCCTTCCAGGTCCCTGGAAACAAGGACTTGCAGAGTGAAAGAAACTGACACTGTCCCTACCTAGAGTTTTCTGTCCCTAGAATAAATGTTTTTTTTAATCACAATATAGCAAAAGGACAATTCACTCACTGTCCTTCCAGGTCCCTGGAAACAAGGACTTGCAGAGTGAAAGAAACTGACACTGTCCCTACCTAGAGTTTTCTGTCCCTAGAATAAATGTTTTTTTTAATCACAATATAGCAAAAGGACAATTCACTCACTGTCCTTCCAGGTCCCTGGAAACAAGGACTTGCAGAGTGAAAGAAACTGACACTGTCCCTACCTAGAGTTTTCTGTCCCTAGAATAAATGTTTTTTTTAATCACAATATAGCAAAAGGACAATTCACTCACTGTCCTTCCAGGTCCCTGGAAACAAGGACTTGCAGAGTGAAAGAAACTGACACTGTCCCTACCTAGAGTTTTCTGTCCCTAGAATAAATGTTTTTTTTAATCACAATATAGCAAAAGGACAATTCACTCACTGTCCTTCCAGGTCCCTGGAAACAAGGACTTGCAGAGTGAAAGAAACTGACACTGTCCCTACCTAGAGTTTTCTGTCCCTAGAATAAATGTTTTTTTTAATCACAATATAGCAAAAGGACAATTCACTCACTGTCCTTCCAGGTCCCTGGAAACAAGGACTTGCAGAGTGAAAGAAACTGACACTGTCCCTACCTAGAGTTTTCTGTCCCTAGAATAAATGTTTTTTTTAATCACAATATAGCAAAAGGACAATTCACTCACTGTCCTTCCAGGTCCCTGGAAACAAGGACTTGCAGAGTGAAAGAAACTGACACTGTCCCTACCTAGAGTTTTCTGTCCCTAGAATAAATGTTTTTTTTAATCACAATATAGCAAAAGGACAATTCACTCACTGTCCTTCCAGGTCCCTGGAAACAAGGACTTGCAGAGTGAAAGAAACTGACACTGTCCCTACCTAGAGTTTTCTGTCCCTAGAATAAATGTTTTTTTTAATCACAATATAGCAAAAGGACAATTCACTCACTGTCCTTCCAGGTCCCTGGAAACAAGGACTTGCAGAGTGAAAGAAACTGACACTGTCCCTACCTAGAGTTTTCTGTCCCTAGAATAAATGTTTTTTTTAATCACAATATAGCAAAAGGACAATTCACTCACTGTCCTTCCAGGTCCCTGGAAACAAGGACTTGCAGAGTGAAAGAAACTGACACTGTCCCTACCTAGAGTTTTCTGTCCCTAGAATAAATGTTTTTTTTAATCACAATATAGCAAAAGGACAATTCACTCACTGTCCTTCCAGGTCCCTGGAAACAAGGACTTGCAGAGTGAAAGAAACTGACACTGTCCCTACCTAGAGTTTTCTGTCCCTAGAATAAATGTTTTTTTTAATCACAATATAGCAAAAGGACAATTCACTCACTGTCCTTCCAGGTCCCTGGAAACAAGGACTTGCAGAGTGAAAGAAACTGACACTGTCCCTACCTAGAGTTTTCTGTCCCTAGAATAAATGTTTTTTTTAATCACAATATAGCAAAAGGACAATTCACTCACTGTCCTTCCAGGTCCCTGGAAACAAGGACTTGCAGAGTGAAAGAAACTGACACTGTCCCTACCTAGAGTTTTCTGTCCCTAGAATAAATGTTTTTTTTAATCACAATATAGCAAAAGGACAATTCACTCACTGTCCTTCCAGGTCCCTGGAAACAAGGACTTGCAGAGTGAAAGAAACTGACACTGTCCCTACCTAGAGTTTTCTGTCCCTAGAATAAATGTTTTTTTTAATCACAATATAGCACAAGGAAAATTAACTCACTGTCCTTACAGGTCCCTGGAAACAAGGACTTGCAGAGTGAAAGAAAAAAAACACTCTCCCTACCTACAGTTTTCTGTCCCTAGAAAAAAATGTTTTTTTTAATCACAATATAGCAAAAGGACAATTCACTCACTGTCCTTCCAGGTCCCTGGAAACAAGGACTTGCAGAGTGAAAGAAACTGACACTGTCCCTACCTAGAGTTTTCTGTCCCTGGAATAAATGTTTTTTTCAGCACAATATAGCACAAGGACAATTAACTCACTGTCCTTACAGGTCCCTGGAAACAAGGACTTGCAGAGTGAAAGAAAAAAAATACTCTCCCTACCTACAGTTTTCTGTCCCTAGAAAAAAATTTTTTTTTAATCACAATATAGCAAAAGGACAATTCACTCACTGTCCTTCCAGGTCCCTGGAAACAAGGACTTGCAGAGTGAAAGAAACTGACACTGTCCCTACCTAGAGTTTTCTGTCCCTAGAATAAATGTTTTTTTTAATCACAATATAGCAAAAGGACAATTCACTCACTGTCCTTCCAGGTCCCTGGAAACAAGGACTTGCAGAGTGAAAGAAACTGACACTGTCCCTACCTAGAGTTTTCTGTCCCTAGAATAAATGTTTTTTTTAATCACAATATAGCAAAAGGACAATTCACTCACTGTCCTTCCAGGTCCCTGGAAACAAGGACTTGCAGAGTGAAAGAAACTGACACTGTCCCTACCTAGAGTTTTCTGTCCCTAGAATAAATGTTTTTTTTAATCACAATATAGCAAAAGGACAATTCACTCACTGTCCTTCCAGGTCCCTGGAAACAAGGACTTGCAGAGTGAAAGAAACTGACACTGTCCCTACCTAGAGTTTTCTGTCCCTAGAATAAATGTTTTTTTTAATCACAATATAGCAAAAGGACAATTCACTCACTGTCCTTCCAGGTCCCTGGAAACAAGGACTTGCAGAGTGAAAGAAACTGACACTGTCCCTACCTAGAGTTTTCTGTCCCTAGAATAAATGTTTTTTTTTAATCACAATATAGCAAAAGGACAATTCACTCACTGTCCTTCCAGGTCCCTGGAAACAAGGACTTGCAGAGTGAAAGAAACTGACACTGTCCCTACCTAGAGTTTTCTGTCCCTAGAATAAATGTTTTTTTTAATCACAATATAGCAAAAGGACAATTCACTCACTGTCCTTCCAGGTCCCTGGAAACAAGGACTTGCAGAGTGAAAGAAACTGACACTGTCCCTACCTAGAGTTTTCTGTCCCTAGAATAAATGTTTTTTTTAATCACAATATAGCAAAAGGACAATTCACTCACTGTCCTTCCAGGTCCCTGGAAACAAGGACTTGCAGAGTGAAAGAAACTGACACTGTCCCTACCTAGAGTTTTCTGTCCCTAGAATAAATGTTTTTTTTAATCACAATATAGCAAAAGGACAATTCACTCACTGTCCTTCCAGGTCCCTGGAAACAAGGACTTGCAGAGTGAAAGAAACTGACACTGTCCCTACCTAGAGTTTTCTGTCCCTAGAATAAATGTTTTTTTTAATCACAATATAGCACAAGGAAAATTAACTCACTGTCCTTACAGGTCCCTGGAAACAAGGACTTGCAGAGTGAAAGAAAAAAAACACTCTCCCTACCTACAGTTTTCTGTCCCTAGAAAAAAATGTTTTTTTTAATCACAATATAGCAAAAGGACAATTCACTCACTGTCCTTCCAGGTCCCTGGAAACAAGGACTTGCAGAGTGAAAGAAACTGACACTGTCCCTACCTAGAGTTTTCTGTCCCTGGAATAAATGTTTTTTTCAGCACAATATAGCACAAGGACAATTAACTCACTGTCCTTACAGGTCCCTGGAAACAAGGACTTGCAGAGTGAAAGAAAAAAAATACTCTCCCTACCTACAGTTTTCTGTCCCTAGAAAAAAATGTTTTTTTTAATCACAATATAGCAAAAGGACAATTCACTCACTGTCCTTCCAGGTCCCTGGAAACAAGGACTTGCAGAGTGAAAGAAACTGACACTGTCCCTACCTAGAGTTTTCTGTCCCTAGAATAAATGTTTTTTTTAATCACAATATAGCAAAAGGACAATTCACTCACTGTCCTTCCAGGTCCCTGGAAACAAGGACTTGCAGAGTGAAAGAAACTGACACTGTCCCTACCTAGAGTTTTCTGTCCCTAGAATAAATGTTTTTTTTAATCACAATATAGCAAAAGGACAATTCACTCACTGTCCTTCCAGGTCCCTGGAAACAAGGACTTGCAGAGTGAAAGAAACTGACACTGTCCCTACCTAGAGTTTTCTGTCCCTAGAATAAATGTTTTTTTTAATCACAATATAGCAAAAGGACAATTCACTCACTGTCCTTCCAGGTCCCTGGAAACAAGGACTTGCAGAGTGAAAGAAACTGACACTGTCCCTACCTAGAGTTTTCTGTCCCTAGAATAAATGTTTTTTTTTAAGCACACTATAGCAGAAGCACAAAACACACTGACACTCTCCCTACCTATCCTTCTCTTTCCCTAAACTAAAGGAATCCAGGTTAAGCAAGAAAGAAATAACAGTCACTGTCCCTGCCTATGCTACTCTATCCCTGCTCCGGAACACACTACACTAGGCCGCCGTGCTGGCGGCCTTTTATAGTGTGGGGCGTGTACTAAACACCCTCAGCAATAATTGGCCACAGGCATCCTGCCTGTGGCCAATCATTGCTCTCCTCGCTGCCGGCGCTGTGATTGGCCAAGCATGCGGGGTCACAGTGCATGCTTGGCCAATCACAGCGCCTGGATGACACTGCGATGGCGTAGTGCATTGTGGGCCGTTCGCGTCACTCGAATTTGGCGCGAACGGCCCAAATCGTTCGATCTTCGTCGAACGATCGAACAGCCAATGTTCGAGTCGAACGTATGTTCGACTCGAACACGAAGCTCATCCCTAGAAATCAGTAATGTCTGTCTCTGTGGGTTGGTGGGTAGTCTCGTCCTTACTAAGGTTGTAGAGGGCTTCGTAAAAGTCTTTAAATGTATTCGCTATATCTTTGGGGTTCTTATATGACCTGTTGGCAGTGGGATGTGTAATCATAGATATTTTTGCTTGTTTTTGTCTTTTCTTCAGTTGAGACGCTAGTAGTTTTCCTGCTCTGTTGTTCTGGGAATAATATGACAATCTGAGTCTCTTATAGTAAATGTCAAAATCTGATTTTAGGGCCTGTCTCAGTTCTTCCCTAGTAGAGTTCAGTTGATCTAATAAGGAGTGGTCCCCAGTTTGCTTGTGTGAACCTTCTAATTCAGCTATACGGTTATGAAATTGCATTATAAGTTTGTTTCTTTTCCTTTTCTCTCTAGCTGCTATTTGTATCAGGGAGCCTCTTGAGAATGCTTTATGAGCGCACCATACTGTGGAAGGGGAGGCATCGGGGGTCTCATTGAGTTCAAAGAATTCCATTAATGTCTTGTGGAGTTCCTCTTTAACATGGGGCTGGGAGAGTAGGTAGGTGTTATTACGCCATAAGGGCGAGACGTTAGTTTTATCAGCAGAAGTTATATCAATAGTGACGGGGGCGTGGTCTGACCAGGTGATAGAATGAATGTCTGCTTTAATTACTTTTTGTAAGGTGTATTTGTCCGTCAGGAAGAAATCAATCCTAGAATAAGATTTGTGCACCGGTGAGTAGTAGGTGTAGTCCCTCTCTGTGGACCGGAGACAGCGCCAAGGGTCATAAAGGTCTTCTCCTAGGCAGAATTCACCCAGGGATGGTCTCTGTCTCCGTCCCCTGGAGGAGGAGTCAAGGATATCATTCATGATGACATTGAAGTCTCCACATATTACTAAGTTGCCCCTTTTCATTGCTTTAGCTTTCTTTATAATTTTACGAATAAATTTCATTGGACTTTTGTTAGGAGCATATATATTAACCAGTGTATATACTATATTATTGATTTCGGACACAAGGATTATATACCTACCATTACTATCACATTGTTCTTCTATAAGCTTAAAAGATACAGAGTCCCTGATAGCTATTAACACTCCATTCTTTTTGCTACTGTTATTTGCCCTAAAGACATGTTGGAATTTCTTATGGGAGCACTTTGGTGTATTGTTGTCCAAAAAGTGGGTCTCTTGCACACATACCACATCACAGTGGTTGTCCATGGCAGTTTTCCAGAGGGATCTGCGTTTGTACTGACTGTTCATCCCTCTAGCATTGAGAGATAAGAGTTTAAGTGACATTATATTCATTTGTGGTGCTTCGGTGACATCTAGTGGCGCAAAATGGTAATTGACTGGAGCATAGAATTATAACCTTAGCAGTGAGAAGCTGTGGATTGGATTTGACATCAGCAATCTGGAGTGTCCAAAATATAGAATAGGAAATAACCATCGTAACGTCAATGGTCAAGAAATTAAACCGTAGATCCGTCATCATCAACAGGATGAATTCGGGATATTCCCAAAAGCAGTGTTGGGGTAAAGTCATTAAGGTAATTACCTTATCAGCCGAACATCAGGAGACGTATTCTTCAGTTTCCTAAGACATACGAGGTGCAGATAGGTTCAAGGGAAAAACAGGAAGTTCAACATAGCAGAAATTTTTCTGGAGTAGATTGGGTGCAGCTATTTTTCACGGTTGTTCCTGGCACTGCTGTAGGCAGTAGAGTTTGCTCTGAGCGGCGTCTGGTCCATAGATTCCGAGTGTTCTTCCTGGGGAAGGAGTCCCCACTTGCGGAGAAGCTCCAGACCTTTTTCCAGAGAGGAGATGGTGAACCATTCGTTGTTTTTCTCCAAAATGATTTTTGCCGGAAAACCCCATCTATAGAGAATCTTGTGGTTCCTCAGCATTTTGGTTACAGGAATCAAATTATTCCTGGCTTTCATGGTAGCCTGTGATAGGTCAGCATATATTGTGATCCCAGCATATGGGTCCGGGAGATTGCCGTTTTGTCTGGAAAATCTCATAAGTTGATCTTTCACATGAAAGAAATGAATTCTGGCTATAACATCCCTGGGGATCTTCTCAGGGAGATGTTGTGGTTTATGCAATCTGTGGGCTCTGTCTATAATGACGTCCGACGCAGTGAGAGAGGGGATAGCTTTTTTCATCAGTTGTTGGAGGAATGTGCTCAGCTCGGCAGGTTTAATTGATTCAGGAATTCCTCTGAACTTCACATTGTTCCTGCGTGCTCGGTCCTCAAGATCTGATACTTTTAGACGGAGGGCCTTAAGCTCCTCTTCTAGGTCAACATGAGCATCCACCAGCTCATTATGGGCTGCAGAAAAATCCCCCATCTTAGTTTCCACATACAGGATCCTGTCTCCCATAGCAGTCAGCTCTTTGTGTGTAGAGTGGGAGAGGTGAACTATATCTTGCTGTATAGCCCCTCTCAGCGTCAGAATCATATCCTTCATTAATATATCAGTCATGGGCTGGCCTGATACAGGGATAGCGTCCAGCTTCTGGGTATAGGAGTCAGGCTGCTCCACATCATTTCTCCCCTCACCCTGTTCAGTGTTTTCTTCTCCTGGAGCGCTGATCCTCCGTTTTTGTTTGATAGGGCTGTTAGATGGGGATGGGTAAGGGATCTGATATAGGGTGCTTTCATGTGACTCACCCTGCACAGTGAAGACCGTGCTGTTCTTCCCCTCCTGGCTCTGTAGCGCCGACATTCCCGCATCGGCGCCATCTTGGACAGTCCGGCCTGACATGGGAGGGAAGAAGTCCGTCAGTTTTCTGGGCCCCTCTCTCTCCTTTCTTTTGTGCATCTTGCCAGCCGTGTTCCCCCTGTGTTCCGCCGCCCGGATGGGTAGTTTTATAGCCTCGTATGCTGCTTTTAAGTTGCTTTATGCCTCCTGATGTGTCAGAGCTCTCCTCTCACACCACCATCCGCTCCGGCTGCCGGCTCCGCCCCCCCCTTAGGGATATTTCTAATCCATGCAGGATGGTGTCCACTCCCAATAGACAGGTAGCTGTTCCTATCCGTGGGTTTGAAGTAAACCTTAGTTAGTATTTTAGTTTCACCCTTCACAATAGTCAAATCCAAAAAGTTGACACTTATATCACTAATGGTGTAATCCAAAACTATATTGTTATTATTGGAATTGAGTTGTTGCACAAATTCAACCGCAGATTCCTTCGACCCCACCCAAATAAACAGGAGGTCATCAATGAATCTGCGATACAATTTCAATTCAGGTCTATTGTGACTGAAAACCTGTCTATCTTCCCATTCAGCCATAAACAGGTTGGCGAGGCTGGGAGCAAACTTGGCTCCCATCGCCACGCCAACCTGCTGGGAGAAGAATTGATCATGAAACCAAAAATAATTATGGGCCATACAAAAATCAAGTACTAGATTTTTACGTTTTTTACCATCTGCAGCCATGGAAGCATTTACATTCCTATCTAATAGACAGATAGTTCCGGAATGTATATTTTCCTCTAACCAGGAAATGATAGAGTGTGAGGAGGATATCACAGGGTCTCTAAAAACTTTAGAGAATCTACTAGAGAAGCAGGTGAAAACCTGGTGGGACATTTTTACATTCGAACACTACCAGAAGGAAAACCTCATTTTCAGAAGCTTACGTTGGGAGGTATCTCCCCAGGATGGCCTATCTGATATTAAATATATGGATGAGTGGTTTGAATTTTTTAATAGGGTGGGCAGAGACCTTCAAAGTTTGGTTCTGAAAAGAAAACAAATCAAACTAGATAGACTTAATGAAAATATAAATCTATTAAAAAATTAATTGGAACCTTTGAATGAATCTAATCAATTAAAGGAATTCAACACAAATATGCAGAAAAAATTAGAGAAAGTGGACAGAGACACACAAAGAAAAAAAGTAAAAAAATACAATAGAGACTCAAGTGATTTTAAGAGTAACAATGTTTATTTATGGCAGAATGCCAGCCTAGCCACGGGTACTGGTATTGAAATAATAGATGGTGCCAATGAGACAGTGGCTGATAGAAAAGTGATAGTTCAAAATATACCATCAAAAAATAGTCAAAATAAGGGAGATACAACGTCCAACCCCAGGGGAAGACCAAATACACCTAGGGGTAACCGTACTGGTATTCCTGGAGGTCATCGTAGTAATACCCCCAAAGGGAATCATAGTGGGATGCCCCAAGAAAATAGAGGTAACCAATCTGTAGGTAATCAGTACGGAGGAAATTATAATAATTACAGACATGGGGAACAGAATAGGGGGAATGATTATTCTTATAATGCCCAATCTGATCAACAGCATTGGAACCAATATCCTTCTAATCAATATGGAGATCAGAGATATGCGATACCTACACAAAATAGATATCAAGCCCTGGGATTTGATGATTATAACGGATATAATTTACAACAATATCCGCCTTTTTTAGATCATCGGGGGGGGGGAGGTACACCACGAGGCAATCCCCACCCTGTGAACAACAGAGGAGGAGGGAGAACCCCAGCCCCATATTACTCGAACAGAGATGCGGGGCCTTACCACAGAGAAGGAGAGGATGCCATGCAGGGAGGAGAAAACAATCACAGAAAGAGAAGAAGGAATCACTAGATGCTGGCATCTTCAACTTGAGTAAAATAGAACTTAACCATAAAGAAAAAAACATTCTAAATCTTGGTCTTAAATGTGCACCCCGTAAGGGCATGAATAAATTTGACGTGTATATTGACACGCACAAGTTTATTCGTACAATTAATATGAAAAAATATTTTTTGAGTCACCCCTCCGATACATCTAGAAGATCTATTAATGAACCAGTAAGAGTAGATAGCGGCTTGCGAAATAAATCTATATTTAATCCTCAAAATTTTAATAATCATTATGTTGAGGTATTCAAAAGTCTGGTACTAAAGGATATAGAAGAACTCCACCCGAAAAAACGAGTAAACCCTGAATATATCCGGGAAGGTATTAAATCTTTAGAAGACAGAAGGGATATTGTAATCCGTCCGGCGGATAAAGGGGGAGGGGTAGTACTTTTGGATAAAACCTTTTACCATAATCAACTAGTAGAGCTGCTGAGTGATCAGACGACATATAGGAAACTTACATCTGATCCTACTGGAGTATATAAGGAACAATTAAGTTTGTTAGTGGATTGGGGCTTTAGAAATAATGCTCTTAGTCTAAAAGAAAATAGATACCTTAATCCCAGTATATGCAGAATACCGGTAATATACACTTTACCCAAGATTCACAAGGATGCAATCTTACCACCAGCACGCCCTATTGTTAATGGAATCGTGTCGGTGACAGCTAGGCTTGGTGAATATCTGGACAAGTTCTTGCAACCAAGCGTTAAAGCGACAAGGGCATACTTAAAAGACACTGCGGACCTTCTTCGATTACTCGATGAGGTTAAGCTGAATCCAGCTTCGGCGACCTACCTTGTGACCGCAGATGTTTATTCGCTGTACACCATCATACAGCATGATGATGCCCTTCTGGCACTAAATTGGGCTTTAAGCAAGCGAGAGGACATTTATACAGAAATGTTTTTTGGGTAAAGTACTTGATTTTTGTATGGCCCATAATTATTTTTGGTTTCATGATCAATTCTTCTCCCAGCAGGTTGGCGTAGCGATGGGAGCCAAGTTTGCTCCCAGCCTCGCCAACCTGTTTATGGCTGAATGGGAGGATAGACAGGTTTTCAGTCACAATAGACCTGAATTGAAATTGTATCGCAGATTCATTGATGACCTCCTGTTTATTTGGGAGGGGTCGAAGGAATCTGCGGTTGAATTTGTGCAACAACTCAATTCCAATAATAACAATATAGTTTTGGATTACACCATTAGTGATATAAGTGTCAACTTTTTGGATTTGACTATTGTGAAGGGTGAAACTAAAATACTAACTAAGGTTTACTTCAAACCCACGGATAGGAACAGCTACCTGTCTATTGGGAGTGGACACCATCCTGCATGGATTAGAAATATCCCTAAGGGACAGATATTAAGGGTTTGCCGTAATTGTACCAAATCAGAGGATTATTTCGCACAAGCCGATATATTAAAAAATAAATTTCTACAGAAAGGTTATAAGGAGGAAACTATTAATAAAACAATTAAGGAAATTGCAGAAGTACCAAGAGAAGGATGCTTAAGAAAAAAAGACGTAAATTTAGTGGTTAATGACCAACATCAATGGGGGTTTATCTCTGATTTTCATTACCAGTATAGGGAGATAGAGAATATCTTCTCCAAATACTGGTATATATTGCGCAGAGATAAAGATCTGTGCAATGTTCTACCTGAAGGACCTAAATTTATTTATAGAAGGGCCCCCAATTTTGGGGATAGGGTGGTACAGAAAATTCTGGACCCCCCGGCTAAAACTCCGTCAATCGATTTTAAAGGTTTTTATTCATGTCGCAGATGTATTTGTTGCAGAACTGTGCAAGTTAGTAATAGGGGTCGTATGAATATTACTAATGTAGATAATGAGGTGTTTGAAATAGAACACTTTATTACATGTAATTCTTCGTATGTCGTGTACTTGCTGTGGTGCCCATGTGGTCTCTATTATGTGGGCAGAACGAAACGCCTATTGAGGGTCCGCATAGTGGAACACTTAGCTAATATCAGGAAGGGCTTTAAATATCACAGTGTGTCTTTACATTTTAAAGAGAAACACGGCCAGGACCCCACAGTTCTGCAATTTTGTGGTATTGACATTATGCAACCCTCTTGGAGGGGCTCCAATCAGGTGAGGGATTTATCGAGGAGGGAAACCAAATGGATTTTCCTTTTGAAGAGTCTCCACCCAAGAGGGTTGAACATTGAATTAGATTTAAATTGTTTTATTAACAATTTTAAATTTTTTGTTTTTAAGCAGATTTTAGATCTCTTTTATAGAGATATACTCTGAAATAATTAGATCTTATAAAATTAAAAAAAGATTTTTATATATATTATTATATTATTTTAAATTTAATATCACGTTGGAGTCTAAAAAATAATAGTTTTATGTATTGATAATATGTCTGCAATACTTCTACCTCATAAGTGTCTCAAGTATGAGGTGATGTATGTGGAATGGTGTGTTTTCTGCCCCGTCTGTATTGGAGGTTGCTATCCATGCATATAGGATCTGCCCAAAGGTTTTATTTTAGTATTAGGATGTAGCACACTATAATCATTATATGTGGATTGTATTGATGTTGAAATAATACACTTATGCCCTGTATGATCAAACGGGATGGTGTTGCTGCTGAGGTATTGTGGTCACGGGGACACAGGCATAACGCAAGCGCTCTGGATACCTAATCAAGTCAGTGACGTATGTATTTAGTGAGGAGTATAAAGGGGAGGTGTTTTTGCCGCTTAGCCAATCCCAATGATTAAGTCTGGATGACGAAACATGTCTGGGCGTGGCTTATGCGGTTAGTGTGAAGTGAGGAATAACGTTTGCAAGCACCGGCTGTTGAGGTAGCTACAGATCCAGGAGAGGAGGCGGACGTGCGAAGGGTGAGAGTGCTGGTTTTTGCTCTGGGTCCGCCGTGGCCGTGATACAATACAGTACACTGCAACAACCCTCCTGTTGAAGATTCTACTTGAAGTTTTGCTGTGATATATCTTCTATGTTGAGGAGTATTTTGTATTCTTTGAAGTGATGTGAGTGTAATGTTTGAAGATTACAAGTGTTTTTTAATAAAGTGTTTTTTAACAGTATTTCACTATTGGAAGCACTATTTATTCTTTTACATATTCACATCGAGTATTGAGTGGACACCGTCGGAAGAGCTGCAATCACTGTGTGTGATGTGTTTAAGCTTGATTGCCTATGCATGAGAGTGCTAGGTCATTTTTTCTGGTGAGTGCAATACCTTTGGGAGAGGAATCACAGTCACAGCGGTGTTGGTGGAAGGATTTTTCTGTTCAAGATTTATGGACTTTGATTGCTGATTTAAGTTGAAACACTTGGATGCACATATAAGAAAATATCTTTTTGCTTTTGGACTTATTTTTACCCCCTTTTTTTCTTATATTCTTTTGTCAAAGTTTAGCTCACATTTTACTTTGGGACTCACTAAAGGATGTTATATGTTTAATATATCACTTATGTATGATATTTATGTATATTATTTTTGCACACTATCACGTGGTGTGGGTTTGAGATATATACATTTGTTTAGTTATATACTCATCGTATATGGTTTAGCGCCACTATTTTTTACTTAAAATACGGTTCACAATATACGGTACGTTACCTGTAGAAAATAATGTTTCAGACACCCTGCAGTGCTGTAACTTTACTAAACGTTTAGGCACTTGGTCTCATGATTTCTATTGAAGGGGAAGATCTGAACCTGGAATCTCCACCTTAACAAGTTCACATGACCAAAACCCAAGCTTTTGGATATATAAGCAACACGAGAGGAAACAAGGGTGGAATTTTTGCTGTGATAAAAATATAAAATATAAGGAACTGAATACTTACAACTGGTCACATGACCTCTTTTGATGGAGAGGAATTAAGAATCTCCCCTTCAGCAGAAATCATATATGCATGGGCTTTTGGTTATATGAAGATCAGAACATTTTTCACTGTAAACTTAAATTGCACCTGTGCCCAGACTATGGGATATAAACTATTACCAAAAAAGAGCTTTAAAACAAGCCATACCTCACCCCTCTAGCTACTTGTATTGTCAAGTTATTTCTTTCTCAAACAGCCTCAGTCTAGATCATAAGAAAGCCTATTAAGTCTGGTTTTGTTCAGTTAGCTGTTACATAGTTACATAGTAGGTGAGGTTGAAAAAAGACACAAGTCCAACCTATGTATGTGATTATATGTCAGTATTACATTGTATATCCCTGTATTTTGTGGTCGTTCAAGTGCTTATCTCCACGCTGGGATCACCGCCTGTGGAAGGGAATTCCACATCCTTGCTGCTCTTACAGTAAAGAACCCTCCACGTAGTTTAAGGTTAAACCTCTTTTCTTCTCATTTTAATGAGTGGCCACGTGTCTTGTTAAACTCCCTTCCGCAAAAAAAAGTTTTTTTCCTATTGTGCGGTCACCAGTATGGTATTTGTAAATTGAAATCATATCCCATCTCAAGCGTCTCTTCTCCAGAGAGAATAATTTCAGTGCTCTAAGCTGTGTCTTACAATAAGAGGGAGGTGAAGCCTTCATTAATCTACATGTAATATCCTGCTCCCTTTGTGTTTAGCTGGTTAGTGGGCATGGAGGAGGAGGGAGGGAGTGGGCTGTCCTTTACCACTGTTTATACGCCCACATGTGTGACGCTATAGCACAATTTAGAGTGGCCTTTTATTGTGGCCAGCCTAAGGCACACCTGTGCAATAATCATGCTGTCTAATCAGCAGCTTGATATGCCACACCTGTGAGTTGCATGGATTATCTCGTCAAAGGTGAAGTGCTCACTAACACAGATTTAGACAGATTTGTGATCAATATTTGAGAGAAATAGGCCTTTTGTGTACATAGAAAAAGCCGTAGATCTTTGAGTTCAGCTCATGATAAATAGGGGCAAACACAACTGTGTTGCATTTATAATTTTACTCAGTGTATATTGCTGGGAGACGGCAATGCATTACAGCCCCAAGCAATTTTAAATCCCATTTTTTCCTTTAGAAATTTCATTTTGCTGCGGTACGGTAATAAACATCGGAAAGATGTGCTACTTTAGGCAGACTAAGGGGACCCCCAGGCACGATATTTAAAGAAATATTCAATTTTTATTGTTTCACTTTAAGAATTATTAACCACTTGCTTACTGGGCACTTAAACCCCCTTCCTGCCCAGACCAATTTTCAGCTTTTAGCGCTGTCACTTTTTGAATGACAATTGCGCTGTCATGCAACACTGTACCCAAATGAAAATTTTATAATTTTTTTCCCACAAATAGAGATTTTTATGGTGGTATTTGATCACCACAGTGTTTTTAATTTTTTGTTAAAAAAAAAAAAACTAAAATGTTGAAAACAGTTTTATATTTTGTTATAAAATTTAGCAAACAGGTAGTTTTTCTCCTTCATTGATGTACACTGATGAGGCTTCACTTATGGGCACTGATAGGCTGCACTGATGGGCATTAATATGTGGCACTGATGGGCACCGATAGGCTGCACAGATGGGCACTGATAAGGTGGCACTGATGGGCACTGAGAGGTGGCACTGCTGGTCATTGATAGGTGGCACTGAAAGGCATTAATAGCTGCCACTGAAGGGCACTGAAAGGTGGCACTGATAGGTGGAAATGATAGCTGGCACTGATGGGCACTGATGGGTGGCAGTGATGGGCACTGGTAGGTGACACTGATAGGCAGCACTGCTAGGTGGCACTGATGAGGCACTGATTGGCACAACTGGTGGGCATTGATAGGTGGCTCTGGTGGGTATTAATAGGTGGCACTGATTGGTGGCACTGATATGCACTGGCAGGTGGCACTAATATGCACTGGTGGGCACTGGCAGGTGACACTGATGGGCACAGTTGAGATGGCTTTGCCTCTTCCTCTTCGGGACTGATGTCCCTTTCACAGAAGCCGGTGATTGGCTATTTTTTTCTCCTCACGCTATCAGCGTGAGGAGAAAAAAAAAGATTACGAGCTTCTGTTTACATCACGCGATCAGCTGTCTTTGGCTGACAGCTGATCACGTGGTAAGAGCCGGAATCGGCCTCTTACTCCGTTCTGTGATCATCTGAGTCTCATTGACTCAGTATTCACAGAGCGCTCAAAGGGAAGGACGTCTATTGACGCCCTCCCGTCAATATAGGTCTGCTTTGTAGCCATCATTCTGCTATAGCGCGGATGGGAAAGGGTTAAAATGACTGCTCCTGAAGAATTTTTTTTTGCATTGATACATGTCCCCTGGGGCAGTACCCAGGTCCCCAAACACTTTTTATGGCAATAACTTACATATAAGCCTTTAAAATGAGCACTTTTGATTTTTCATGTTCGTATCCCATAGACTTTAACGGTGTTCGGATGTTTGCACAAATTTTTTGTCTGTTTGCATTTTCTGGTGCGAACCGAACTTGGAGGTGTTCGGCTCATCCCTAATGTAGAATTACACGCGTGATGGATAAAGATTTTCTCCTGTTTAGTGTATAAAACATATGGGTTTATAAATGTTTTTAACCAACTTTTGTAAACAAATACATTTTTTGTATTTTTTAGTACAGGGGGTCCCCGGGTTACGAACCCGTTAGGGACATTCCTCCTGTTTGTAATTTGGAAATGTTCGTAAGTCGGCCACGCATGCGCAGAACGACAATTACGAACATTTCCAATGTTTTCCGATGTTCCGTCGAATGCCGTTCTGCGCATGCGCAGCCAATTACGGACATTTCCAACATTTTCCGAGGCTCCGTCTGGCCGCGCATGCGCAGAACAGCAGATGGACCGCAAAGAATGGCAGAGGGTCCCCGCAGCGCCGGTTCGTAAGTAGGAGGGGTTCGTAAGTCGGGCGTTCGTAAGTCAGGGACCCCCTGTACTCTTTTGTGTGATGATATGTCATGGCACCTGAAAAGTCCCTTCTCCCTATCTTGTTTGCGATTAGTTCATGACATATGATATGTTGGTGATAAAAGCATTGGTAATCTAATAATTTTTGTTGAATTTTGTGGAATTGTCCACAAAACTCTATGTGGATTTATGTAATCATTGTGTCCACCTGGTCGAGGCCATAATAAAGGCTCGGTTTAACAACAGACATTATATGTGTCAGGCAGCCTGCCAGTGTCTCCCATCAACTGCGGTTTAACAAATCTTCTCAGATTCCTAGTGTAGCGGGGTGTTCCCCTTTAATGCAGAGAGACAAGAAGTTCCAGGTGAGAGGTGAGTCGGGAGGAAGTAAAGAGACATTATGGAAGTGAAAGCAGAGGAGAGAGAGACTACATCTCCCAGTACATCTTGCAGCACCCAGGGTGCATTGCTCCAGAACAGAGACTGCTGGGGCAGACTTTATAAAGGGGAGGCGGAGTTTTGGTCGGCCTCTTTGGACCCCCCTCTCCTAGCAAGAGGATGTCTGTGCTGAACTGCTGTGTGCACAAGGCCTGAAGCCCGGGCCGTGTGCTCCTTTCCAAAGAGCCTTCTGCCAGCCTAGCAGAGCCTTAGAGACATCTAATCCTCCTTGCTGCAGTACACCAGAAGGATTGAAGACTTGGATGTCGGTGGATTCCTGTTCCTAGACGAATCAATGGAGGAAAGGGACTTGGACTTGTCCAGGTGGTGAGAGCTGTTTAAAGACAGATACTTTATCTTTACTATTCGTTGGGATTACAAAGTTGTTCTTCAAGTGCACCACCGAGAGATTGCTAGCGAATATTGTTTCACTGAACTTCCATTTAGATCAGTCAGGCCTGACTGCATAGGTAGACATTGCTGGGTGTTAGTCTACCCATGAGGGGAAGTAGCTGTAAAAGTGCAGCGCTTGAGTTGTATAGCAATACTTTATTATTCTGATTACTCTGTTTATCTTTATTACTGTTTATTGCAGGGATCTGCAACTTGTTATACTGTTGTTTATTACTTGCCCATTAGCCTCAGTAAAATATCTGGGTAAAGTACATTTGGTGTCAGTTCCGCTTACTTTAATAGGAGTTTTAAAGTATATTCTGTGTATGTTTGTTATAGGACTGCGTCACCAACAGTTGCGATCACGCGGTCCTATCTCTCTATCACCAGCTGTGCCACGGGAGGTTAGAGCCGATTGCCGGGGGTTGACAGCGGTGCACTGCAGGGCCCGAATCAATATCAGCGGCTCTCTTAACTGGGGGTAGCGCTACACGTGGGGGCTCGAGTCCGGGATCCTTGTACGTTGCACGCTGCAATCAAGCCGGTCAGAAGTACCAGCATGGACCCGCTGGCAATGTCACAGTGGTGCGCAGCGATTGGCGCCGATCCAACCGCGGCGGTAGTCATTGTACTCCCGGGGGAAAGATGGAAGGAAGAGGAGATAAAACAGCTCGTATTGTTACTGTCTCCGAGCCACAAAGCATGGGTGATGGATTTTAGGCCAGATCCAGTGATCTCGTTTACATACGCACTGGTAGAATGGAAAAACGAAATCCCAGAGCATTTTAAAAGTCAGAGTATACAAGCCATAGATAATCAGATCTATCACTTGATACATACGCTGCCAGTGAAGGAAGAATGGTTTCAGACACCAAAGCCATCACTCCCACAATTATCTCCACCACTATCCCCTAAAGCAGAAAAGCTTAAGGAACTATTAAGCCCGGGATCACCGCTGGCCGCTATAGGGCCTGAATTGTTGAATGCTCTAGGAGACCTTGTAATTAAGTGCCAGAAAAGCAGTACGGTGCATGTGGAGGCCGGTTACCGGAAGCTTAGCACCTTCTCAGGGAAGCTCCCCGTCCCTGCGGGGGAGGAAGATTTTGACACTTGGGTGGAACAGGCATTGCAGGCAGTAGAAGCATGGGAGGTGCCTGAGGCACAGAAGAGACAGCGAGTCTTAGAAAGTCTGAAAGGTGCCGCGGCAGAAGCGGTGAAGAGCTTCCGGTTTGGAAATGAAAACTGTACAGCTCAAGATTGCCTGGCCATGCTGCAGGAAGAGTTTGGTCAGCTGGAGAAGGTGTCAGAGATGATTTATCAAATTGAACACACTCTCCAGCAGCCGAATGAGAAACTGTCAGAATATGTTAGAAGGCTGAACAGGCAGTTATGCAAGATTGTACTGAAGAAGGGAATGCTGCCCAAAGATGCAGATGAAGCACGCATGAAGCAGATCATGAGGGGAGCGCGGCGCTCAGACCCGGTCTGGCTGCACCTGAAAACCTCAGGAGGAGGAATGTCACTAACCTACTCTGATCTAATAAAAATTATTAGGGACGAAGAGGCGCTGCAGGAAGATCAGCAGGTGGCCAAGGCGAATGTCACACCTGTACCAGTGTTGGTCCATTCGGTCAAGAGCCCAGAAAGAGATGCGGAGGTTGACACTCTGAAATCGCAAATGGCCCAAGTGTTGGAGATGCTGACCTCTTTGATGGAGAAAGATCAGAGAAGACGAGAGAAACCAAGCCCAAGAAAGGAGTTGTTCCCGAACACCTCAGCACCGGCCTCCCTACAGGACCGAGAAGAGGTGATTTGCTATAACTGCGGAGGGAGTGGCCACTTTGCTAACGTATGCTCCAGCCCAAAGAAGAAGAGAACAGATAATTGCAAGCCGGCGGGAAACTCCAAAGGGCCCCGGTGAAGGAGTCAACCGGGTGCCCATCATCTTCAGTGCGCTCCAAACTAAAAAAAAGGCCAAGAATGGAGGAGACAAAACTCCTAGGAGGAGGTATAGTACACCCCCACCAAGATGTACCCCAGAGGGAGGGGGCAAGACCCCTCAGTGGAAGTACAGCACCCCAAAGAAGGAACATCCACCTAAAAGGAACAATAACATCCCTCAGCGGGTTTGTGCCCCCATTGAGAGGGAGAAAGTCAATGCATGCCAGGCTCAGGAAAAATTAAAGTCCAAAAGGAGCAGGGCAAGGGTCGAAAGCCAAAAAAAAGAGGTGACCCCAGTCCGGCCATACCCAAAGGAACTGGTGGGCCCGTCTCCTACTGTGCCCATTCAAGTGGAAGGAGTCTATACTAAAGCTCTTTTGGACACCGGAGCACAGGTGACTTTACTATACCGGGACTTCTATGATAGGCACTTGAGTCATCTGCCTATCCAGAAGATAGAAGAGCTGGAGATATGGGGACTTGGAACCCAGAGTTTCCCTTATGATGGGTACCTGCCCATAAAGATGACTTTCGACCCATCCGTGGCTGGGAAGGCTGAAGTGTTTGACACCCTGGCAGTTGTGTGTCCCCGGCCGCCTGGAGCCAGCAAGATTTCCCTGATCATTGGGACAAACACGGATCTAGTCAGGAGACTCCTGACCCCTCTAGTGAAAGAGAGAAACCATTCAGCCACCAAAATCCATCCCATGCTAAAGACGGCCTACCAACGACTGGTCTTAGAGCAGAAGACCCCGGGAGAGGGGATAGGGAAGGTGTGGAGACTTGGCAGAGAAGGAGTAGTGCTACAGCCTGGAGAAGTAACCTGTCTTAGGGCCACTGTGAAGCTTTCGTGGGAACAACCTGGCCCCTTTGTCATGCTGGAATCAGACCCAAGGGAAGAGTCCTCAGGCCTGGAAGTGATACCAGAAGTGATTCCGTTCAAGGCCCTGAAGAAGGCCCATGGCAGAGTTCCGGTGAGTGTTAGGAACACTACGGGAGGACCCATGGAGATCCCTGCCAGAGTGTTGCTTGGTCAGGTGAGCCCTGCTGCCCCGGTCACTTGGTCCGAAGTCAAGGGGACGGGTGACGGAGGAGATGTTTGGGAGAAACTGTCCGTGGAAAACCCGAACCTACCCAGGGCTTGGAAAGAAAGAGCTAAGGCCCAGCTGACCAGGTGGGAGAAGATCTTTTCCGAAGATGAATTTGATGTGGGGTGTGCAAGAAGTGCCACCCATCGGATCCGCCTCCAAGAAGATAAGCCCTTCCGAGAGAGAGTCAGGCGGGTCCCCCTGGCAGATCTGGAGGATCTGAGGGAACAACTTGTAGAACTAAAGAAGACTGGTGTGATCCGGGAGTCTAGAAGTCCCTATGCCTCCCCAATCGTGGTGGTCAGAAAGAAGAATGGGTCGTTGAGGCTTTGTATCGATTACAGGACTCTCAACAGGAGAACCATCCCTGACCAATACACCACGCCAAGGATAGAAGATGCCCTACAAAGTTTGTCTGGAGCCAAATGGTTCAGTGTGATGGACCTTAAGAGTGGGTACTATCAAATCCCTATGCACCCAGAAGACAGGGAGAAGACAGCCTTCATAACCCCGGTGGGATTCTTCGAATTCAATAGGATGCCTCAGGGTCTGTCTGGAGCTCCTGCTACCTTTCAACGCCTTATGGAGAAGACTGTTGGAGACATGAATCTTATAGAAGTCCTTGTGTACTTGGACGATGTCATTGTCTTTGGAAGAACCTTGGAAGAACATGAAGCCAGGTTGGAGAAAGTATTGAGAAGACTCAGCGAAGAGGGACTTAAGCTTTCCCCCGAGAAGTGTCGGTTCTACCAGTCTTCTGTGAACTATCTGGGGCACATAGTGTCTGAAGAAGGGGTGGCCACAGATCCTGAGAAGTTGGAAGCAGTCACTTCCTGGCCACGACCCACCACAGTAACAGAGCTCAGATCCTTCCTGGGGTTCTGCTCCTATTATAGGAGGTTTGTGGAGGGGTTTGCTCGGATTGCCTGCCCGTTGAATGAATTTCTAAAGGCAGAAGGGGAAGAGGATGACTCAGGGCCCAGGAGGCCTGGTGAGTCAGTTCAAGATCAGTGGAACCCAAGGTGTGAAGAGGCCTTTCATGCTCTGAAGAGGAGCTTAACCACTGCCCCAGTCCTGGCCTACGCCGACCCTACCAGACCTTATGAATTACATGTGGATGCCAGCCATGAGGGTCTAGGTGGTGTACTCTACCAAGAACATGAAGGACAACTGCGACCAGTGGCCTATGTGAGCAGGAGCCTGACCCCCTCAGAAAAGAATTACCCCACTCATAAGCTGGAATTCCTGGCCCTCAAATGGGCGATAGTAGACAAGCTAAAAGACTACTTGTATGGGGCAGAGTTTACTGTGAAGACAGACAACAACCCCCTGACCTACCTCTTCACCACCGCGAAACTAGATGCCACCGGACACAGGTGGTTGGCCGAATTGTCTGGATTCAACTTCAGTCTGAAGTACAGACCAGGAGCCGGAAATAGGGATGCAGATGCCCTGTCCCGGAGGTCTCATGCCACGACAAATGACTGGGAAGATTGGACCCAAGTGGCACCGGACGGGGTGCGGGCCCTTTGTCAAGGGGCTGAATTCCAAGCCAGAGGAGGCTCCAGAGCAGAAGAAATAGGGGTTACCATGGTAGGAGTCCCCAAACACTATTGTGGGGTAACTCAACTGGAGGAAGACAACCTACCGAGACTGTCCAAGAAGGAGTTGAGGTGTGACCAATTGGAAGACCCCATGGGGAGATTGGTCCTCGAAGCCCTGGAGAATCAGGATCCCAACAAATTCCTACATCACCCCTCAAAGGAGGCTCGCCTGTTGAGGAAGGAATTGGACAGGCTACAGGTACATCAGGGAGTGGTCTACCGAAGGGGCCCCTCTGATGACTCAGAAGATAAGTGGCAGTTATTTCTTCCAGAGAAGCACCGAGAGACTGTACTAATTGCCCTGCATGACCATCATGGTCACCTAGGGGCAGAAAGGACCTTCCAGCTTGTCAGAAATCGGTTCTATTGGCCCTGCATGAGGGCAGAAGTAGAGGAGTATTGCCATTCCTGTGCACGATGCATTCAGAGAAAGACCCTACCCCATCAAGCTGCCCCAATGGGCCACTTACAGAGTCAAGGCCCAATGGATCTGGTATGCATTGACTTTCTCTGCCTCGAACCCGACCTGAGTGGATTGGGGAATGTTCTGGTAATAACCGACCATTTCACCCGCTATGCTCAAGCTTTCCCAACCAAAGACCAGAAGGCATCCACCGTGGCCAAGATACTTATGGAGAAGTATTTTGTCCATTACGGACTACCACAGAGACTCCACTCAGATCAAGGAAGGGACTTTGAGAGCCGGTTGATCTGAAGACTTTTGGATTCATTAGGAATAAAGAAGACCAGAACCACACCTTACCACCCACAAGGAGATGCTCAGCCGGAGAGATTTAACCGGACCCTGCTCAACATGTTGGGAACCTTAGAAACAGAGAAGAAGCAACACTGGAGTCAGCACATATCAGCCCTAGTACATGCCTATAACTGTACCACAAGTGACGCCACTGGCTACTCCCCTTATCGACTTATGTTTGGGAGAGAAGCAAGGCTACCTGTGGACCTGGCCTTTGGCACTTCTATAGACAATACCTCAGCTACATCTCACAAGGGATACGTGGACAGACTTAGACGTAGCTTGCAGGTGGCCTATGAACAAGCCCAGGCGGCTTCGGATCAAAGGGGGGCCAGCAACAAGAGAAATTTTGATCTGAAGGTTCGAGTGCAAGATCTGCAGCCCGGGGACCGAGTACTGCTACGCAATCTGGGGGTCCCTGGAAAACACAAGCTTGCCGACAGGTGGAGATCTGAGCCCTATGTTGTCTGTAGGAAGTTGCCCGGTTTGCCTGTCTACAAACTAAAGCCAGAAGGAAAGGTGGGTCCACTGCAGACGTGGCATCGGAACCACCTGCTCCCACTTGCTGAGGCAGTCAGAATACCTCCCGTGAGAGACTCCCCTGAACCGGCCTCTATCCTGGATATTCCTAGGCCGAACACTCGGTCCCAGACCTCTCGAGCCAAAGATGGGGAGGCCTCCCAATTGAGTACAGAAGAAGGTGGAGAACTGGACTGGCTGTGGCCTCCCTCGACTCTGGGAACGTCCGCCATAGATCTCCCAAATGGAGGGGATACCCCAGATGCAACGCTGAATCCGGAGGCTACTGAATTCATACCCTTCAGTCCCTCAGCTGATTACTGGGAAGATGTTCCTGACACTTGCGCAGAGGAGGACTCTAGAGATTCCATACGTCAGTCGACTTCTGAATCAGAGGTTCCAGAACCAGCAATGTTACCTGAACTTACTCCTGAAGAAGAGCCTGTGGTGCCAGAGTCAGAAGCACCAAGAGAGCAGAGGGCTCGCAGAGTCATCAGGCCTCCCAAGAAACTAACTTACCCCCAAATGGGGACGAGCTCAGAGGACTCTGTTGTAACGGCTAGGAGAAGTGTTGAACAACCTGATCCTTCCACCGTCCATTTGGTGGAGGGCAACCCCAGCTCACTCTCTGGCACAGTTAGGCAGGCCACTCATGGTAGTGTGACCTGTGGGCAAGAGAGTTCCATCCCAAAGTTTTGGTGGGAATTCCCTATGCCAACATCATGCTCGACATTGTCCAAAATGGTAAACAGTATTTGTTGAAGTTTATCTTTGTGGACCAAAGAGTTCAAGTGGGGGGAGTGTGTAGCGGGGTGTTCCCCTTTAATGCAGAGAGACAAGAAGTTCCAGGTGAGAGGTGAGTCGGGAGGAAGTAAAGAGACATTATGGAAGTGAAAGCAGAGGAGAGAGAGACTACATCTCCCAGTACATCTTGCAGCACCCAGGGTGCATTGCTCCAGAACAGAGACTGCTGGGGCAGACTTTATAAAGGGGAGGCAGAGTTTTGGTCGGCCTCTTTGGACCCCCCTCTCCTAGCAAGAGGATGTCTGTGCTGAACTGCTGTGTGCACAAGGCCTGAAGCCCGGGCCGTGTGCTCCTTTCCAAAGAGCCCTCTGCCAGCCTAGCAGAGCCTTAGAGACATCTAATCCTCCTTGCTGCAGTACACCAGAAGGATTGAAGACTTGGATGTCGGTGGATTCCTGTTCCTAGACGAATCGATGGAGGAAAGGGACTTGGACTTGTCCAGGTGGTGAGAGCTGTTTAAAGACAGATACTTTATCTTTACTATTCGTTGGGATTACAAAGTTGTTCTTCAAGTGCACCACCGAGAGATTGCTAGCGAATATTGTTTCACTGAACTTCCATTTAGATCAGTCAGGCCTGACTGCATAGGTAGACATTGCTGGGTGTTAGTCTACCCATGAGGGGAAGTAGCTGTAAAAGGGCAGCGCTAGAGTTGCATAGCAATACTTTATTATTCTGATTACTCTGTTTATCTTTATTACTGTTTATTGCAGGGATCTGCAACTTGTTATACTGTTGTTTATTACTTGCCCATTAGCCTCAGTAAAATATCTGGGTAAAGTACATTTGGTGTCAGTTCCGCTTACTTTAATAGGAGTTTTAAAGTATATTCTGTGTATGTTTGTTATAGGACTGCGTCACCAACAGTTGCGATCACGCGGTCCTATCTCTCTATCACCAGCTGTGCCACGGGAGGTTAGAGCCGATTGCCGGGGGTTGACAGCGGTGCACTGCAGGGCCCGAATCAATATCAGCGGCTCTCTTAACTGGGGGTAGCGCTACACTAGATTCTCCCATCATCATCTGTGGGGTACCAAGTCTGACCACACAACCCCTTGCTGGATTGGTCCTCAGCACACTAGGCACTTTATTTAAACCTTATCAACCTGATAACATCAGCTTTCTGGCTCCCTGTTTGATTCCTTGCCTGAACAGGATATGCTCTTATCTAGGATTTGCATTGGAATTACCTTGTTGCCAACCTTTTCCTTGTAATACTCTTTGGATTGCTGCCTGAGCTTGACCTTGGATTGTTAACTGGTCTACACTTGCTTTCTACCAACCCTGACCTTAGAACTATTTATGGACTACACTTGCTTGATACCTACCCTGGTTTTGGACTGTCCAAAGATTCTGCTACCAGCTGCTGTCTACAGCTTGACCAGCCTCAAGACTACGAGTACCCTTCATTGTCTTAGTCAGTCAGTCTGTCAAGGCTGGGCTCAGCCCTTCCTTCTCTGAGCTGGCCGCTCAGCTGTTGGCTAATTGCCAGCTCCTATCTCTCCACAGTGACTCACCTGTTGATGATCCTGCTCATCAGTCCTGCCTACTTAAGCCTTCCAGTTCAGTTGCTCTCTGCCTTCGCCTTGGTCAACATCACAGAGACTATCTCCTGCGTTCCTGTTGAAGACTTGCTTGGCTGACGTCCCTTCTGGCTCCTGATCCTGATTGCTGTTCTACACGTTCTTCTCTGGCTCTCTGACATTTGGCTTGGCTGACTATCCGATCCGGTTCCTGAACTCTGGCTATGTTTTGACTACGCTTACTCTGTTTATCTTTTTATTAAGTAAATCCTTGGTTTGAGAGTAACTTGGTTTGAGAGCGTTTTGCAAGACAAGCCAAATTTTTTAATAAATTTTGACTTAATATACAATTAGCGTCAGGTCACAACTGAGTATAAAAGAGAAGAGAGCGCCTCTAAGTGTAGCAATATGGTTCCATTTAAAGAAGGTACAACATTTAGCAACATATTGCTACACTTAGAGGCGCCTCTCTTCTCTTTTATACTCTGTAGCTCCTGCTTTATTTTTCTTCTAATCCCCTTGTGGAGGCCGCCATTTGTGGATGGACATTTTATGGTTACAAAACCGGGTCACATTGCTATAATATTTTTATATGGACTATAAACTGAGGGACCTATGAATAAATGTTTGTGGAATGAATCATTTGTGTTTTCATTATTTCTTATGGAGAAATTTGCTTTGATATACAAGTGCTTTGGATTACAAGCATGTTTCTGGAACGAATTATGCTTGCAATCCAAGGTTTTACTAAACTATTAAATTATTAATTATTATTATTTATTATTAATTATCATTATTATGTATTAATTATTATTATGTCTTATTATTAAACAAGTGTGATTTAACTGTACTTCTGTCTCGATCTGATTCATGGTTTCTGACACAGTCCCAGTGCTGTATGGCTAAGAACTATAGCATTGTGTAACTAAGACCTCGTGGCAACCAAGTACCGGTAGCCCTGCTTGCATAAAAACCCAACTCTGGGCAGATAAAAGATAATTCTGTGCAGTGGGGCTGTCAGCTATAGTTCCTGACCCAGGCATAGGGCTATGTATTACAGTATGTTTGTTTGATTTTGTATATATTGGATCCAAAAGGACCAGACTTTTTGAAGTTCAGTTGTCTGTCTTCCAATGTTCTGGGTAATTTTTCATTACACATTATTCAATTCTAGAGGTTACATTTTGTATAATAATTATTCCATAAAAAATGAGATTGTTGTCCTTGCTAGCTTAGTCATGGCTTCTAAAATATCTTTGTTCCTCAAAGTGTAGACAATGGGTTGAGCATTGGAACCACCGCCGTATACAGAATTGAAAACAAATTGTCCATCTCTTTGGAATGTTCAGATTCTGGTTTGGTGTACAATATAATGATTGGAGCTAAGAATATGATCACTGTGGTAAGGTGGGAGGAGCAGCTAGAAAAAGCTTTGCGTCTCCCCTCTGAGGATTGGATATTCAGTATGGCGGAGATGATGAACACATAGGAGGTTATAATAAACAAAAAAGGTAAAGTTGTCACATACGCTCGGCACCCCCATCTTTGCAGGGTTGGATGACATTGGTGAATAGGGCCCTACCACTGTATAAACTCACCTATATGGCGAGAGGGTGCCCCAAAAAGTTCGAGAAAGTGTGGGCCGGATGGTTGGATAAAGTCTCAGGAGAAGTGGAGGTGTAATAGTTGAACAAAAATAGGGTTGGGAGGGGGACAAGCGGGGAAATGGAAAATGGGGGAGAATCTGCTGTGAAGTGGGAAGCACGATTCTTCCAGTGTTTAAGGATGTAGGTCTGTAGAATATTAAGGAACAGGGAAGGATTTTTGGTGTTCTATTTTCCTTTTGGAGTTTATATTTTGTTCTACACCTACCCCAGTTATGTTTTGATAATGGTGGTAATATGTAAGCTTTTCCTTTTGACAGGAGGGAGGAAGAGGGGAGGAAAGGGGGGGGGGGAGAAAAAAAAAAAAAAGAGTAACATATCCTAAATATAAGATGTTGAGTTTGTAGATATATGCAACTTATCCTGTATGAAAATGTGTACTGTATTATGTCACTGTAAGCTATTGTGGATATGTACAATAAAATTTACCCTTTTAAAAAAAAAGTTGTCACATACATGTTCTGAAACACCAGAAGTATGCCTCTGCTTGTAGTGTCGCTAGAGGTAACGGCATACAATGTTCTCTGCTCACAAAAGAAATGGTTAACATTTTGTGTGGAACAGAAGGATAACAGAGATGTAATTAACATATTAATTATCGCATTAATACCAGATAAAAGCCAGGAACCCAAAGCCAATGCAATGCATACACCTTTACTCATGAGTAAGGAATATTGTAATGGCTTACAGATTGCTACGTATCGGTCATAGGACATGGAGGTCAATACATAAATGTCCCCTGCAGCCGACAATGAGAAGAAGTACACCTGAGTCATACAGGCCGAAAAAGACATCCGGTTGTCCTGTGTCATGAGTTTAGAGATCAGTTTTGGCATTGTAACAGAGACATACATAACATCTACAACAGCAAGATTACTCAAAAAGAAATACATTGGAGTGTGGAGCTTAGAAACCAGACACACCAGGGTCGCAATGGTCATGTTTCCAAGAACAGTCATCAGATACATCAGTAGAATGGCAGTGAGAAGGAGACATTGTCCCGTTTCAGAAGTTGAAAATGCTAAAATGTGGAAAATAGTTTCTGTCCCGTTTGAGCATTTCTCCATCTTGCCTATGGGGAGTAATCCAGCAATTTAATCTGAAACAATATTTGAATAAGCTGGTTTCAATTATATTTAGAATCAGGGCTGCTGTTAGAAATCACAGGGCACCATACAGCCTACCTGACAGGCTCCTTTTTTTTTTACATTCTTTTAGCAGCCCTGTTGGGGGGCTTTGGTAAAATATATGGGGTCTAAACAGACCCCTGATGTCTCACATTTGAGACAGAAAGGGACTAAGGACAGACATTCCTCAGTCCCTTTATCTGCAGCCTCAGCTGCACTGAACAGTGAATGAATGGGAAGTGCTCTGAGGCTCCCTGTTCATTCACAAACTGAAGCATAGTAAATTTACTATGCTTCAGTGATGAATGGACACAGTGAGTGATTGCTGCCAATTGCTCACTGTATTCATTCAGGAAAGGAAGAGGCTGGTAAATCGGACATATTTACGGTACCCCCCATTCTCCATCCTGAAACATCCCACTGTGTGCCCTCAGCAGCTGCTGGCGGAGAGGATGGGAGCTGGCAATGCTGCAGGGGAGGGGGCACACAGGAAGGCACGGAGAGCAGAGGGGTAGATCCAGAAGTGCATCTGGAAAAAGGAAAAGGAGGAGAAGCTGGCAGAGCTGCAGGGGGAGCCACAAAAGTTGTCAATAACTGCTCGGCAGGTGCCCAGGCTCCCCTTTTGAACTAACAGGGCCTGGGCCAAGTACAGGAGGGCTGAATTACTGCCTGATCAGCGGCCCTGTTTAGAATTCAATAAGCATACAATTCTTTGTATATTGAGGCTTCATCTTGCACATGTAAGAGCAATGTTTACAGCAAACTCTTACAAAGCATTTGGGATGCTTTCAGCCAGCTTCATGTAGCTTCCTTGAAGCCTTTAAACCATCCTCTAGCTCCAGTTTAGAGGTGGTAAACACTGATCATAATCCAAATATCAGCTCCGCGCTATGAATGTTACTCTAGTAAACACGTATCAGCTGCCAGCACCAAGATTACCAATCTTCATTGAGTACTATGAGCATTTACTATAAGGATATAGAAGTTGGGACCTTTATATATATATATTTATATATATATATATATATATATATATATATATATATATATATATATATATATATATAGATATATATGGTCTAAAGTTTTTGTGGTCTGACTATGGGTAGACACCTAATGTATCGCACCTCATCCCAAAATTTTATTAAGAAAAGAAAAAAAGGAAACGGGACTATAACGGTGCTGTTAAATTAATATCAAACACAATGGAAGACCAATTAGTAAAAATATGCAATAGATTTTATTTAATAGATTATACAAAATTGATAAAATTAGAGCAATGTCACTGAGTCAATTTGCGGTAGTGATGAGCAAAGGGATATCAGGGACCTTGGTGGTAAGTTGCCTTTTCTCTTTATTTGTGGACCTGTTTACAGGTAGACCTCCAATTTTAGATAAATGTCTATAATGGTCAATTTTCAAGTGGTAATTTTGCTTTTTGCTTCTTTATATTTAATAGTTGCTATCTGTAGCCAGCAAAAGTCCAATGGAGCATACACACGGTCGGAATTTCCAATGAAAAGCTCACATCGGACTTTTGCTGGCGGAAATTCCGCTAGTGTGTACAGAAGCCCTTTTTATAGTGAAGGCTTATCCAATAGCCCTTAGCTGCCCCTCCTAAGCCTTTTGGCTACTGTTAAAAGCCAGTGAATCATGGCTTAAAAGAATTGAATGGGCAAATCTAAACATTAGTCAACCAGTACTGCAAATTTTGAACTAACAGAACTTACAAGAAACCCATGGTAGCTGCATATCAGAACCTCATCGCTATTCTCCCATTTGTAAGCAAGTTCCACTGTAAAGCTTCGTACACACGGTACGATTGTTGGCCAACTGAGCGTCTGATTTTCATCAAAAGGATCTTGTCCTGCATGCTAACTTTACACAAATTGTCATGCCACAAACAGGAACGTAGTGACGTACTAAAAGGAATTTCAGCTCTTGATCGCCACCCTTTGGGCCTCTTCTGCTAATTTTGTGTTTGGTGAGCATTGATTCCGTGCATGCGTGTTTGTACTTTTGACTTTTGTGTGACGGACTTGTGTACTGACCATACGAAAATCAGACGTGGAGCCGTTGTCCGCGAAAATTTACTAGCCTGTCATTCAACATTTGTTGGACGAAACAAACGGTAAGATTTTAGGATAACGGTCTGTCAACAGACAATCCCCGGGCAACAATCGTACCGTGTGTACGAGGCTTTTGATTGAAAACCTTATAAAATTTGGCGGGCTAATCAGCTCCCATTGCTGCTCCTCTCTCAGTTCAATAATAAAATTCTCAGATGCTCGTTGCTATTAAAATCACATGATCATATGCTTAGGCTTTTTGTTATATGAGAATCACAACTATATCTTAGTAAATTTATAATGTACCCGTGCCCAGGCTATGGACATTAAAGTGGTTGTAAAGTCAGAAGGTCTTTTATCCTTATGCATTCTATGCATTAAAAAAAAAAGCCTTCTGCATGCAGCAGCCACCCTCAGCTCCCCTTTCACCAGTGGTTCTCAACTCCTGTCCTCAGGACCCACTAACAGGCCAGGTTTGCAAGATAACTGAAATACATCACAGGTAATATCATTTGCTGCTCAGTGATTGCAGTATTCTAGTCTGCATCTCCCCAAGGAGGACAGGAGTTGAGAACCACTGCCCTACAGTTACCTGAGGTCCTTCTCAGTCCAGAAATGTCCATGAGTGTCTCAGCCATCTGAGATTCTCCTTCCTGATTAACTGAGACACAGCAGTGGTGCTATTGGCTCCAGCTTCTGTCAATCAAAGTCAGCTAGCCAATCAGGGGAGATAGGGGGAGGGGCCGGGTCAGGGCTCGTGTCTGAATAGACACCTGGAGCTGCGACTCTGCTTGGGTGCCCCCGGGCCAGGAGCAACGAAGAGGGACCTAGGAAGAGGAGGATATAGGCTGCTCTGTGCAAATCCACTGCAACAGAGCAGGTAAGTATCTTTTTTTTATTATTTTTGCAGGAAAAAAAAAACGAGACTTTACAATCACTTTAAACAATTTCTATGTTCTTAAGAAGAAAAATAAGCCACCCCTGACCTCTCTAGCTGCTGTTAAAGGGGTTGTAAACCCTCATTTTTTTTACCTTAAAACCTTCAGTAGTACTGTCCCCCAGCCCCCCTGTTTTACTTACCCTGAACGCTGTCTTTCTCCGGCCGGCAACGAGCACACCAGATCTAGCTTATGACAGTGGGCTAAAGCCCTCGGCTGACATCACAGAGCCTCTTAGAAATCCTGAGAATTATGTTGGGATCAGCACAGATCCTTGACTGACAGTTGGCTAAGCCGCCCAGCACACCGCTAAGAGCCTAAGCCAGCTGCTCCCACCCCCTCCACAGCCGCCCAGCATTCCAGTGAGCACTGGAGGGGCAAAGCAAAGAGTGGTGATTACCAGTAACCGATCTGCACTCAGAGTGGACCCGAGAACTGAGCGATCAGGGGTTTTGATTGCACAATTCTTGGTGTAGAGCAGGGATATGCAATTAGCAAACCTCCAGCTGTTGCAAAACTACAAGTCCCAGCATGTCTCTGCCTCTTGGTGTCATGCATGTGGCTGTCAGTCTTGCTATGGCTCATGGGACTTGTAGTTCTGCAACAGCTGGAGGTCCGCTAATTGAATATCCCTGGTGTAGAGCCAAGAGGGGACAGCTGTAGCATTGGATGCTGCGGCCATCTAAGTGAGTATAAATGTTTGGGTTTTTTAAACCCTCGCTGCTCATTTAATTTTTCCATTTGTAATGTCTTGCCACTGCTTGAATAGCAGCACTTCTACCTTGTCTTCAGTAAATTAGTGGTAAAAAAAAAATAACACATAGAATATCATAATGGAAGAAGAGGCTGGGGTGGACTTTGATGGCACCATACGTGGAACTGATAGTCAGTCAAAGGTATAGTATAAAAAGTTTTTTTATTACAAAATATAAAGAAAAGTTCATATACATATTTATAGACTAAAAAATATATTAATTGTGACAATCATGAATTAACTTGTTATAGACATTCTATTGTTACCAATGAAATATCTAATCATCCAAAGTGCATAGTATAGAGGCTCTACATGTTTCGTGGTTTATTCTGTAATATCCGCTTCCTCAGGAGCTATATACAGGCATATATTTGTCAGGAGATATACATGGTAAAATATCTCTATATATATATATATATATATATATATATATATATATATATTCACGATTATGGTCATGACCCCAGTTGGGGATAACTAAGAGTTTTACAATATAATTAATAACCATTACCATTGTTATATATTTATTTTTTTAGACCTCCCTGTATCCAGAGAGGTCAATTATCATAAGTTGCCAATTTTTTTCTGATGTCCTTGGGATGAATGAGACGTCTCTCTATAGAAGGTATATAAATATGAGTATTCATACCTTGAATGTATCCTATTATGTGGCCACTACATATGAGCCAATAGGAATATATCATTATACTGATATGTGAAAAATGATTTCATCTAGAACCTACCAATTGTGTGTCACCTTGTGAGTTCCTGGGTCCTCCGGGGTGGGTCGCCCTCTTGATCAAGTTCTCGGTCATTTATGTGGCGCGGCATCCACAGTGAGATCTCTGGGTGACTTGGGTTTGGTTCATGTGATGGATGCATATCTCTTTTATATATAACTGTAACATTATATATCCACAATGTACAATAACACTAATAATGTTTTTTCTATTTATAGTTATGTGACAAAATCCATATATATCTCCTGACAAATATATGCCTGTATATAGCTCCTGAGGAAGTGGATATTACAGGAATAAACCGCAAAACATGTAGAGCCTCTATACTATGCACTTTGGATGATTAGATATTTCATTGGTAACAATAGAATGTCTATAACGAGTTAATTCATGATTGTCACAATTAATATATTTTTTAGTCTATAAATATGTATATGAACTTTTCTATATATTTTGTAATAAAAAACCTTTTTATACTATACCTTTGACTGACTATCAGTTCCACGTATGGTGCCATCAAAGTCCACCCCAGCCAGTCAATATCTATAGAACTTCCATATACACATAGAATATCATACACATTCCTCCTGTCAGAATGTTTATACTGAAAAAATAAAATATTATTGTACTTATGGAAATATGCAAATCTATGATTTGGGAGATTTACAATTTCCTACAATATCAAACAATGTATCCAAAGTTCTTTATCCATGCTAGTTTGAAGACAAGTAACACAAATGAATATTTAAAATTATATATATATTTATTAACTAAAGTACAGTGCAAATTAAAATCAGGTATATTCTGTGATAAAACAAATGAATGGATATACTTCTACAATCAGAGATAAATGATGGTTAATGTTCAGATAATATTTACATACATTTCAATGCAAGCTCTATATGACAAGGTATATTCACAGTTCAATACTTAAATAATACTTGTATATTTAAGACTTGGTAACCCTTGTGAAATGTCTTTCCGTTACTTCACGGTAGGTGTAAACACTCTTTTGTTTACTTTAACACTATGTTATCTTTCTCAAAACAAACAGACCTCCTGATTAACTTCTTAAAGCGGTTGTATAGTCTTTTTTTTTACTTTTACCTACAGGCAAGCCTATACTAAGGCTTACCTGTAGGTAAAAGAAATATCTCCTAAACCTACACGGTTTAGGAGATATTTGCAAAAAAAGACATGCACCGATGTCTACGGCGCATGTGCGCCGTAGACAACGGTGCATTCACAGGGTTAATCCCATTCAGAATTCCGGCGCTGCCGGAATAGAAAGCTCCAGCGCGCATGCGCGGATTGACGTCTTCGCTGCTCCGGCCAATCACAGCGCCGGAGCGGCGCTGTGATTGGCTGGAGCGGCGATACTCAGAAGTAACGTTCCGGGTATCTGAGGAGCGATGGCTGCGGCCGGAGCGGGGGACGAGGATGGCTTTGGGGGTCCCGATCTAAGGTAAGTGATTCATAATGAGCTAGTATGCTAGTCATACTAGCTCATTATGGCTTTTTCTTGCAGGTGATTTGAAAAAAAAAAAAATTTTGTCTGGGTTTACAACCGCTTTAAACGTGTCCAGACCAAGTGTCATATTAGGCACACGGCTTGACAATACAATCAAGGCTTATGTTAAATTTAGAAAGAATATATTTTACAAATATATCATAATAAAACCATTGTACAAACGTTGCTCTAGATTCATAAAGACAACCAAGTTGGTGTATGACCTAATATTTGGAATATAATTATGTCATACTGCAGTTAAAAATAATACAACTCCAACACTAGGCTATATATATTTAAATGGTTTAGTTATGTGTATGCAAAAACAATTCCATTACCAAAACAGGTAAAATAAATTAATTAATACTTTACCAGGTTCTGTCTGTTTGAGAAGCAAAGTCCCAAGAGGGACTTCTTTCAAAACCTACATGTTTGCGTTTCAAGATCTCCTCCTTCCAGCCTCCTTCAGTTGTAGACCCTCGAGAGAGATCTTTTCAGAGAGCGAGTGCCTTCAGAGATCATCCATATGTAGAGCGACCTGTTCCCTCAGAGATCCTTTACACACTCAACTCTTCCTACTCTTATCTTACTCCAAAGAGTGGCCGTGTAGCTCATTACTAGGTAATTGATGACGTCAAGTGACGATGTGATTGGGTAGTTGCCATAGCAATCAAATATGCGGCCATCTTGAGCAATATCTATTTTAACCTGTAGGGGCAGTCTTGTACAAGGAATGACTCCTAATGTTAGGGTCACCGAGGACTAATAAAATTTATGACCCCTTTTGACCTAGGCTTAGAAAGACTCAATTCATTGTCTAAGGGTGTCATAGACTTGTCAATTAGTTTCAGACATCCTGGCATTTCTTATAAATTTATAGACTGGGAATGTTTACCCATATTAGCTGAGACCATTAGTTAAATTCCTAAGAAAGTGAGATCATTGGAGTGTAACTAATTAACTAAGCTAATTCCTAATGCTTTCACACCAATATAGGATCTACATGTATAACCCTTGTTATACCAATATACCGTATATACTCGAGTATAAGCCGAGTTTTTCAGCACATTTTTTTGTGCTGAAAATGCCCCCCTCGGCTTATACTCGAGTCTGTTTCCGACTTCAACTTTGTGCGCCTGATCCCGACCATCCATAGGTCACCTAGAGCCCAAACTTGGCACACATGTAGCCTAACTATTCCTCTACAAGTGTGCAGAGTTTGGTGTCTGGGGGACCTATGGATATGGAGCACCGATTTTTCAAAGCCGGGCACCCCTTTCCATAGACTCCAATGTTAAACGGTAATTTCTCCAGTGATTTTTGGGGACCCGGTACTGGCCATAGACTCCCATGTTAAATGTCAGTCTAGTCACAGTGAGGCATGGACACAGTGACAGTGAGGCATGGGCACAGTGAGGCATGCACATGGACACAGTGAGGCATGGGCACAGTGAGGCATGGGTACAGTGAGGCATGGGCACAGTGAGGAATGCACATGGACACAGTGAGGCAAAGTGAGGCACAGTGAGGCATGCAGATGGACACCCTAGGCTTATACTCGAGTCAATACGTTTTCCCATTTTTTGGGGGGTAAAATTAGGTGCCTCGGCTTATACTCGAGTATATACGGTATATATGTATTAAATGGGTTTATATATGGATTGCTAATACAGATACATTGTTAAGATATTATAAAAGAAACATTATTTAAGATATACAATACGATTGGAATTTTGAATAAGCCCTATAGTTTCGTAGCTTATTCTGAAATACTAATTTAGGTTTTCAGGCTCCCTTAAAACAAGAGCTCCTTATCTTGTTTATTTTACTAAGTGTTCAAAACCTTTGAGTTACAACCTGGGATAATGGGCTATTTTCCTGAGTGTTCAAACCTTTGAATTGATGGTCTGGGGAGTTTGTTATAACCAGACTTATAGGGGCTGATTTAAGAAAATGTTGACGCATTTGCGTGGGCAGGAATAATTATTGCGACATGGCGCATGCGGTCGACTTGCGCCAGATCTGCGGAATCATTGCGCGTACGGGTACATACACATTCTTAAATATGAAACAGACATCGGGCACTTGCTCATTGTAATGCTGATCATGTTAATGAGCTTTTCCTTATCACATGGAGAATATTGCTTCCACTTTTATTCCTTTTTCATTTCTTTTTGAAACAACTCAATATTCATTCTAGAGATCTTCCTCCTCTCAACAACTGTGCAGATGTTTCCTGGACTTGTAATTGTAACTGTGCATTTTATGGTGATATTCTATAATCATTGGTGGAGCCGAAAACTTCCATGAAAACATCTTGTTTCAAAAATAAAAGAATGAAAGGAATAAAAGTGGAAGCAATATTCTCCATGTGATAAGGAAATGCTCATTAACATGATCAGTATTACAATGAGCACAAGCTCAATGTATAAGCAGTTGTGCACTTTGGAGAACGCAGATGCGCCCATGTGCAACACACATATTTATCAAGCTAAAGTGTGTGCGCCCTGTCAGGCGAGCTTAAAATAGTGTGCTTTGTCAATGCACATGTGCAGTTGAGCAAGCTGAAAGAAGGGTGTAAAAAGGCTTGATTCGTTGTAAGACAGATCTACATGTTCTGGACAGAATTTGTGCATTTAAACAATATTATATACATACTTTTTAGCCTGGTAACAGAAGATGGTAAACTAGTAAAGTTATCTACAGTATTCAGACAAAAATGTTGAAGATTACATTGGCTGCGCTTGCTAATGGTAGGTGAGGTAAGTGCGCAAGTGTGCAACAGCGATTCCTATGTAAATATGGTTTGGTGCATATAAGTGCACCATAATTTTTGATAAATGTTTTGAGTCCCGTTTTTTGTGCAATTGCTCCAATTTCTCCACTGCAGCACAGGCGCAGGTCTTTAGTAAATCACCCCCATAGTCTCTTTGTAAGACATAAAATAACTCTAGAGATAGTAAATTGGGTTTAACCTCTTAGAGAGAAAATAGGAACCCAAATGGCTTTGGTATTGTTCATAGCATATCATGAGCTATGAGCTAATTTAAACTTTAGAGACAACAATGGCTGTCCTCTCGTTCATAATATACATGAATATGAACAATATGAAAAATATGTAATATGCGTAATATAAAGGCCTATATGTATATTCTTTTAACCCCAAATATTCTGACACTCCAAAAGTCAGGAGTTACAGAGTATGACCTCCAAATGTGGAGAAATGTGCCTGATTCAGCACAACTCCAAAAACAAAATGGTAAGGAATTTTTATGTAACTTTGGCTACACAAAATGGAATAAATAACCAATGGAAAAGTCATCGAAAATTTGTTTCTAAAGCCAACATATTGGGAGAGCTTGACTGCCATATTTTCGACTAGTCTTGACCAGTCTTCCACTTCTAAATGCTGCCCCAGCTCCTCTCCCATATAAATGCATAGATTAGAAGAGTGAAGGTTTGTATTAGGAGAAGAAAAGAATAGACAAGGGGCACCATTCTCACCTGGGCATTTTATAGAGAGGCAATTCCTATCCTCATATTGATTAGTGGTTCCAAATTAATAATAACTACTGCAGTAGGGAACAGACACAAAAGATACACTCCGCATCTTTCCAAATAACTGTTGTGCTTTAATATGATGCAATTGAAGGTTTTTATACACAGGATTACGTAGGTATCACATTAATATTACAATTGTATGTTTATGGTAACAAGGGGCACAACATTGGCAGACTAATTCTAATAAGGACCGAAAGAATGCAAACATCTAATGAAAACATTATTAGTGCCGTGTGCACAGTGAGGGAAGTGTGCAATACATACAAAATAGAATACAATTATATACAGAACTTACAAATTTCATTTACAATAAGAGTCAAACAGACACTTGATTCAAAAGCCATAAGGGCTGGGATATCCTAAGATATCCGAAGATGGATAATTTAAGCTGAAGAAGTAATTTTTGATCTGAAGATATTCTACTATCTCAAAGATGAGGAGTTTATATTCCTGTTGAAAAGTCACAAAGCTTTTAGGGCCCACAATAATGCATCACTTATCAACACAAATAACATTTTGGGTGAACCATATTTAGAGGCCACCTGGGTTTTCCAGCCCTGGCAAGAAGGATGGATTTTGCAAAATTGAATGCCAGGGGTGAAGAGGCAATAGAGCACCAGAGTACTTCAGGTCATGCTGAGTGAATGAGCAGCAATTGGATTGGAGATGGGATTTCATTCCTTGGGCAAAAGCCAAAAAAGATTATCCAAAGTGGATACATATCTAATAATTCAGACTCATATTGGAGTTTCCTGGGTCACATGATATTTTGGCAGTTGTGCCATTTGAAAGGCCTGGACATTTTTAGCAAGGTGTGGAACCCCCAGGCCCCCAGGAAATTTTTACAGATACATTATAGTGTGGTGAAGTCTAGGTTTGGGATAGCCACATATAAATTTGTCTATCTTCCTCTGCATGCTGTATAGAATATAAGATGGTACAGGAATTCAAAAACATCTCCTACACCTTTTAAGAAGTGCAAGGTAGTTAGCTGAATACTGTATATAGATTTAGAAGAGGATGCTAGGAATATCCATAACTTGACCAATTCCTAATGGTAGTTAAAGATCTGGTGTAGTTGCAGCGCTGTAGAGGTAGACTAGATATCTTCAGAGCTTCAGGATTTGCTGCTATTGATCTCCATCAGGTATGAGCCGAACACCCCCCTGTTCGGTTCGCACCAGAACCTGCGAACAGACAGAATGTTCGCGTGAACTTTAGAACCCATTAAATACAATGGACTCGAACGTTCGAAATCTAAAGTGTTAATTATAAAGGCTAATATGCAAGTTATTGTCCTAAAAAGTGTTTGGGGACCCGGGTCCTGCCCCAGGGGACATGTATCAATGCAAAAAAAAGTTTTAAAAACGGACGTTTTTTCGGGAGCAGTCATTTTAATAATACTTAAAATGAAAAAATAAAAGTGAAATTTTCCTTTAAATTTCGTACCTGGGGGGTGTGTATGATATGCATGTAAAGTCGCACATGTTTCCCGTGCTTAGAACTGTCCCTGCACAAAATGTCATTTTTGAAGGAAAAAAAGTCATTTAAAACTCACTCGCGGCTATTAATGAATTGTCGGCTCCCGGCAATACATAGAAAAGTCATTGATAAAAATTTTTTAAAAAGCGTGGGGGGTCCCCCCAAATTCAATTACCAGGCCCTTCAGGTCTGGAATTAATAATAAGGGGAATCCCGCTGCAAATTTTTTTTAAAAAAGCGTGCGGTTCCCCCCAAATATCCATACCAGGCCCTTCAGATCTGGCATGGATTTTAATGGGGAACTCTACCCCAAATTTGAAAAAAAATGGCGTGGAGTCCCCCCAAAAATCCATACCAGACCCTTATCCGAGCATGCAACCTGGCAGGCCGCAGGAAAAGAGGGGGGGACGAGAGAGCGCCCCCCCTCCTGAACCATGCCAGGCCACATGCTCTCAACATGGGGAGGATGTCCCCATGTTGATGGGGACAAGGGCCTCATCCCCACAACCCTTGCCCGGTGGTTGTGGGGGTCTGCGGGCAGGGGGCTTATCGGAATCTGGAAGACCCCTTTAACAAAGGGGACTCCCAGATCCCGCCCCCCCATATGTGAATTGGTAATGGGTACATTGTACCCCTACCATTTCACGAAGAAAGTGTAAAACAAATGTAAAAAAAACACACAAACACCTTGGAAAAGTCCTTTATTAAAAATATAAAAATAATAAAAATAAAAACATTCCAGCGATGAAATCCAGTGTCCCGCGGCGATCCCGATGTCCAGCGCTGTCCGTCATTGGCTGAGCCTGAGCGGACCTGATGGGGAACTTCCTCTGCAGTGTTAAATGTATAGACCCGCCCCTTCTAAAGTTCCCCATCAGGTCCGCTTAGCCTTACACCTAGTCATTAGCTGAGCGGACCAGAGCGGAACATGAGAAGGGGAGGGTCTATTCATGTATTACACAGTGAAGGAAGTTCCCCATCAGGTCCGCAAAGGCCAATGATGTAGGCGGGGTCTGACATACGAGGGGGCGAACCTGATGGGGAACTTCCTTTACTGTGTAATACATGAATAGAATTTTTTTTTTAATTTGCGGCGGGGTTCCCCTTAATATCCATTCCAGACCTGAAGGGCCTGGTAATTGAATTTGGGGGGACCCCCACGCTTTTTTTTTTCTTTTTTTATCAATGACTTTTCTATGTATTGCCGGGAGCCGACAATTCATTAATAGCCGCGAGTGAGTTTTAACTGACTTTTTTTCCTTCAAAAATTACATTTTGTGCAGGGACAGTTCTAAGCATAGGAAACATGCGCGACTTTACATGCATATCATACACACCCCCCAGGTACGAAATTTAAAGGAAAATTTAACTTTTATTGTTTCACTTTAAGCATTATTAAAATCACTGCTCCCAAAAAAAGTCCGTTTTTTAAAACTTTTTTTTGCATTGATACATGTCCCCTGGGGCAGGACCCGAGTCCCCAAACACTTTTTATGACAATAACTTGCATATAAGCCTTTATAATTAGCACTTTAGATTTCTCCCATAGACTTTTCTAATTTGCCGCGAACACCCCAAATTGTTCGCTGTTCGGGGAACGGGCGAACAGGCAATGTTCGGGTCGAACATGAGTTTGACTCGAACTCGAAGCTCATCCATAATCTCCAGGTATAAGGCACTCTAATAATCTGTGAGAGTTTGAGGAAGATACAGAAATGTTACTATGGGATTGGTGATCAGGAGTAGCATGCACAGATATCTATTTAATTTTCCTCATGGAAGAAGAACCTAACAGCAGTTGCTGAGAAGCAATGGAGGCCTCCATTGCTGCCAAGCAACTGTTGTCAGTTTCTTCCTCCCTAAGGAGAGTTCAGTACCGGTTCTAACATAGATTGTGAAGTAACTAGTTTATCTGAGTCCATCCAAGTGTTATTCTGTGTTGAGCCCTGATAAAGGGCAAGTGGTGTTGCCCCCCAAAATGTATTGGAAGTTTTTATATGACTTTTTTTTATCAACAATTAAAACCATCTTGGACTTCTTTATCTAATTTTGGTCTGGCACTCCTTTCTGTATTTCTATGTTAAAATTGCAGTTTCTGCTCTCAAATACAGATGGCTGTGTCAGATTCTGAATCTTTTGGACTAAAGTGGACTAGGTGGTCGATGGCAAAAATGTATGGTTGACGTAGCTGAAGATCCCACATGATGATATCAGGAAGAGGGTTTCATACACCGTGCTGAATCCATATTAAAATATTCTGGCCCTTTGTGCACATGGCTCCAATACAATAGATTAGTTAACCGGTGATAAATTATTTAATGGGAATCATGTTCCATTTCCTTTTCATATTTTTTATAGCATTTAAAATATCTTTGTTCCTTAAAGAGTAGACAAATGGATTGAGCATTGGAACCACAGCCGTATAAAGCAAGGTCAGGAGCTTGTCCAGTTCCTTAGAACCTTCAGATTCTGGTTTTCCATAAAGTATAATGATTGGACCATAGAATAATATTACTGTAGTGAGGTGGGAGGTACAACTGGAATAAGCTCTCAGCCGTCCCTCTGAGGAGCGAATTTTGAGTATAGTGGAGATGATAAATACGTAGGAAGTCATAATAAGAAAAAAAGGAAAAGATGCCAGCAGTATATCCTCACATAACAAAAGTATGTTTCTGCTTGTAACATCACTAGAGGTTATTGCATACAGTTCTTTCTGATCACAAAAGAAATGGTCAACATTTTGTGTGAGACAGAAGGACAACAGAGATACGGAAAACACGTTGACGATTGAATTAGTCAATGATATAAACCAAGGGGATAGAGCCAATGAAATGCATACATCTTTACTCATAAGTAAGGAATATTGTAACGGCTTGCAGATTGCTACGTATCGGTCATAGGACATGGAGGTCAGTAGAATCACATCAGAAGTAGCTGACAATGAGAAGAAGTACACCTGAGTCATACAAGCAGAGAAAGACATCCAATGGTCATGTGTTAGGAGTATGGAGAGCAGCTTTGGAAGAGTAACTGAAACATACATAACATCACTAATAGCAAGATTACTCAAGAAGAAATACATTGGAGTATGGAGCTGGGAAGCCCAACACACCAATAGAGCAATGGTCATGTTTCCAAAGACAGTCATCAGATACATCAATAGAACTGCAGTAAAAAGGAGACATTGTGCAGTTTCAGAGATAGAAAATGCTGAAATGTAGAACATATTTTCTGTACTGTTTGAGCATTCCTCCATCTTCCTTGAATGGAAAAAAAATATATAGTTGGGACTTTTAGAATGTAACTAAGATTAAAAATATTCTTTACATAAAATACCCTTCCATTTACATATTAACCATTAAAAGCAAAGTGTGGTCAAAGCTTTTTTCTGCACTTACTTTTGCTCTGCTGTGACCCAGAATCAGCAGACAGCGGCCTAAAGCCACTACTAATAATTAGTGATGAGCCGAACACCTCCGGGTTCGGTTCGCACCAGAACCCGCGAACGGACCGAAAGTTCGCACGAACTTTAGAACCCTATTAAATACAATAGATGCGAACGTTCGAAATCTAAAGTGCTAATTATAACAACTATTATGCATGTTATTGTCCTAAAAAGGGTTTGGGAACCCGGGTTCTGCACCAGGGGACATGTATCAATGCAAAAAGAAGTTTTAAAAACAGACGTTTTTCATGTAGCAGTCATTTTAATGATGCATAAAGTGAAAGAAAAAAAGTCAAATATTACTTTAAATATCGTACCTGGGGGGTGTCTAAAGTATGCCTGTGAAGTGCCACGTGTTTCCCGTGTTTAGAACTGTCCCTGCACAAAATTACATTTCTAAAGGAAAAAAAGCCATTTAAAACTGCTTGCGGCTTTAATGTAATGTCTGGTCCCGGTAATATGGATGAAAATCTTTAAGAAAAATGACATAGCTACCCCATCACACCCCCCCCCCCCCTTACCCCAGCCCATTACCAGCCCCTTTGGGTCTTGTATGGATATTAAGGGGAACCCCGCACACAAAATAAAAAAGGCCCTATATACTCTGAACAGCCGTATACAGGCGGTGCATACAAGACAGGGACTGTAGGTTTGTTCTTATGTAGAATCTGTTTGTAATTTTGAACAGGTACATTGTTTAAGTGTAGCTCCAGCCAAAAAATCTATTTTTAAGCTTTTTGGAAAACATAGGGAAGGGTTATCACCCCTGTAACATTTGTTTTGCTGTCTGTGCAGTGTGCACCTGTTCAGAACAGTTCACCTCACTTTCCGTCCTAATGACAAATGTTTTTTGAAAATTTGGGGTTTTTATTGAAACAAGAATTGGTGATAAAGAATCGGTGTAGAGGAGACACTTTTTTTCCCATATTAACTCTTACAGGAGAGAATTTGCCTTCCTAGGGGTAGATTTCCTCTCACTTCCTGTTGTATCCTTCCGTTTGCAAGGAGGAGTCGTTTGTAAGTTGGATGTTTGAAAGTAGGGGCCTGCCGTATATACTCAGCTGAAATTTGCCCCTTACATGTTGGTGTTGCCACAACACTGTGAGCCCTCACAGTTACTCTTGGTGGGCGCATGAATGGGCCCTGCTGTGAATTATTAGATCAAGAATTGTAATTGCATGCCCCTGTTAAACAGGGGCTGAAAAATTGGGCCTTAGCCACTGGTGCTGGTGCCACGACACTGCAACCACTCCCAGATACTCTTCTTGGAGTGCAGGAATGAGCCCTGCTGCAAAGCATTGCATAAAAAATTGTAATAACACACCCCTGTTAAACAGGGGCTGAAAAATTGGGCCTTAGCCACTGGTGGCGGCACCCAGAAACAAAAATGTTCTTCCAAGCTATCATCGTCAATCGGATCATTGAGGAGGAGGAGGATAGTCAGTCAACATAACAGGACAAACTCTCAGCATCAGCATCAGTCTTGAAGGGATGTGACATTTGAAAATAAATTAGTCTGTTATATCAGCTTCAGGGGTTTGGTAGCTGGTGGTGATCCAAGACTGGTTCATCTTTATGAAGGTCAGTCGATCAACAGAGTCGGTGGACAGGCGCACCCTGTGATCCGTGACAAATCCTCCAGCAGCACTGAATGTGCGTTCTGAAAGAACGCTGGATGCAGGACAGGCCAGTAGCTCAATTGCATACTGTGCAAGCTCTGGCCAGTGATCCATCCTCAAGACCCAGTAAGCCAGAGGATTTTCAGTGGGGAAGGTGTCCAAGTCTGACCTTGCCCCTAGGTATTCCTGCACCATGTATATCAGACGCTGGCGATGGTTGCTGGAACCGATCATACCTTGGGGCTGCGGACTAAAGAATTGTCTGAACGCTTCGGTCAGATGGCCACCTTCCCCACCGCTCCTTCTTTGACTGACCGAAGCCTCAGCAACTCGTTGTCCAAGACCAGGAGTTTGTAACCTCCCAGTCTCTGGGAACACGTTGCACAGACCTTTCTGCAAGGCCTCCCGGAGTTGTCTCATCCTCTGCTCCCTCTGCGACGGTAAGATAAGGTCCGCAACCTTACCCTTGTACCGTGGATCAAGGAGAGTGGCAAGCCAGTAATGGTCCCTCTCCTTGATCCGAAGAATACGAGGATCCTTCCGCAGACTTTGCAGGATCAGGGAGGCCATGCAGCGTAGGTTAGCTGAGGCATTCAGTCCGCAGTCCTCTGGGTCACTAAGGACGACATGATCCGCAGCCACCTCCTCCCAGCCATGTACAAGTCCACTGGTTTCTTGGGACTGTAAATCATCCCTAAAAGACTGCTGCTGATGATGCTGAGTGCCAGGCTCCACCTCCATGCTGACACAATCCTCCTCCTCCTCCTCCTGTGCGATGGGTGGGATAGAAGGAACACTGTCTGGGTAAAGGGGGCCTTGAGAGGCAAGGAAGTCCTCCTCTTCCTGCCTCTGTTCTGCCTCAAGTGCCCTGTTCATTATTCCACGCAGCGTATGTTCCAACAGATGGACAAGAGGTACAGTGTCACTGATGCATGCACTGTCACTGCTCACCATCCTCGTGGCCTCCTCAAATGGTGCCAGGACAGTGCATGCATCCCTGATCATGCCCCACTGGCGTGGTGAAAAAAACCCGAGTTCCCTTGACCCTGTCCTGGTGCCGTAGTCGCACAGGTACTCATTGATGGCCCTCTGCTGCGTGTGCAGCCGCTGCAGCATGGCCAACGTTGAGTTCCACCTGGTGGGCATGTCACATATAAGGCGGTTCTTGGGCAGGTTCAACTCCTTTTGCAGCTCAGCCAGGCGAGCACTGGCATTATAAGATCTGCAGAAATGCACACAGACTTTCCTGGCCTGCCTCAGGACATCCTGTAAGCCCGGGTACCTGCCCAAGAACCGCTGCACCACCAGGTTAAGGACATGAGCCACACAGGGCACATGGGTCAGTTGTCCCTATCGGAGAGCGGAGAGGAGGTTGGTGCCATTGTCGCAAACTACCATTCCTGGCTTAAGCTGGCGTGGCGTCAACCACCTCTCGGCCTGCCCCTGCAGAGCAGACAGAACCTCTGCCCCAGTGTGGCTCCTGTCCCCCAAACACACCAGCGCAAGCACGGCATGGCATCTTTTTGCCTGCGTACTTGCGTAGCCCCTTGAACGCCTACGGAGCACCGCTGGTTCCGAGGACAAAGCACAGGAAGAGGCCACGGAGGAAGAAGAAGAGGAGGGGGTGGAGGAGAGAGGTGTGTCAAAACCAGTAGTAGCATTTTGGAGGCGTGGCGGTGGAACAACCTCCAACACTACTGCACCTTGTCCTGCATCCTTCCCAGCTGCCAAAAGAGTGACCCAATGGGCCGTGAAAGAAAGGTAACGTCCCTGTCCATGCCTGCTGGACCATGAGTCAGCGGTAATATGCACCTTACCACTGACCGCCCTGTCCAGCGAGGCCAAGACATTGCCTTCCACATGCCGGTAGAGAGCCGGAATCGCCTTCCGTGAGAAAACGTGGCGTTTGGGAACCTGCCACTGAGGAACCGCACATTGCACAAACTCACGGAAGGGGGCCGAGTCTACCAACTGAAAAGGCAGCAGTTGAAACGCTAGCAGTTTAGCCAAGCTAGCATTCAACCGCTGGGCATGTGGATGGCTGGGAGTGAACTTCTTTTGACGGTCCAGCAGCTGGGGCAGGGAAATTTGCCTGCTAGAATCGGACGTCGGTGTACTGCTAGCAGAGTGGCCGCAAGTACTTGGCTGTGACACACCTAATTCTACACCTTCATTCCTCTCAGAGCAGGTTTCAGAGAGGACTGAAGGTATAGTGGAGTTGGAGATCCCAGCTGATGCGGTGCAAGAAGAGGTCAGCTTTGTTCTTTGGTGTGGGTCTTTAAGGTAGTCCTTCTTGAGCATCCCCTCTCTCTGCTCTCACGCTACTGCCTTCCTCTAGCTGGGTATCATCATCAGACCCTTCGAAACGCTGGGCATCCTCCTGGAGCATGTACCCAACACTGTGCTCAAACAGTTCGGGGGACTTCTCAGGAGGAGGACATGGTGGGTCTAGGGAAGGAGTGACTGATGATGACATTGATACCAGGGAAGAGGACGCTTTGGCAGCTGCTTTGCCAGTACCCTGAGCCTGGGTGAGAGATGATGAGGAGGATGAGGAGGATGAGGAGGGCTTGGTCATCCACTCTACCAAGTCTTCGGCATGATGTGACTCAACATGTCCAGCTGCCGAAAAGAAGGACAAGCGTGTCCCATGGCCATGTGCTGATGACAATGCACCGCGTCCACGACCAGCACTGTTGCCCCCAGACACAGAGCCTGCTTGCCCTCTTTTATTGGCTCCTGACTGTCTGCCTCTCCTTGTTTGCCTTCCAGACATTCTAATGGCCTGCAGGGAGATGGGAAAACCAGCAATAAGGGGTAGCTTCAGGTGTATACTGTGCAGGAGGCTTAGCAACAATGACACTGACACTGTCCCCTGCCTATCCTTCCCTCTCCCTGCACACAAGGTTTAGCAAAGAATATGACACTGACACTCTCCCTGCCTATCCTTGTCTGTCCCTACAAACAAGGTTTAGCAAAGAATATGACACTGACACTCTCCCTGCCTATCCTTGTCTGTCCCTACAAACAAGGTTTAGCAAAGAATATGACACTGACACTCTGCCTAACTATCCTTGTCTGTCCCTACACACAAGGTTTAGCAATATGCTTCAGCACACAAGGTTTAGCAAAGAATATGACACTGACACTCTCCCTGCCGATCCTTGTCTGTCCCTACAAACAAGGTTTAGCAAAGAATATGACACTGACACTCTCCCTGCCGATCCTTGTCTGTCCCTACAAACAAGGTTTAGCAAAGAATATGACACTGACACTCTCCCTGCCTATCCTTGTCTGTCCCTACAAACAAGGTTTAGCAAAGAATATGACACTGACACTCTGCCTACCTATCCTTGTCTGTCCCTACACACAAGGTTTAGCAATATGCTTCAGCACACAAGGTTTAGCAAAGAATATGACACTGACACTCTCCCTGCCGATCCTTGTCTGTCCCTACAAACAAGGTTTAGCAAAGAATATGACACTGACACTCTCCCTGCCGATCCTTGTCTGTCCCTACAAACAAGGTTTAGCAAAGAATATGACACTGACACTCTCCCTGCCTATCCTTGTCTGTCCCTACAAACAAGGTTTAGCAAAGAATATGACACTGACACTCTCCCTGCCGGTCCTTGTCTGTCCCTACAAACAAGGTTTAGCAAAGAATGTGACACTGACACTCTCCCTGCCGATCCTTGTCTGTCCCTACAAACAAGGTTTAGCAAAGAATATGACACTGACACTCTGCCTACCTATCCTTGTCTGTCCCTACACACAAGGTTTAGCAATATGCTTCAGCACACAAGGTTTAGCAAAGAATATGACACTGACAATCTCCCTGCCGATCCTTGTCTGTCCCTACAAACAAGGTTTAGCAAAGAATATGACACTGACACTCTCCCTGCCGATCCTTGTCTGTCCCTACAAACAAGGTTTAGCAAAGAATATGACACTGACACTCTCCCTGCCTATCCTTGTCTGTCCCTACAAACAAGGTTTAGCAAAGAATATGACACTGACACTCTCCCTGCCGGTCCTTGTCTGTCCCTACAAACAAGGTTTAGCAAAGAATGTGACACTGACACTCTCCCTGCCGATCCTTGTCTGTCCCTACAAACAAGGTTTAGCAAAGAATATGACACTGACACTCTGCCTACCTATCCTTGTCTGTCCCTACACACAAGGTTTAGCAATATGCTTCAGCACACAAGGTTTAGCAAAGAATATGACACTGACAATCTCCCTGCCGATCCTTGTCTGTCCCTACAAACAAGGTTTAGCAAAGAATATGACACTGACACTCTCCCTGCCGATCCTTGTCTGTCCCTACAAACAAGGTTTAGCAAAGAATATGACACTGACACTCTCCCTGCCTATCCTTGTCTGTCCCTACAAACAAGGTTTAGCAAAGAATATGACACTGACACTCTCCCTGCCGGTCCTTGTCTGTCCCTACAAACAAGGTTTAGCAAAGAATGTGACACTGACACTCTCCCTGCCGATCCTTGTCTGTCCCTACAAACAAGGTTTAGCAAAGAATATGACACTGACACTCTGCCTACCTATCCTTGTCTGTCCCTACACACAAGGTTTAGCAATATGCTTCAGCACACAAGGTTTAGCAAAGAATATGACACTGACACTCTCCCTACCTATCCTTCTCTGTCCCTACACACAAGTTTGAGGTACAAATAGCACTGACACTGTCCCTGCCTATGTAACTCTTTCCCTGCGCCAGGACAGACTACACGAGGCTGCTGCGCTGGCGGCCTTTTATAGTGTGGGGCGTGTACTAAACCCCCTCAGCAATAATTGGCCACAGGCATCCTGCCTGTGGCCAATCATTGCTCTCCTCGCTGCCGGCGCTGTGATTGGCCAAGCATGCAGGGTCACAGTGCATGCTTGGCCAATCACAGCGCCGGGATTACACTGCAATGGCGCAGTGTATTGTGGGCCGTTCGCGTCACTCGAATTTGGCGCGAATGGCCCAAATCGTTCGTTGTTCGCCGAACGCGCGAACAGCCGATGTTCGAGTCAAACCTATGTTTGACTCGAACACCGAGCTCATCCCTACTAATAATGTCAGTATCCACCCAGATGTCTGATAGGCAGCTGGCTCAGCCTTTCAACACATGGCTGAGAGCCTGAGCCAGCTGTTCCAGCCCCCTCTCCAGCCTGGCATTCCAGGGAGCCCTGGAGGGGTAGAGCAGGTATCAATGACTGACACTCACCTCTCTCAGCTCTGAGTGGATTGAGAACTGAGCAATCATGTGATCACTCAGTTCTTGTGCTTAGAGTCAGTGGGGGTCAGCTGCAGCATCAGATCGGGGCTTTTATCATTGCTTTAAGCGCATGATTTGAAGTGCTGATTTTAACTGCTGCTGTAGTTTCTATTATTTATATAACATCTGTACATGTATTGCTAAACTATTATTTTGCTGTCTGCATTCTTTTTTGCTAACCACTTGCTTTCTGCCTTTATTCCATTAAGGCCAGCTGAAATAAATGTGCAATAGATAATTAGTTACAAAGACATTGCATTACTAATCCCCATAAGGCCGGTTTCACACTGGGGCGGTGGCGGTATAGCACCGCTATTTTTAGCGGCGCTATACCGTCGGGATTACAGAGGTATTCGGCCGCTAGCGGTGCGGTTTTAACCCCCGCTAGCGGCCGAAAAAGGGTTAATACCACCCGCAAACCGCGGCTACATTCGCGATTTGCGGGCGGTATTACCGCGGTATCCCATTCATTTCAATGGGAAGGAGTGGTGGAGGAGCGGTAAACACACCGCTCCTCTCACCGCTCCAAAGATGCGGCTAGCAGGACTTTTTAGCCTTTTTAGTCCTGTTAGCGCACCGCTCCAGTGTGAAAGCCCTCGGGGCTTTCACATTGGAGAGAAAGGAGCCGCTGTTTAGGCTCGGTTTGCAGGCGCTATTTTTAGCAAAATAGCGCCTGCAAACCGCCCCAGTGTGAAAGGGGCCCTAGGGTCTTGACTTCAATGTCCTGCTATAGCAGTTGCACAGTTGATTAAATATGACTGTGCAGTCCAATAGACACCAGAGTATGACCAAACTGCATAGAGCATTTTTTATGCAGCAGAATTAGTCAGACACACCCCCTCTCTGGTCAGACACACCTCCTCTCTGGCCATACACACCTCCTCTCTGGTTAGACACACCCCTCTCTGGTTAGGCACACCACCTCTCTGGTAAGAAACACCTCCTCTCTGGTCAGACACACCTCTCTCTCTTTGCACACTACAAGTTTGTGTGTTTGTGCATGCTGGAGGTGGGGCCAGTATTTATCCATTAGAAAATAAAGAAAACAGTATTTTTAAGCATTTCTAAGTGAAAATGATTTCAAAACAACCATGAAACTTAGTTTATGCTTTAAGATGTTATTTATTGAAGTATACAAATAAAAAAAATATATTTAGTAATAGCTTTTCTGGTAACTAAAAATAAATAAAAATAATAACAAATAAATATATATATAAATCATTCTCTGCAGCTATTACCTTTACATGCCTTTAGAATGTAAGCTCTACAAGCCGGGCCCTTCTGCACATTCTGTATTGAACTGTACTGTAATTGTGCTGTCCCCCATCTACATTGTAGAGTGCTGCGTAAACTGTTGGCGCTGTATAAATCGTGTATAATAATAATAATTATATATATATATATATATATATATATATATATATATATATTACTATATTTTAATAATATTTATTTAAGTATATATGTTTTCAAACAGCAACAGTTCTAATATATTTTTAATCCATATGTAAATTGCATAGTCATGGAAAGTACTATTAAAAACAAATACTCTAAATACCAAAAATGTGCAAAACTATTACAAATATAGCAAGCAAATAAAACTATTGGGATTTTTATAAGCAAAGCTATTTAAATTTAAAAAAACGATTAGGCTCGGTTCACACTGGATGCAGATGCAGCTCCCAGCAGGGGTCCTGAAATGGATAAAAAGACGCACAGCGTTCCTGTGCAAATTCACACCGGATGCGCAACGGAGATATGTGAACCGGCTCCATAGAGAGCCGGTCACATTCTCCTGGTTTTGCGAATTGGAGGCGGAAATTCCGCCTCCAATTCACAATAGTGTGAACCCAGCCTAAGGAGGCTGCTGATAAAAGAGAAGGGCAAATGCATTTCTTGACTAGTGAGATATTTTATATTCATGTATCAGATAATACAAGCAATACCAGAAATATATGAAGAAATAAAGTCTGTATTCTTACGTTATAGTTCCATATCCCTGTATTAAGATATGACTATACTATTGAATATTTTTATTGCACATGATGGCAGTCGGCAGAGCTTCACCTCATTCACTAAGCTAAGGAAAAATTCCCTTTGCAAAATGAACAACCTCTTTGCCTTTAGTACATCAATCCCAATTAATACAATCAACATAATCTATACCCACCATACCATTCTTCACATATCAGTTTATTCTCTAATGTTACAAATAAGTGGTTACTGCCCCCACCTGTAACTGGTCACTGCAGCAAGGAGCATTGGAAAGGCAACACATATACAAAAAACAAAGAGAATTCCAAGCTCAACTTACCGACCAGCCTGCGACCAACCAAACTGACCTGTCCAACAGTATGCATTAAAAACAGGGGTTTAGTTGCATGCATTTGCAAATATATGCATAAGCCACAGAGCCCGGCAAGGCACCCCCTTTAAGAAGGGGGGGGCTCCCTTCAGGTCTATCTGCCCTACACCTGTCCATCTAAATGAATATGCTTCCATTGTTGGAGATTCACAGAAATAAGAGTTTAGGTCCACAGAAAATGGGATGCCTTGCTGGGGCTCTGTGGCTTACGTATGTATTTGCAAACATGTGAAACAAAACCCCTGTTTTTAGTTCAATCCTATTTTATTGAAAAATGAGAGGTGTACAGTACACAAGTATAACATTTGTTAACCCATAGATAGATATAGACATTTCAATATTGGAACCATATCGTCACATTGCATAGAGAAGCTGTTTGCTTCAACTGAGTTAATTTAGTATATAAGCCTGTGAAGCCATATCATCTAACATTACATATTAAGGATCAGTGAGGACCACCATCTACTCAACGAGTGGTGCCCACCCATTACAAATATTCTAGGGCTTTTGTTATTGTGCTAAACACAATTTCTTGTAAATGGGAACTCTATGTGGGTCACAGAGTTTCCCGTCTTTCGATACTAGAGATTATGGTTTGGGTGTTTGTGTATCATTACAACTTATAAAGAAAAGAGGGGAAATTATGGTGAAAATAGAGGGGACAAGACAGTAAGGTAAGTAGATATTGAGAGGGAAAGATTCCACTTAGGTCAGACAGATGAGTTGGTAGAGTCCATGTACAGTGAGGCATTGGGCACAGTGAAGCATGGGCACAGTGAGGAATTGGGCACAGTGAAGTATGGGCACAGTGAGGCATGGGCAGAGGGAGGCATGGGCACAGTACCAATATTATTTATTGTTATCCCTCCTATTATTTTTATACACTGAAAAAATTACATATATATCATCCTTCTACCGCCCCTCCCCCGCCCCCGTGTATATATAATATAACCAATATAGTTACTTTGCTGAGTAACTAATGACTTTTTCAATGTAGTAACTGAGTGAGTAACTCCATTACTTTTTGGAAGAAGTCATTTGTAACTGTAACTAATTACTTTTTTAACGTAAGATGAACAACACTGTATATCGCTATCATATCTCCTCTCAAGGGTCTCTTCTCCAGGGAGAATAAATGTAGTGCTTGTAGTCGTTCCTCATAATTGAGGTCCTCCAGTCCCCATTTTCATTTTGTTGCCCTTCTCTGGTCTCTCTCCAGATCCAGCACATCCTTTCTGAGGACTCGTGAATAAATTACTCCAGATGCGGCCGAACCAGAGTTTTATAAAGAGGCAGGGATATCGTTTTATCTCTGGAATAAATTCCCTTTTTAATGCATGCTAATATTCTGCTGGCTTTGTTTGCAGCAGATTGACAGGTTATTTCTCAATCTGTCTTCTACTAGGATCCCCAGGTCCTACTGCATCCTGGAATCATTCAGAGGTTCTTCCCCTAATGAGTAACTTGCATTTATATTTTTAACTCCCAAAAACTTTTCCATGTTAAACTTAATTTGCCATCTAGTTGCCCACTCCATTCATTTATTCAGGTCCTCTTGTAAAGTTTCTATATCCTGCTGTGACGTTATTGCCCTACTTATTTTTGTGTCGTTAGCAAACACTGAGATCAAGCTATTTATCCCATCTTTTATATAATTTATAAATGAATTAAACAGAATTGGTCCCAAGACAGAGTCATGGGGTACCCCACTAACCATTCTATACCATTCTGAGTATACGGTATTTAAACCCATTGGACCCGTCCCCATAGCCAGTTTTCTATCCAAGAACAAACCCTATGGTCTATGCCCACCGACCTCAGCTTGTAGATTAAGCATTTGTGGGGGACTGTATCAAATGCTTTTGCAAAATTATTATTATTATTATTATACACGATTTATATAGCGTCAACAGTTTACGCAGCAATTTACAATGTATGAGGGGACAACACAATTACAGTACAGTTCAATACAGTTCAATACAAAAGGTACAGGAGGGCCCGGCTCGTAGAGCTTACATTCTAAAGGGAGAGGGTGGTGGTACAAAAGGTAATAGCTGCAGAGAATGATTTGATGATCCAGATACACCACATTCACCGGCCTACCTTTGTCCAGATGGCAGCTCACTTCCTTGTAGAATGTTAACCACTTCAGGCCCAAAGTACGTCATATGACGTCCTTGGCTTTGTGGGGGTATATCTGAATGATGCCTGCAGCTACAGACATCATTCAGGCATTGCCGGTTTCAGCCAGCGATTCCCTGCACCATGAGAACAATCATATCGGCTGTTCCACCGCTTTATCATTCTTACGGGCAGCGGAAGGGGACATCCCCCCCCTCCTGCTGCCCTCCGGTGCTTCTCCCGACTCACCTGTGCGATCGGTAGGTCGTGACAGGATCTGCCGGCCCCGGATGTTGATCACAGAGATTTACAGCGGACCAGATGTCGCCGGAGTCTCTATGATCGTTGGAGGCCGGGTGCGATGTTATGACGTCACGCCCGGCCTCTGCATTCAAAAAAAACGGCGCCGCTTCAGGTTTGAAGCAGTGATCTTTCTTTCTTTTTTTTTTTAGGCTTCCCAGCCTAGTGGTGAGATGTGGGGTCTTATTGACCCCAAATCTCACTGTAAAGAGGTCCTGTCATGTCATATTCCTATTACAAGGAATGTTTACATTCCTTGTAATAGGAATTAAAGTGATTATAATGTTTTTTTTTAAAGTGTCAAAATAAAAAAATAAGTAAATTTACCAATAGAAAAAAAAATAACCTTTTTAAAGTGCCCCTGTCCCTGTGAGCTTGCATGCAGAAGAGAACGCATACGTAAGTCCTGCCCACATATGATAACGGTGTTCAAACCACACATGTGAGGTGTCGCCGCGAACGTTAGAGCGAGAGCAATAATTCTAGCCCTAGACCTCCTCTGTAACTCAAAAAATGTAACCAGCAAAAAAAATGTAAGCGTCGCCTATGGGGATTTTTAAGTACTGAAGTTTGGTGCCATTCCACGAGCGCGTGCAATTTTGAAGCGTGACATGTTAGGTATCGATTTACTCTGCATAACTTCATCTTTCACATTATGCAAAAAAATTGAGCTAACTACTGTTTGTTTGTTTTTTTAAAGCATGAAACCGTTTTTTTTCCACAAAAAAACGCGTTTTAAAAATTGCTGCACAAATACCGTGCGAGATAAAAAGTTGCAATGACCACCATTGTATTCTCTAGGGTCTTTGCTAAAAAAAACATATATATAGTGTTTGAGGGTTCTATGTAGTTTTCTAGCAAAAAAAATGATGATTTTTACATGTAGGAGCGAAGTCTCAGAATTGGCCCGTGCCTGAAGTGGTTAATAGGTTGGTTTGAGAGCGACCGTTCGTAAACCCATGCTGATTACTACTAATGATACTCTTTTCATCAGCAAATTCTTAGATGTGGCCCCTTATCATCTCCTCAAATAGTTTACAAACTATCGATGTTAGACTGACAGGCCATTTGTTTCCAGTAATAGATCTCTGCCCTTTTTTGAATATAGTTACATGGTAATGTTGAAAAAAGACAACAGTCCATCCATGTATAAAGCAAAGTGCAAAGATGCGCTACAGAAGAAAAAATGTACCGTGGCTTAATTTTTATTTTTTTTCTAATATCTTGTCACTTACCATTTTGTCAAAGAGGTAAAGGTATGGTAATTGAAAGCCAAATGCCTATTAGAAAGGAATATTAAAGCAGAGCTCCAGAAAATCCACAATCCCAAGATATTCATTCTACAAATATGTTCCAATGGCAGCAGCTGTCCTGCACGTCCACAATGCAACACCCGCTCCTCCAAAATCACGATCACTTGATTGAAGGATAAAATGACTGCTGAAGTTTTTGCTAACTTAATCACCTCCCCCCTCCCCCAACCTGCCGATCGGATACTAATGAGGACATCCCTCTGCTCTCCCCTCCTGGAGGAAAGCTCCAGACTGATAATATTGTACAATGCAACACCATAGTAATGGCCTTCCTATCTCAGTTTTAGTCCAGATGTGCACAACAATGATTTCAGATACCTATAAAAACAATATTTGTTTAAGCAATAAAAACATAAAAAAACATTTTTTAATGTATTCAAATATTAAACAGCAGAAATAAATAATGTTTTATATGCACCTGTATTTCTATAATCGAATCTACAGTATATCTCAATAATACTTTTAAGTATGCCTAAATAAAAACAAAAATAATTGTGTGCGTGTGTATCTATATATATATATATATATTATTTTTTTTTTCTCCATAAAGGGTTATAGCAAGGAACTTTTAATTTGTTATGGACAGCTAATATTACCTGACAGCATATCACATACTCAACAGATTTTTAATAAAATATCTAGCTGTGGCGATTAGATATATAAAGAGCATATGTGTCCTAGGGGAGGACATAGATGACATCCCAAATGGATTTAGATACAAAATAAAGATTATTGGAAATAATGAATGCATCTGAGAGTTAAAGTGATTGTAAAATAACCCATTCAGTTTAAAATAGAACTGAAAGGCAAAACATTTTTGTATAGATATAAAAAAATATTATAAATACCTTTTTTCCCTTTTTTTTCCCTTTTTTTTTTATTTAACTACTTGCCTCCCCCGCCATATAGCAAAATGACTGTGGCAAAGTGGTTGTGATATCCTGACTGGACGTCATATGACGTCAGCAGGATAAGAAGCCCCGGGGGCACGCATCGTGGCGATTGGTGGTGCGGTGTGTCACTCTGACACAACACAACTCCGATCTAGGTAAAGAGTGTCCGTCGGCTGATCACGATGTAACCAGGAAGAGGCGTTGATCGACTTTTACTCACTCGCATCTGACAGACGCGAGGAGAGGAGAGCCGATCGGCTGCTCTCCTGACAGGGGGGGTCTGTGCTAATAGTTTATCAGCGCAGCTCCCTTGGATCCCGCCCAGGACCACCAGGGAAGCTGCCCAGGACCACCAGGATGGCCACTCCACTGGACCACCAGGTATGCCCCCCTAAACCACCAGGGAATGCCAATGTGTGCCCAGGCAGCTGCCAATCAATGCCCAGGCAGCTGCCAATCAGTGCCCACCCACAATGCCTACCACTGCCAGTGCCACCAGAGATGCCTATCAGTGCCATATATCAGCGCCACGTATCAGTGCCCATCAGTGCCCAGCAGGGCCGCCATCAGGGGGTACAGGCAGTACTTAAGTAACGAGCCCGAGCATTCCAAGGGGCCCGACAGGCCAGGGCCCGCTCCACCTACAGCAACTTTTTTTTTGCCAAAGCTGTGCAAGGGGCCCCAAAATTTTCTGATGTCTGCCCTGGTGCCCAGCAGTGCCACCTATCAGTGCCCATCAGTGCCGCCTATCAGTGCCACCCATAAGTACCCATCAGTGCAGCCTTTTAAAAGGGGGCTGTGTTAGCCACTTCCCCATTCGTCCAGAAGAAGCAACGTGACATCCTAGTTGCGAAACATGTCGACGACGTTCACTGGTCCGTGACGCTGTTTGTTTGATCTCCCTGTCTAAGGGATGAGGATAAGCAGGGACTGCCTAGCTCAAGACCGTATGCCGTACTAAACCACGATCAGCTGCTATTGCAGGAGCGAGCTTGGAATTGCACACGAGAGGACTACCTTAAATGCTGGAGACACTTGCAAGGACCTACCCAGGTCAGCTTCATTCAACTCCTTTCATCATATGTGTGCACACATCGAAGACAAGATAAATGTAAGTAATCTTTACTGAAACACACAGTGATTATAACTGAAGAACCTGTGACCTCTGCAAATCCTCCTTTCTACTTATATGACAGTGCCTCACATTATTTATACATATCCTGGTCTCACTACCAGAAAAGTGGAATGAACTGACATCAGAGTATTGCATAGAAGGGGGAGAGAAGAAAGGAGAAAAAGGGAATGCGTTTTTTCTTTCAGCGATGAAGCACATACAGCTTGTGTCACATTACTAATGAATAAAGCGGACCAACTAAGTTATAACATTATATGAACAACACAGTGATCTGTGCGCTTTTTTTCTTTGGTATACCGTTTTTTTTTTTCCATACGCTTACCCAAATGAACTTTTGGGAACTTTCTTCAAATCAACAATCACCTTTACTTTCCTCAGCTGGTTCATATGCTTTCCATAGTACTCGCCTCTCAGCGATAATACATTTCACCGGGTTGTTTAACACAGATGTCGGCATCCTAATTTGGGCTAGAAATGTTTATTTCACACCTGTTATTTCCAATTCTATCCCTCGGGGGGTCATTTGTGTTTGTGATTAGCCCACTATACTATCACTATTTTTTGATTTAATATTTTTGAGCGGGATTTCCTGCAGGACTATCTTAAACACATTTGACATCATTAGCGTCCGGACCTTTTTGTTATTTGTTTTTTGTTTTGTTGTTTGTCTCTGTGGTTTTGTGGCTACATGTTGGCACACCCAAGACTTCTATCTCCACCTTTGGTGGAATATCATTTTGCTATTATATTGCACTGATCTTTATTGGCTCCAATAGGGAGCTTTTTATATTAAATTTTTGTATGTGATTTATATTATATTTTTTTGATACCTATTAAATTATTCATCAATTCTTCAGTATTCACTGGTTAATTATTGCCCCTTATTTGCCAATAGTAGCTGTCTTTACTTCCTCTGTTGGGATTCGTCTCTTTTGGTCCCAGCAGGAGAAGAATTTTCTTACTTTATGCAACTTTTTGGCTACGGCAAATATCCACATTGGGTAGTGGCAGAATATCAAAAATAAATCACTACATCTTTGACACACGATACTGTATATGCGCTATCCTTTTTCTTTATAGCAGCCTTTTAGTGCCCATCAGGGTCCTCTATCAGTGTCCATCAGTGCCCACCAGTGCCACCCATGAGTGCCCATCAGTGCCACCCATGAGTGCCCGTCAGTGCCACCTATCAATGCCCATCAGTGCTGCATATCAGTGCCACCCATCAGTGCCACCTACCAATGCCCATCGTCAGTGCCCGTCAGTGCCACCTAATTGGTGCCACCTCATCGGTGTCACCTTATCAGTGCCCGTCAGTGCCGCTTTATCAGTGCCCATCAGTTAAGGAGAAAACATACTTATTTACAAAATTTTATAACAGAAACAAATGAAAAACTTTTTTTTTTTTTTCTGGGGAAGCAACCTCCCCGGTCTCCAACTCCCAGCCGAGCATAGCTGTAGATTTGTCAGGTAGGTCCAGACCACCAAGGAAGTTATATAATCGGGAGATCATCCCCCTGTCTCTGGAGTTAGGGCTACAGAGATCCTCAAATGTAGTGACTGGGTTAGCCGCATCCCCAGAGCGGAGTGTATTAAAGAAGTGCCTGACTTGTAAATACTTATGGAATTCAGTCCTAGGGAAGGAATGTGAGGATTGTAGGGATTGGAAAGAGCAAATCACCCCGTCTTTCTGAAGTGAGTTCAGGGTAACAAGGTCTCTCGAGATCCATAGGGCAAAAGCGTTGGGATTAGGGAAAGCTGTGGGAAATGAAGGGTCACCGATAAAAGAGGATAGCCTAGGGTTGGGAGGTATTAAAGAGAATTTATGCTTATATAAGGACCAGAGATGTAGAGATTGGCCTACTACCGCATTTAAGGTCCAGATATCTCTGGGGCGAATTGCCTTGGCCCACAGCAGTCCCGGGAGATAATAGGGGGCTATAGATATCCGCTCAAAGCCTAGCCAGGGGATTCAGTGAGGTGGGGTGTGCCACTGTGCCAGTTGAAGAAGTCTAGCGGCTAGATAGTAGAGCCAGAGATTAGGTAGTCCCAGTTCACCCATGGCCCTAGGCCTATAAACCATATGTTTGCCTAGACGTGGCTTTTTGCTGTGCCAGACAAATTTGTTTATATCCCGTTGGATTAGGTCAATCGTTTGTCGCGAAACATAATTAGGGAGGGCTCTATAAAAAAAAAAAAAAGAGAGGGGAAGATAGACATTTTCACTGCCTGGATCCTGCCTAAGAACATGATGTGATAAGGGCTCCATGTATGTAGCAATTGTCTGATACAGGTGAAGGCAGAGGAGTAATTAGCAAGGTATATTTTATGAAGCGTAGGGGCTAACTTGATCCCTAAATATGATAGTGTCTGTGAATCCATGAAGAAGCCAAAAGTGGATTGGATAGAGGAGGTGGTATGTGGAGGGAGATTTATCGGGAGGACGGAGCATTTAGAGAGGTTTACCCCTAGGCCCAAGATGTCTTGAAAGGTGTGTAAAGTGGAAATAAGATTGGGTAACGAGACTATAGGGGCAGACAGGAATAAGAGGACATCGTTCGCGTAAAGGCTAAGTTTAAACTCATGATCACCTTTGGTAAATCCCTTGATGTTTGGATCTAGACAGATTGATCGGGCCAGGGGCTCTATAACAAGGGCAAACAAAAGTGTGGAGAAGGGGCACCCTTGGCATGTTCCCCTCCCTAACGTAAAATAATCGGAATTACAACCTGGGAGTTTAATCCTTGTACTTGGGTGTCAGGAATGGTGTCATTACTGGGCTCACCTGCTGGTAGCACTGTTGCATTCGGCACCAGTGGGTGTAGTTCTGGTGGCCACCAGCGGGTGTCTCCTCACCAAGACTTTCTACCAGCCATCAAGCACACCTGATCTGGGTCTGCTGGACTATATAAACACACCCTTAACCAAGGCTCATTGCTCCAGAATTCCTTCTGTAAGCCTGGTCCCTGCCTGAACCTGAACCTGATCCTGATCCATTGCCTGAACCTGATCCGTTTCCTGCCTTGTCCTGGACTCTGTTCCTTGTACCCTGTCCCTGAGACCTGTCCCCTGATACCAGCTTCCAGCTCCCCCTTGCTGACTGCTCCCAGTACCTGGCCTTCCGCTCCCCTTGTCTCTCATCCCTGCCTTGTTTATGTATGTGTGTTCCCTTTACTTGTATATATTAGTTAGATAGTTAGATTAGGTTGTTTTGGGGTTTGTTGTGTTCTCTTCTATTCATTTCATGTTTATGGTTTGCTGTTACTTGATTACACGTGTGTCTTTATCTTCAATAAATATATATTTTCACTTACTCTGTTCCCTGATTCCTTAAGTGCAGCCCAATGATCTGTTCACCTGTATTGGATGTCTGTGTATAGCATCCCCGTGACAGTGGGTGGTGGTAAAGAGCTCGGAAAGGGGAAGGCCCCTGAGAAGCCAAATTTTTCTAGGGTTAGTTCTAAGTATGACGACAGGACGCTATCGAAAGCCTTGTGGATATCGAGGCTAAGGAGTAGCACCCTGCAAGCGTGTAGGTCAGCGTCTTGTATAATGTTGGATGCAAGTCTGATATTGTCCGTGATCTGTCCAGTTGGGATAAACCCTGTCTGGTCAGGGGAAATTAGGGAAGTAATAATTTTAGAGAGCCTATCAGCCAGAATGCGGCCAAAAATCTTCAGATCGGTGTTGATGACTGAAATTGATCTATAATTTTGGGGAAGGGAGTGGTCCTTGTTGGGTTTTGGGATCAGGGACATATTAGCAAGGAGCATGTCACCTGGAAAAACATTGCCCTTAAGAATATGGTTAAATAGAGATTTTAGGTGTGGGATTAAGATTTCTTGGAATTTCTTGAAATAAGAGTACCCATCTGGACCAGGAGTTTTAGAGGGTTTTAAAGATTTGATTACCTCTATTATATCCGTATCAGAACATGGGGCATTCAGCTCCTGTAGGTGTTCTTGTGTTAGGGCAGGGAGAGGTAAATCATCTAAACAAGATTTAAGGGCAAGGTCAGGGGGTGAAGAAGGAGGGCAGAGAAGCCCTGTGTAAAACCTAGAAAAAATCTGCAGAACCTCACTCAGATGGGTGGGAGACTAAATTACCACTGGGATTCCTAAATTTATATGTATGAGGGGGTTGAATAGATTGATTGAACTTTCTAGCGAATATAGTTGAGGCTGAATTGCTGTGCAGCAGGAATTTGGCTTTAAACCATCTCAGTGATCGTTCCACCTGTTCAGAGAGAATTTTGTCCAGTTCTAGTCTATTGTTAATTTGTTGTAGTAGATCTGGGGAATGATTTTGTGCGTGTAGATGATATAACTTGTCTAGTTCAGAAGTAAGTCTGGAAATATCAACTAGTCTCTGTTTTTTCTTATCCACGGCTATTTGAATAAGGTATCCTATAGTTACAGTTTTGTGGGCTGCCCATAAAATTGAAGGGGAGACATCATTCGTATCATTGGTGGCAAAATATTCTGCAATATGTTTTGAAACCTGGGACACCATGATGGGGTCAGTGAGTAGGGATTCATTTAGTCTCCATCCTGCGACAGATGGCTTAAGGCCTATGTGGGATACATCTAAAGAGACCACCTGGTGGCGCAACAATACTTTCCTTCTGTCGCAGCCTAAAATAAGGGATGAGATTGAAGGAAAAATACAGGAGTATTTCACTATTAATGACACTGGTGACTGTTCCCCCACAACAATTTGGTGTGCCCACAAGGCAGTCGCTAGAGGGCATTTGATACAAATCGCCTCCAGGGAAAAGAAAAAAAAACTGCAGCGTATTACAACGTTACAAAAATCCATAGCTGACCTAGAAGCGCAACACAAACTTCTCAATTCCTCTGCGGCCCAAATATTAAAAAGCCTTAACTCCTACCGTGAGGAACTGAGACAGGAACTTAGGACAGACTATGACTTATACTTTAAAAGACTGAAATTATCATTCTACACACAAAACAATAAAGCAGGGAAGCTGCTAGCATCCCAACTCAAAAAACGACAAGCATGTGCCAACCTCACTCAGATAAAGCACCATAAAACCAACGCCACGCTACGCAACCCAGAAGATATAGCTAATGTGTTTAAAGATTAATACCACTCCCTCTACAATCTTAACACTGACCCCAGCACTCACCAACCCACTGAAGACGAGATCAATAATTTTCTTAAGGGTATCCACCTACCCTCGATAGATAACTCCACCCTACAGAAACTCAATTCCCCAATTACTGAAGCAGAAGTAGAAGCGATTATTAAAACTCTTCCTATGCATAAAGCACCCGGAGCGGATGGTTTTTCCGCCGAATACTATAAGGCCTTTGCTAAACTACTTACCCCCAATCTAGTTAAGGTCTTCAACAAAGCTGCAGAATCTGGCTCTTTCCCACATGAGATGCTCCAAGCTGTTATAGTCACAATACCCAAACCTGGCAAAGACCCATCACTCCCCCAAAATTTTAGGCCCATTTCCTTACTAAACACGGATCTTAAAATATTTCCCAAAACCCTAGCTAACAGATTACTAGAACTCACCACATCCCTCATAGGTCTGGACCAAGTTGGTTTTGTTAAAGGAAGACAGGCACCTGACGGGACTAGGAAAATGCTCAACCTACTGCGTTTTGCTGAAGTAACTAAAGAGCCTAGCGTGTTCCTAGCCCTGGACGCTGAAAAGGCCTTTGACAGGGTCCATTGGGGATACCTGTCTAAGACTCTACATACATTTGGTATATCTGGACTGATCCACTCAGCGATCATGTCACTATATTCCAGCCCCTCTGCCCGAGTCTATACCTCCAGCTCACTCTCAGACTCATTTACTCTCTCTAATGGGACCCGTCAAGGATGCCCATTGTCCCCAATCATTTTCCCCCCTGTTATAGAGCCACTAGTAGAATACATAAGGGCTAATACAGCTATAAAAGGTATCACAGTAGGCACAGAAAGTCACAAGCTAGGGTTATTTGCTGATGATATCATATTGACGATAACCAAACCACATTCCTCTATCCCAGAAATACAATCCCTACTAAACAAATTTGGAGAGGTCTCCTTCTATAAAGTTAACACAACTAATTGTTATGCCCTCACATTAAATATGTCAAAAGAAGCAGTCAATAAACTAATAAAACAGTTCCCTTGCACTTGGGAACCTCCCTCGATCACTTACCTAGGCATACAGCTGACCTCATCCTCCTCAAAAATATATTCCTGTAACTACCCTCCTCTACTTACAAAAGTGGAGGAGGAACTAAATCAGATTAGCAAACTCCACCTGACTTGGCTTGGAAGGATTGCTACATACCAAATGCAAGTTTTGCCCAAATTGATATACTATTTTAGAACTTTACCTATCCCTATCCCTCAGACGTTTTTCTCCCTGCTAATGGCATGCCTGCGTAGAATCATATGCTAGCGAATCTGTTTAAAGCTAAACAACTTGGAGGTGTAGGTCTCCCCAATGCGCAAGTATACTATAGAGCCGCAGTACTCAATCAATTGAAATATTGGTTCTCATGTCAAACAGACAATAGGTGGACCCCCATAGAAAGAGAGATTACCCCAGGACATAATCTCCCAGCTTTAGCAATGGCAGCCAGCCTGCACCATAGTCCATCAATCCCTCCTTACCCGACTATACAAGCCTCAACAGCAGCTTGGTCTTCATTGACGAGACAAATGTTTACTGACACACCACTGTGTACATTACAAGTGCCCTTAGCTTCCTATGAATACCTAATTTCGGGGCTTTCAACCCAATCCTGGGCAAAAAAGGGGGTGCACTTCAATACAGCTGATTTACCAGAGCCAGATGCACTAGACAGATACAAAATTTACCAAATTCAGCACTATAAACGTTCAAACCAAGCCTGCCCCATAGTAATTCCTCTTTCAGTGTGGAATTTTCTACGGAATAGGCATCCAGGCAAATATAAAGGGATATCCTTATTTTATAAATATACCTCCCCCTTATATATCTAGGTTAAACTGCCAAATATGTTAAAATGGGAAAGAGATCTACAAACAGAATTTACGCTACCCCAATGGCACCTAGCTATACATTATAACAGCAAGTCCTCAGTATGTGTAGATCACTGGGAAAATTCTACATACTGTAGATGGTACCTCACGCCTTACCGCATAAGAAAAATGGATCCAAACACCTCACCATTGTGCTGGCGAGACTGTAGTAATACTGGCAACCTCCTTCACATTTTGTGGAGCTGTACAGTAATACGTCCTTTCTGGGATGACGTCCTCTCCCTTATCCAAAAAACTACAAGACATAGGTGTGTATTAACCCCTTCTTTAGCTTTAGTAAGCTTGGGGGTTGAGCAGTTCCCCCCTCTAGCGAGAAAAGTGGTTTTGCATATTCTATTTGCCACGCGTATCACAATAGCAAAGGAATGGCGCTCTAAGACTTCACCAAAAATCGACAAAGTAATCTCTAGAGTGAATACACAATATTTAATGGAAAAGATGTTTACCTACAAAGAAGGAAGAGCCTCGGGCTTCCATAAACACTGGGACATCTGGAGAATCTCCCCACATGCCTCATCACATATATGATATACAATAGGGATGAGCTCGGTGTTCGAGTCGAACATAGGTTCGACTTGAACATCGGCTGTTCGCCGCGTTCGGCGAACAACGAACGATTTGGGCCGTTCGCGCCAAATTCGAGTGACGCGAACGGCCCACAATACACTGCGCCATCGCAGTGTAATCCCGGCGCTGTGATTGGCCAAGCATGCACTGTGACCCTGCATGCTTGGCCAATCACAGCGCCGGCAGCGAGGAGAGCAATGATTGGCCACAGGCAGGATGCCTGTGGCCAATTATAGCTGAGGGGGTTTAGTACACGCCCCACACTATAAAAGGCCGCCAGCGCGGCGGCCATGTGTAGTGTGTTCCGGAGCAGGGAAAGTGAAGGATAGGCAGGGACAGTGTCAAATCTTGTCAAATCTATTCTTTGCTAAACCTTGTGTGTAGGGACAGAGAAGGATAGGCAGGGAGAGTGTCAGTGTCATATTCTTTGCTAAACCTTGAGTGTAGGGAGAGAGAAGGATAGGCAGGGAGAGTGTCAGTGTCATATACTTTGATAAACCTTGTGTGCAGGGAGAGAGAAGGATAGGCAGGGGACAGTGTCAGTGTCATATTCTTTGCTAAACCTTGTGTGCAGGGAGAGAGAAGGATAGGCAGGGAGAGTGTCAGTGTCATATACTTTGATAAACCTTGTGTGCAGGGAGAGAGAAGGATAGGCAGGGGACAGTGTCAGTGTCATTGTTGCTAAGCCTCCTGCACATTATACACCTGAAGTTAGCCTGTATTGCTGCTTTTTCCTGGTGTGTTACACCAACAGGATTTTGCGGCACTTACAGCGGGCGGAGTGTGCCTCCTGACCATATTACACCTTAACTTAGCCTGTATTGCTGCTTTTTCCTGGTGTGTTACACAAACAGGATTTTGCGGCACTTACAGCGGGCGGAGTGTGCCTCCTGACCATATTACACCTTAACTTAGCCTGTATTGCTGCTTTTTCCTGGTGTGTTACACCAACAGGATTTTGCGGCACTTACAGCGGGCGGAGTGTACCTCCTGACCATATTACACCTTAACTTAGCCTGTATTGCTGCTTTTTCCTGGTGTGTTACACCAACAGGATTTTGCGGCACTTACAGCGGGCGGAGTGTGCCTCCTGACCATATTACACCTTAACTTAGCCTGTATTGCTGCTTTTTCCTGGTGTGTTACACCAACAGGATTTTGCGGCACTTACAGCGGGCGGAGTGTGCCTCCTGACCATATTACACCTTAACTTAGCCTGTATTGCTGCTTTTTCCTGGTGTGTTACACCAACAGGATTTTGCGGCACGTACAGCGGGCGGAGTGTGCCTCCTGATCATATTACACCTTAACTTAGCCTGTATTGCTGCTTTTTCCTGGTGTGTTACACCAACAGGATTTTGCGGCACTTACAGCGGGCGGAGTGTGCCTCCTGACCATATTACACCTTAACTTAGCCTGTATTGCTGCTTTTTCCTGGTGTGTTACACCAACAGGATTTTGCGGCACTTACAGCGGGCGGAGTGTGCCTCCTGACCATATTACACCTTAACTTAGCCTGTATTGCTGCTTTTCCCATTTCCCTGCAGGCCATTAGAATGTCTGGAAGGCAAACAAGGAGAGGCAGACAGTCAGGAGCCAAAAAAAGAGGGCAAGCAGGCTCTGTGTCTAGAGACAACAGTGCTGGTCGTGGACGCGGTGCATCGCCATCAGCACGTGGCCATGGGACACGCTTGTCCTTCTTTTCGGCAGCTGGACGTGTTGAGCCGCATCATGCCGAAGACTTGGTAGAGTGGATGACCAAGCCCTCCTCATCCTCCTCATCCTCTCTCACCCAGGCTCAGGGTACTGGCAAAGCAGCTGCCAAAGCGTCCTCCTCCCTGGTATCAATGTCATCATCAGTCACTCCTTCCCTAGACCAACCATGTCCTCCTGAGGAGTCCCCCGAACTGTTTGAGCACAGTGTTGGGTACATGCTCCAGGAGGATGCCCAGCGTTTCGAAGGGTCTGATGATGATACCCAGCTAGAGGAAGGCAGTAGCGTGAGAGCAGAGAGAGGGGATCCTCAAGAAGGACACCAATCTGGCAGTCATGTTCCAGCAGCTGCAGCATACTGCCAGATTGGCTCCAGTGATGAGGAGGGAGGGGATGATGAGGTCACTGACTCCACGTGGGTGCCTAATAGGAGAGAGGAGGAGGAGGAGGAGGAGGAGGCACATCTCCAACGAGGCAGGATGCCCTCGGGGGGCCAGCATAAGGGCAGCACACCGACGGAATCACACCGCAGAGCTCCGCCTGTGCAGGGCGCTGCCTCTGCCCGTTATTCAAAAAGTTCTTTGGTGTGGGCCTTTTTTGAGTCGAGTGCATCAGATCGCACAGCTTCTGTTTGCAACATATGTCTCAAGCGTATATCGCGTGGCCAAAACATCACCCGCTTGGGCACCACATGCTTGACCAGACATATGTTGACCTGCCATGCAGCTCGTTGGCAAGCCTACCTTAAAGACCCACACCAAAGAACAAAACTGACCTCTTCTTGCACCGCATCAGCTGGGATCTCCAACCTCACTATACCTTCAGTCCTCTCTGAAACCTGCTCTGAGAGGAATAAAGGTGTAGAATTAGGTGTTTCACAGCCAAGTACTTGCGGGCACTTTGCTAGCAGTACACCAACGTCCGATTCTAGCGGGCAAATTTCCCTCCCCCAGCTGCTGGACCGTCGAAAGAAGTTCACTCCCAGCCATCCACATGCCCAGCGGTTGAATGCTAGCTTGGCTAAATTGCTAGCGCTTCAACTGCTGCCTTTTCAGTTGGTAGACTCAGCCCCCTTCCGTGAGTTTGTGCAATGTGCGGTTCCTCAGTGGCAGGTTCCCAAACGCCACTTTTTCTCACGGAAGGCGATTCCGGCTCTCTACCGGCATGTGGAAGGCAATGTCTTGGCCTCGCTGGACAGGGCGGTCAGCGGTAAGGTGCATATTACCGCTGACTCATGATCCAGCAGGCATGGACAGGGACGTTACCTTTCTTTCACGGCCCATTGGGTCACTCTTTTGGCAGCTGGGAAGGATGCAGGACAAGGTGCAGTAGTGTTGGAGGTTGTTCCACCGCCATGCCTCCAAAATGCTACTACTGGTTGTGACACACCTCTGTCCTCCACCCCCTCCTCTTCTTCTTCCTCCGTGGCCTCTTCCTGTGCTTTGTCCTTGGAACCAGCGGTGCTCCGTAGGCGTTCAAGGGGCTACTCAAGTACGCAGGTAAAAAGATGCCATGCCGTGCTTGCGCTGGTGTGTTTGGGGGACAGGAGCCACACTGGGGCAGAGGTTCTGTCTGCTCTGCAGGGGCAGGCCGAGAGGTGGTTGACGCCACGCCAGCTTAAGCCAGGAATGGTAGTTTGCGACAATGGCACCAACCTCCTCTCTGCTCTCCGACAGGGACAACTGACCCATGTGCCCTGTGTGGCTCACGTCCTTAACCTGGTGGTGCAGCGATTCTTGGGCAGGTACCCGGGCTTACAGGATGTCCTGAGGCAGGCCAGGAAAGTCTGTGTGCATTTCCGCAGATCTTATAATGCCAGTGCTCGCCTGGCTGAGCTGCAAAAGGAGTTGAACCTGCCCAAGAACCGCCTTATATGTGACATGCCCACCAGGTGGAACTCAACGTTGGCCATGCTGCAGCGGCTGCACACGCAGCAGAGGGCCATCAATGAGTACCTGTGCGACTACGGCACCAGGACAGGGTCAGGTGAGCTCGGGTTTTTTTCACCACGCCAGTGGGGCATGATCAGGGATGCATGCACAGTCCTGGCACCATTTGAGGAGGCCACGAGGATGGTGAGCAGTGACAGTGCATGCATCAGTGACACTGTACCTCTTGTCCACCTGTTGGAACATACGCTGCGTGGAATAATGGACAGGGCACTTGAGGCAGAACAGAGGCAGGAAGAGGAGGACTTCCTTGCCTCTCAAGGCCCCCTTTACCCAGACAGTGTTCCTTCTGTCCCACCCATCGCACAGGAAGAAGAGGAGGAGGAGGATTGTGTCAGCATGGAGGTGGAGCCTGGCACTCAGCATCATCAGCAGCAGTCTTTTAGGGATGATTTACAGTCCCAAGAAACCAGTGGACTTGTACGTGGCTGGGAGGAGGTGGCTGCGGATCATGTCGTCCTTAGTGACCCAGAGGACTCCGGACTGAATGCCTTAGCTAACCTACGCTGCATGGCCTCCCTGATCCTGCAAAGTCTGCGGAAGGATCCTCGTATTCTTCGGATCAAGGAGAGGGACCATTACTGGCTGGCCACTCTCCTTGACCCACGGTACAAGGGTAAGGTTGCAGACCTTATCTTACCGTCGCAGAGGAAGCAGAGGATGAGACAACTCCGGGAGGCCTTGCAGAAAGGTCTGTGCAAAGCGTTCCCAGAGACTGGGAGGTTACAAACTCCTGGTCCTGGACAACGAGTTGCTGAGGCTTCGGTCAGTCAAAGAAGGAGCGGTGGGGAAGGTGGCCGTCTGACCGAAGCGTTCAGACAATTCTTTAGTCCGCAGCCCCAAGGTATGATCGGTTCCAGCAACCATCGCCAGCGTCTGATATACATGGTGCAGGAATACCTAGGGGCAAGGTCAGACTTGGACACCTTCCCCACCGAAAATCCTCTGGCTTACTGGGTCTTGAGGATGGATCACTGGCCAGAGCTTGCACAGTATGCAATTGAGCTACTGGCCTGTCCTGCATCCAGCGTTCTTTCAGAACGCACATTCAGTGCTGCTGGAGGATTTGTCACGGATCACAGGGTGCGCCTGTCCACCGACTCTTTTGATCGACTGACCTTCATAAAGATGAACCAGTCTTGGATCACCACCAGCTACCAAACACCTGAAGCTGATATAACAGACTAATTTATTTTCAAATATCACTTCCCTTCAAGACTGATGCTGATGCTGAGAGACTGTCCTGTTATGTTGACTGACTATCCTCCTCCTCCTCAATGATCCGATTGACGATGATAGCTTGGAAGAACATTTTTGTTTCTGGGTGCCACCACCAGTGGCTAAGGCCCAATTTTTCAGCCCCTGTTTAACAGGGGTGTGTTATTACAATTTTTTATGCAATGCTTTGCAGCAGGGCTCATTCCTGCACTCCAACTAGAGTATCTGGGAGAGGTTGCAGTGTCGTGGCACCAGCACCAGTGGCTAAGGCCCAATTTTTCAGCCCCTGTTTAACAGGGGCGTGTAATTACAATTTTTGATGCAATACTTTGCAACAGGGCTCATTGCTGTGCTCCAAGTACAGTATCTGTGAGGGGTTGCAGTGTTGTGGCACCAGTGCCTAAGGCCCAATTTTTCTGCCCCTGTTTAACAGGGGCATGTAATTACAATTCTTGATCTAATAATTCACAGCAGGGCCCATTCCTGCGCCCACCAAGACTAACTGTGAGGCCTTACAGTGTCGTGTCAACACCACCACCACCACCACCACCAAAGGCCCAATTTTTCAGTCCCTGTTCAACAGGGGCATGCAATTACAATTCTTGATCTAATAATTCACAGCAGGGCCCATTCATGCGCCCACCAAGAGTAACTGTGAGGGCTCACAGTGTTGTGGCAACACCAACATGTAAGGGGCAAATTTCAGCTGAGTATATACGGCAGGCCCCTACTTTCAAACATCCAACTTACAAACGACTCCTCCTTGCAAACGGAAGGATACAACAGAAAGTGAGAGGAAATCTACCCCTAGGAAGGCAAATTCTCTCCTGTAAGAGTTAATATGGGAAAAAAAGTGTCTCCTCTCCACTGATTCTTTATCACCAATTCTTGTTTCAATAAAAACCCCAAATTTTCAAAAAACATTTGTCATTAGGACGGAAAGTGAGGTGAACTGTTCTGAACAGGTGCACACTGCACAGACAGCAAAACAAATGTTACAGGGGTGATAACCCTTCCCTATGTTTTCCAAAAAGCTTAAAAATAGATTTTTTGGCTGGAGCTACACTTAAACAATGTACCTGTTCAAAATTACAAACAGATTCTACATAAGAACAAACCTACAGTCCCTGTCTTGTATGCACCGCCTGTATACGGCTGTTCAGAGTATATAGGGCTTTTTTTTTTTGTGTGCGGGGTTCCCCTTAATATCCATACAAGACCCAAAGGGGCTGGTAATGGGCTGGGGTAGGGGGGGGGGGTGATGGGGTAGCTATGCCATTTTTCTCAAAGCTTTTCATCCATATTACCGGGACCAGACATTATATTAAAGCCGCAAGCAGTTTTAAATGGCTTTTTTTCCTTTAGAAAAGTAATTTTGTGCAGGGACAGTTCTAAACACGGGAAACACGTGGCACTTCACAGGCATACTTTAGACACCCCCCAGGTACGATATTGAAAGGAATATTTGACTTTTTTTTTTCACTTTATGCATCATTAAAATGACTGCTCCAGAAAAACGGCCATTTTTAAAACTTATTTTTGCATTGATACATGTCCCCTGGTGCAGAACCCGGGTTCCCAAACCCTTTTTAGGACAATAACATGCATATTAGTCGTTATAATTAGCACTTTAGATTTCGAACGTTCGCATCCATTGTATTTAATAGGGTTCTAAAGTTCGTGCGAACTTTCGGTCCGTTCGCGGGTTCTGGTGCGAACCTAACCCGGGGGTGTTCGGCTCATCACTAATTTACAACATACTCATCCATGATGGATGATGAATGACATAAATGTATAAAGGTTTTGCCCTCCAGTACTGATAATAACACTAGCTTAATAGAGATAACTGCAGGTAAATTATATGCTGAGAATCACTAGGAAATGTGCGTAGAGATCCTCCCTTTGCATAAATGTATGAGTTTGTTTACCAACCATCACCATTAAACACAAGTAGAATTGACGTGACTGAGCTCCCTTGCCCTACTTCAGGGGGCAGGGCAGGACTCTTTCTTTCTGATGTACGTTTCATGACCTGTTCACAGTGTGAACCCGAAAGGGGTGACAGGTTTCAGCTCATCGCGACGCCTTTTTTATATTGCATTATGATGAGCCTGCATGTGAGTAGCCGAGTTTTAACCTTAAAAACCTTTCTTGTGTTAACAATTTGTATATGTTTGCACAAACTGCAACCTGTACTGTAATGTATAATGCAAACTTCAATAAAAAGCTATAGTTAAAAAAACAAAAAAAAAACAAAGAGACCACCTTGTGGTCCGACCATGGGCAGGAATGGGTGGCGGCAGAGGTGGAGTTTGCAAGTAATATAGGGGAGCAAAACAGATAATCCAATCTTGAGTAGCTATCATGGGGGTGGGAATAAAATGTGTATTTACGGGCACCTATGTTATGTGCCCTCCAGGAGTCCACCAAATTGTGTGTGTGCAACAGAGTCTTTAAAGTTTTAGGGAAAGCGTTGGTGGCGCTACCAATCCTGCTTCTATCGAGGGCCGAGTGTGCCACCAAGTTAAAGTCTCCTCCCAGTAACAAGTGAGGAGAGTTGTACTTGTCCAGGATCTGAAAAAAAAGTCTTAAAAAAAGTTGCTTGGGGGTCATTAGGGGCATAAACATTCGCTATTGTGACCTTCTTCCCTTGCAAGGAGCCCTAAATGATAATAAATCTACTAGCAGGATCTTTGTAAATATGCTCAGCATCAAACAAGAAACCTTTTTTAATGAATATTGCCACTCCTCGGGACCTGGACCCAAATGTAGTAAAATACCCTGGGCCATATGATCTGTCAAAGTATGTGGGGTGGTTGTTGTCGGAGAAGTGAGTCTCCTGTAAAAGCATGATATCTGCCCGTAGGCGTTTGTAGGCAGTAAATGCCTTTTTTCCTCTTTTGAGGGGAGTTAAACCCCCTGACATTATGAGAGATTAATCTAATACCTATTTTAAATTTGAGAGGACATATAGGCCCGCACAGTTGGGGGAGGGTCCCGAGGAGGAGGATATCGATATCCACCACCTTAGCAAGGTAGGGATAGCTGGGAAATACTGTAGAGGAACAGATCCCAACTTGCAGCAGGATCTAGCATAGGCCATAAAGATGTTAGTACAAAATGCATCAAAGTCCGTGAATTCAGCAAAAAAAGTCCTGTAACCAAAAAAGATAAAACATAAGAACAGAACATAATACAAATGAATTATTGGGGTCGGGAGGGAAAAGACCATCCTGACAATAAGATAAAACAGTAACCTGTGAGGCGTAGAACTTCCTGAACAGGGATGAGCCGAACACCTCCCTGTTCGGTTCTCACCAGAACCTGCGAACAGACAGAATGTTTGCGTGAACTTTAGAACCCTATTAAATACAATGGACTCGAACGTTCGAAATCTAAAGTGCTAATTATAAAGGCTTATATGCAAGTTATTGTCCTAAAAAGTGTTTGGGGACCGGGGTCCTGCCCCAGGGGACATGTATCAATGCAAAAAAAGTTTTAAAAACAGAAGTTTTTTCGGGAGCAGTGATTTTAATAATGCTTAAAATGAAAAAATAAAAGTGAAATATTCCTTTAAATTTTGTACCTAGGGGGTGTGTATGATATGCATGTAAAGTCGCACATGTTTTCTGTGCTTAGAACTGTCCCTGCATAAAATGTCATTTTTGAAGGAAAAAAAGTAATTTAAAACTCACTCGCGGCTATTAATGAATTGTCGGCTCCCAGACAATACATACAAAAGTCATTGACAAAAAAAAAAAAAAAGCGTGGGGGTCCCCCAGAATTCAATAACCAGGCCCTTCAGGTCTGGTATAGATATTAAGGGGAACCCCGCTGCAAATTTAAAAAAAAATGCGTGCGGTTCCCCCAAATATCCATACCAGGCCCTTCAGATCTGACATGGATTTTAAGGGGAACTCCACCCCAAATTAAAAAAAAAATGGCGTGGAGTCCCCTCAAAAATCCATACCAGACCCTTATCTGAGCACGCAACCTGGCAGGCCGCAGGAAAAGAGGGGGGGGACAAGAGAGCGGAACCCCCCCTCCTGAACCGTACCAGGCCACGTGCCCTCAACATGGGGAGGATGTCCCCATGTTGATGGGGACAAGGGCCTCATCCCCACAACCCTTGCCCGGTGGTTGTGGGGGTCTGCGGACGGGGGGCTTATCGGAATCTGGAAGACCCCTTTAACAAAGGGGACCCCCAGATCCCGGCCCCCCTCCTATGTGAATTGGTAAGGGGTACATTGTACCCCTACCATTTCACAAAGAAAGTGTCAAAAAAAAAAAAAAAAAAACACACACACCTTGGAAAAGTCCTTTATTAAAAACTAAAAAATAAATTACAAAAAAAACATTCCAGCGGTGAAATCCAGTGCCCCGCGGTGATCCGATGTCCAGCGCTGTCCGTCATTGGCTGAGCCTGAGCGGACCTGATGGGGAACTTCCTCCGCAGTCTATTACATGTATAGACCCGCCCCTTCTAAAGTTCCCCATCAGGTCCGCTCAGCCAATGACTCGGCGTAAGGTTGAGGACCTGATGCAGAACATGAGAAGGGGCGGGTCTATACATGTATTACACAGTGAGGGAAGTTCCCCATCAGGTCCGCCCCCTCGGTATGTCAGACCCCGCCTACGTCATTGGCCTGAGCGGACCTGATGGGGAACTTCCTTCACTGTGTAAATTTAAATTACACAGTGAAGGAAGTTCCCCACTCAGGCCAATGACGTAGGCGTGGTCTGACATACCGAGGGGGCGGACCTGATGGGGAACTTCCCTCACTGTGTAATGCATGTATAGACCCGCCCCTTCTCATGTTCCGCATCAGGTCCTCAGCCTTACACCGAGTCATTGGCTGAGCGAACCTGATGGGGAACTTTAGAAGGGGCGGGTCTATACATGTAATAGACTGCAGAGGAAGTTCCACATCCGGTCCGCTCAGGCTCAGCCAATGACGGACAGCGCTGGACATCGGATCGCCGCGGGACACTGGATTTCACCGCTGGAATGTTATTTTTTTATTTTTTCAATAAAGGACTTTTCCAAGATGTGTGTGTTTTTTTTTACATTTTTTGACACTTTCTTTGTGAAATGGTAGGGGTACAATGTACCCCTTACCAATTCACATAGCGGGGGCCGGGATCTGGGGGTCCCCTTTGTTAAAGGGGTCTTCCAGATTCCGATAAGCCCCCCACCCGCAGACCCCCACAACCACCGGGCAAGGGTTGTGGGGATGAGGCCCTTGTCCCCATCAACATGGGGACATCCTCCCCATGTTGAGGGCATGTGGCCGGGTACGGTTCAGGAGGTGGGGGGACACTCTCTCATCCCCCCCTCTTTTCCTGCGGCCTGCCAGGTTGCGTGCTCAGATAAGGGTCTGGTATGGATTTTTGGGGGGACTCCACGCCATTTTTTTTTAAAATTTGGGGTGTAGTTCCCCTTAAAATCCATGCCAGATCTGAAGGGCCTGGTATGGATATTTGGGGGAACCGCACACATTTTTTTTTAATTTGCGGCGGGGTTCCCCTTAATATCTATACCAGACCTGAAGGGCCTGGTAATTGAATTCTGGGGGACCCCCACGCTTTTTTTTTTTTTTATCAATGACTTTTGTATGTATTGCCGGGAGCCGACAATTCATTAATAGCCGCGAGTGAGTTTTAAATGACTTTTTTTCCTTCAAAAATGACATTTTATGCAGGGACAGTTCTAAGCACGGGAAACATGCGCCACTTTACATGCATATCATACACACCCCCCAGGTACGAAATTTAAAGGAATATTTCACTTTTATTGTTTCACTTTAAGCATTATTACAATCACTGCTCCCAAAAAAACAGCCGTTTTTAAATCTTTTTTTTGCATTGATACATGTCCCCTGGGGCAGGACCCAGGTCCCCAAACACTTTTTATGACAATAACTTGCATACAAGCCTTTATAATTAGCACTTTAGATTTCTCCCATAGACTTCGAATTAGCCACGAACACCCCAATTTGTTCGCTGTATGGCGAACAGGCGAACAGGCAATGTTCGAGTCGAACATGAGTTCGACTCGAACTCGAAGCTCATCCCTATTCCTGAACAGTAGGACATTGATGTCCAACACTCTTGGCAACCTGTTGGGAGACAAGAAAAAGAGAAAAGGGAAAAAGAAAAAAGAAAACTCCAGATGATAGGATACGGGGGGTAAATCAGGTAGACAATCCCCCCCCCTAATCCCCCCCCCCCTATTCTTCTTCCTCTCTCTCTCTTCCTTCCTCCAGTAGAAATCCGCAAGAGTGGGGGGACAAACAAAACGGGTGCCACTGTACTTCAGCACAGCGGGGAGCAGTCAAGTATAAAGTTTGTGCAGTGAGGTATGCCGGTCATAAAAGGGAAGGGAAGAATTCAAGTTAAAAGAGGAGCCAGTTACTACTCACCCTTCCCAAGATTGTCAGAAGAACACCTCAACCTTCTCAGAAAGTCCCATAGCATGTGTGAAGAAAAAACAGTTAGGTCCGGAGTAGGAGAAAAGAGAAGATCAAACCAAGTGGCCCCTGAGTTCCTGCCTTTGGCGTCTGCGGTCCCTCTGCGGTGAAGGGGGTTCCCAAATGGCGGACGGGCGAGGGGTGGAAGGCATCCTAGGGAGATCCTCCTTAGCCAATAGACCCAGCTTGACCAGGAGATCTTTCCCTTTCTGCACTGTGACCACTGTATAAGTAGTGCCGTTGTGAATGACCTGAAGTTTGAATGGAAACCCCCATCTATAACAGATTCTCACTTCCTGCAGTGGCGTGGTGATCTCTTTAAGCTTGTGTCTTTTATCTAAAGTGGCAGGGGAAATATCAGGGTATATTTGGACCTTGACGCCACCCAGCAAGATGTTAGGATTATTGCGGGAAGCTCTGAGGATCTCCTCTTTTACCAGATAGTCCTTGAGACAGCACAATGTCCCTGGGTGGTTTGTCATCAGGCGGTTTGGGGCGAAGAGCCCTATGAATCCGATCACATGCAAAGGCTGTCACTGGAGTGGCAGGCAGCAGGGACTGGAACAGCTCATGGATGGCTGGGATCAGATCAGTTTCCATCTCAGGAACTCCTCTGATTCTCAGGTTGTTCCTCCTGTTTCTGTTGTCCAGGTCCTCCAAGTGGACCTGGAGCAGGGAGACAGAATCTGTTATGGCTTCATGGTCTCTGCGGAGGTCAGAATAAGCGGGCTGCAGCTCATCATGCTTGGTTTCTAATAAATTTGTTCTGCCTCCCAACACAGCAATCTCTTGCTGTAAAGTGCTAGTGGACTTATGGAGTTCAGACTGGAACTTCTCTGCAAGCTTGTTATACATTGCAGCCAGGCTGTCATCTAAGTCGGCCTTTGTGAGTTGCAGTGAGTATTCACTGTCCTCAGATGAGTGTAGAGGAGAGACCGCCGGGCTGTGAGCAGAGGCTGCCGCGTGGTGAGGCTCGGTGCCATCTTGGGAATTCCCTGCCATCTCACGGACCCTGAGGAGATAGTTGGTTAGGGACCTCTGAGCCGGTTTCCTGCGACGGGACTTGGAGGACGGCATGCACCGCTTGTTCCCCTGGGGGTGTAGGTGGTTTGTGAGTCCGTAGGCAGCGTTTAATGGCCCCAGGGAGGGTGATGTGATCCCCGCTGTGACGGAGCTCCTCTCAGATGCAACCTGCCAGTTCCACGCCGTGCATGCGCCCTCCCCCTTTACTTTCAATATCACCCCAATCGAGGTGTGATTTTGCCAGCGATTGTCGCCTGACATATCAGGACAAAATTGCAGGGCTGCTTTTGGAAACAGGCATCCCACGATTTTGTTTGTGTGATTTGTCAGGTGACAATATTGTCCGGTGATTGGGGTGCTATTGAAAGTAACGGGATCATAAGCGTGTCACGTGTTTTGCAGGAATTCGGGAATCGCAGTAATTCCGCCTAGGTGTGATCGCAGCCTAAGCCTTTTCTATCAGTTGCTGGGCTCACCTTCACCCTCATGCTGTGGGGAGTATGGGTGTAATTTTCCTGCTGCAGGGGGGAGTATGTGTGTAATTTTCCTGCTGGGGGAGTATTGGTGTAATATTCCTTCTGGGGGGAGTATTGGTGTAATATTCCTGCTGGGGAAATTATCAGTGTAATAATCCTGCAGGGGGGAGTATCGGTGTAATATTCCTGCAGGGGGGAGTATTGGTGTAATATTACTGCTGGGGGGAGTATTGGTGTAATATTCCTGCTGGGGGGAGTATGGATGTAATATTCCTGCTGGGGGGGGGGGGTATGGATGTAATATTCCTGCTGGGGGCAGTATGGGTGTAATATTCCTGCTGGGGGGTGTATTGGTGTAATATTTCTGCTGGGGGGAGTATTGGTGTAATATTTCTGCTGGGGGGAGTATGGGTGTAAAATTCCTGCTGGGGAGAGTATGGGTTTAATATTCCTGCTGGGGGGAGTATGGGTGTAATATTCTTGCTGGGGGGGGGGGTATTGGTGTAATATTCCTGCTGATGGGAGTATGGGTGTAATATTCCTGCTGGGGGGAGTATGGGTGTAATATTCTTGCTGGGGGGGGGTATTGGTGTAATTTTCCTGCTGCAGGGGGGTTATGGGTGTAATATTCCTGCTGGGGGGAGTATGGGTGTACTATTCCCGCTGGAGGGAGTATTGGTGTAATATTCCTGCTGGGGGGTGTATAGGTGTAATATTCCTGCTGGGGGGAGTATGGGTGCAATATTCCTGCTGGGGGGGTATGGGTTTACTATTCCTGCTGGGGGGAGTATTGGGGTAATATTCCTGCTGGGGGGAGTATGGGTGTAATATTCCTGCTGGTGGGAGTATGGGCGTAATATTCCTGTTGGGGGGAATATGGGTGTAATATTCCTGCTAGGGGAAGTATGGGTGTAATATTCCTGCTGGGGGGATGTCTGTGCAGGAAGTTCTTGTCATACGATGGACACGGTGAGATTCTGGTCACACCTCGGTGTTCCAGATTCCCGAATGGCCCCAAAACACGGGACACGCTTGCAATCCCTTTTTTTTTATATCACCCCAATCGAGGCATGATTTTGCCAGCGATTGTCGCCTGACATATCGGGAAAAAAATGCAGGGCTGCTTTAGGAAACAGGCATCCCACGATTTTGTTTGTGTGATTTGTCAGGTGACAATATTGTCCCGTAATTGGGGTGCCATTGAAAGTAACGGGATTATAAGCGTGTCACGTGTTTTGCGGCAATTCTGGAATCGCATTAATTCCGCCTAGGTGTGATTGCAGCCTAAGCCTCTTCTATCAGTTGCTGGGTTCCCCTTGTATACAGGTAGATTCTAGGGGAACTTTTTCTTCTTCAAACTTTCCACACATTCGCTTCATTCTTTATTCCACCGCTAATATATACTCAGCATTGACCTTGTATATCACTTTTCTCTCTGAGGACTCCAAGTATTGGAGATGGCGTTGGCCGGGAATCGAACCCGGGTCAGCTGCTTGGAAGGCAGCTATGCTCACCACTGCACCACCAACGCAAAAGTAGCATATCTTTGTAGTGTGGGAGAAAACCAAAGTACCCGGAGGAAACCCACGCAAGCACAGGGAGAACATGCAAACTCCATGCGGATAGTGTCCTGGTCAGGATTTGAACAAAGGATCCCAGTGCTGCAAGGCCAACCCCTAAGCCTCTGTGCTGCCCATATGCGGCCTCTGTTCTCTAAGGCCCGCCCCTGCTGAGCGAGGTAAATCAGTCCAAACTTATCTTAAACTACAATCTATATATATAACACTCCAAAACACACCGAAAGAATAACACACATCTCCACAACATATACAAACTTATCCTAATCTACAATATATAACACTCCTATAAAAAAAACACACCCAAATAACTAGAAAGAAGAGTACAGTGGTCCTCAAATTAGCAACACAATGAAGGTAAATATTCCATTCACCCTGAGGCCTCATTCACACAGGGGTTATGAATCCGTACCCCATGGGAGGGATGTGTTTATCAAAACGGAGATGCACAGGTGTTCCCAGCATCCCATGTAGGCAGTCCCATTGCTGTCAACTGGGGTGCAGTGGCTGTACCCAATGTGACATTTGTGTGGGTGACGGTGCACGGCCCCGAACGCACCCAGGGTGCGTCCGCGCAACTGCGCTCGCATGGATGTCCTTTTTGGGGTTAACACAGTCCCCTCACAGGGTACAGATTCATACACCCCGTGTGACTGAGGCCTTAGACTTCTCCATGAAGGACCTCACTGGCGGGTAGAGTTCTTATTTCTCCAGCAGAGAAAGCCTAAAGAAAGCTGGAAAGACTCCCGCCTCTGAAGACAAAAAGAGTTCCAACCTTCCCTCATAGCCGGTCCAACACACGCCTCAAAAACATACCGGCCTCCAACCTTTCCTCATAGCCAGTCTAACACATGCCTAAAAACATACCGGCCTTCAACCTCCCCTCATAGCCGGTCCAACACATGCCTCAAAAACATACCGGCCTCAAACCTCCCCTCATAGCCGGTCCAACACACGCCTCATAAACATACCAGCCTCCAACCTCCCCTCATAGCCGGTCCAACACACGCCTCAAAAACATACTGGCCTCCAACCTCCCCTCATAGCCGGTCCAACACACGCCTCATAAACATACTGGCCTCCAACCTCCCCTCATAGCCGGTGCAACACACATCTCAAAAACATACCGGCCTCCAACTTCCCATCATAGCCAGTGCAACACACGTCTCAAAAACATAGCGGCATCCAACCTCCCATCATAGCCAGTGCAACACACGTCTCAAAAACATACCGGCATCCAACCTCCCATCATAGCCGGTCCAACACACGCCTCATAAACATACCATCCTCCAACTTCCCCTCATAGTCGGTCCAACACACGTCTCAAAAACATACTGGCCTTCAACCTCCCCTCATAGCCAGTGCAACACATGTCTCAAAAACATACTGGCCTCCAACCTCCCATCATAGCTGGGCCAACTCACGCCGCAAAAACATTCCGGCCTCCAAACTCCCCTCAAAGCCAGTCTAACACATGGAGGGTAAAAAAACTGCGTTTAAAGAAAAAAGAAATGGGATGGACCAGTCCAGAAAGCAGCAAAAATAAGTGGGATTAACACAAGTAAAAGAAAACAGTAAAAAATTGCGCTAAAAAGGTCCGATTATAGAGATCAATTCAATAATCACAGCAACAGTTCATAAGCTTGTTCGAAGAAAAAATTTAATCTCAAACAATGGCCAACTGATAGGTGCAATGAATGCTTACCAGACTAAAAGTCTTTAACACGAATGACTTATACCCAGCCAGGGCCTCTATCCCAATGGGGGATCACAAAGTCCTCTGTGGATGATGGTGGCTCCCACAACCTTTAGATTGACTCCTGAATCCCACGGGCCTCATATAGTGGCATAAATATTCGTAGCACAATGTAATGAATTTGAAACAAAAAAACAACAATAGCGTGATATTGTTAAGGATCACTATAGGTGCCTGTGTCTTGAGGCAACAGGCACCAATTACATAGATAACACCCGTGAATAAAGGACAACCAGTGCGCACCACCACCACAGGGAAGAGCCTGCTTACCAGATGCCTTTAAATACTGTGCATATGGCCAAACCCAGCCAGGGCCTTTGGGGAGATCCGTCCACTGAGACTAAAAGGCTGATGTAACCCTCAAACACCCAACAGCCGTCCGTGGTGCCGTATTCAATGTATTTTTAAAAATCACCCAAAAAGGAAAGATGGGGAGCCATAGTGTGAAACCGTTTAGGTAATTTATTAAAATAAATAGAAACACACTTACAGTTATGCGGAATAAAATGAGACGATAAAAAATAATAAAGCCAGCCAGCTCTTAGATCAACCCCCGTCCAGACACGATAACGCGGTGACGTCAGCACGCTCCTAGTCCTCAGACGCGTTTTGTCATATCTGACATTCTCAATGAGGGACCGGTGGCGTGCTGACCCACCGCTACTTGTACCTTCCCACCTCGGTTTGAGTCCCGGACGTGAGGTCGTATTCGCCATTTTGGATATGGGTAAACATATCAAACCTGGAAATTTCTACCATGATATGAGGTCGCGAACTCCATCTTGTCTGCGGGCAATTACACCCGCACATTGAGGTATTCGCTAGCCGCATTCATGAAGAATCCCGGACGGAAAAAAAAAAATATATATATATATCCCCGGATGAGGTCGCGATCGCCATCACATATGTGGGCAATTATACCCAACTATATAGATAGTTGCCAACCTCATCCCTAAGACAATCCCGGACGGGAACAATATATATATATATATATATATATATATATATATATTGTTATCAAGCAAAATCAGCGAATCAAGGCAAACAAAGATAAAATGAAATATAAAAGAAGAAAAACTTTGCTACACAAAGATTCGTAAAGCACTATGCTCGTCATTGTAGCTATAGTAGTGCTTTTCAAAGCAGTTCCAAATTAATCTTTGGTAGTGCTTTTCAAAGCGGTCCCTGGATAAACAATCTAAATGGATGAATAACATAAAAATAATGTTTTTAAATATATGTATATACTGTCAATACACACATATATAATTAAAATTAAGTCAGTGTAACTAAAAGTGAAGACACTCAACTAATCAAAATTAATTATTAATTATTGATTATCAAAATTAGTGTAATGTGCAATATAAACACATATAGGGCATTTTATCTGGTAAAAAATATATATGTATAGAGACGTAATTAATACTTATCTAGTACTACTAAAATGTAAAAAATATACGTGACAAATTATATCTAGTGAAAAATATATGAAAAAACTTAATAAGTACTTATTTAGTGACTGCTGAAGTGTAAAAAAATACTATAAAAAATAAAATATAAAAATTCATCTATATTATGTGAAAAATAATTATAATTAAGTGCAGTGTTAAATACATAAGTGCAGTAGTGAATATAGATATGCGTGTATTGAAGCAAACAGATCTTATTAACCCTATTTCGCATATTTGGATTCTATAGTGAATATAGAATTAATGGTATATAGTCCATTTTTGGAAGAAAAATGTCATTCCAGACATCCAATATCCAATTGGAACCTGACAGAATCAGAATTTAATAAAGAAGGTATTAGATTTGAAAAATTGCTTCTAAAATATTCATCTATAATCTTGAAAATCTGCTAAGCTGACTAAATTAGATGTGGAAATTAAGCTTATTAAAGAGAAACTCAGTCCTGTCAAAGACAGTGACGAGTATAGAGAAAAATCACAGAATCTTCTGAAATTAATAGAAAAAGAGGAAAAGGATCAAAGACAGGAAAAGAAGAAAAAATACAATAGGGATCTATTGGATTACCAAAATAATATTGTTTTTGATTGGCAGAAAAAACTGCTAGAAGAACAGACCCATGTGGATGGTTTAGATATGGAAGTGTCCACACAGGGGATGGGCAGAAGTACAAGTGTTGTACAACATCAATCTAAGCCTAATGTAACCTATCCCTCAAAGAAAGGGCTCAATGCTGCTAAACCCCAATGGGGAGGAAGACATAATTCATATCAATCACCCCAGAGACCTTTCGTTAATAACAAAGGGTTTTTTCCACCACAGGGTTCGCAACAACCTGGTGGTCATTTTAGGTCCAACTATGGTAATGATTATGGACCTCATTATGCTTTGCCCCCACCTTGGACTAGAGGTCCGCCCCCCACTCAGAGAGGTCGTGGTTCCACGGGACACGGAGGGAAAGGCCACAATAATGGCAGTTCCGATTGGTGGAGGGGTGCAATGGGAGATGATTATGACAATTTCTCCCCACAAAGAGATCAACATGGAAGCAATTGGGATTATAATATTCCTGTGCATAATAGCTTCTTTCCTCTCAGGGATAAGCAATCCTTTGTTGACGATTGGGGGTATGGACAACATTATAGGGATGGTTCTGGGGCCCCTCCCATCTACCACCCCAGGCTGGTACTCCCAATCGGAGACGTCCGGCTTCCAATGGCCAAGGAAGATGGGGTTTTTCCAGGCCAAATCAGGGCACAAAAAGGCCTGTAGGAAAAAACGAGGAGTCAGAGGGGGGCGGCGTACACGATCAGCTAAAAGGCAGAGAATGTAGCCGGAAAGGGTATTTTTAATCTTAGCAGTAAAATCCTGACAGAATCAGAGAAAGCCGTACTGGACAAGGGACTCAAATTTGTGCCGCCCAAGAGTCTGGACAAGTTCCGTACCTATATGGACGTGCACAAATTTGTAAGGAAACTAAATATTAAAAGATACCTAACGGTCAATCCTACTACCAGCATTAGCACTCAGAGTTTTAGTGGTTATCTACACTCTGGTCTAGCTAATGCATCCCTCTTTAATCTCCCTGGAATATTGGCACCATCTCTGAGAATTTTCAGAGATGTGCTACTCAGGGATCTTGATGCCCTGGAGGTTAAAAAGGCCAGGAATAGCAAGATCATACAAGAGGGCCTTGAGTCCCTATGTCACAATAAGGACCTTATAGTGAGGCCTGCCGATAAAGGCAGAGGCATTGTTGTTCTCGACCGTAGTGATTATCTGACGGAAATGTTTAAAATCTTGAGTGATACTAATACCTATACTTTATTGCCATATGACCCTAAGCCGACATATTCACGAGACTTAATGGTCATATACGATATATTATCTCCCAAAAATACATAAAGATCCTGTTTGCCCCCCGGGACGGCCAATTGTGAGTGGTATAGACTCTATTACGTCCCGGGTGGGCAAATATATTGATTTTTTCCTCCAACCGCTTGTGCAAAAAATGCCCTCCTTCATTAAGGATTCGAGGCACGTCATTAATATGCTGTCAGGGATCATACTCAGGCCAGGTTCAATAATGGTCACTGCAGACGTCACTAGTCTTTATACCATAATTCCTCATGTACTTGGTCTTGAGGCTGTCTCGGGTTTTCTGAGCCGAGACTCGGGATTACCAGAGGAACAATTAATATTCTTGATGGATCTTTTAGAATACGCAGTGACCCACAATTACTTTTGGTTCGGTGGTCAATACTATAGACAGTGTCGGGGTGTCGCTATGGGGGCTAAGTATGCCCCCAGCCTGGCTAATTTATTTATGGCTAGGTGGGAGGAGGATGTCATCTATTCCCGTGATACGCCCCATTAAATTTTCTGGGCAAGGTATATAGATGACATCCTCCTCCTATGGGATGGCGATATTCCATCATTAGAGGCATTTATGTCTTCCTTGAACGAAAATGACAGAGGTATTGAGTTTAAGTACGAATCAAGTGAGTTGGAGATCAATTTTCTGGATCTAACCATAAGGAGAGAGGGGGATAGATTGGTTACGGCTACCTACTTCAAACCCTCGGATAGAAATTCATATATTCCTGTAGATAGTTGCCACCATAGACCTTGGCTCAAGTCGGTTCCTAAAAGCAAATACTTGAGACGCAAGAGGAATTGTTCGAATCATAGTGAATTCCTATCCCAGGCTGACGTCCTCACTCAGAGGTTTGTGGATAAAGGATATTCAGAAACGACCCTAAGAGAGGTATTGAATTCTGTAGACCTACTCAATAGAGAAGACCTCTTGATAGATCGTCCACGTCCGGAATTAGTTCCTTCCTCATGAGGTGTCCCGTTCGTGACCACTTACTCTTTGCAATCCAGAAGCATTCAACAGATGGTCTCCAAACATTGGCATATAGCCAAAAATTATCGGATTCTGAAGGCTATTTTGCCTGAGAAGCCTTTTGTTGTATTTAAGGGAGCACCCTCACTAAGGAACAGAGTGGCTCCAAATATTCTTGACCCACCTGTTAGAGGATTAACGTTTTTTAGCCAATTAATTGGCTATTATAAATGCCAGAGATGTAGGGTGTGCTCCCTCAACAGTCGTACACATCGGAGGACCACTAGTTTTACCTCTACTAGTACCCAAGAATGCCATGACATTAAGTCCTTTATAACTTGTGCGACTGTCGGGGTAGTCTATCTACTTCAATGTCCATGTGGACTACAATATATAGGGAGGACGAAACGCCCCCTTCAGGTCCGACTAAATGAACACATAACTAATATCAAATCAGGGTTCAAGAACCATTCGGTATCCAAGCATTACCTGCTAGTTCACAAAAAGGATCCATCTAATACCCTTTTTTTTGGGCATAGAAAAGTTTAGCCAAAACTGGAGGGGTAGTTCTCTTGTTAGAGAAATCTCTAAGCTCGAAATGTCATGGATACATAAGGTTAGGACCTATGTGCCATATGGTTTAAACATTGACGTAGACGTAAATGCTTTTATTGACAATTCGTGATTTTAGATCTATATGGATATGTAAACTTGGTCTGAGTTACGTATGGGGGCCATATTGATGAATATTTTAAAAGTAATTTTTCAAATCTAATACCTTCTTTATTAAATTCTGATTCTGTCAGGTTCCAATTGGATATTGGTTGTCTGGAATAACATTTTTCTTCCAAAAATGGACTATATACCATTAATTCTATATTCACTATAGAATCCAAATATGCGAAATAGGGTTAATAAGATCTGTTTGCTTCAATACACGCATATCTATATTCACTACTGCACTTATGTATTTAACACTGCACTTAATTATAATTATTTTTCACATAATATAGATGAATTTTTATATTTTATTTTTTATAATATTTTTTACACTTCAGCAGTCACTAAATAAGTACTTATTACGTTTTTTCATATATTTTTCACTAGATATAATGTCACGTATATTTTTTACATTTTAGTAGTACTAGATAAGTATTAATTACGTCTCTATACATATATATTTTTTACCAGATAAAATGCCCTATATGTGTTTATATTGCACATTACACTAATTTTGATAATCAATAATTAATAATTAATTTTGATTGGTTGAGTGTCTTCACTTTTAGTTACACTGACTTAATTTTAATTATTATTGTGTGTATTGACAGTATATACATATATTTAAGAACATTATTTTTATGTTATTCATCCATTTAGATTGTTTATCCAGGGACCGCTTTGAAAAGCACTACCAAAGTTTAATTTGGAACTGCTTTGAAAAGCACTACTATAGCTACAATGACGAGCATAGTGCTTTACGAATCTTTGTGCAGCAAAGTTTTTTTTCTTTTATATTTCTTTTTTTCTTTGTTTGCCTTGATTCGCTGATTTTGCTCGATAACAATATATATATATATATATATATATATATATATATATATATATATATATATATTGTTCCCGTCCGGGATTGTCTTAGGGATGAGGTTGGCAACTATCTATATAGTTGGGTATAATTGCCCACATATGTGATGGCGATCGCGACCTCATGCGGGGATATATATATATATTTTTTCCCGTCCAGGATTCTTCATGAATGCGGCTAGCGAATACCTCGATATGCGGGTGTAATTGCCCGCAGACAAGATGGAGTTTGCGACCTCATATCATGGTAGAAATTTACAGGTTTGATATGTTTGCCCATATCCAAAATGGCGAATACGACCTCACGTCCGGGACTCAGACCGAGGTTGGAAGGTACAAGTAGAGGTGAGTCAGCACGCCACCCGTCCCTCATTGAGAATGTCAGATATGACAAAACGCGTCTGAGGACTAGGAGCGTGCTGACGTCACTGCGTTATCGTGTCTGGACGGGGGTTGATCTAAGAGCCGGCCGGCTTTATTATTTTTTATAGTCTCATTTTATTCCGCATAACTGTAAGTGTGTGATTTTTAAAAATATATTGAATACGGCACCACGGACGGCTGTTGGGTGTTTGAGGATAACATCAGCCTTTTAGTCTCAGTGGATGAATCTCCCCAAAGGACCTGGCTGGGTTTGGCCATATGTACAGTATTTAAAGGCATCTGGTAAGCAGGCTCTTCCCTGTGGTGGTGGTGCGCACTGGTTGTCCTTTATTCACGGGTGTTATCTATGTAATTGGTGCCTGTTGCCTCAAGACACAGGCACCTATAGTGATCCTTAACAATATCACGCTATTGTTGTTTTTTTTGTTTCAAATTCATTACATTGTGCTACGAATATTTCTGCCACTATATGAGGCCCGTGGGATTCAGGAGTCAATCTAAAGGTTGTGGGAGCCACCATCATCCACAGAGGACTTTGTGATCCCCCATTGGGATAGAGGCCCTGGCTGGGTATAAGCCATTCATGTTAAAGACTTTTAGTCTGGTAAGCATTCATTGCACCTATCAGTTGGCCATTGTTTGAGATTCAATTTTTTCTTCGAACAAGCTTATGAACTGTTGCTGTGATTATTGAATTGATCTCTATAATCTGACCTTTTTAGCGCAATTTTTTACTGTTTCCAGTCTAACACATGCCTAAAAACATACTGGCCTTCAACCTCCCCTCATAGCCGGTCCAACACACGCCTTAAAAACATACCAGCCTCAAACCTCCCCTCATAGCTGGTCCAACACACGCCTAAAAAAAACCTCACTCCTCCATGGCGACGGTCTCCCCCTGCACGCAAAAACAACGGTAAAGCGCCGCTAAAAATAGCGACACTTTACCGCCGACAGGCCTCGGGTAATATTTGGCTGCTCTTGTGCACGTACTCGGCACAAATCAGGTCTTAAGCCTGCACACCTCCATTGCCCAGGGCCGCAAATGATGATTCTGGTGTCATGATGTCACAGAATGGAGCCGCCATCTTTAAAAATCTGTGGACACCATCGGCACACATGGCTATCAACCCATTGCAGGTCGATAAGATAGCGATAATATAAACCCATGTGTACTCATATGAGATATTTGAAAGCCGGGCCACCAATAAGGGGGTACCACTGTATGGGTATAGGGCACACAGCAGGGTTTATCAGATGTGGGCAGGGGGGGCAATTGCAGGAATGATGCCTATGTGTCTCTTCCTGCAGCAGCTGAAAGCCGGGTTCTCCCCGCCGGGTTCTCCCCTGTAATTTACCCCCACCCCCCTGCTGCACTGATCCCCCCCCTGTCCTGCCCACATCTGATTCCACCTGCTTGATAGCAGGGATGCCGATGAGGCGATACCCCTGTATGGGGCCAGGGCACACAGCAGGGTTTATCAGATGTGGGCCGGACAGGGAAGGGGATTGGTTCAGCGGGGAGGGGGGTGAGGCAATTACAGGAATGATGTCCTATGTGTCTCTTCCTGCAGCAGCTCAAAGCCGGGCCCCCCCCCCCCCCCTGACTTTCAGCTGCTGCAAGAAGAGACACATGGGGCAACACTCCTGTAATTTCCCCCATCCCCTCCCCCCGCTGCACTGATCCCCCGCTCTGTCCTACCCACATCTGATTACTCCCGCTGTGTACACACCTTCTCAAATTCCCCCTCATCCAATAGCTCAATGATGTTACAAGCTCCCCCCCTCCGCCCCCATGTATACATTACTCTGCAGGGCGCGAAATCTCCCGCCCACAGCTCGTTGGTCCAGCAATGGCGACTGACGTCAGAATTAGGACTGAACCCGGGCTTGTCACGATTCCCTGCTGGTGTTGCAGCATCTCTCTCCATTGGTCGCTGACGAAGTCGAATCCTGGGACTTCTATTGTTGGACGAAGTCCTCTGTGTTTCATGAAACGCTTACCCTTCACTCTTATCTTCTTTGACCGGTTTACCTTGGGGCCCTGTGGAGAGAAAAATCACATTAGAAACCGGAAATAATGATTTCAGATAATGTCGAATTATCACTATATAGAATATTACTATTGGGCGACTTCTGTTATTTGCTATGTGCTGAGTAAACATATAAAAGTAAATCCTACATGGACCAGTCACAATTGGACATATGCATCAGTGTGAATCGTCATTATATCATTATAACTGTACAGGCATGTGTATAAATGATCTTTATATGGTGCACTGATTCTAAATTCTCTGCAGGAATTTAGTAGTTAGAAGCATGAAGCTGCTTATAATATATTGATAGCTTTCCAGCTTTTTAGATGCATTACTTATAAATGGTCCACCTTGCCTTGTTTTTCCATCATAAAAGTGCAATCTTTTAAATATCAATAAGTCACGGCGCTTGCACAACCCAGAAGGCAATGCAGCTACTTATACCTGCACGTAGCCGGCAGAATAGAGAATGCAAACCAGCAGACATAGCACAATTACAGACGTGATCCCATTTCCGAGTCCAATACTTACAGGTGCCATGACGTATGGTGGGGTCACGTTCCCAGCTTCCAATTCTTTCCAGTCGATCCCCGCGAAGAATGGGTGTTGTCGCAAATTTCTTCGCACACCCCTGCACTGTGAATTAAAAAAAAATATATATGTATTTAAAAAGATAAATCATTTGCATGACAGAACCAATAACTAAACAATTTAATTTAGCCAATTTTATAGCACAAATCAAAGTAAACTTTTTTATCTCTGGCAAAAGTAGAGCATTTTCTTACCTCCGCTATTAGGTTCGTTAGGTTCTTTAGATGAGGATCGCGCTCTTTAGAATGGTCGTAGCTAAGTAACAGGTACAGGAGTATTTGGCGAAAGCAAAGGTAATCCCAGAGATAGTCATACCACGGTTCCCTAAAGGCCTGGAAAAAAATGTAAAAAAATATATATTATTATAGACCAGAACATAATAAAATGAATACAAAATTACAAAAATTTTATTCAACTCCTATAGCAATGAATATGTATAGTATAGCAGTTGGCTGTGTCATGATTCTACCACACCAGAGGTCCAACCCCATTCTGGGGGTCTACACAAAGATTTTCACAACCTTTAATGACATTATTCAGCCCTTTGGACGTATCTGGTATGCCCAACGGCTGAAGATGTAAACCGCTTCCGCACCGCCCCAAGCATATATATTGCGGCAGGGCGGGCCTTCAGCATGAAATCACGTACCTGTACGTGATTTTTTTTTTCATCTGGGTCAGGGGCGTCAGAACATGCTCTAATTTTTCTCGTCGTGATTCACTGCATTTTTTTCCGCGGCAGTTTTCCCATAGGGAAACACTGCCGGGGAGCCTACACACGGTGGTTATTCTCGACCAAGAGAAAAAATGTTGGTAAAACCGGCCGTGTGTAGGGGAACAAGCCGTTCCTCGTTTTTCCCGTCGATTTTCTCTACGGAGTTTTCACCGTCGATAAAATCGTGTGTACGCGGCATAAGATCCAGATACAGCCAAGCAAACTACCGCAATCTGGCCTGCAAGCCACAGTTTGAAGACCAATGAAATACGACGGCTCATATTATGATGATACTTACCGATGCACGATGCCTCTGGAATGAAGGGCTTGTATGGCACACAGCAGCTCCGCAGCGATAAATCTGATGGAAAAAGAAGAAAACATTTATTAGTGATAAACTTGCTCTATAGTAACCTAGGTCCCCGATTAATAATACCTGATCCTAATGCTACAGGAAGTAGGTATATTTTTGAAGACATCTTGAATATTGCTAAATGATTTTAACAAATCATTGCCATAGGGGGATTCGTAGTTTGGCCATAAACCCAGATTTATTCTCATTATGGAATTATTACTGTAAAGGTTTCTAAGTACAAATGAAATGACTGTAGTCCAGCTAAGAGCACAACCATGAATGTCTTCATTATGCCAATTTCTTATTAGTTAGATCTTCCCAAATCCCATCCCATAAATAATGTCAGTCTAAAGCTACCCATGGATATTAGAGTATATTTTTGTAAAGATCGAGCTACGATCTCAGGTCTATGAGTCCCTCTCATGGCTTTTGGCAGACTCCATTGGTTAGGCTACAAATTCTGGCCCAATAGTTACTTCCCCATGTAATCGATATAGGCAATGTTTGGCATCTTACCTATCCTCCTTCCCTATCCCCTATGCATTTTCTAATTAAAAATGTTGAACCAGTTCAAACATAGGAGCAAGGCACCTGACTAGTGTACTTGGGGTTGGTTAGGTAAAGCAAGTCCATCCCATCACCCCAATAGCTTATAAGGAATCTATCTACAATTGTACATTCTACCTCCCTCCCCACTACTAATGATCCCCATTGTAGTACTTACCTTATGCAGTCATCATCCAGAGGCTGCCTCTTGACTCTGAATTGCGCCAGGGTCCCACCCTTCACATACTCCATGACGTAGAAAATGAACTCCTAGAAGAAGATAAAACGGATACAAATTATAATTCATTCATTATTCACTATGGGAATCCATATTCAGCCCTTCATTCTTGTCTTTTCACACTTGGAGACTTTTAGTGAACATTTTAACACATCTGTGAAGGGTCTCATTTATTCAGGTCATTTTATAGCTAGTAAAGCCTTGTACACACGATCCAACTTTATGGCCATAATTGTCTGATGGGCGCGTTGTGTCGGATAATCCGACCGTGTGTATGCTCCATCAGACAATTGTTGGCTGAATTAACGACAACAAAAGTTGGCTGTTCATGATCACCAATTGTTGGGCAATAAATCTGTTAAGTTGGTTTATCCGATCGTGTGTACACAATTACGTCCAACTGAAATCCGAAGTACAAACACGCATGCTCCGAACCAATGCTAAACATCAGACAACAATAGCAGAAGTTGCCCAAAGGGTGGCGGTAAAGAGCTGAAAAACCACGTTGTTTGGTGAATGTTGGCTGAAAATGTTGGGCCATGTGTATGCAGAACAAGTTCACGGCCAACGCCCTTCAGACAAAAATCCACAGAAAAGTTGGATGGAAGTCCGATCGTGTGTACGAGGCTTTATAGTCACGTTTACTGGGCTTGTTCTGTAATGATGACGCTATGCTATTTTTTCCAAGCAGTAAGAACCAAAGGACCTGCTTGGGTGGCCATCAAAAGCTCTTCAAGCTTACAGAACCAGTCCGGTTGATTAACATTTGCCAACACAAGTTGGAGCTATTAGGGGTAGGAGAATGTGATATTCTATTTGATTTGGACTCTCCAAAAATCCCCCCAAAATAAGTAAAAGATAAAGTTGCTTACCTTAGTATGGAAAGTAGCATATAATTCAGGGACGAACCTGCTCCTTCCCACCATTTCCTGGACTGTGCGCTCTGCCAAAAGTCTATCAAGAGGAGCAGACTTTTTCTTGGATTTTTTTATTGCCAGCAGCTGATCAGTGGCGGGATGTGATGCCACAAACACCTAAAGGAAAAAAAAGTAATAGGATATTAGTAGTGTTAGACTCCATTCACACAGGGGCAACACGACTTCCAGCGCGATTTTACAAGGCAACTTAGACATGACTTGAGTATGAATCACAGCACGACTCCAGGCAACTTCAAGTTGCCTGCAGGACAGGAGACATTCCAGTGGCCAATCAAACAAGAATCAGCTCTGTGGGAGGGAGGGGGAGGGAGAGGTTTTCCTGAGAAATGTATGTTCTCTTCCTGGAGAGTTGCTTCTGTTAAGACAGCGATCCGACTTCAGAGGCAACTCCCATTGAAATCAATGGGTACAGGTCGCCTAGCAGTCGCCTAGAAGTCAGATTGAAGTAGTTCAGGGACCTTTTTTGAAGTCGGAGCGACTGCTGTAGTGTGCATTAAGACGGCTCCATTAACTTACATTGATTTCCTCAGCCAGCGTGACTTGAGGCGACCTGGGGCGATTTGAAGTCGGATCCAAAGTTGCCCCTGTGTGAATGGGCTCTTAATCAAAGGTCGTCTCACCCATCCATATTATTTCTTTTTTTGGGTTAGATGTAAATAAGCCAATCACCCAACGGCTCTTTACACTTCACACGGTCTCCAGTGGTGAAATTTTCCCTACTGGAGTTCCCATCTGCACCCTCCCTCTTTTCTGAAATCTTACACTCCCTGCTGCATTCTCTACAATGGAACAATGGAAAAACCTACCAGGGAAAGTGAAACCCCTTCCCACCCATCCCTATGTTGTGTTACATAGTGGAAAGGTGGAACTCCACCCGAAATCTAACGGTAAAACTACTCCCAGCCCCATTCTAAGCCCAATCTGAAAAGATCGCTATGCTTAACTATTCTGAACCAGCTCCGGGCCAGTCCGGTCCCAGGCTGAGCTGTCAGCCGGGGGGGTTCTGTGTAGAGCAGAGGGAGCCGACAACTCAGGCTTTCACACTTAGGAGGCATTGGAGGCGATTTTCATGCGCTTTACAGGCACTATTTCTAATTCTAAAACCCCTGAAAACCACCGTCAGTGTGAAAGGGGTCTAAAGTTAGCCCAATTTTTTTGTATAATGTGAAAGATGATGTTACGCCGAGTAAATGTTACGCTTCAAACTTGCACGCACTCGTGAAATGATGACAAACGACGGTACTCAAAAATCTCCATAAGAGGCGTTTTACATATTTTTTGCCGTTAACTGTTTAGAGTTACAGAGGAGGTCTTTTGCTAGAATTATTACTCAAGCTCTGACGATCACGGCGATGCCTTACATTTTTATTTACATTTTGCGGGCGCGACTTACGTGTGCGTTTTCTTTGGAGCATGCGGGGACGGGGTCGCTTTAAAACATTTTTTTTCCCTTTTTTATTTGTTTATTTTATTATTTTTTCATTGTTTCTTTAAAAAAAAAAAAAGTTTAGATCACTTTTATTTTATCTAAACATACCTTGTGACAGTAATAGGCAGTGACTCTACGGAGGGATCTGGAGTCTAAAAGACCCCAAACCCCTCCTCTGCACTTCAAAGTGGCCACAATCTGCATTTTTGAATACCTTGGATTTTTTTTAAATCGGCACCGCTGGCTGCCGGATAAATCGAAAGTGACGGTGTGACGTCACTTCTGAATACTACATCGGAGACCCGATTGAAGCCGATTTACGACTGTCTTCGGGACTCCGGCCAGCCGGCGGACGTGCTGGCTGATCGCTCAAGTCTCCCGGTGGGAGGACTTTATTTTTATAAGAACAGGTGCAGAAACACCCCTTTTTGAGTCACTTCTTGTCTCTGCCCCCTACCCACCTCTGAGCACCATCCCTTGGTTCTGCCCCCTACCCACCTCCCACTACCACCCCTTTTAGAGAACACAGAACTAAGAAGTTCTCCCTTAACAATTGATCACTCCCAACAACTATTAACCCACAGCAACATAAGACCCCCCACCAGCAATAATACACCCCCACACAAAAATATTTAATTAATTAATTCTATTCAGCCAGCCTTGTGATTTATTTGATTAATTTTGTTTAGTTGATAGTCTAGAAAAACAAATACGTAAATGGAAAGTAATCTTTTTTTTTTTCTTTTTTCTCCAGAAATCAATGCGATCCCTCCTGAGACTTCAAATGGTGAAGACATTGTGCCCACCTCAGAAAAAGAAACTGAGGCAACCAGGGGCACCGGACATGTCCACGCCTCAGAAATCAACATTGGACCCACCAGTGGCACAGACAGTGCCCACCACAAAGCAGCAGAGGAGCTGGAGTTCACTACGTCTGAACCGGACAAAAAAAGTGAGCTCCAAGCCACCAATGCTACAGACATTGTGCCCGCCTCAGAAAAAGAAACTGAGGCAACCAGGGGCACCGAACATGTGTACGCTTCAAAAATCAACATTGGAGCCACCAGTGGCACAGACAGTGCCCACCAGCAAGCAGAGAGAGACACCAGCTCAGACGGCTCCTTTTTGTTAGCAGATGACATCGAGTTCACCAGGGTTCTAGAGACTTTGGCTGAGCTAAAAGACAGGAAAGAGACCAGCACCTCTACAGAGACTTTGTCATTTCTAGAAAGCGGGTCTGAGATCACTGCTACTACAAACAACGGGTCTGACTCAGAAGACACAACACAATCCACCGACACCACAGACTTTGAGGAGATTGTGCCGAAACTCTACATTTGGGACTCTAGTCACAATCATCAAGACTGTGACTGAGCTAATCAATGATCTAGATATCAGCAGCTCTACAAAGTTTGTGTCTGTAGGAGGTTGCCGCAAAGTTTCTTGGTCTATATGCTTAACAAGACAGACTGAGGCCACAGACAGCTCAGACGGTGTTGTGGCGACAGCCATTCCTGAGGGTGCTTCAGTAGAGGGCACCAATTTCACCACTATTGTAGGGACTGTGCCTGCCTCAAGAGATGGATCTGGGTCCACCACCACTGACGAGACTGAGACCAGCCTTGGAAGAGAGACTGAGCCCACAGGCAGCTTAGACAGTGTCTATGTTTTAGCAGAAGAGCCTAAGTTCACCCCATTTATAGATGATGTGGATGCACCAACAGATGAGCTTGAGATACGCATTCCTACAGAGACAATTCCAGAAAGTGTGACTGAGATAGACGCTACTACCGACATTGTGTCCGCCTCAGAACTCAAGACTGAGGTTATCATCAGCACAGACAATGCTCTAGACCATGCTGTGCTTCAAAGAAAGAAGAGTGTTCCTTCACTGACCACCCAAAAGGAACCTGCAGAGGACAAGCCCCACCCCAGAGGAGGATCTGTCCAACATGCCTAGCAGAATGCCACCCATGCGGGCAAACGTCAGTCATTTTCTAGCAAGATCTGTGCTTTTTTACGTATATGGATAAGAAACAACGCTTCTTCTGAAGGTAAGAATTGCAAACAATATAACATAGTTGGCTGAACATGATTTATTTTATTTAGAGATGTCTCAGGTTGGTGGGGACTTGGTATACATCTGAATAGACCAGAGATGATATACAAATCACATTGCCTCATAGGAATTTTTTTCCCCGCCACCTTGATGATACAGAAGTTTATATAGCATATCCCCAATTATGGCCTTTATTGCCAGTGGTGGCCAGTGACCTATAGTGTTCCACGTGTCTCGATGGTCACCCTGAAGTATCTACTGTAATCCTGCATTGCTGGTGGCTGTTTAATACCCCTTATATGAGTCCATTCTATTGGTGACTCTTTTAAAAGCCTAATTTCTATTGGTCCTTAGTAAAAAAATTCTCCTATTGCATGGGCAGTTAGTAAAAAATGCCCTTAAAGGATACGTTTATTTTTGAAGAACTTGTCCACTAATAAACCACCCCGGTCACTTGAGTGCAGCCCCTGTGTTAAATACCGTCCTACAGAATACGGCTCACCCATAGGAATGACTCACCCGTAGAATGTAGTCACTTCCCAACTTCCACTTGTTCAGTTAACTTTATTTGTACTTTTAAAAACCCAATACAAATCATTGAAACAAACTTAGGTAGGGGTAAACTAATCCTTTTTTTCCCCTTTAGGAACCAATGAGATCCAGTCCGATGTTCCCGTTACTCTAAATAAAAAGCTTCAAATATCATAAACGTCTCAGGGGATTGTTTGGGAAGGTAAGTGATCAGATTTATAGTTTCTCTGATTTATATCCATTAAACAGATAGGGGGAATGATAACTCACTTTAAAGCTGCATTCACACAGTTTTAATACCTGCTATGGTTGTGCCATAACTTGCATCATGTTAAGGTGGCCCTTAACTAACCCTAAAAATGTGCCCTTCTCCCTACTAACAATTATACTGACTAACCTGTGTGAGAAAAATGCATATACTGTACACTATATTACCAAAAGTATTGGGACGCCTGCCTTTACACGCACATGAACTTTAATGGCATCCCAGTCTTAGTCTGTAGGGTTCAATACTGAGTTGGCCCACTCTTTGCAGCTATAACAGCTTCAACTCTTCTGGGAAGGCTGTCCACAAGGTTTAGGAGTGTGTCTATGGGAATGTTTGACCATTCTTCCAGAAGCGCATTTGTGAGGTTAGGCACTGATGTGGATGAGAGGGCCTCGCTTGCAGTCTCCGCTCTAACTCATCCCGCTTGCAGTCTCCGCTCTAACTCATCCCAAAGGTGTTCTATCGGGTTGAGATCAGGACTCTGTGCAGGCCAGTCAAGTTCATCCACCCCAAACTCCCTCATCCATGTCTTTATGGACCTTGCTTTGGGAACTGGTCCAAATCATTTGGTGGAGGGTATAATATGGTGTGGGGTTGGCCCCTTAGTTTTAGTGAAGGGAACTGTAAAGGCGTCAGCATACCAAAACATTTTGGACAATTTCATGCTCCCAACTGGGAACAGTCTGGGGATGGCCCCTTCCTGTTCCTACATGACTGTACACCAGTGCACAAAGCAAGGTCCATAAAGAAATGGATGAGCGAATTTGGGGTGGAGGAACTTGACTGGACTGCACAGAGTACTAACCTCAACCCAATGAATTAGAGCGAAGATTGCGAGCCAGGCCTTCACCTCCAACATCAGTGCCTGACCTCACAAATGCGCTTCTGGAAGAATGGTCAAGCATTCCCATAGACACACTCCTAAACCTTGTGGACAGCCTTCCCAGACCGTTTTAAGCTGTTATAGCTGCAAAGGGTGGTCCAGCGCAATGTTGAACCCTTACAGACTAAGACTGTGGTGCCATTAAAGTTCATGTGCGTGTAAAAGCAGGTGTCCCAATACTTTTGGTAATATAGTGTACTTACCTTTTCTCAGCCCGCGGTCACCTGATCACCTGTGTTAGTCAGCTGCAGCTGCAGGGGAGAGGAGAGAGCGCTCAACAATGGCTGGGAATTCAGGGAGCGGTGATGTCACCCATAGGCTTCCATGTCCAGGCATTGTTGGTGCTCCCTCCTCTCCCCTGCAGGTGCCGCTCTCTGACAGGGGAGCTAGATCATGTGACCAGACTGGAGTGGGCGAGTAAGGTAAGTATATACATCTTTTTTTTTACACAGGTTAGTCAGCATGTGTTAGAAAAGGAGCCAGTTAGCTTTAAGCAGAAATTCTACTTTAAGAATAAACAGTGACTAACAAATTATCTATTCTGAAACCGCTCTGGTCCAGCATTGGCATCTGTGTAGAGAGAAAGCCGACAACGGCTGGGAAATGAATAGGAGATGACCTTACCCATAGACCTACTGTGGGACATTTTTTGGGAATCGCTCAGCACAACCACTACAGGTATCTAGTCAACATTTAAAATAAAATAATATTTAACACATTATGTTGGGCCATTATAGACTTATGTCAGCCATTAACAGTGCTCCTTATATATGATTATTATTCAGTTTGTACTGAGTTCACTGTTTGAAATGTCTTTATGTTCCCTATATATGTGCTAATATAATCTTTGGCCTTGGTCTAACAGAAGGTGTCCATATGATACCAATAGATCAGAGCATTTCATCTAGGCTTTATTAAGGATAGGAATAATGTATGACCTTTACTCTTCCTACCCTCCTATATGTCTTGATAGCACATTCTATTTGATACTTATTGTCTGGCCATATATAATTGTTAATCTCCATCAACTTATTAAACCCTCGGCCTTACTAGAATATCTATATATTAAGGCTACCACTGCCTATATAGATACACACCTGTTAAATAGAATAAGGAATGCATTACAAAAATAAAAACATAAATATTACATACTTTAATAAAATATCTTGATGATGGCATACATTCTATTTTAATCTAAAACTGCTTATTAGATCATAAGCCCCTGGTTATCCAGGTTTTTTTTTAGTAGCTTCTCTGATTAAATGATTAAATTATATTTAATCAGTATATTATCAACATCATTACCATCATTTTTATTTTTCTTTCAATATGCAAATTTTCAATTTTTAGAATCCTATAATCTATTGTCCGGCTGAAACGGTCTAACATCCTCGCGTACCTGCCTGGTGGTTCTGACTCCCACCGGGATAGTTACAGTGGTTGTCCTACTGGCATAAACGCATGTGCTTAGCGGTGTGTGACACATTCAACTCTTTCAGACTAGGTGAGTACTGAGCAGTTCTTACTGTTAACATGTATGCAATATTACATTATGTAATGATAAAACTTTGAAACTTTTTTGTACTTTAATTATAACTATTGTTTGATACTAATGACATATTCTTATGTCCTGTACAGACCAGAGGAAACTAAAGATCAGTGCAAGGCCCTAATGAAGCCCAACTGTGTAAAACATGTTGGCTAGCTGCACAACCAAGTATCTAGTTTCCCCAACTCCTTTACGGTCTATGTAAATTCATGAACTTTGTATTTTAATGATGTATTAAAAATTTATATTTTTCTAAACAATCTTGTCTTTTGTGCTTACCTTTAAAACAGTACTGGTGTCTCCCATTAAAATCCCATTTGCCGTGAGAGCCCTGTTCTCTCCTTACCCTTCTGTTCCTTTATTTATTACCCGGGATTGGGAGACCCGATTGTCTGTTTTCTGGAAACCATCCAACTTCCCCATCCATAGTGAAATAAAAGGTGTTTATTTACAAGGTGACAAACAAGTGAAAACAACCAGTGCACAACCAACAACGAATAGTATACACCAATCAAGGGGAGATACCGTAATCGTAAACAAAGCCAGGCCGAGATCATACACCAGGGGATATCAGCAGATGTGTGAGGACAGGAACACAACAGGGCAGGGAGAGGATGGATGGACAGGCTACGGGGCAGGAATCCAAGGTCAACAAGTAACAGAAGGGGCAGGTCCAGGATGGGCTCAGGATAGGATCAGGTCGGGTCAGATGCAGGCTCAGGATAGGAACAGGTCGGGTCAGATGCAGGCTCAGGGTCAGATGCAGGCTCAGGGTCAGATGCAGGCTCAGGAGAGAGAGATACCAAGGCCAGCATGTGAGGGCTCGCCAGGTATTTATAGGACTGCAATGATTGTCGTCATGTAACAGCTGAGCAGAGAAAGTGCTGCCTGCCCTACACAGCCAAAATACACCCACTGGTGAACGCCGGTACTACGGTCCATGGATCAGGCATTACCACCAGCAGGTGAGATCCTCTATCAAAGAAACTGGCTGCAAGAGGACACCTGCTGGTGGACACTAGTACTGCAATCTATAGGACCAACAGCGCCTCCAGTGGGTGAAGCCTTTCCTGACAGTAATGGTAAGCGGAGTGTGGGGAACAATTCCCTCCATTGGCCACAGGGGGCATGCCAATATAGAACAACAGGCAACAAAAGAAACAACTTTTTGAAGGAGGGAAATTTCACAAACAATTGGGCTCAGACCAGATTAAACACGCCCATTGAGGGAGTAACCTACGCACCGCTTACTATATTAGATGTGGAGTGTAACGTGATGACATCACCTCAGAAGAAGTCACATGACGAAACGCGTCAAGTGGAGTTATCACACACGCTACTACGTCACTTCTGGTCACTAGCAGCAAAGCGGTGGAACGCACGCTAAACCACTGCTCGCCATACATCGTGGACATTGTATGTAACCTAGCCTTAGGGCTTTTTTTTTTCAAATTTTTCTGCTTTGCTTTTCGTTTTTTGTTGCTTCTGGCATTATAAGTGCCAACTTTAATGCGTTTTGGATTTTTTAACATGCAACTTTTTTAATAAATTTAAATCGGAGTTATACTATTTCTGTCCATTTTTTATTTGGTTTGTGAGGATATCAAACACCAGGAAGCAGCACGCAGACACCTGGAGGTGGATTCATCGAACCTGGGCGGTGATTCAGAACACTCAGTGATTGAACGGAGCTGCAGCAGCCAGATAGAGAGAGGAAAAGACACTCACCTTTCACTTATTACCCCTGCAGGGGTGACTGGATCTGGTGAGTGGGGAGCCAAAAGCGGGAGCACAGAAGTCACCCTGATTTGTAATAAGTGCATACCAGCTACCGGAGAGATTCACTAGAGTCACTTTATTCATCTGATTTTGGTCTCTTAAAGACTATAGCGGAACAGCCTTCATATAGTTTATAGACCTAACCTGTCACTTTTTAACTTCAAGTTTAACCACTTAAGCCCCGGACCATTTTGTAGCTAAAGGACCAGAGGTGTTTTCAGAATTTTGCACTGCGCTGCTTTAACTGGAAATTGTGCGGACATGCAATGTTGTACCGAAACGAAATTTGCGTCCTTTTCTTCCCACAAATAGAGCTTTCTTTTAATGGTATTTGATTGCCTCTGCGATTTTTATTTTTTGTTATAAGAAAAATCGAATAAACTCAATTTTAGTCATACATTTAGGCCAAAATGTATTCAGCCACATGTCTTTAGTAAAAAAAATGTCAATAAGCCTATATTTATTGGTTTGCGCAAAAGTTATAGCGTCTACAAACTAGGGTACATTTTCTGAGATTTACACAGCTTTTAATTTATGACTGCCTATCTCATTTCTTGAGGTGCTAAAATGGCAGGGCAGTACAAAACCCTCCCAAATGACCCCATTTTGGAAAGTAGACATCCCAAGGAAATTTCTGAGAGGCATGTTGAGCCCATTGAATATTTATTTTTTTGTCTCAAGTGATTGAATAATGACAAAAAAATAAATAATAAAATTACAAAAAGTTGTCACTAAATGATATATTGCTCACACATGCCATGGTTATATGTGAAATTGCACCCCAAAATACATTTTGCTGCTTCTCCTGAGTACGGGGATACCACATGTGTGGGACTTTTTAGGAGCCTAGCCGCGTACGGGCCCCCGAAAACCAAGCACCGCCTTCAGGATTTCTAAGGGCACAAATTTTTGATTTCACTCCTCACTACCTATCACAGTTTCGAAGGCCATAAAATGCCAAAATAGCACAAAACCCCCCCAAATGACCCCATTTTAGAATGTAGACACCCCAAGGAAATTGCTGAGAGGAATGTTGAGTATTTTACAGCTCTCATTTGTTTTTGAAAATGAAGAAAGAAAATATATATATATATTTTTTTCAATTTTCAAAACTTTGTGACAAAAAGTGAGATCTGCAAAATACTCACCATACCTCTCAGCAAATAGCTTGGGGTGTCTACTTTCCAAAATGGGGTCATTTGGGGGGGTTTTGTGCCATCTGGGCATTCCATGGCCTCCGAAACTGTGATAGGCAGTGAGGAGTGAAATCAAAAATTTACACCCTTAGAAAGCCTGAAGGCGGTGCTTGGTTTTTGGGGTCCCGTACGTGGCTAGGCTCCCAAAAAGTCTCACACATGTGGTATCCCCATACTCAGGAGAAGCAACAGAATGTATTTTGGGATGAAATTCCACATATGCCCATGGCATGTTTGAGCAATATATCATTTAGTGACAACTTTGTGCAAAAAAATAAAAATAAATAAATAAATTGTCTTTTTTCCGCAACTTGTGTCAACATATAAAATATTCAATGGACTCGACATGCCTCTCAGTATATAGCTTGGGGTATCTTCTTTCCAAAATGGGGTCATTTGGGGGGTTTTGAACTGTCCTGGCATTTTATACACAACATTAGGAAGCTTACATCCACTCTTCTAACCACTTATAGACAAAGCCCTTTCTGACACTTTTTGTTTACATGAAAACATTTTTTTTTTTTGCAAGAAAATTATGTTGAACCCCCAAACATTATATATTTTTTTAAAGCAAAGGCCCTACAGATTAAAATGGTGGGTGTTGCATTTTTTTTTCCACACAGTATTTGCGCAGCGATTTTTCAAACGCATTTTTTGGGAAAAAAATACACTTTTTTAATTTTAATGCACTAAAACACACTATATTGCCCAAATGTTTGATGAAATAAAAAAGATGATCTTAGGCCGAGTCCATAGATATCAAACACGACATGCTTTAAAATTTCGCACAAACGCGCATTGGCGACAAACTACATACATTTTTAAAAGCCTTTAAAAGCCTTTACAGGTTGCCACGTTAGATTTACAGAGGAGGTCTACCGCCTCCATCTGACCTTCGCGGTGATACCTCACATGCATGGTGCAATTGCTGTTTACATATGACGCCAGACCGACGCTTGCGTTTGCCATTGCGCAAGAGCAGGGCAGGACAGGGGTGCTTTTTTTTTTTTTTTTTTTTTTATTATTAATTTTGCTTTTTTGTTTAATTTTTAAACTGTTCCTTCCATATATTTTTTTTTATCATTTTTATTGTTATCTCAGGGAATGTAAATATCCCCTATGATAGCAATAGGTAGTGACAGGTACTCTTTTTTTGAAAAAACTGGGGTCTTTTAGACCCTAGATCTTTCCTCTGCCCTCAAAGCATCTGACCACACCAAGATCGGTGTGATAAAATGCTTTCCCAATTTCCCAATGGCGCATTTTATATCCGGGGGGGGGGGACATTCCCTCCCACTGCTTGTAAAAGCAGTCCAGAGGCTAATTAGCCACTAGGATTGCTTTTACATGAAAGCCGGCCGCTGGCTGAAAAGAATGATACCAAGATGATACCTAAACCCGCAGGCATCAATCTGGTATAACCACTCAAAGTCCAGCAACATGCTGGTCCTTGTTGGACATGTATTGTAATCTTTTTTTTCATGCAGCCTGTTGGCTGAACGAAAAAAGAGATTGATCGGTGGGTATGCCCACCATTAGAATACCGCCCTTCATCCACCCACTTCTAATGATGGGCATACATTTATATATGCCGAAGCATGGGGGCATCCTCCCGCAAAAGTTATGCCGCACACACATGGTCGGACTTTTCCACGGGCAAGCCTCCGTCGGAATTTTGACCGTATGTACGCGGCATTAGGAGCAAAATCGCTCCTCCACCCCTGCTGCCCCAATGCTTCTGCATATATGCTTTTTTTTTTAACTGTGGTGGTGAAATCACCTCCTACAGCACTGGAGTCGCAGGGATCAGGCCTGTCTCTGCGAACGCTGCAGTTATGTGTGTTGTGTTTTGTAAGTGACAGTGATCAATCGATACTGCACTTGGGTGGCCTGGGCTGGATGGAGGGGCAAAACGCAGGTGCTAGCAGGTATCTGGGCTGATCCCGCTAACACTGCGTTTTTGGGAACCCTAAATTGCTGGGGACGCTAGTATAGATCTGATCAGATCAGATATTGATCTGTTCAGATACTATACCACTAAGGAAGGTGTATGCTTCACGCGTGGGTGTTAGCGTTACTGGCACTAACCTGACGCTGCCTGGGGTGTGACGCAGACCCTCTCTGACGCTAAAACCTAATTGATATCACCCGCCGGGCAATCAGGGGGTTAAACCTTTATTGGGTTATATACGGCGGGTGCCCTGACACTATAAAAAGCAAACTAACTAATCAGCTTCATCCGTAACACTTATATGGTGATCACTGGTGAAAGGGTTAACTAGGGGCAATCAGGGGGTTAAACCTTTATTAGGTAATATATGGGGGTACCCGACGCTATAAAAACCTGCGGCAAACCTAAAAAAAATAACTGGCTACCTATCGGCATCACCGACACTAAGACAGCGATCAGAAAAACGATCGCTTAGTGACACTGGCAAAAGGGGGTGAAAGGGTTACCTGGGGGGGGCGATAAAGGGGTTAAACCTTTATTGGGTAATATATGGGGGTACCCGACGCTATAAAAACCTGCGGCGAACCTAAAAAAAAATAACTGGCTACCTATCGGCATCACCGACACTAAGACAGCGATCAGAAAAACGATTGCTTAGTGACAGCGGTGCTAGGGGGTGAAAGGGTTACCTGGGGGGGGGCGATCAAGGGGTTAAACCTTTATTAGGTAATGTATGGGGGTACCCGACGCTATAAAAACCTGCGGCAAACCTAAAAAAAATAACTGGCTACCTATCGGCATCACCGACACTAAAACAGCGATCAGAAAAACGATCGCTTAGTGACAGCGGTGCTAGGGGGTGAAAGGGTTACCTGGGGGGGGCGATCAAGGGGTTAAACCTTTATTAGGTAATATATGGGGGTACCCGACGCTATAAAAACCTGCGGCAAACCTAAAAAAAATAACTGGCTACCTATCGGCATCACCGACACTAAAACAGCAATCAGAAAAACGATCGCTTAGTGACAGCGGTGCTAGGGGGTGAAAGGGTTACCTGGGGGGGCGATCAAGGGGTTAAACCTTTATTAGGTAATATATGGGGGTACCCGACGCTATAAAAACCTGCGGCGAACCTAAAAAAAATAACTGGCTACCGATCGGCATCACCGACACTAAAACAGCGATCAGAAAAACAATCGCTTAGTGACGGCGGTGCTAGGGGGTGAAAGGGTTACCTGGGGGGCAATCAAGGGGTTAAACCTTTATTAGGGGAGGGGGGTTATGGGGCTACACTGGACCTAAAACTAACTGCCCTGACACTTTTACAGTCACAAATGTCACTGATTGCAGTGATCAGTAAATAAATGGTCACTGCAATCAATGACACTTTGACTGAGGTCTGGGGGGTTATCTGGGGGGGCCTGGGGGGCGATCATGTGCCTATGTGTGCTGGTGTTAGTGTAGTGTTTGTTCACTAACCTCTGTGTCTTCTCTCATGCGGCGCTCGGTATATGTGAGTGCCTCATGACGGATGACATCACTTTCTCCTGCCTGTGTAAACATTACACAGGCAGAGGAAGCATTTGATTCGCAGGGAGCGATCGCGAGGGGGTGGCCAGAATCGAATGGCGGCCCCCTCATCACGGATCGCTCCCGAAGCGATCCCGGCTGCCCACTGTACCGGAGGGGGGTCCGATTGGACCCCCCACCCATACGAAGGCAGGCACGTACAGGTACGTGATTGTGCCTGTCCGTGCCATTCTGCCGACGTATATTTACAGTGGGCGGTCGTTAAGTGGTTAAAGACTGCGGTTTAGCAGCAGTAACAAACTTTGTGTGACAGGGGACAGTTTGCTTTCTTCCCTGTAACAAAGAACATTGCCTACCTATGGATTAAGGGCTGAATATATAATTTGCACAGTGGTTCATTTATATATATATTTTCTGGATTTGCACTGAATATGTATTGATTTTAAAAATTCACGGGTCTTCACGTATATATGAGAAAAAATGGAAAAGAGGAGAGCTAGAAATGGAGAAAAGGAAAAGCAGGAGTGAGAGCAAGCGATGGGCTCAGGCCAATTGATGTGTGAATGCATAGAGGGAGAGGAATACCTGGGTCAGGGTGCTGGAAGCAGAGGTGCGATGGTGCATGTTGTCCCTCAGTGGATAATGGTGTGAAGTGATGTGTGTGTCGGACCCTGCTAAGGGGGAGGCCCATATAGGGAGTGCCGCCATGATCCAGCCCCCAACGCCACGCCAAAGCAAAATGGGGGAGAAGGAGGGCGCCACAAGCCAAGCAACCAAATCACCCGACAAGAAGCGCCAGCCAAATCAACCCCAGCGTGCTAGTGAGTGTAAACCATGACGCCGCACGCCTGGCATGGGAGAAGTGACGTCGACTCGCAGTGACGAAGCCCCCGCTCGCCCCGCGTCAGATCAGGGCGGAGGGGGGGTCAGCAGTGTGCGTCGCAGCTCCCGAGCGTGGCAAGGAGGCACGGCTCAGCCAATATACACAGCCCAAACCGCCAGTACGCACACGACAAACAAAACTCCCTATAGTTCAGGGATATGAACCAAAAAAGTTATATATATATATATATATATTGTGAGGGGGTTAGCTCGGCAGCGGGTGTGTGTGACCCCCGGGATGGGCTCCCCACACAAAAACAGGCCCAGCAAACGGAGGTTGTGGTTTTCAAAATCAAAAAGGTGCGGTTTATTTTCTATTTACAGTGACAAAACACAGCAAAGCAAGAGAAACATAAATAAAATAAATCCTGGTCAACTTGACCTCTGACTAAACATACAGGTTTTAAATGTCCAAGCAAATAGCCACACAATAGCCACACAGGCTTTGTCTCACCGCACAGGGGTTCACTCTCCCTAGACAGTCCACACAGGTCTGGTTCCAGGCATGAGCTAACACCTAATGAATCTGGGAGTTCTTATAGAGGCCTAAATGAGCTGACAAGCTTCAGCTGGTCTCATCAACTCCCTGTCTGCACGACGCCCCACACTCTCCCTAGAGGTATGAGTCATCCATGAGCCCACTAGCCTCAGCTGGGCTTATACAACTCTCCACCTAGTTGTATAAGTCGGCGTAAAGCCTGAATCTGGGCGAAATATATCTACCCCCCTGGATGCAACCAGGTGACTTTACCTTCCTGCTGTCACATACCCCCCCCCTCTTGTTTTAACCTCGGGGTTGGAACACCAGCAATCAGGCATTCATGTACTCGAGACAAAGCATCCACATTCCCCATTTGAACGCCAGGGCGATGCTTTACTGTGAAGTTGAATTCCTGGAGGGCCAGGAACCACCTATTCACTCTTCTATTTGTTTCCTTGTTTTGAGCCATCCACTTTAACGGAGCGTGATCTGTAACCATGTCAAAGTGCCTACCTAGCAGGTAGTACCGAAGGGAATCTAGAGCCCACTTCACCGCTAAACACTCCTTTTCAACGGTGGCGTAATTTACCTCATGGGACTTCAACTTCCTGCTGAGGTAAATGACTGGGTGCTCTTCCCCGTTCCAGACCTGGGACAATACTGCTCCTAACCCCACATCTGACGCATCACTTTGTACGACAAAGTCTTTAGAGAAGTCGGGTGAGTACAACACTGGCTGGCTACATAAGGCTTGTTTCAAGAATTGGAATGCTGCCTCAGCCTCGGGGGTCCATTTAATCATGACCGACCCTTTCCCCTTCGTCAGGTTGGTTAGGGGCACAGCCTTAGAAGCAAAGTGGGGAATGAATCGCCGATAATACCCAGCGATTCCCAGAAAGGCTCGTACCTGCTACTTGCTGTTGGGACGTGGCCAACTCTGGATGGCCTCGACTTTGTTGAGTTGGGGTTTTATTACTCCCCTCCCAATGGTGTACCCAAGATATTTGGCCTCCTCCTGCCCAATGGTACACTTCTTGGGGTTAGCCGTAAACCCCGCTTCCCGAACAGAGTCCAGGACTGCTTGCACTTTTGGCAGATGTGAGGCCCAATCTGTGCTATGGACAATTACGTCATCCAGGTAAGCCGCAGCATACTTCCGATGGGGCCTCAGCATCTGGTCCATTTTCCGCTGGAATGTGGCCGGCGCATTCTGTAACCCGAACGGCATTCTTTTATATTGGAACGCCCCGTCTGGGGTTACAAATGCGGTTTTCTCTTTGGCCGACTTGGCCAGGGGGATTTGCCAATACCCTTTTGTGAGGTCAAGAGTCGTCATTTATCGGGCTGTTCCCAGCCGGTCGATCAACTCATCTATACGTGGCATGGGGTAGGTGTCAAATTTTGTAACTTTGTTCAACTGACGAAAATCGTTACAAAATCGCCAGCTCCCATCCGGTTTAGGCACCAACACAATGGGACTAGACCAATCACTTTGGGACTCCTCTATCACCCCTAAGTTCAGCATTTTCTGTACTTCCTCCCGTATTGCCTCCCGTCGGGCCTCTGGGATCCGATAGGGTTTTAACTTCACCCTTTCACCGGGCGGGGTAATGATGTCATGCTCTACCCCAGATGTTTGTCCCGGCAGCTCAGAGAATACCTCCTTGTTGCGAAGCACAAACTCCTTAACCTCCTGTTGTTGGGGTTGTGACAAGGTGGCTGCTATTCCAACCTCAGGAATCACGCAACCAGTTTGAGCTGGTGACCAAGTGTCTGCGACTAGGGACTCTCTATCCCTCCAGGCTTTCAACAGATTAACGTGATAGATCTGTTCGGGCTTTCGCCTTCCTGGTTGTCTGACCTTGTAATTCACTTCGCTCACTTTTTCCATTATCTCATAGGGGCCTTGCCATTTGGCAAGGAATTTACTTTCAACCGTAGGGACAAGTACCAGTATCCTATCCCCCGGGGAAAAGGTACGGGTCTTGGCTCCACGGTTGTACACTCTCTGCTGTGCTAACTGCGCTTGGGCCAAATGTTCCTTCACGATGGGCATTACCTGTGCAATTCGGTCTTGCATCAGGGCGACATGCTCAATCACACTCCTGTGGGGAGAACTCTCACTTTCCCAAGTTTCCTTGGCAATATCCAACAGCCCTCTTGGGTGTCTCCCATACAGTAACTCAAAGGGGGAGAATCCCGTAGAGGATTGGGGCACCTCCCTAATAGCAAACATCAGATAAGGAAGTAGACAGTCCCAATCCTTTCCATCTCTATCCACCACTTTCTTCAACATTTGTTTTAGGGTTTTGTTGAATCTTTCAACCAGCCCATCGGTTTGGGGGTGATACACAGATGTACGTAATTGCGTCACTTTGAACAATTTACACAGCTCCTTCATAACCCGGGACATAAAGGGTGTACCTTGGTCCGTAAGCAGTTCTTTACAAATACCCACCCGGCTAAACACAAGAGATAGCTCTTTGGCTATGGTTTTGGCCGAGGTATTTCGGAGAGGGATCGCTTCTGGATAACGGGTGGCATAGTCCATTATAACTAATATGTACTGGTGCCCCCTAGCGGACTTGATTATAGGCCCTACCAAATCCATGGCGATCCTCTCAAACGGGACCTTAATGATGGGTAGAGGGACCAGCGGGCTACGGAAATGTGGCATCGGGGCCGACCTCTGACACACAGGGCAGGAGGAACAATAATTTTCTATGTCCCTCATCACCCCCGGCCAATAGAATCTCTGTAATACCCTCTCTCGGGTTTTCTCTGTCCCCAGATGACCTCCAAGAATGTGCCCATGGGCCAACTCCAACACCAACTTCCTGTAAGGTTTGGGCACCACAAGCTGCTCAACGGTTTCTTCTGCCCTTTTTGCCACCCGATACAGTAGGTCCTTCTCTACGCTGAAGTATGGGTAAGTGCAGGTATTATCTGGGTTCACTAACTCGCCATCTATTTTCACTACGTTTTCCCGTGCCTTTATTAGGGCGGGGTCTTTCAACTGTTCTGTGGCAAAGTTTTCCCTGTGAACCTCAAGATCAGAAAACTCCACAGACGGTAGGTTTTCGTCTGAGGAGGTGGGCTCCTCTCCAGTTTCTTGAGTCTCCCCTGCCAATACTGATAAGGGAAATTCCGGAGAGTCCTCACCACTCTCAGGGGATTTCTGGCTATCACATTCCTGGTACATAGGGGCACCAGTGGGGGGCTCAGGATCATCCCACAGTTCCCAGAACTTCGGAAAATCCCTTCCCACAATGGCGTCATGCGGTAACTGAGATACTAAGCCCACTGGATGAGAGAGGGTACCTTTGGGGGTCTCGAAACACACTGTAGTCACTGGATACTCTCGGGTGTCCCCATGCACACAAATAACAGCTACCTTGCTATTCCCAAAGACCTCTGTTTTAACTAACTCAGCCTTTATCAGGGTCACAAGGCTACCTGAATCCAGCAATACCACAACATTTCTACCATTAACACACATTTTGCATAAATGTTTCTCAGTTCCTCGAATGGCAGTGCATGCGACTGTCGCACACAGCGACTGACGTCTGCCCGTCAGAAAGTCACACTGCATGGGTTCCTCCACAACCGGGCAATTGGCTGCAATATGTCCCGCTTGCCGGCAGCGGTAGCAAACGATCCTTCTTGCCGCCTCTTGAGCCGCTGATTTCCCAGGCTGTTCTCGCCAAACTTGGGGTAGAGCTCCCACCCTCTCACTCTCTCCACCCTCACCCCTTGGAATCCTCTTATCCGCCCCTGGGGATGGTCTGGTCTTAGGGTGGAAAGTCCGAGTGTCTCTGGAAGAGGCCGTCAGGTTCTCTGTAGCCAAGTATTTCTCCACACGATCCACAAGACCATCGGCCGTCTCTGGGTCTCCATGGCTTACCCACTTTTGGATGGCAGTAGGAAGAGCTCTCAAAAACCGATCCATTACAACACGTTCCACAATCTTTGGTGCGGACAAAGTCTCTGGCTGTAGCCACTTTCTGCTCAGGTGAATGAGATCATACATTTGAGACCTGGGGGGTTTTCCAAGCTGGAAAGTCCAGTTATGCACACGCTGAGCCCGGACAGCCTGGGTGACACCCAGCCTTGCCAAAATTTCAGCTTTTAGCATCACATAGTCTTTTGCTTGGTTAGGCTCTAGGTCATAGTAAGCTTTCTGCGATTCACCAGTTAACAGAGGAGCCACCAGTCCAGCCCACTGCTCCTCAGGCCACTTTTCTCTTTCAGCGGTCCTTTCAAATGTGGTCAAAAATACCTCTGGATCATCCTCTCCAGTCATTTTTGTCAATAAACGACTCACCCCAAAGGACGCGGTATTAGTGGGACGGCTTTCCTCACTGGTCTGCGGACGTTGCTGCATTACTGCTTCCATTTGTTGTAGTCTCTGCTCTTGCTTCTGTAACAGGTCTATGAAGCGGGCCTCAGATTGCTGCTGGGCTTGTTGCTGAGCTTCCAGACTCTGTTGGTGAGCTTGCTGCTGGGCTGCAAGGCTCTGTTGATGAGCTTGCTGCTGGGCTGCAAGGCTCCTTTGCAAACCTGCATTTGTCTGCTGTTGATTGGCATTTGCTAGAGCCAGCTGTTTCAGTATCTCCTCCATGCTGGCTTAAAAAAAACTGCCACTGGTTCTCCACCAACTGTGAGGGGGTTAGCTCGGCAGCGGGTGTGTGTGACCCCCGGGATGGGCTCCCCACACAAAAACAGGCCCAGCAAACGGAGGTTGTGGTTTTCAAAATCAAAAAGGTGCGGTTTATTTTCTATTTACAGTGACAAAACACAGCAAAGCAAGAGAAACATAAATAAAATAAATCCTGGTCAACTTGACCTCTGACTAAACATACAGGTTTTAAATGTCCAAGCAAATAGCCACACAATAGCCACACAGGCTTTGTCTCACCGCACAGGGGTTCACTCTCCCTAGACAGTCCACACAGGTCTGGTTCCAGGCATGAGCTAACACCTAATGAATCTGGGAGTTCTTATAGAGGCCTAAATGAGCTGACAAGCTTCAGCTGGTCTCATCAACTCCCTGTCTGCACGACGCCCCACACTCTCCCTAGAGGTATGAGTCATCCATGAGCCCACTAGCCTCAGCTGGGCTTATACAACTCTCCACCTAGTTGTATAAGTCGGCGTAAAGCCTGAATCTGGGCAAAATATATCTACCCCCCTGGATGCAACCAGGTGACTTTACCTTCCTGCTGTCACAATATATATATATATAGACCAACCATTGAACACAGGTAAGTAGCAAGAATCAATAAAAAGAAATCAAATAAAGAAAAATTGGAAAAAGCTGAATGGGATAAAAGCAGCTGATTGGCAGCCTCTGTATATTATACATTAGTGAAAAATATATATTTGTTTGTGCGACCGTGTGCCTCCATCCCTATTAGTTTGAAATAGAGGGGAAAAAAATAATTAGTGGGACTTTAGATGAGGAATAGCAGGGCCGTTCAGTCCCCTCCTCCATCCCGTTTCAATAATTACAAAAAAGAGAGCAAGGGGCGAACTTTACATGAGGCACATGGAAGCAAATACACATTGAGTAGAAAAGCAACCTTTAATGGGTTCAAATTGTTATATAGTTTCACTTTTGGATTGTGCATTGTGCTACAAAACAAAATTACTTGAACAATACATTGGAACCAGTTAGTACATAGTAGATAATATTCCAACAAGGAATTTGCATAATAAACAAATAAATAAAATGAGAAAACATGATAACACTCATTACACTCATTATCCATAAGGGTCAATGATCATAATAAGATATCAATGGAATATGGGGAAAAAATAAAACCAGGTAAAAGGAACATCCACAGCAATACGTAGGTAGGTACACTTGTTGGTAGTTGTAAGCTCTACGCGTTTCGAGGCCTTTTAACCTCTCATCAGGAGCAAAAAACAAGGTGTTTATCAATAAATAAGGAGAACAATGGTATTATAATGGTCTAAAAAGTAAAATATAAAAAAATATATAAAAAATAAATATAGTGAACGCATAAGGGCAGGCGTATACATGAGGAACCCTCCTCATCACCACATACACACCTACCCCATTGACTTGGATGTACATGAGCGCAGTGGCGGCAAGGCCGCGGAAGTGACAAGGTGGCCAATGATGTCAGACGGGAGCTGAGGGAGCATGGCAGGGCGGCAAGGCCAACACAGGCAGCGCCCGGAGAGGGTCAAGGTGTAAAAATTGACGAAGGTGTAAACTGCAAACCCCATTTGGGGGACCTAAATGAAATAAGAGGAGTGTGAATATAAAATGTATGAGATAAAAGAAAATATTTGTTAATTGTTGGAAAAAACAAATTAAATGACAAAGAAAAATGTGAGTGAATGTGAAGCAGTGTAAAAGGGAAAAAATGGGGGCGTGGCTTGGACGGGACTCGAGATGGCCGCATGATTTGAGAGCTCCTGCACTCTGAGGACACTTAACGCTTCTTTTGGGGGATTTTCTTAATCTTTTAAGAATGGGCCGATCGAATAGGAGCGCCTCGACACCTCGCTCCCAGAAGGACTCCACAACACAAGTCAGCGGCAACATACCGGAGATGTTCCGGACCCGGGCCTCAACGCACCAAGCGGAGTCGCAGGCCTCACAGGACTCCCAGGCCTCATCACGAGCTCGCCTAGATGTGCCACCGAGCCGCTGCCGGGCAACAACAGATCTACCAATCCGAGCCTCCTTGATCTGCAAAGAGACCTGCAGATGGTCTCCCTAGACATCAAGCACACATTGACGGCTGCCATCTCTGACCTCAAGCTGGAAATTCAGGGGATGAATAGCCGCCTGACTGAAGTGGAGGAGGATTCACAGCTCCAAGCTGCAGCGATCAGGCAAGTACAAAAAACATACGATTTGCACTTGTCACACATGTTCGAACTACACAGACAAGTGGAAGATTTGGACAATCGGGGCCGTAGACACAATGTCCGAATCAGAGGAGTCCCAGAGGGAATAGAACAGGCCTCCCTATCACAGACAATATGCGCCATCTTTAATGACCTGCTTGGCAGACCCGCAGAATCCCTCATAGAGATGGAGAGACTACACCGTGCCCTAAGACCCCTCCCCAGGGATTCCGAGCCCCCCAGGGACATAATATGCTGTCTTGTGAACTTTCCTCTGAAAGAGGAGATCCTCAGGAAAGCGAGGGACAGGGGACGCATTATACATAATGGTGCCGACATAAAACTATTTCAGGACTTGTCCCAAATTACACTGCAAAACAGACGTACCTTACGCCCCCTGCTGGATACATTGTGATCCCGCAACATTCAATACAGATGGAAATTCCCGTTCTGCTTATCAGCAACCGCCAGAGGGCGCACGGCACTTCTCCGAACACCGGAAGACCTATCTAGCTTCTGCGAGCAACTCGATTTACCGCCTGTTGACATCCCCGACTGGCACTCATTTTATTTCCCCACAGAACCATGGAGACTGGTCTCACACGTGTCGTCACCTAAGGCTCAGCGTCAACGATCCAGACGCCGTAGACTAGATCCCACATCTCCGGGGGACCGCCCTTCCCGTCGGGATCTTTCCCCACGCCCTCCTGGTCATGCTGACACCCCTTGGAGGGGACACCGTGACATGTGACCTGCTAGACATACGATTGCTGACCCACGAGTCAGATAATGGAGTTTCCTCCTTTTCCATGTTTTGTTTTTGACCTTCTCCATTTGTCTTTTTGCTCCCGCAAGTGCTCCATCACAATGAACGTTCAGGAATTTCAGACATGACGTGATGACCCCTTCCTCCCACCTTTCTACCAGGTACAAGAAACTCTCCGAGGACTGATCTTAAACAGGTACTGCTCTCATTGTACCATAAAGATTGTCTATGCTTGACACTCTCCTGAGTATCTGTATGCACCATTGCGGTACTGCCTAGTGATCCTTTTGTTACTACTCTGGCGTCTTGTCACCTATACTTATCCTGTGCTCTGATCAGAGACTCTGTGTTGAAGCCGAAGGAACAACAATCGGCATGGCCAGGAGCACTCTTGCTTTGACTTCCTCCCCCCCTCCCCCCTTTTTTTTTGTTTTGCAAGCTGCCGGTACTTATAAGCTCCTGATCCAACAGTAGAGGAGAGCCTGAGACTTGCACCAGATCGATGAGACATTTAGCAGACAGTCTGTTGATGCACCTGATTCATTACTTTTCTAGGCCGTTGAAGAGACTGGCAACTTCCCTGGCCTACAGAAAACACCAGATGGGCAAGATAGCAGGGCTGATTTGTGTTGGGGGGGAGATACACTATAGTACACTGTTGTATCCTCAGGAGAACACCTTCCGCATTCTTGCAGTAATGATTATCACCTACACGTACCCGGTTATACAGAGCACCCTCATGTAAAACACGCCTACCACTTAAAGCCTACTAGTCCTTACTCCCACGCACCCAGCTACAGGACCCGCATACCCCGCAGCGGGAACAGGGTGATATACCACCTCTGTACTCAAATCACAGTAGCTCCAATTGCACCAAATCCTTAATTTCATTACTGCTCACAAGCAAAATTGTGACCTGGGGGATGGAGAGGAGAGAAGGGGGTTGTGTCGCTTGCGAACCTTACACGTTCTGTTATGTTTTTTGGGTTTAGTTCATTGCTTAAACATTGTTGTTACCTTATGTTTAACTATATGACAAGAGCCTCAATGCGTACCTAGTTGCACAGTCTGTTTTAGCCATATAGTTAGCATTGACAGTCTCGCTTGTTTACTTATCGTCTGACTATATTCCCTGTTTTTCGCCCATGGCCCTCCTCATCGAGGGTAATCTACAACCATTAGTCTGATAATTTAAACTTTACAATTACCATCCCCCTATGTTATATGTTACATATGCCTGACCTTATTGTCCTCTCGAGTGCTACCTCTCTTGACCCCCTTCCAGCTTACTGCCCGCACACAGCTGTCCAGTAGGACGATAGCTGAAACCCCGGACTTTTCTCTATAGGTGAATAGATATACCTACTTTCACCTCCGGAAACCCCTCCCCTAAGATACGTGGGCCTCCCACAGCTGGCCCACCTTATCTAACCTCCTTTTCCCTTTCCTTGGTCCCCCCCTGATCTCATTGCCCAAAGACCTGTACTCCAAGATCTAACTATATTCTTTCCTTCCTCACTCTTCTGTATTTGCTATCCTCTCTATCTTCTACTCTTCTCCCCCCCTTTTTTTTTTTTTTTTCTCTCTATCTTTCTTTGTTGTTTATTCTGGTTTAGGGGGTCGCTCCTCCTCGTTCCTGGTCCTGCTCTTACCTGCATACGCCTTGCGACATTCTAACTCGACACCCCACAAAATGTGTCCTGACCAGTTGTCCAAACGTAACCATTTATCCCTTAAGTGCCTATCACTAAATGTGAAATGCCAGAAAAGAGATTTCAGGTTTAGAGTTGAGCGGACACCTGGATGTTCGGGTTCGACGGGTTCGGCCGAACTTCGGAAAAAAGTTTGGGTTCGGGACCGAACTTTAACCCGAACCCGGACCCGAACCCCATTGAAGTCAATGGGGACCCGGACTTCTAAGGACTAAAAAGGCTCTAAAAAGGTAATGGAAAGGGCTAGAGGGCTGCAAATGGCAGCAAAATGGAGTAGGAGGTTAAAGTGGCGGTGGATGTGGCTGTGTAGGTGGAAGCGGCAGTGGAGGAGGACGAGGTAGCCAACACTGATTCAAAAATACAACAATGGCTGTGTAATGCCGGTGATGTGTCGAATTCTGTCCCCCGTCAAATAGTGTCCACCCTGTACTGCGCTTGCTCAGTATGTAGGACAAGGGGATTTCTAAAATCTCCCAAGACGAACGGCGCCTGCGTGGTGAGTTCAGGTGAAGGCCACACCATCCGTGGTTCAAGACGAGCCAAGTGAGGCCGTACCCGAAGCGTGGCGATCGAACCGAGCCCGTGAGGGGCCCTGTTACTATGTGCTACCGTATGTCCACTTGGATGGTGGGGCTTGAACCTGCACTCACAGCGCAGGCGCCGTTCATCTTCGGAGATTTTGTGAATCTCCTTGTCCTCTGTACTGCGCAAGCGCTGCGCCTTCGCAGTATGGGCCGGACACAATCCGATGGCCGGACAGTTTTTGTCACAACACCGGTATACATGTCTATTCTGCACAAGGTACGGACAAGTCCTGTGGGATCCATGCCTGGTTCATTTTAATGAACGTGAGCTTGTCCACATTGGCTCTGGACAGGCGGCTGCGCTTGTCTGTGATAACGCCCCCTGCCGTGCTAAATACACGTTCAGATAATACACTGGCTGCAGGGCAGGCCAGCACCTCCAAGGCATAAACGGCAAGCTCAGGCCATGTGCCCAATTTGGAGACCCAGAAGTTAAAGGGGGCAGACCCGTCATCCAGTACGTGTAGGCCTGTGGACACATACTGCTCAACCATGTTGGTGAAATGCTGCCTCCTGCTAAGACGTTCCATCTCAGCTGGTGGTGCTGGTTGTTGTGGCGTGCTGACAAAGCTTTTCCACATTTCAGCCATGCTAACCCTGCCTTCTGAGGTGCTGCCGGTGCCCCGGCTGCGTTGGCGACCTCTTCCTCCTCCTCTGCCTTCGCCTTGTGCTTCCATCGTACGCCCGCTGTCAGGTGGGAATGCCACCAGCAGCGCGTCTACCAGCGTGCGCTAGTACTCGCGCATCTTACGATCCCGCTCCAGTGAGGGAATTAAGGATGGTACGTTGTCCTTGTAACGGGGATCCAGCAGGGTGGCCACCCAGTAATCAGCACCAGTTAAAATGTGGGCAACTCGGCGGTCATTGCGGAAACACTGCAGCATGTAATCGCTCATGTGTGCCAGGCTGCCCAGAGGCAAAGAAAAGCTGTCCTCTGTGGGAGGTGTATCGTCTGTGTCCTCTGTATCCCCCAGCCACGCACCAGTGATGGCCACGAGCTGGTCTGTGTGCCACCCTGCTGTGAAAATGCCTTCTCCTCCTCCATCTCCTCCTCCACCTCGTCATCCTCCAGAACTGTTCCCTTTCCGCCGGACAATTGTGTACCTGGCGTTTGTTGGTGCAGGAACCCACCCTCGTAGCCACTTGTGAAAGACTGCCCTGAAAGCCTTTGAAATTATCCCGCTTCCTCCTCCTCCTCCTCATCCTCCTGTGCCACATCCTCTTCCATCATCGCCCAAAGCGTTTTTTCAAGGAGGCATAGAACTGGGATAGTAACGCTAAGAACGGCGTCATTGGCACTGGACATGTTGGTGGAGTACTCTAAACAGCGCAACAAGGCACACAGGTCTCGCATGGAGGCCCAGTTATTGGTGGTGAAGTGGTGCTGTTCCGCAGAGCGACTCACGCGTGAGTGCTGCAGCTGAAACTCCACTATCGCCTGCTGCTGCTCGCACAGTCTGGCCAGCATGTGCAAGGTGGAGTTCCACCTTGTGGGCACGTCACATATGAGGCGGTGAGCGGGAAGGCCGAAGTTACGCTGCAGCGCTGACAGGCGAGCAGCAGCAGGGTGAGAACGCCGAAAGTGCGCACACACAGCCCGCACTTTCTGCAGCAGCTCTGGCATATTGGGGTAATTTTTAAGGAACCTCTGGACCACCAAGTTCAGCACATGCGCCAGGCAAGGCATGTGCGTCAAACCGGCTAGGCCCAGAGCTGCTACGAGATTTCGCCCATTATCGCACACCACCAGGCCGGACTTGAGGCTCACTGACAGCAACCACTCATTGGTCTGTTGTTCCATGTCCCTCCACAACTCCTGCGCGGTGTGGGGTTTTTCCCCCAAACAGGAAAGTTTTAAAACTGCCTGCTGTCGTTTACCCCTGGCTGTGCTGAAGTTGGTGGTGAAGGTGTTACGCTGACCGGATGAGGAGGCGGTAGAGGATGAGGAAGCGGAGTAGGAGGAGTTAGCAACAGGAGGCAAACTGAAGCGCCCTGCAATCCTCGGTGGTGGAAGGACATGCGCCAAACTGCTATCTGCCTCAGGCCCAGCCGCCACTGCATTTACCCAGTGTGCTGTTAGGGAGATATAACGTCCCTGACCGTGCTTACTGGTCCACGCATCCGTAGTTAGGTGGACCTTGCCACAGATGGCGTTGCGCAGTGCACACCTGATTTTGTCCCCCACTTGGTTGTGCAGGGAAGGGATGGCTCGCCTGGAAAAATAGTGGCGGCTGGGCACGACGTACTGTGGGACAGCCAATGCCATCAGGCTTTTAAAACTCTGCGTCTCCACCAGACGGAATGACAGCATTTCAAAGGCCAGGAGTTTTGAAATGCTGGCATTCAGGGCCAGGGATCGTGGGTGGCTAGGGGGGTACTTCCTCTTCCGCTCCAATGTTTGGGAGATAGAGAGCTGAACGCTTCCATGGGACATTGTGGCGATGGTTGGTGACCCAGGTGGTAGTGTTGCTGGCAGATGCTCTGTTTGCGGGGTGGCAGGTGCCACTGTCACTACAGAGGTGGATGAAGAGGCAGACTGCAGCAGAAGAGGAAGCAGGAGGAGCCAGAGACCTTTCTTGTTTTTTGAGGTGTCTACTCCACTGGAGCTCGTGCTTTGCACTTAGATGCCTGGTCATGCAGCTTGTGCTCAGGTTGAGAACGTTTATGCCTCGCTTCAGGCTCTGATTGCACAGCGTGCAAACCACTCGTGTCTTGTCATCAGCACATTGTGTGAAGAACTGCCACGCTGGGGAACTCCTTGGACCTGGCATTGGTGTGCTCGGTCCCTTGCTGCGTTGGGCAGTAGCAGACATACTGTCTAGCTGACAGACGCTCCGCTTTTGCACCCCGCTCCCTCTTCTGCTGTGCTGGTGGCTCTGTGCGACCACCGCCTCTTCCTCCAAACTACACTGGTCACCTGCATAACGTTGATTCCATGTGGGGTCGAGGACCTCATCGTCCTCCACATCATCTTCCACCCAGTCTTCACCCCTGCCCTCCTTGTCTGTCTGCACAATTGCGAAAGCAGCAGCAGTTGGCACCTGTGTTTCGTCATCATCCGAGACGTACTGCGATGGTCCTCCCATGTACTCATCATGAAACATAAGTGGTTGGGCATCGGTGCACTCAATCTCTTCCACTTCTGGGGCAGGGCTAGGTGGATGGCCCTGGGAAACCCTGCTAACAGAATCATCGAAAAGCAGAAGAGACTGCTGCATGATTTGGGGCTCAGACTGCTTGGCTGATTTGCAAGGGGGTGAGGTGAAAGACTGATGGACATGGGTTTCAGGTGCCAACTCTGTTCTTTCATCAGCAGAGTGGGTGGGAGATAATGTGAAGGAACCCGAGGCACTGTCAGCAACCCAATCTACTATCGCCTGTACTTGTCCTGGCCTAAACATTCGTAAAGCCTCATTAGGCGCGACAAAATACCGCCGCAGGCTCGGTCGCCTACTCGCACCTGAGGAAGGTGTTTCACTTGTGCGTGTATCTGGCACAGATCCACCACGTCCTCTCCCTGCAACAGGAGCTCCACCAGCAGCACCACAACCGGGGCCACCACGTCCCTTTGACCTTCTCCTCATATTTTAAAAATTTAGGATCTTGCCCTAAATGGGTGTTTTTGGAAGCGCAGAACACACCCACAGTACGTAACCGCTGACTCGCACAGCTACAGAATTGCAGAAAATGCTATTCAAAAAAAATTTTGTTTTTTTAGTATAGCAACGTAGGAGAAAACTATAAAGAAATTGTTTATTTCAAACACCTCAAAATATGTATAACACACTGCAAACTTTTTTTGGTGCCACTAAACGGCGTTTTTTGGAAGAGCAGAACACACCCACAGTACGTAACCGCTGAATCGCACAGCTACAGAACTGCAGAAAATGCTATTCAAAAAAAATGTTGTTTTTTTAGTATAGCAACGTAGGAGAAAACTATAAAAAAATTGTTTATTTCAAACACCTCAAAATATATATAACACACTGCAAACTTTTTTTGGTGCCACTAAACGGCGTTTTTTGCAAGCGTACATTAACCACTTAACGACCGCCCACCGCCGATTTACGTCGGCAGAATGGCACGGACAGGCAGAATCACGTAGATCTACGTGACTGCCTTTGTACAGTTGGGGGGTCCATCCGGACCCCCCTTCTGTGCCGTGAGCGGTCGTTACTACACCGGGAGCGATCCCAGATGAGGGGGCGGCCTTTCGATTCCGGCCCCCCCCTCGCGATCGCTCCCGGCGAATGGAAATGCCCCCTCTGTCTGTGTCAGACAGAGGAAGCAGGAGGAAGTGATGTCATCTCTGGTGCGGTGCTCACATATACCGAGCGCCGTACAAGAGAAGACATCAGGTCAGTGAGCACAACACTACACTGACACCAGGACACATAGGAACACTAATCGCCCCCCCCAGGACCCCCAGACCCCCCCAGATCACCCCCCAGATCACCCCCCAGCCCCCAGTCACAGTGTCACTGATTGCAGTGACCATTTATTTAGTGATCACTGCAATCAGTGACATTTGTGACTGTGAAAGTGTCACTAAAGTTTAGTTTTAGGTCCAGTGTAGCCCCCTAACCCCCCCCTAATAAAGGTTTAACCCCCTGATCACCCCCCAGATAACCCTTTCACCCCCTATCACCGCTGTCGCTATGCGATCATTTTTCTGATGGCTGTCTTAGCATCAGTGATGGCGATCGGTAGCCAGTAATTTTTTTTAGGTTCGCCGCAGGTTTTTATAGCGTCGGGTACCCCAATATATTATCTAATAAAGGTTCAACCCCCTTGATCGCCCCCCAGGTAACCCTTTCACCCCCTATCACCGCTGTCGCTAATCGATCGTTTTTCTGATGCTGTCTTAGCATCAGTGATGGCGATCGGTAGCCAGTAATTTTTTTTAGGTTCGCCGCAGGTTTTTATAGCGTCAGGTACCCCAATATATTATCTAATAAAGGTTAAACCCCCTTGATCGCCCCCCAGGTAACCCTTTCACCCCCTATCACCGCTGTCGCTATGCGATCATTTTTCTGATGGCTGTCTTAGCATCAGTGATGGCGATCGGTAGCCAGTAATTTTTTTTAGGTTCGCCGCAGGTTTTTATAGCGTCGGGTACCCCAATATATTATCTAATAAAGGTTTAACCCCCTTGATCGCCCCCCAGGTAACCCTTTCACCCCCTATCACCGCTGTCGCTAATCAATCGTTTTTCTGATGCTGTCTTAGCATCAGTGATGGCGATCGGTAGCCAGTAATTTTTTTTAGGTTCGCCGCAGGTTTTTTATAGCGTCAGGTACCCCAATATATTATCTAATAAAGGTTAAACCCCCTTGATCGCCCCCCAGGTAACCCTTTCACCCCCTATCACCGCTGTCGCTATGCGATCATTTTTCTGATGGCTGTCTTAGCATCAGTGATGGCGATCGGTAGCCAGTAATTTTTTTTAGGTTCGCCGCAGGTTTTTATAGCGTCGGGTACCCCAATATATTATCTAATAAAGGTTTAACCCCCTTGATCGCCCCCCAGGTAACCCTTTCACCCCCTATCACCACTGTCACTAAGCGATCGTTTTTCTGATCGCTGTCTTCGTGTCGGTGATGCCAATCGGTAGCCAGTCATTTTTTTTTAGGTTCGCCGCAGGTTTTTATAGCGTCAGGTACCCCCAAATATGATCTAATAAAGGTTTTAACCCCCTAATTGCCCCTAGTTAACCCTTTCACCAGTAATCACCATATAAGTGTTACGGGTGACGCTGGTTAGTTAGTTTGCTTTTTATAGTGTCAGGGCACCCGCCGTATATAACCCAATAAAGGTTTAACCCCCTGATCGCCCGGTGGGTGATATCAATTAGGTTTTAGCGTCAGAGAGGGTCTGCGTCACACCCCAGGAAGCGTCAGGTTAGTGCCAGTAACGCTAACACCCACGCGTAAAGCATACACCCCCCTTAGTGGTATAGTATCTGAACAGATCAATATCTGATCTGATCAGATCTATACCAGCGGTTTAGGGTTCCCAAAAACGCAGTGTTAGCGGGATCAGCCCAGATACCTGCTAGCACCTGCGTTTTGCCCCTCCGTCCAGCCCAGGCCACCCAAGTGCAGTATCGATCGATCACTGTCACTTCCAAAACACAACACACATAACTGCAGCGTTCGCAGAGACAGGCCTGATCCCTGCGACTCCAGTGCTGTAGGAGGTGATTTCACCACCACAGTTAAAAAAAAAAAAGCATATATGCCGAAGCATGGGGGCAGCAGGGCGGAGGAGCAATTTTGCTCCTAATGCCGCATACATACGGTCGAAATTCCGACGGAGGCTTGCCCGTGGAAACGTTTGACCATGTGTGTGCGGCATAACTTTTTTGCGGGAGGATGCCCCCATGCTTCGGCATATATAAATGGTGCATGTATGCCCATCATTAGAAGTGGGTGGATGAAGGGCGGTATTCTAATGGTGGGCATACCCACCGATCAATCTCTTTTTCGTTCAGCCAACAGGCTGCATGAAAAAAAAAGATTACAATACATGTCCAACAAGGACCAGCAACGTACTGGTATGTTGCTGGACTTTGAATGGTTATACCAGATTGATGCCTGCGGGTTTAGGCATCATCTTGGTATCATTCTTTTCAGCCAGCGGCCGGCTTTCATGTAAAAGCAATCACAGCGGCTAATTAGCCTCTGGACTGCTTTTACAAGCAGTGGGAGGGAATGTCCCCCCCCCCGGATATAAAAAGCACCATTGGGAAATTGGGAAAGCATTTTATCACACCGATCTTGGTGTGGTCAGATGCTTTGAGGGCAGAGGAAAGATCTAGGGTCTAGAAGACCCCAGTTTTTTCAAAAAAAGAGTACCTGTCACTACCTATTGCTATCATAGGGGATATTTACATTCCCTGAGATAACAATAAAAATTATAAAAAAAAAAATATATGTAAGGAACAATTTAAAAATAAAATAAAAAAGCAAAATTAATAATAAAAAAAAAAAAAAAAAAAAAAAAAAGCACCCCTGTCCTGCCCTGCTCTTGCCCAATGGCGAACGCAAGCGTCGGTCTGGCGTCATATGTAAACAGCAATTGCACCATGCATGTGAGGTATCACCGCGAAGGTCAGATCGAGGGCAGTCATTTTAGCAGTAGACCTCCTCTGTAAATCTAACGGGGTAATCTGTAAAGGCTTTTAAAGGCTTTTAAAAATGTATGTAGTTTGTCGCCAATGCGCGTTTGTGCGAAATTTTAAAGCATGTCGTGTTTGGTATCTATGTACTCGGCCTAAGATCATCTTTATTATTTCATCAAACATTTGGGCAATATAGTGTGTTTTAGTGCATTAAAATTAAAAAAAGTGTATTTTTTCCCCAAAAAATGCGTTTGAAAAATCGCTGCGCAAATACTGTGTAGAAAAAAAAAATGCAACACCCACCATTTTAATCTGTAGGGCCTTTGCTTTAAAAATATATATAATGTTTGGGGGTTCAACATAATTTTCTTGCAAAAAAAAAATATGTTTTCATGTAAACAAAAAGTGTCAAAAAGGGCTTTGTCTTCAAGTGGTTAGAAGAGTGGATGTAAGCTTCCTAATGTTGTGTATAAAATGCCAGAACAGTTCAAAACCCCCCCAAATGACCCCATTTTGGAAAGTAGACACCCCAAGCTATATAATGAGAGGCATGTCGAGTCCATGGAATATTTTATATGTTGACACAAGTTGCGGAAAATAGACAATTTTTTTTTTTTAATTTTTTTTTTGCACAAAGTTGTCACTAAATGATATATTGCTCAAACATGCCATGGGCATATGTGGAATTACACCCCAAAATAAATTCTGTTGCTTCTCCTGAGTACAGGGATACCACATGTGTGAGACTTTTTGGGAGCCTAGCCGCGTACGGGACCCCAAAAACAAAGCACCGCCTTCAGGCTTTCTAAGGGTGTAAATTTTTGATTTTACTTCTCACTGCCTATCACAGTTTCGGAGGCCATGGAATGCCCAGATGGCACAAAACCCCCCCAAATGACCCCATTTTGGAAAGTAGACACCCCAAGCTATTTGCTGAGAGGTATTGTGAGTATTTTGCAGATCTCGCTTTTTGTCACAAAGTTTTGAAAATTGAAAAAAAAAAAAAAAAAAAAATAATTTTCTTTCTTCATTTTCAAAAACAAATGAGAGCTGTAAAATACTCACCATGCCTCCTCAGCAAATAGCTTGGGGTGTCTACTTTCCAAAATGGGGTCATTTGGGGGGGTTTTGTGCTATTTTGGCATTTTATGGCCTTAGAAACTGTGATAGGTAGTGAGGAGTGAAATCAAAAATTTGTGCCTAGAAATCCTGAAGGCGGTGCTTGGTTTTCGGGGTCCCGTACGCGGCTAGGCTCCTAAAAAGTCCCACACATGTGGTATCCCCGTACTCAGGAGAAGCAGCAAAATGTATTTTGGGGTGCAATTCCACATATAACCATGGCATGTGTGAGCAATATATCATTTAGTGACAACTTTTTGTAATTTTTTTTTTATTTTTATTTTTTGTCATTATTCAATCACTTGGGACAAAAAAATAAAATATTCAACGGCCTCAACAGGCCTCTCAGCAATTTCCTTGGGGTGTCTACTTTCTAAAATGGGGTCATTTGGGGGGGTTTTGTGCTATTTTGGCATTTTATGGCCTTCGAAACTGTGATAGGTAGTGAGGAATGAAATCAAAAATTTAAGCCCTTAGAAATCCTGAAGGCGGTGCTTGGTTTCCGGGGTCCCGTACGTGGCCAGGCTCCTAAAAAGTCCCACACATGTGGTATCCCCGTACTCAGGAGAAGCAGCAAAATGTATTTTGGGGTGCAATTCCACATATAACCATGGCATGTGTGAGCAATATATCATTTAGTGACAACTTTTTGTAATTTTTTTTTTTTTTTTTTTTTTTTTGTCATTATTCAATCACTTGGGACAAAAAAAAAAAATATTCAATGGGCTCAACATGCCTCTCAGCAATTTCCTTGGGGTGTCTACTTTCCAAAATGGGGTCATTTGGGGGGGTTTTGTACTGCCCTGCCATTTTAGCACCTCAAGAAATGAGATAGGCAGTCATAAATTTAAAGCTGTGTAAATTTCAGAAAATGTACCCTAGTTTGTAAACGCTATAACTTTTGCGCAAACCAATAAATATACGTTTATTGACATTTTTTTTACTAAAGACATGTGGCTGAATACATTTTGGCCTAAATGTCTGACTAAAATTGAGTTTATTCGATTTTTCTTATAACAAAAAGTAGAAAATATCATTTTTTTTCAAAATTTTCGGTCTTTTTCCGTTTATATCGCAAAAAATAAAAATCGCAGAGGCAATCAAATACCATTAAAAGAAAGCTCTATTTGTGGGAAGAAAAGGACGCAAATTTCATTTGGGTACAACATTGCATGTCCGCACAATTTACAGTTAAAGCAGCGCAGTGCCGAATCCCAAAAACAGGCCTGGTCCTAATGGCCCGAAATGGTCCGGGGCTTAAGTGGTTAAAGTGCAAATTTTTTTTTTGCCCTAAACGGGTCTTTTTTTGCACGAGCAAAATAAAATGCTTTTTTTTTTTGCCCTATGGGTCTTTTGGAAAAGAGAACAATAAAGTGCCTTTTTTTTTTCCCCTAAAAGTTAGATTTTCTCTGACACTGGGCTCATGGCAGTGTAAAAAGACTGCACTGCAACACAAATAGGTAGACCTATGCAGATCGCTGATTTTAATCTCTGAATCTGGACTCCTATATAATATTCTCTGTCCCTGAAAGCACCAACACAGGAACCTGGCCCTACACTACACTATCTCTCTATCTTTTCCCTCAGATTGTAGAATCAGGACTACCTCTTCTATCTTTCTATCTCTCCCTAAAAGCAGCAGCAGCAGACTAGATCCTCCTCCTATCTATTCTGAAGCAGAGTGTCATGTGTGCTGTGTGCCTCTAGCTTATATAGAAGCTGGGTCACATGTTGCACTGACCAATCACAGCCATGCCATTAGTAGGCATGGCTATGATGGCTTCTAAGGGCACACCAGCTAATCAAAAGGTGATTGGCTGGCCCCTGAAGCATTTCTAAATCCGTTATTAGATTACCGAACCCGAACCCGGACTTTTGGGCAAAGTCCGGGTTCGGGAAAAAGCTAAAGTTCGGTACGGACTTTACAGTTCGGTACTTTACAGTTCGGGTTCGCTCAACACTATTCAGGTTCTTTCCGCCCTGTCCAAACACAAGGCACATTTCTTACTACTCCAAGAGACTCATTTTCGGTCAGATGCCATACCTAAACTAGCAAACCATCTCTACAAACATGCACTGCATTCCACAAACCCAGACTCTAAAACCAAAGGGGTTTCAGTACTTATCTCTAGATATGCAGATTTCCAATTAGCTGACTCACTGATTGACCCTGAGGGTAGATATATCTTCCTCAAGGGTATGTATGCATCCAAACCAATCACCTTGGCCAATATCTACAGCCCGAACGAACATCAAGTTGCATTCTTTAGAAAAGTGGGTGACCTCTTGACCATCTTTCAGGAAGGCATGCTAATCCTAGGTGGGGACTTCAACGTGCCACTGAACTCCTTGCTAGATACCTCCTCAGGTTCCTCCGCTCTATCCTACCGAGCACTCCGTCAGATCAAACTCCAACTTCAAAACCTGACTCTCCATGACACCTGGCACACCCTTTTCCCAAAGGACAAAGACTACACTTTCTTTTCTCCCCCACACCAAAAATACTCTAGAATCGATTACTTCTTTCTCTCTCAAACTGATTTATCATTTCTCACACGGGCAACTATAGAACCTATGTTCCTATCCGACCACCATCCAATCTCCGTGACACTCACTTTCCCTGAATCAAACGAATCAACTAAAACCTGGCGTTTGAACCCCACTCTACTAAAAGACCCAGTAACGGTCGATCAAAATAGATCCCATTTTCAACTTTACTTCCAGGAAAACTCCACCCCAGATATTACCCCGGTCACACTATGGGAAGCACACAAGTGCGTGCTGAGGGGGAAACTCATTTCCTTGGCAACAGCAGCCAAAAGAAGGCACCAAGAACAAATTAGAACGCTCATCAAAACGATAAACAGACTTGAAACTGCCCATAAACAATCAACGTCACAAACCCCTTTACAAGACCTTTTACACGCTAGATCCGCACTACTAGATGAACTCGGAAAACGCACAAGGAGACGCTATGTCCTCCAACAGAAAGTGTTTTATGAACATGGCAACAAGAGCGGCAGATTGCTGGCACGCACAATTCAAACAGCTAAACTAACATCTAGGATTCACCAAATAAGAGGCAGCCAAGGCACACTCCTCTCTAGGAACGATGAGATAGCTGGCCATTTCGAGACCTTCTACTCTGAACTGTACAACCTGCCCCAGAAAAGTACAGAGGGGGCGAAAGCAACCCAACATGCTTCCCGATTAAAGGACTTTCTTACCCAGTATTGCCCCAAACCTATTTCTTCGCAGCAGGCTGAAGCCCTGGAAGACCCTCTCTCCAAAGAAGAACTCCACCTAGCTATAAAGCAAATGAAAGTGGGAAAAGCCCCGGTCCGGATGGTCTCCCATTAATATACTACAAAGCCTTTCAAGACACGTTGTCACCTGAGTTACTTAAGATGTTTAACTCCCTGGCAGACTCACATGCCTCACCAGGCAGATTACTAGAAGCCCACGTTACAGTTATTCCTAAAGAGGGGAAGGACCCCTCTCTAGCCTCCAACTATAGACCTATCTCTCTACTTAACGTAGATATCAAATTGTATGCTAAGATTCTAGGTAATAGATTCCTTTCCCTTATCCCTGGCCTCATAATGCCAGACCAGGTGGGATTTATCCCGGGTAGGGAGGCCAGGGACAATACCATCCGCACTCTGAACATACAACACTGGTTACAATCGTCGGGCACCGAGGGCTTTCTTCTGTCCCTTGATGCTGAGAAGGCGTTTGACAGGGTGGCTTGGGACTATATGCAGGAGGTTCTGAGGGGAGTAGGCCTCTTGCCCCGCATGTTTGCATACATTAACGCCCTATATACCAACCCCTCGGTGAGGGTAAAGACTAATGGCCTCCTGTTGGGCGCCTTCTCTATCAGCAACGGGACACGCCAGGGTTGCCCCCTTTCCCCATTGATTTTATTCCTGACACTAGAACCCCTTCTGAACAGATTGCGCAACAACACCGACATCAAAGGTATCACCATAGCACGTAGAGAATTCAAAGTTGCAGCTTTTGCAGATGACATACTGCTCTCCCTACAATCCCCCCGAATCTCCCTACCCAATCTACTGAAAGACATCAAACAATTTGGAGAAATGTCAAATCTTAAGATTAACTATTCAAAGTCACATGCGTTAAATATCTCTCTACCCCCACAGGATGTAGTACATTGCCAAGAATCCTTCCCGTTTCAGTGGAAGAAAGAATACATTACATACCTCGGCACCCAGATCACCAGGAAAACAGTAGACCTCTACAGCCACAATTTCTTGGCTGCCCTTTTCAAAATTCAAACGCACCTAAAGGAATGGACCAATCTGAACGTGTCCTGGTTTGGCCGTGCGGCCATAATTAAAATGGTTGTGCTCCCCTGCCTGTTATATCTAATGCAGACGCTCCCAATCCATCTTCCCCCTTCCTTTTTTGTGGCATACAGGAAAGCCTGTACAACCTTCCTGTGGAAGAATGGCCAACCACGCATCAAATATTCCCGTCTAACTCTCTCTAAAGCTGCGGGTGGGATTGGCCTTCCAGACCTCCAAAAATATTATCTTGCATGCCACCTGACTAGAATTGTAGATTGGAGGGTACACCATTTGGGGAAAACCTGGGTTACCTTAGGAAATCACTTTATACGTACCCCTACATACATACTCCCCTGGATTCCACCCCATCAATGGCCCCAATCACTTAAGACACATCCGCTGATATACCCCTCCCTAATGGCCTTTCACAAGGCAGTATCTATACACAACCTCTCATCATACCTAGGCCCAATGACTGAATTGAGGGGGAATCCGGATTTCCCTCCTGGTAACTGCACTGCATTCCTTCAAAACGAGTGGCCGCACGAAGATTTACGAGCACAACACTTCTTTCAGGGAGGTAAAATTAGGTCTTATGAGGACTCAGTTTCCGAATCGCTCACACATTCGTTCCCCTTTTGGTCTTATAGGCAGCTGAGACATTATCTCACTTCTAGAACCCCAATTGAGACATGGACAAGGCGACCCACTCCGTTTGAAACCCTCTGTTTACACTCCACACCACAAAGACACCTCATATCCTACATTTACACTCTTCTCCAGGATGATTCCCCCTCCTCAGCGACAACGCCCACATGTATTTCGTGGGGAAAGGACCTGAACCTAACTCTTACTGACGAGGATTGGGGAACCATCTTTAAACATGCTCATAAGGGATCGATGAATGTAGCGATTCAAGAAAATGGATATAAAATTATAACCAAATGGTATAGGACGCCTTCGCGCTTGCACAAATTTTCGCCCTCTATCCCGAATGTCTGTTGGAGATGTAAAGAAGCAATAGGCTCCATGATCCACATTTGGTGGGAGTGCAGCTCCATCCAACCTTTCTGGGCGGAGGTGCACTCACTCATAAAACGCATTACCATCTAGGAGCTAGATTACAACCCTGCACAATACCTCTTACACCACACAACCCTCCCTAAACGCACCTATCACAAATCATTAGCCATGCATATGGTCAATGCGGCAAGACTCTGTATACCTGTGCACTGGCGATCACCGAACGCACCGACCATTAGAGAATGGTTGATTAGGATAGCCAAGACAGAAGAAATAGAGGAATTGATCTACACTGCTCAGGAACGATTACAGACATTCTGGCAAACATGGGCATGATGGTCCCACTTCAAAACATCAGACTGTTACAAATCCTAGTTCCCCCCATAAGTGTTTGAACTCTTGATACCTCAGAATCCCTAAACGCAAGTTATACCTCTCCCGTAGCATGAAATGCTTCAGGAGATCGGAATTGAGGGGTGGCCCCCATGACCCACCTCTTTTCCTTTCTTCACTCTCCTCTTACTTTCCTTTCCCTTTCTTCTTTTCTTCCCCTCTCACCGATACATCCCTCCTTTCCCCCCAAACTCTCAGTCTCTCACAAATCAAATATCCTTTTCATTCCCCTCCCCACCCACCCCAGTAAATGCACACACACCGACAGGACGCCTTTCTGTGATAGTTCACCCCAACATCAACACCCAATTACTCTCATGTTTTTGAGATTACAAGTGTATCTCGTATGCCTCTAATGCCACATTATGGCCTGTTGAGAGGGGCCCATGCGGCCTTGCCTTCACACTGGGGGTTACTAGAAACTTATGGGATGTTTTTTCCCCCATGAGATTACTAGGTTGGTTGTTCTTTCACAGTATATATGCTGAAAAGTTTTCTATAACTGTATAAGTCCCCAAATGTTTTCCTACTCCTATCTTTTGATGTAAAACCCTGTATGACTTGATTATTGTTTATACTTGTCTCGATACCCCTGACAAACGTATTTCTCTGTACACTTGAATTTTCTTTAATAAAATTATTTTTTGTGGAAAAAAAAGTAAAAGGGAAAAAATGCGGAGTGAGAATGAAATAGAGACGTAAAAATGTTAAAGAGGAGAGCTAGAACTGGAGAAAAGGAAAAGCAGGAGTGAGAGAAAGAGATGGGTTCAGGCCAATTGATGTGTGAATGCATAGAGGGAGAGGAATACCTGGGTCAGGGTGCTGGAAGCAGAGGTGCGATGGTGCATGTTGTCCCTCAGTGGACAATGGTGTGAAGTGATGTGTGTGTCGGATCCTGCTAAGGGGGAGGCCCCTATAGGGAGTGCCGCCATGATCCAGCCCCCTCATTATCACTCACATTATAGGACCCCTATAGTAAGTCCCAACTGAGCACGCTTTCTCACTAAAGTTAACACTTCAGTTGGATACATTTAGGACACAATTTTTTTTTTTTTACACTTAACGGTGCCCTCACAGTTGATGGGAATCAACACATAGGGACTTCACACCACATTTACTTGTTGAAACGTTTTTTTCTCTTTTTTAACTTTACTGGGTTCTACTATATAGTGGTAGGCAGCGCCATGCACCCCAAAATCTTCACTCATAATCACACTAGCCCTGGGTTCAGGGATATACAGGGGAGGCAGCAGCCAAATACACTTCTCCATAGCGTGGACACAATAAAATTACACTATTGGAGATGTGACCTGCAACGATTACATTGGCAGCTGGAGCGGAGTACATAGCATTGATGATATGTAGGAATGGGCATGTGAAGCCATTATAGCAGCCTCATCAGATGGATTGGCCCTAGCCATTTCTAGCACTGGCAGGACTTTTTGGATATTGACCTCCCTTGGGTAAAACTCGCTTGAGAAGGGTGGATAAAAAATGGCATAATGGGTGCAAGCCTGTTCGCTATGATTTTGGATAGAAGTTTGGAATCTAAATTGAACAGGGAAATCGGGCAGTAAGAACCTGGGTCAGTGAGATCTTTACCCTTTTTTGGGATGAATTTGATGTGGGCTTGGAGTTCTGAGGGTAAGTATTGGTTCCCATCTAATATCTTTTGGTAGATCAACTTCAAAATAGGGGCTATGGTTTCCAAAGAAAGCCTTATAAAATTCAGATGTGTACCCGTCCGGGCCTGGTGCTTTGCTTGGGGAAAATTATTTAATTGCATGGGTGATTTTCCTCAAGAGATATTGGGGCATTGAGCTGTGTCAGGAGTGTATCATTTATAATGGGAAGTGGGACTTTGTTCAGAAAGGACAAGGCTGTAGATTCTTCAATGGGGTCGGGGCAGTATAGAGATGCATAGAAATTTTCTAAAATGAGATTTATGTCCTTGGGTGTGGTGGGAAGATGACCAGAGTTGTCTTTTAGGGCAGCTATGTGTGTAAGGGCGTAGGGACCTTTACACAGACTGGCCAGTAGGGATGAGCTTCGAGTTCGAGTCGAACTCATGTTCGACTCGAACATTGCCTGTTCGCCCGTTCGCCGAACAGCGAACAAATTGGGGTGTTCGTGGCAAATTCGAAAAATCTATGGGAGAAATCTAAAGTGTTAATTATAAAGGCTTATATGCAAGTTATTGTCCTAAAAAGTGTTTGGGGACCCGGGTCCTGCCCCAGGGGACATGTATCAATGCAAAAAGAAGTTTTAAAAACGGCCGTTTTTCCGGGAGCAGTGATTTTAATAATGCTTAAAATGAAAAAATAAAAGTGAAATATTCCTTTAAATTTCGTACCTGGGGGGTGTGTATGATATGCATGTAAAGTGGCGCATGTTTCCCGTGCTTAGAACTGTCCCTGCAAAAAATGTCATTTTTGAAAGAAAAAAAGTCATTTAAAACTCACTCGCGGCTATTAATGAATTGTCGGCTCCCGGCAATACATACAAAAGTCATTGATAAAAAAAAAAAAAAAAAGTGTGGGGGTTCCCCAAATTCAATTACCAGGCCCTTCAGGTCTGGAATGGATATTAAGGGGAACCCCGCCGCAAATTAAAAAAAAGATTGACGTGGGGTTCCCCCAAATATCCATTCCAGGCCCTTCAGATCTGGCATGGATTTTAAGGGGAACTCCACCCCAAATTTTTAAAAAAATGGCGTGGAGTCCCCCTAAAAATCCATACCAGACCCCTTATCCGAGCACGCAACCTGTCTGGCCGCAGGGGAAGAGGGGAGGATGAGAGAGCGGCCCCCCTCCCTCCTGAACCGTACCAGGCCACATGTCCTCAACATGGGGAGGATGTCCCCATGTTGATGGGGACAAGGGCCTCATCCCCACAACCCTTGCCCGGTGGTTGTGGGGGTCTGCGGGCGGGGGGCTTATCGGAATCTGGAAGACCCCTTTAACAAAGGGGACCCCCAGATCCCAGCCCCCCCTATGTGAATTGGTAAGGGGTACATTGTACCCCTACCATTTCACAAAGAAAGCGTAAAAAAATGTTTAAAAAAAACACACAAACACCTTGAAAAAGTCCTTTATTAAAGAAAAAAAAAAAAAACATTCCAGCGGTGAAATCCAGTGTCCCGCGGCGATCCCGATGTCCAGCGCTGTCCTTCATTGGTTGTGCCTGAGCGGACCTGATGGGGAACTCCCTCTCAGTGTTTTAAATGTATAGACCCGCCCCTTCTAAAGTTCCCCATCAGGTCCGCTCAGCGGACCAGATGCGGAACAGGAAAAGGGGCGGGTCTATACATGTATTACCAAAGTGAGAGAAGTTCCCCATCAGGTCCGCCCCCTTGGTATGTCGGACCCGCCTACGTCATTGGCCTGAGCGGGGAACTTCCTTCACTATGTAAATTTAAATTACACAGTGAAGGAAGTTCCCCGCTCAGGCCAATGACGTAGGCGGGTCCGACATACCGAGGGGGCGGACCTGATGGGGAACTTCTCTCACTTTGGTAATACATGTATAGACCCGCCCCTTTTCATGTTCCGCATCTGGTCTGCTGAGCGGACCTGATGGGGAACTTTAGAAGGGGCGGGTCTATACATTTAAAACACTGAGAGGGAGTTCCCCATCAGGTCCGCTCAGGCACAACCAATGAAGGACAGCGCTGGACATCGGGATCGCCGCGGGACACTGGATTTCACCGCTGGAATGTTTTTTTTTTTTTTCTTTTTTCTTTAATAAAGGACTTTTTCAAGGTGTTTGTGTGTTTTTTTTAAAAAAAAATGACGCTTTCTTCGTGAAATGGTACGGGTACAATGTACACCTTACCAATTCACATAGGGGGGGCCGGGATCTGGGGGTCCCCTTTGTTAAAGGGGTCTTCCAGATTCTGATAAGCCCCCCGCCCGCAGACCCCCACAACCACCGGGCAAGGGTTGTGGGGATGAGGCCCTTGTCCCCATCAACATGGGGACATCCTCCCCATGTTGAGGGCATGTGGCCTGGTACGGTTCAGGAGGGAGGGGGGGCCGCTCTCTCGTCCCCCCCTTTTCCCCTGCGGCCAGGTTGCGTGCTCGGATAAGGGGTCTGGTATGGATTTTTAGGGGGACTCCACACCATTTTTTTAAAAATTTGGGGTGGAGTTCCCCTTAAAATCCATGCCAGATCTGAAGGGCCTGGAATGGATATTTGGGGGAACCCCACGTCAATTTTTTTTTAAATTTGCGGCGGGGTTCCCCTTAATATCCATTCCAGACCTGAAGGGCTTGGTAATTGAATTCTGGGGAACCCCCACGCTTTTTTTTTTTTTTTATCAATGACTTTTGTATGTATTGCCGGGAGCCGACAATTCATTAATAGCCGCGAGTGAGTTTTAAATGACTTTTTTTCTTTCAAAAATGAAATTTTTTGCAGGGACAGTTCTAAGCACGGGAAACATGCGCCACTTTACATGCATATCATACACACCCCCCAGGTACGAAATTTAAAGGAATATTTCACTTTTATTTTTTCATTTTAAGCATTATTAAAATCACCGCTCCCGAAAAAACGGCCGTTTTTAAAACTTTTTTTTGCATTGATACATGTCCCCTGGGGCAGGACCCCGGTCCCCAAACACTTTTTAGGACAATAACTTGCATATCAGCCTTTATAATTAGCACTTTAGATTTCGAACGTTCGAGTCCATTGTATTTAATAGGGTTCTAAAGTTCACACGAACATTTTGTCTGTTCGCAGGTTCTGGTGCGAACCGAACAGGGGGGTGTTCGGCTCATCCCTGCTCCTTAACAACCTCAGAAGATCGTGATCGGGTACGCCTGACCTTAGCAGGGACCTCAACTTCGTCGTCAGAGCTATCTGACGTGGGGCCGCTGACGTCACTGTCTTCTACGGGAAGATATTCTGAGCCTGAATCTGACAGATACGTGACCTCCTCTTCACTATCTGTCATGCTCAGAATCTCGTAGGCCTCTTTACTAGTGTACCTTCGTCTTGCCATTTTGGGCTCTAAATTTAGGGGTACACTAGTAAGATTCACAGGTAAAAAAAGCACCTGACTGTCACCAAATGTATCAAACGCTACCAAAAAAACTGTTAGCGATCGCAGGGATCAGGACTGTCTCTGCGAACGCTGCAGTTATGTGTGTTGTGTTTGGTAAGTGACAGTGATCGATCGATACTGCACTTGGGTGGACTGGGCTGGGCTGGGCAGAGGGGCTAAACGCAGGCGCTAGCAGGTGCTGGGCTGATCCCGCTAACACTGCGTTTTTGGGAACCCTAAACCGCTGGGGATGCTAGTATAGATCTGATCAGATACTATACCACTAAGGGAGGTGTATGCTTTGCGCGTGGGTGTTAGCGTTACTGGCACTAACCTGACGCTGCCTGGGGCGACGCAGACCCTCTCTGGCGCTAAAACCTAATTGATCTCACCCGCCGGGCGATCAGGGGTTTAAACCTTTATTGGGTTATATACGGCGGGTGCCCTGATGCTATAAAAAGCAAACTAACCAACCAGTGTCACCTGTAACCTTTATATGGTGATCACTGGTGAAAGGGTTAACTAGGAGCAATCAGGGGGTTAAAACCTTTATTAGGTTAAATATGGGGGTACCCGACGCTATATAAAAACCTGATGGGTTACCTAAATAACTAAATAACTAACTGGGTAACCAGTGTCACCAGTGACGCTTATACGGTGATCACTGGTGAAAGGGTTAACTCTAGGGGCAATCAGGGGGTTAAAATAATATATGGGGGTACCTGACGCTAATAAAAACCTGCGGCGAACATAAAAATAATTAACTGGCTATCTAGGGCACCAGCGACAAGAAAAAAGCGATCGGAAAAACGATCGCTTAGTGACGCTGGCGTTAGGGGGTGAAAGGGTTACCTGGGGGGCGATAAAGGGGTTAAACCTTTATTAGGGGGGGTTAGGGGGCTACCTTGGACCTAAAGGGGCCTAATCCTAACTGCCCTGCAACTTTTTACAGTCACAAATGACACTGATTGCAGTGATCAGTAAAAAAAATGATCACTGCAAACGGTGCACTGTGACTGGGGGTACTGGGGGTGACTGGGGGGTGTAAGTGTGCCTACGTGTACTGGTGTCAGTGGGCTGTTGGTGCACTTACTGTTAGATGTCTTCTCTCCTCGCGCCGGATCGAAAAGACCACCGCATGGAGAGATGACATCACTTCCTCTGCCTGTGTTTACATTACACAGGCAGGGGAAGCTCTCTCATTCGCCGGGAGCGATCGAGAGGGGGTGGCCGAAATCGAACGGCCGTCCCCTCATGCCGGATCGCTCCCCAACACTTAACCACCGCTCACTGTACAGAAGGGGGGTCCAATCGGACCCCCCAACTATACAAAGGCGATCACGTAGATCTACGTGATTCTGCCTGTCGGTGCCATTCTGCCGACGTATAATTACAGTGGGCGGTCGTTAAGTGGTTAATGTTGGAATTTTATTTTAAACAACTTTTTGGACTAAAACACTGTTGTGTAATATTTTTCTTTGGAAAGTATTGCAAAAGACAAAATTGCAGAGTGTAAACAAAGTTTAACTTTTTAGAAACAGTATCCTTCATGAGAAACATCTGAGCTCAGTATTTTGGAGGGGTGCCCACTGCCCACGCACTTTTTGTCGAATAGTGTTATAATTTATAATTAACCACTTGATGTCCACAAGGCTGTTTATAGTTGGCCTGGACTTCAAGTAGTTAAAACAAGCTTTTGGCTGCGGCTACAGCTGTGAGCTTGGTACTATTTCATTTTCAGCTGGCGATCAACTTTTCAGTAAAAGTTATCACTTCTACTGTACTAAGAATAATGTCCCCATAAAGAGAACTTGTCACTTAAAAAAAAAAACACAAGAAGAGAGGCGCCTCTGGGTGTATATTTCGGACAAGTTTAATAAACACTTAAAAATGGCAACTCATATTTGTGAAGTATGAAACGGGTATATAGTGAAGTCCCAACAAGGGAGTCATCAGTAGACAGTCCAATCCTGTGTGTGGTGAAGTTCTGTGCTCACTATAACACTGCTGATGTAAAGCGCCGGCCGCGGTGGAGAGGAACTCGAAGCGAGGCTTGGAGCTCAGATGGTTGAGAAGCAAGGATGGATGATCTCACTGATGAGCGACGTGTTTCATGAGCATGCACGCAGCGTGGCGTCACTAGGGTTGGTGTCACCCGGTGCAAAAAAAAATGGTGTCACCCCCCAACAACTATAGTCCCCCCTCAGTACAGACCCCCCTCCACTAACTACAGACCCCCCTCCCACAGTATAGATCCCCTCCCTCAGTACAAACCCGCTCCACTAAGTACAGACTCCCCGCCATCAATATAGACCCGCCTCCCTCAGTATGAACCCCCCCCTCAGTACAGACACCCCCACCTCAGTGCAGACTGCTCCATAAGTACAGACACCCCCACCTCAGTGCAGACCGCTCCATCAGTACAGACACCCCCACCTCAGTGCAGACCCCCTCAGTTACAGACACCCCCTCAGTTACAGACCCCCCTCGTACAGACACCCCCCTCAGTACAGACACCCCCCTCAGTAACAGACCCCCCTCAGTAACAGACACCCCCTCAGTTACAGATCCCCCCTCAGTTACAGACCCCCCCTCAGTTACAGACCCCTCCCTCAGTACCAGACCCCCCCTCAGTACAGACACCCCCCTCAGTACAGACACCCCCCTCAGTACCAGACCCCCCCCCCTCAGTACAGACACCCCCCTCAGTACCAATCCCCCCTCAGTACAGACACCCCCCTCAGTACAGACACCTCCCTCAGTAACAGACCCCCCTCAGTAACAGACACCCCCTCAGTTACAGATCCCCCTCAGTTACAGACCCCCCCTCAGTTACAGACCCCCCTCAGTTACAGACCCCCCCTCAGTTACAGACCCCCCCCTCAGTACAGACACCCCCCTCAGTAACAGACCCCCCTCAGTTACAGATCCCCTTCAGTTACAGATCCCCCCTCAGTTACAGACCCCCCCCCCTCAGTACCAGACCCCCCCCTCAGTACCAGACCCCCCTCAGTACAGACACCCCCCTCAGTACCAGACCCCCCCTCAGTACCAGACCCCCCCCTCAGTACAGACCCCCCCTCAGTACCAGACCCCCCCTCAGTACCAGACCCCCCCCTCAGTACAGACACCCCCCTCAGTACCAGACCCCCCCTCAGTACAGACACCCCCCTCAGTACCAGACCCCCCTCAGTACAGACACCCCCTCAGTACAGATACCCCCCTCAGTACAGACACCCCCCTCAGTACCAGACCCCCCTCAGTACAGACACCCCCCTCAGTACAGACACCCCCCTCAGTACCAGACACCCCCCTCAGTACAGACACCCCCCTCAGTACCAGACCCCCCTCAGTACAGACACCCCCCTCAGTTACAGCCCCCCCCCCTGGTGCAAACTCCCTCTTGTGCAGACCCCAGCAGTACAGACACCCCCTCCCCCCATCAGTAAAGATGCCCCCCTTACCTTTCAGACCTCAGAACAGAGCGGCAGATACACACAGCGGTGTGTCTCTCGAGCGCGGGCTCCTCCTCCTCCTCTGTGGATGTAAACATAGAGGAGGCAGAGGGGGCGGCGGCTTCCTTCCGCTCCGCTGAGGGACACAGCCGCAGCGTGAGCCTAAGGCACAGGGCAGCGGGCGGGCGATGTCAGTGTGGCCGCTGCGCTACCCACGGGTGTCACCCCTCTGGTGGGTGTCACCCGGGTGCGGCCCGCCCCCCCCCGCACCTGGCTAGCAACGCTAGTGTCACGCTGCGGATGACACGGCAGCCGCACTCTTTTATCAGAAAGTATGGGGGGTGTAGATATGGCGCTGTTCTGATGAAAATTGGTTGATGAATCAGCCTGATATGTGATTTCAAAAAAATATATGTGATATTAAAAATAATAAACAATTAAAATAAGTTTGGCTCTGCCGGGTGTTTGCTTTCCGGGCAATGGGTGATAGTGGTAAAGGTGATTATTTGAAACGTGTGCAGTTTTAGAGGTGTTACTTCAAAATTACATTAATAGTGAAAATTGGTGATTTTTGATGGCGTCCTGGCCGGGTGTTTGTTAAAAAATTTGGTGATGGATGTCTACAATGAGGTTTTAGAATGTTATCTGTGCCTTTTAAGAGGAGCACTCTGAATACATTGAAAGAAATAGATGAAATTGGTAAGTAAAAGACCAGTTTTAGGAGAGGCTCGGCTGGGTGTTTGCTAATTTATGAAAGGATTCTTTGAAGTTTTGTTAAAACCCACTTTAATTGTGTTTAAGTTGGTGTAGTGCCTCGTGATGTTAAGAGAGGGTTTTGGTGTCAATAGGGCAATGGTACCTATTGTGGGTTTTAACAAAACTTCAAAGAATCCTTTCATAAATTAGCAAACACCCGGCCGAGCCTCTCCTAAAACTGGTCTTTTACTTACCAATTTCATCTATTTCTTTCAATGTATTCAGAGTGCTCCTCTTAAAAGGCACAGATAACATTCTAAAACCTCATTGTAGACATCCAGCACCAAATTTTTTAACAAACACCCGGCCAAGACGCCATCAAAAATCACCAACCAATTTCCAATTTTCACTATTAATGTAATTTTGAAGTAACACCTCTAAAACTGCACACGTTTCAAATAATCACCTTTACCACTATCACCCATTGCCCAGAAAGCAAACACCCGGCAGAGCCAAACTTATTTTAATTGTTTATTATTTTTAATATCACATATATTTTATATATTTTTTTTTAAATCACATATCAGGCTGATTCATCAACCAATTTTCATCAGAACAGCGCCATATCTACACCCCCCATACTTTCTTCATATTTCTTGCTCCACCTACCTAGAAGGCAGCAATAAGTAGAGGCAGCAGTTCTGTCTACTGTGTATGGTTTGATTTTCTTTGCGCGGAGATACCCCATCCCTTTTCAGCACTCCTTTATCAAGCTGGTTTGTGGGACTCAAGGGCTTCATTATAAGGTGTACACAAGGGGAGAGGCCAATATAAGCATTAGACATGTGCACACTGCAATATTTTGTTTCGGAATTTCGGTTTTGTCTGAAAAATACATTTATTTAGTTTCTCCCGAAATTCGTTTTTTATTTTGTTTGTTTAGTTAAAAAATGCATTTGTCTGAAAATCCGAATTAAGGTCAAATCCGTCAATTGAAAGCTTATGGTGTCTGTCGGATGTTCTAAGAAGATTTGATGAAGCAGCTAAACTGTACTGTCAGGTCACCTGAATCTAGGTGACAGATGCATACCATTGGGGTCAGGAGTGCACCGCTAAGGTAGTGAACCCTATGGCTGACTGCTGCGGATGGAACTCTGGGTGGTTAAAGAAGGCAGGTCCACTGGAGCACAAACAGGGATCCCACAGGGAACTAGAGCCTAAGATTCCCCAGGGCGCGGAGTCTAAGATCCAGCAGGTGTTCACCAGAGCCTCTAGTGGTGAGGATGAACTGGGCTGCTACTGGATCCAGGTCACGGCCCCCAGAGGCCCCCAGCTCACGCTCACAGTAGGCTATAGAGGATAGAGGGAAAGCAACAGGTCAGGATACAAGAGATAGTGAGGGGATAAGCCAAAGGTCGGGGAATCTAGCAGACATGGATAAACAAAGGACACGCCAAGGTCACAAGCAGACAGGGATAGTTGAGAACAAGCCAAGATCGGTAAAACAGAGACAGACATAGCACACGGCAAGCAGGAACCCAAACACACAATAGCTTAACAAACAACGTTGATCAGCATGGCTGGCTTGCAGTGCACAGGTTAATATAGTGTTCCCTGATAGGGCCTGGGGTGGAGCCATGCTTAGAGGAGAGATTACTAAAGCAGCCAGGTGAGAGTGGCTGGCCTCTTAATCTGAGCACACAGAGAGGTAAGCTGAGAGACAAACATTACTACGTAACCATGACATGTATGACGCTGCAATCATACATTTCCGGTCTAATGCTACGCCCACAAGCTATAGTAGAATTCTAATGTATGACTAGGACTAATTATATTTATTAATTATTATTACTAGTCAACTAACATTAGAATTCTTCCATATCCTATGGGCGGAGCATTTGACCGTAAATGTCCGCTCGTGGCGATCGTATGTTTTTAGCTGCTTCGTCGAATCTTCATGTCTCTATAATGTCGAATCTTTTCTCTCTATGTCAAATAATCTTGGACTAATAGAGTTAGGTTAGGCACAATCGACCGCGGGTTCGATAGACACAGATCGCTATTGTCACCGTAATGTTAAATCTTCTATCTATATCGAACTGTTGTCGCAACTATACGAAAATAATGCATTTTTTATTTTGAATCTTTCGGATTCTGCGCGTTCGTTATCGTTTTGTTAAAATGAACGTGAAAATCCCAGAATAATCGGACAAAAATGCATTCGGACGAAAACGATTGCACATGTCTAAAAAACATCTCATAATAGTAAATGGCGCAGAGAAGTTAAATATATATAGCATAAAAAAATGTCTCTATATCTTGGGCAAATTGACAAGAAAGGATAATAGTGGTGATGCAAAATATAGGTGAAGGTAATTAAAAACAAATTAAATGACATAATATGAAACCTAATGAACAACATGATTACAGTGGAACCTTGGATTACGAGCATAAACCGTTCCAGGAGAATGCTTGTAATCCAAAGCACTCGCATATCAAAGCGAGTTTCCCCATAGAAGTCAGTGGAAACTAAAATATTTTGTTCTGCATTAACTTCTATGGCATGCAATACCGCATGTGGCCAGAGGTGGGGGCCGTCAAAGAGCCTCGGAAACACTCGGAAAGGCCCGGGGACAGCTCGGCTGAACTCGGAAAGGCTCGGGAACAGAGTATTTCTGAGTATTTCCAAACGGCTCCGCTCGGCACCGGCGCCCCCGCACCTCAGGCCAAACGTGGTAATGCACACCGCTGTGGCTTGAATCCTGCTCGTGTTGAGAGACACTCGCAAACCAGTCAAAAAAAACTGTGCTTGTATTGCGAAACGCTCGTTAATCGCGTTACTCGCAATCCGAGGTTTCACTGTATTAAGCAAATTCCGTAATTAAGTAAAAAATAATAATAAATGAATGTCAATAAGAGTAATTAATATAAAGCGATCACTTTATGAATCAATGGGTAATGCGTGAATCTAAAATGGCATTATAGTATATGTTGAAGCAAATAAACCACAAGAATAAATGGGAATAGGGAGAGGAAAAAAGAGGAAGGGAATAAAGGGGTAACTATTTAACACACAATTAATACATTTAAATTAATTGTTCCCATATGATGGCAGCCCTGAGTGTTGGATTCCTTCTATCCTCCTTAGACTTTCTATGGATTTTTAATGAAATTTTAATGAATATATTTTCCATTTAGACTGTCATGTATAAACCATTATATGCCACTTTAACCCTGTTGGATAATCTGTTCTGGTTACTTGTGCCTTTACTTGTTTTGTTAGAACCTGTCACTTGCCTGTGCTATCAAACAAGGGGCTTCTTGTACTGTAAATGCAATAAAAAGTTAAATGAGAAGAAAATGTTAAAACATTTAAATTATAATATAATAATAATAAAAAAAAGAAAATTTAAAAGCACCCCTGTTGCTCCATGCACATACAAAAATGCAATTCCACACACATGTGTAATCATCAATTGTGCCACAGGTATCAGTGTGAAGGTTGCAGTGGGATTAACAATTTGAATACTTTTTGTAGCGTTGGGATAGGTAGTGTGTGGTACGTAGTCTGTGTTTTTTTTTTTTTTTGGCAAGGCAGCAGGCATTATGATTGGCGATGGAATAATAAGGGACTTTGGGGAATTTTACCCCTTACTCATTTATGTGGCGGGGCCTAACTGGGGTGTCCCTTATTATAAAAGCAATTGTTCCGCCCAAAAAATTTTTTATATTAAAACACATACTGCAGCTGCTGGCTTTTAATAAATGGACACTTACCTGTCCTAGAGTCCAGCGATGTCGGCACCCGCAGCTGATGTTTCCATCAGCTGTCAGGTGCTGCTGCCGCTATTGCGGGTAAGGGTACCCGACAGTGTAGCCTTTCGGCTTCACGCCAGGAACCCTACTGCGTATGCGCGAGGCTTGCTCCTCTCTCCTACTGGCCCGGTGGCCGGGGGAGAGGAGGACGGAGCCCTGCGGTGACGTCACGGGCCGCGGTCCGGACTCCCGGAAGTGGGAAAGGACACCTGTCAAAGAGAGGTATCCTGTCCCCCCTCCCCCCCCCGAAAGGTGCCAATTGTGGCACCGAAGGGGGGAGGAATCTGATTAGCGGAAGTTCCACTTTTGGGTGGAACTCCCCTTTAAAGGGGCTTCCAGATTCCAATAAACTTCCTGCCCACAGACCCCACAACCACCATCCAGAGTCGTGGGGAAAAGACCCTTGTACTCATCAAAATCTGAACAAGATGCTCTGTAAGGGGGGACCATGCACCCCTCCCAATGTTTAGGGCATGCCTTGTATGGTTTAGGAGCTGCATGAATAGCCCCCCCTTCTTTTCTGGACAGCAAGGCTGTAGGCTCGAATTAAGGGTTTCCTGAGGGGCCTTACACATTATTATTTTTTGCCTGAGGTACCCCCTTCACATCCATACCAGACTCAAAGGGTCTGGAATTCATTTTGAGGGGACTGTACACATTATTTTTTAGAATATTTTGCTGCAGGATGTGCTACAACAAAAGTGACATTTACAAATAAAAAAAAAACTCCAGAAAAAAACTTTGTTGCCCATCCCAAAAAAAAAAATACAATACATAACAGACCCCTATGAGTTTGCTATGTACTTTGGGGGACTTTGGGGTTCTGTGTGCCATTTTTCCTTAAGCAAAAATGAGTAATAATCAGTTAAAGCGACGCAGTGTATATCTCATGACCTCTCAGTAGCCTCCACTGACAGGGATGATAGGCACATAGTTATCCCTTTCATCGCGCCTGATGTTAACCCCTTTCCAGCCAGTGGCATTAGTACAGTGACGGTGCATATTTTTTAGCACTGATCACTTTATAAGACCCCTTTCACACTGAGGCCGCCCCCTGGTCACGGTAAAATGCCGCTTGTTTTAGCGGCACTTTACCGGCGCTGCAGCACCACTTTTCAGGCAGTAGCGGGGCATTTTTAACCCCAAGCAAAGGGTTAAAAGCGCCCATGTTGCGGCCCTGCCAAATCGCTTTAAAGGGGCTATGGCAGCGCTGCCCATTCATTTCAATGGGCAGGGTGATTTGTCCGTCGTAAAATTGTCAGTCTACTTTTGTTTATAGCGCAAAAAATAACCGCAGAGGTGATCAAATACCACCAAATCAAATCTTTGTTTGTGGGGAAAAAAATTACAAAAATGTTATTTTGGCACAGTGATGCACGACCGTGTACTTGTCAGTTAAAATAACCCAGTGCTGTATCGCAAAAAATGGCCTGGTCATGAGGGGGGTAAATCTTCAGAAAGGCCAAGTAGTTAAATAACTGCTCATTTAAAAATGATCTTTATTAACTTTTTTTGCATTGATACATGTGCCCCAGGGCAAAACCCAGACCCCCATACCCTTTGAATGCCCAATAACTCGTATATAAGCCTTCCAAATGGGCACTTTTCCCATTTCATTTTTTTCTAATTCGAAAGGTCTAGAGTGAACTAAACTGGGGGGGGGGGGGGGGGTGTGTTTAGCCCATCTCTAGCTGCTACTATGTATGAAGTTACTGGCAATATCACAGGCTGATGTATGATTACTGTAGGTCAGTATTACTGCACAGGCAAATGGTGCTGTCTTCAGTTATCCAGACCTGTTTGCCATAAAGCCTCAAAGGCTAAAAGCTAATTGGGCCTGCCTAATACCGTAACATTGTCACAACCTGAAATCTGCTTTTTTTTTGTTGTTGTTTCCTCCTCAGACACTATGCACTCATCTTCCCAGCAGAGTTGCGTTCACTACCTCCTGGCAATGTCTGCCTACACCTGGAGGAAGCTGAGGGAGAGAGCAACGTGACCATATCATTACATATAGATGGAAAGACCAGCACTGTCTTAGACAGGACATTCCAGCAGTGCTCCATATTCACCTGTATTCCTGTGCAGGTAGAGTACTTCTACTACTATCTTACCGTATGACTTTCCTTTATAAAATGGAAACGATCAATATTTTATATAATATTTATTACTTGTTTAGTTGCCTCATGCATATATAAGCCCTGCAATTATTCAGACTTTGCCTACTGCAGAAGGTCACCATTTACACAATGGAATGTTTTGTCTGTAAAAGCATAAACAATTGCGAAATTTTCTACAGCTACAATGTACATTAGGGTTGCACCGATACCAATACTAGTATTGGTATCGATGCCAAAACGGAGCATTTGCATGAGTACTAGCCTAATCCGATACCTGGGCAGTCAGGGACGATCGGTGTGGGGAGTTACAAGCACCTATCTCCATGTATAGATTTCAATAAAGCAGCTGACAGCCGCTTCTCCTCCTCTCCTCTCACGGTTTTCAGCTGCTTTATTGAAATCTATACAAGGAGATCGGTGCTTGTAACTCCCCCCACCACCGCACCAATCATCCCTGACTGTCCCCTGTGTCCTCCTCCAGTCCCCCTCAGTGTCCTCCTCCAGTCTGACTCTTGTGTCCTTCTCCATGCTCCTGATGTCCCCCTCCATGTCCTCCTCTGCTCCCTCTCCGTGCTTCAACGCCTCCTCCATGTCCTCCTCTGCTTCCCCTCCATGCTCCTGATCTCCCCCTCCATGTCCCCCTCCGCACTTCTCCACCTCCTCCATGTCCTACTCCGCTCCCTCTCCACGCTTCTCCGCCTCCTCCATGTCCTCCTCCAGTCCCCCTCAGTGTCCTCCTCCAGTCCCACTCTTGTGTCCTCCTCCATGCTCCTGATATCCCCTTCCATGTCCTCCTCCGCTCCCTCTCCACGCTTCTCCGCCTCCTCCATGTCCTCCTCCGCTCCCCCTCCATGCTCTTGATGTCCTCCTCCGCTCCCCCTCCGCACTTCTCCACCTCCCCCATGTCCTCCTCCGCTCCCTCTCCACGCTTCTCCGCCTCCTAAATGTCCTCCTCTGCTTCCCCTCCATGCTCCTCCACCTCCTCCTGTGCTCCTCCGGTCCCCCCTGCCCCAGATCTTTCAGGATGGAGAGTGGAGGAAGGAGACGGTAAATCTGTCATTTACCATCTCCTTCCTTTTCTGAATGAACAGTCAGTGATCACTGACTGTCCATTCATAACTGAGCATCGTAAACTTTACGATGCCTAAGTTTATAAATGGAAAGGAGCCTCTGTCTCCTGTCCATTCATCTTTAGTGCAGCTGAAGCTGCATAGAAAGGGACTGGGGAATCTCTGTCCTCATTCTCTTTCCCTGTCTAAAGGGGTGATGTCAGGGGTCTAAAAAATAAATAAATAAGTACTCGGTCTTAAAAAAGTGGTATTGGTTCAACCCTAATAGATGTGAAAAGCCTGTACAAGAGTAAAGCTGGCCATCGATAGATCGAAGCTCTGCCAGTCCTGTAGTAATATCAGTTTAAAAGATTAGGTGTATTTTTTTTTTTTTGCTCTAGATAGTATGGTGGAAGTTTAGACCCACTGTCAAATTTTTTGTTTTGTTTCGCTTGTTTCTTTGTTGTCCGTATCAAGGATGGAAAAGGACCTGGGGGTCCTAGTAGATGATAGGCTCAGAAATGGCATGCAATGCCAAGCTGCTGCTAACAAAGCAAACAGAATATTGGCATGCATTAAAAAGGGCATCAACTCCAGAGATAAAGCAATAATTCTCCCGCTCTACAAGACTCTGGTCCGGCCGCACCTAGAGTATGCTGTTCAGTTCTGGGCACCAGTCCTCGGGAAGGATGTACTGGAAATGGAGCGAGTCCAGAGAAGGGCAACAAAACGAATAAAGGGTCTGGAGGATATTAGTTATGAGGAAAGGTTGCGAGCACTGAACTTATTCTCTCTGGAGAAGAGACGCTTGAGAGGGGATATGATTTAAATTTACAAATATCATACTGGTGACCCCACAGAAGGGATAAAACTTTTTTGCGGAAGGGCGTTAAACAACGTGGCCACTAAAATGAGAAGAAAAGAGATTTAACTTTAAACTACGTAGAGGGTTCTTTACTGTAAGAGCGGCAAGGATGTGGAATTCCCTTCCACAGGCGGTGGTCTCAGCAGGGAGCAGCGATAGTTTAAAAAACTATTAGATAAGCACCTCAATGACCACAACATACAGGGATATACAATGTAATACTGACATATAATCACACACATAGGTTGGACTTGATGGACTTGTATCTTTTTTCAACCTTATCCTACTATGTAAATGTCTGTACCCTGGCAGTGATTCAGTATTTCTCTCTCTGGTGGTGCTGGGCAGCATGGCTCCCTCTCTCTCTTGTGGTGCTGGACAGTGTGGCTCTCTCTTGTGGCACCGGGCAGCGTGATTCTCTCTCTGGTGGTGCTGGAAATTGTGTCTCTCTCTCTGGTGGTGCTGAGCAGCGTGTCTCTCTCTGGTGACGCTGGGCAGTGTGGCTCTCTCTCTCTGGTGGCGCCATAGGTAGTGTGTCTCTCTCTCTAGTGGTGCTGGCTCTCTCTGGTGGCAGTGTGTCGCTCTCTCTGGTGATGCTGTGCAGCAGCGTGGCTCTCTCTCTCTCTCTGGTGGCACTGGGCAGCGTGGCTCTATCTCTGGCTTCCGCCCAGCACAATGCTCTTTCTTTGCCCTGTAGCCCTCAGCTTTTTTACAAGTCCCATGATGCTCTCCTCTTCTAGTCTTCTTTGATTGGCCCTCCGTTGTGGCCAATAGGGAAGGAACAGAGCGGGCAGGAAGCTGGGCGGGGAACCTAGTGAGAGCCACCATCTCTTCTCCCTGACAGGGAGGGCCCCACATCCCCATAGCGATGCCACTGTGCTGAATGTAAAAATACTCTGATTAAAAAGTGTTCCTTTCATTTATTTGAGCAGTGTGTATGTAAAATATACCCAGAAGCTAAGGGCAACAATAGTAAACTATTAAAATAGGAATACTTGCCTAATAATCCTTGCTTCTGGTCTAGATTAGCAACAGTTCTTCAATAGGGACATGTGGTCTTGGCTCTTTTCTCTCTCTTTCTCTCTCTACTTCCTTCCTCCTGGGGTTTCAAACCCAACAACCCAGAAACAGGAAGTGTTATACTTAATTAATTGTTTGATAAGCAGCTCAGATACAGGACTAATTGTGAGGAGGCTGGTGTGTGCTTAGTGAATTTAAATGCAATATGCTCATGTTTAACAAGCCTAAATTATTAATATTCACATAAATGGGAGAGCTATAAATTCTTTCTGAATATAGGCTCACAATTTGGGCACATCCTCACTAATTAGTGACTTCTCTTTTGCACTGCAGATTAGTGATGAGCCGAACACCCCCGGGTTCGGTTCGCACCAGAACCCGCGAACGGACCGAAAGTTCGAACGAACATTAGAACCCTATTAAATACAATGGATGCGAACGTTCGAATTCTAAAGTGCTAATTATAACAACTATTATGCATGTTATTGTCATAAATAGGGTTTGGGAACCCGGGTTGTGCACCAGGGGACATGTATCAATGCAAAAAGAAGTTTTAAAAACGGTCGTTTTTCGGGAGCAGTCATTTTAATGATGCATAAAGTGAAAAAAAAAAAGTCAAATATTCCTTTAAATATCGTACCTGGGGGGTGTCTAAAGTATGCCTGTGAAGTGCCACGTGTTTCCCGTGTTTAGAACTGTCCCTGCACAAAATGACACTTCTAAAGGAAAAAAAAGCCATTTAAAACTGCTTGCGGCTTTAATGTAATGTCTGGTCCCGGTAATATGGATGAAATTCTTTAAGAAAAATGGCATAGCTACCCCATGACCCCCCCCCCCTACCCCAGCCCATTACCAGCCCCTTTGGGTCTTGTATGGATATTAAGGGGAACCCCGCACATAAAATAAAAAAGGCCCTATATACTCTGAACAGCCGTATACAGGCGGTGCATACAAGACAGGGACTGTAGGTTTGTTCTTATGTAGAATCTGTTTGTAATTTTGAACCGGTACATTGTTGAAGTGTAGCTCCAGCCCAAAAATCTATTTTTAAACTTTTTGGGAAACATAGGTAAGGGTTATCACCCCTGTAACATTTGTTTTGCTGTCTGTGCCCCTGTTCCGAACATTTCACCTCACTTTCCGTCCCAATGACAACTGTTTTTGAAATGTGGTGTTTTTCTTGAAACAAGGATTGCTGATAAAGCATCAGTACAGATGAGACCCCTTTCTCCCATATTTATTCTTACAGGAGAGAATTTTCCTTTCTAGGGGTAGATTTCCTCTCACTTCCTGTTGTCTTCTTTCGTTTGCAAGTAGGAGTCGTTTGTAAGTTGGATGTTTGAAAGTAGGGACCTGCCGTATATACTCTGCAGAAATAGGCCCCTTAGTTGTTGGTGTTGGCACAACACTGTAAGCACTCAGTTACTCTTGGTTGGTGCTGGAACGCCCTGCTGTCAACTATTATATCAGGAATTTTAATTACATATAATTGTTGAACAGTGGTAGTAAAAATTGGGGCTTTGATGGTGGTGCTGGTGCCACAACACTGTAAGCCCTCACAGTTACTCTTGGTGGGTGCAGCAATGGGCCCTGCTGTGAATTATTAGATCAAGAATTGTAATTACATGCCCCTTTTGAACAGGGGCTGAAAAATTGGGCCTTTCGTGGTGGTGGTGGTGGTGGCGTTGCCACAAGACTGTAAGCCCTCAGAGTTACTCTTGGTGGGTGCAGCAATGGACCCTGCTGTGAATTATTAGATCAAGAATTGTAATTGCATGCCCCTGTTGAACAGGGGCTGAAAAATTGGGCCTTAGGCACTGGTGGCACAACACTACAACCCCTCACAGATACTGTACTTGGAGCACAGCAATGAGCCCTGTTGCAAAGTATTGCTTCAAAAATTGTAATGACACGCCCCTGTTAAACAGGGGCTGAAAAATTGGGCCTTAGGCACTGGTGCCACAACACTCCAACCCCTCACAGATACTGTACTTGGAGCACAGCAATGAGCCCTATGGCAAATTATTGCTAAAAAAAATTTAATTACACGCCCCTGTAAAACAGGGGCTGAAAAATTGGGCCTTAGCCACTGGTGGCGGCACCCATAAACAAAAATGATCTTCCAAGCTATCATCATCAATCGTATCATTGAGGACTCGGAGGAGGAGGATAGCCAGTCAACATAACAGCACAGGCACTCAGCATCAGCATCAGTCTTGAAGGGATGTGACATGTTAAAATCAATTAGTCTGTTATATCAGCATCAGGTGTGTGGTAGCTGGTGGTGATCCAAGACTGGTTCATCTTGATGAAAGTCAGTCGATCAACCGAGTCGGTGGACAGGCGCACCCTGTGATCCGTGACAAATCCTCCAGCAGCACTGAATGTGCGTTCCGAAAGAACGCTGGATGCAGGACAGGCCAGTAGCTCAATTGCATACTGTGCAAGCTCTGGCCAGTGATCCATCCTCAAGACCCAGTAAGCCAGAGGATTTTCGGTGGGGAAGGTGTCCAAGTCTGACCTTGCCCCTAGATATTCCTGCACCATGTTTATCAGACGCTGGCGATGGTTGCTGGAACCGATCATACTTTGGGGCTGCGGACTAAAGAATTGTCTGAACGCATCGGTCAGACGGCCACCTTCCCCACCGCTCCTTCTTTGACTGGCCGAAGCCTCAGCAACTCGTTGTCCAGGACCAGGAGTTTGTAACCTCCCAGTCTCTGGGAACGCGTTGCACAGACCTTTCTGCAAGGCCTCCCGGAGTTGTCTCATCCTCTGCTCCCTCTGCGACGGTAACATAAGGTCCGCAACCTTACCCTTGTACCGTGGATCAAGGAGAGTGGCCAGCCAGTAATGGTCCCTCTCCTTGATCCGAAGAATACGAGGATCCTTCCGCAGACTTTGCAGGATCAGGGAGGCCATGCAGCGTAGGTTTGCTGAGGCATTCGCTCCGGAGTCCTCTGGGTCACTAAGGACGACATGATCCGCAGCCACCTCCTCCCAGCCACGTACAAGTCCACTGGTTTCTTGGGACTGTAAATCATCCCTAAAAGACTGCTGCTGATGATGCTGAGTGCCAGCCTCCACCTCCATGCTGACACAATCCTCCTCCTCCTCCTCCTCCTCCTCCTCCTCCTCTTCCTGTGCGATGGGTGGGACAGAAGGAACACTGTCTGGGTAAAGGGGGCCTTGAGAGGCAAGGAAGTCCTCCTCTTCCTGCCTCTGTTCTGCCTCAAGTGCCCTGTCCATTATTCCACGCAGCGTGTGCTCCAACAGGTGGACAAGAGGTACAGTGTCACTGATGCATGCACTGTCACTGCTCACCATCCTCGTGGCCTCCTCAAATGGTGCCAGGACAGTGCATGCATCCCTGATCATGCCCCACTGGCGTGGAGAAAAAAAACCAAGCTCCCCTGACCCTGTCCTGGTGCCGTAGTCGCACAGGTACTCATTGATGGCCCTCTGCTGCGTGTGCAGCCACTGCAGCATGGCCAACGTTGAGTTCCACCTGGTGGGCATGTCACATATAAGGCGGTTCTTGGGCAGGTTCAACTCCTTTTGCAGCTCAGCCAGGCGAGCACTGGCATTATAAGATCTGCGGAAATGCACACAGACTTTCCTGGCCTGCCTCAGGACATCCTGTAAGCCCGGGTACCTGCCCAAGAACCGCTGCACCACCAGGTTAAGGACGTGAGCCACACAGGGCACATGGGTCAGTTGTCCCTGTCGGAGGGCGGAGAGGAGGTTGGTGCCATTGTCGCAAACCACCATTCCTGGCTTAAGCTGGCGTGGCGTCAACCACCTCTCGGCCTGGCCCTGCAGAGCAGACAGGACCTCTGCCCCAGTGTGGCTTCTGTCCCCCAAACACACCAGCGCAAGCACGGCATGGCATCTTTTTGCCTGCGTACTTGCGTAGCCCCGTGAACGGCTACGGAGCACCGCTGGTTCATAGGACAAACCACAGGAAGAGGCCATGGAGGAAGAAGAAGAGGAGGGGGTGGAGGAGAGAGGTGTGTCACAACCAGTAGTAGCATTTTGGAGGCGTGGCGGTGGAACAACCTCCAACACTACTGCACCTTGTCCTGCATCCTTCCCAGCTGCCAAAAGAGTGACCCAATGGGCCGTGAAAGAAAGGTAACGTCCCTGTCCATGCCTGCTGGACCATGAGTCAGCGGTAATATGCACCTTACCGCTGACCGCCCTGTCCAGCGAGGCCAAGACATTGCCTTCCACATGCCGGTAGAGAGCCGGAATAGCCTTCCGTGAGAAAAAGTGGCGTTTGGGAACCTGCCACTGAGGAACCGCACATTGCACAAACTCACGGAAGGGGGCCGAGTCTACCAACTGAAAAGGCAGCAGTTGAAGCGCTAGCAATTTAGCCAAGCTAGCATTCAACCGCTGGGCATGTGGATGGCTGGGAGTGAACTTCTTTCGACGGTCCAGCAGCTGGGGCAGGGAAATTTGCCTGCTAGAATCGGACGTTGGTGTACTGCTAGCAGAGTGGCCGCAAGTACTTGGCTGTGACACACCTAATTCTACACCTTCATTCCTCTCAGTGCATGTTTCAGAGAGGACTGAAGTTATAGTGGGGTTGGAGATCCCAGCTGATGCGGTGCAAGGAGAGGTCCGCTTTGTTCTTTGGTGTGGGTCTTTGAGGTAGGCTTGCCAACGAGCTGCATGGCAGGTCAACATATGTCTGGTCAGGCATGTGGTACCCAAGCGGCTGATGTTTTGGCCACGCGATATACGCTTGAGACATATGTTGCAAACAGCAGCTGTGCGATCTGATGCACTAGCCTCAAAAAAGGCCCACACCAAAGAACTTTTTGAATGACGGGCAGAGGCAGCGCCCTGCACAGGCGGAGCTCTGCGGTGTGATTCCGTCGGTGTACTGCCCTTACGCTGGCCACCAAAGGGCATCCTGCCTCGTTGGAGATGTGCCTCCTCCTCATCCTCCTCCTCCTCCTCTCTCCTATTAGGCACCCACGTGGAGTCAGTGACCTCATCATCACCTCCCTCCTCATCACTGGAGGCAATCTGGCAGTATGCTGCAGCTGCTGGAACATGACTGCCAGATTGGTGTCCTTCTTGAGCATCCCCTCTGTCTGCTCTCACGCTACTGCCTTCCTCTAGCTGGGTTTCATCATCAGACCCTTCGAAACGCTGGGCATCCTCCTGGAGCATGTACCCAACACTGTGCTGAAACAGTTCGGGGGACTCCTCAGGAGGAGGACATGGTGGGTCTAGGGAAGGAGTGACTGATGATGAGTCTGACATTGATACCAGGGAAGAGGACGCTTTGGCAGCTGCTTTTCCAGTACCCTGAGCCTGGGTGAGAGAGGATGAGGAGGAGGAGGAGGGCTTGGTCATCCACTCTACCAAGTCTTCGGCATGATGTGGCTCAACATGTCCAGCTGCCGAAAAGAAGGACAAGCGTGTCCCATGGCCATGTGCTGATGACAATGCACCGCGTCCACGACCAGCACTGTTGCCCCCAGACACAGAGCCTGCTTGCCCTCTTTTATTGGCTCCTGACTGTCTGCCTCTCCTTGTTTGCCTTCCAGACATTCTAATAGATGGCCTGCAGGGAGATGGGAAAAAAGCAATAAGGGCTACCTTCAGGTGTCCTTCTCTGTCCCTTGAAACAAGGACTTTGACAGTGAAAGAAACTGACACACTCTCCCTACCTACAGTTTTCTGTCCCTAGAAAAAATGTTTTTTTTTAAGCACAATTTAGCACAAGGAGAATTACCTCACTGTCCTTCCAGGTCCCTGGAAACAAGGACTTTGACAGTGAAAGAAACTGACACACTCTCCCTACCTACAGTTTTCTGTCCCTAGAAAAAATGTTTTTTTTAAGCACAATTTAGCACAAGGAGAATTACCTCACTGTCCTTCCAGGTCCCTGGAAACAAGGACTTTGACAGTGAAAGAAACTGACACACTCTCCCTACCTACAGTTTTCTGTCCCTAGAAAAAATGTTTTTTTTAAGCACAATTTAGCACAAGGAGAATTACCTCACTGTCCTTCCAGGTCCCTGGAAACAAGGACTTTGACAGTGAAAGAAACTGACACACTCTCCCTACCTACAGTTTTCTGTCCCTAGAAAAAATGTTTTTTTTAAGCACAATTTAGCACAAGGAGAATTACCTCACTGTCCTTCCAGGTCCCTGGAAACAAGGACTTTGACAGTGAAAGAAACTGACACACTCTCCCTACCTACAGTTTTCTGTCCCTAGAAAAAATGTTTTTTTTAAGCACAATTTAGCACAAGGAGAATTACCTCACTGTCCTTCCAGGTCCCTGGAAACAAGGACTTTGACAGTGAAAGAAACTGACACACTCTCCCTACCTACAGTTTTCTGTCCCTAGAAAAAATGTTTTTTTTAAGCACAATTTAGAACAAGGAGAATTACCTCACTGTCCTTCCAGGTCCCTGGAAACAAGGACTTTGACAGTGAAAGAAACTGACACACTCTCCCTACCTACAGTTTTCTGTCCCTAGAAAAAATGTTTTTTTAAGCACAATTTAGCACAAGGAGAATTACCTCACTGTCCTTCCAGGTCCCTGGAAACAAGGACTTTGACAGTGAAAGAAACTGACACACTCTCCCTACCTACAGTTTTCTGTCCCTAGAAAAAATGTTTTTTTTAAGCACAATTTAGCACAAGGAGAATTACCTCACTGTCCTTCCAGGTCCCTGGAAACAAGGACTTTGACAGTGAAAGAAACTGACACACTCTCCCTACCTACAGTTTTCTTTCCCTAGAAAAAATGTTTTTTTTAAGCACAATTTAGCACAAGGAGAATTACCTCACTGTCCTTCCAGGTCCCTGGAAACAAGGACTTTGACAGTGAAAGAAACTGACACACTCTCCCTACCTACAGTTTTCTGTCCCTAGAAAAAATGTTTTTTTTAAGCACAATTTAGCACAAGGAGAATTACCTCACTGTCCTTCCAGGTCCCTGGAAACAAGGACTTTGACAGTGAAAGAAACTGACACACTCTCCCTACCTACAGTTTTCTGTCCCTAGAAAAAATGTTTTTTTTTAAGCACAATTTAGCACAAGGAGAATTACCTCACTGTCCTTCCAGGTCCCTGGAAACAAGGACTTTGACAGTGAAAGAAACTGACACACTCTCCCTACCTACAGTTTTCTGTCCCTAGAAAAAATGTTTTTTTTAAGCACAATATAGCACAAGGAGAATTCACTCACTGTCCTTCCAGGTCCCTGGAAACAAGGACTTTGACAGTGAAAGAAACTGACACACTCTCCCTACCTACAGTTTTCTGTCCCTAGAAAAAATGTTTTTTTTAAGCACAATTTAGCACAAGGAGAATTACCTCACTGTCCTTCCAGGTCCCTGGAAACAAGGACTTTGGCAGTGAAAGAAACTGACACACTCTCCCTACCTACAGTTTTCTGTCCCTAGAAAAAATGTTTTTTTAAGCACAATTTAGCACAAGGAGAATTACCTCACTGTCCTTCCAGGTCCCTGGAAACAAGGACTTTGACAGTGAAAGAAACTGACACACTCTCCCTACCTACAGTTTTCTGTCCCTAGAAAAAATGTTTTTTTTAAGCACAATTTAGCACAAGGAGAATTACCTCACTGTCCTTCCAGGTCCCTGGAAACAAGGACTTTGACAGTGAAAGAAACTGACACACTCTCCCTACCTACAGTTTTCTGTCCCTAGAAAAAATGTTTTTTTTAAGCACAATTTAGCACAAGGAGAATTACCTCACTGTCCTTCCAGGTCCCTGGAAACAAGGACTTTGACAGTGAAAGAAACTGACACACTCTCCCTACCTACAGTTTTCTGTCCCTAGAAAAAATGTTTTTTTTTAAGCACAATTTAGCACAAGGAGAATTACCTCACTGTCCTTCCAGGTCCCTGGAAACAAGGACTTTGACAGTGAAAGAAACTGACACACTCTCCCTACCTACAGTTTTCTGTCCCTAGAAAAAATGTTTTTTTTAAGCACAATTTAGCACAAGGAGAATTACCTCACTGTCCTTCCAGGTCCCTGGAAACAAGGACTTTGACAGTGAAAGAAACTGACACACTCTCCCTACCTACAGTTTTCTGTCCCTAGAAAAAATGTTTTTTTTTAAGCACAATTTAGCACAAGGAGAATTACCTCACTGTCCTTCCAGGTCCCTGGAAACAAGGACTTTGACAGTGAAAGAAACTGACACACTCTCCCTACCTACAGTTTTCTGTCCCTAGAAAAAATGTTTTTTTTAAGCACAATTTAGCACAAGGAGAATTACCTCACTGTCCTTCCAGGTCCCTGGAAACAAGGACTTTGACAGTGAAAGAAACTGACACACTCTCCCTACCTACAGTTTTCTGTCCCTAGAAAAAATGTTTTTTTTAAGCACAATTTAGCACAAGGAGAATTACCTCACTGTCCTTCCAGGTCCCTGGAAACAAGGACTTTGACAGTGAAAGAAACTGACACACTCTCCCTACCTACAGTTTTCTGTCCCTAGAAAAAATGTTTTTTTTAAGCACAATATGGCACAAGGAGAATTCACTCACTGTCCTTCCAGGTCCCTGGAAACAAGGACTTTGACAGTGAAAGAAACTGACACACTCTCCCTACCTACAGTTTTCTGTCCCTAGAAAAAATGTTTTTTTTAAGCACAATATAGCACAAGCACAAAACACACTGACACTCTCCCTACCTATCCTTCTCTTTCCCTAAACTAAAGGAATCCAGGTTAAGCAAGAAAGAAATAAAAGTCACTGTCCCTGCCTATGCTGCTCTATCCCTGCTCCGGAACACACTACACTAGGCCGCCGTGCTGGCGGCCTTTTATAGTGTGGGGCGTGTACTAAACCCCCTCAGCAATAATTGGCCACAGGCATCCTGCCTGTGGCCAATCATTGCTCTCCTCGCTGCCGGCGCTGTGATTGGCCAAGCATGCGGGGTCACAGTGCATGCTTGGCCAATCACAGCGCCTGGATGACACTGCGATGGCGTAGTGCATTGTGGGCCGTTCGCGTCACTCGAATTTGGCGCGAACGGCCCAAATCGTTCGATCTTCGTCGAACGATCGAACAGCCGATGTTCGAGTCGAACGTATGTTCGACTCGAACACCGAGCTCATCCCTACTGCAGATTACAGATCCTTCTTTAAGCGTTGATATAGAAGGCCAGATGTCAATTTCTATTCAGAATGCTGAAGAAACCATAAGAAATAGCACTAAAGTTATTGTGAAGAAGATTGAACATCGTAGCCTGGTTCAAACAGACAAGCCATTGTATAACCCAGGAGAGACAGGTAAGGAATACTTTGATTTGGGAAGAGTCTGATCTGTCTAACAAGTCAACAAAGACCAGTCATCACTGCCTTTTCCTCCATTATCTGTACTTTATGCCAACTAGCTAACACACCAGGATCAGCACCACTGCTCGTGCAGGTAAAAAAAAAAAAAATATACACACACATTATAAATTATCATCAATTATCATTATCAATCATCATAATTACATGTTCAAATTCTGCATACCAAGTGAAGATATAGCTACCTCTGCAAGAAGCTGAAAGGCTAAAGACAGCCAATCATTTAAAGGAGAAGTATGGTGTTGCACTGGTATGTTTACATTCCTTGTAATAGGAATACAAGTGACCCATTTTTTTTTTTTTAAAGGACAGTGTAATGCCACGTACACATGACGAGAAAAATTGCATTTTTTTATTATGGTCATTAAAAATGATCATGTGTGGGCTCCAGAGCATTTTTCACTAAGTGAAAAATGCCCATTAAAAATTTGGAACATGCTCTAATTTTTCTCGTCATGAAAAACGGCCGTGTGTAGGCTTTAACGGCGTGAAAAAAATGCGCATGCTCAGAAGCAAGTTATGAGACGGGAGCGCTCGTTCTGGTAAAACTAGCGTTCGTAATGGAGCTAGCACATTTGTCACGCTGTAACGGACTGAAAAGGGCAAATCGTCTCTCAACAAACTTTACTAACACGAGGATCAGCAAAAGCAGCCCAAAGAGTGGCGCCATCCAAATTAAACTTCCCCTTTATAGTGCCGTTGTACGCGTTGTACGTCACCGCGCTTTAATCAAGCATTTTTTTCCACGATAGTGTGCAGGCAAGGCAGGCTTGAGAAGAATCACGTCGAGAAAAACGCTGTTTTTTTCAATGACATTAAAAAACGGTCGTGAGTACGCGGCATGAAAATAAAAAATAAAAAGTAAAATAAATAAGAAAAAAAAAAGGATGCTGGCAGCGCTCATACGTCTATTTCCCAAAGACAACCTCTGGATCTGACGCTGAGCACGTGCACTTAACTTCTTTGGTTGACCATGGCGAGGCCTGTTCTGAGTGGAACCTGTCCTGTTAAACTGCTGTATGGTCTTTGTGCCACCGCACTGCAGCTCAGTTTCAGGGTCTTGGCAATCTTCTTATAGCCTAGGCCATCTTTATGTAGAGCAACAATTATTTTTTTCAGATCCTCAGAGAGTTCTTTGCCATGAGGTGCCATGTTGAACTTGCAGTGACCAGTATAAGAGAGTGAGAGCGATAAGACCAAATTTAACACACCTGCTCCCCATTCACACCTGAGACCTTGTAACACTAACAAGTCACATGACACCGGAGAGGGAAAATGGCTAATTGGGCCCAATTTGGACATTTGCACTTAGGGGTGTCCTCACTTTTGTTGCCAGTGGTTTAGACATTAATGGCTGTGTGTTAAGTTATTTTGAGGGGACAGCAAACTTACACTGTTATACAAGCTGTACACTCACTACTTTACATTGTAGCAAAGTGTCATTTCTTCAGGGTTGTCACATGAAAAGATAGAATAAAATATTTACAAAAATGTGAGGGGTGTACTCACTTTTGTGAGATACTGTAACCTGTTAACAGCACTATTCCACATACAGTTCAATACAGGGAGTCAAATTCGGCATATGGGAAAATCCAAGATGATGACCCCCCTAGGGTCGTGTTTAGACACATTGTTTACAGTCAGCTGGAATGCAGGTGGAGCGCTAACCGACGATTCCTATACAATACATGCTGATCCTTGTCTTTTTTGATGTAGGTGGAATACAACCTTATTTTTAAAAAATGATTTGAATTACTGCACCGTGAGTGTTTTTTTTCCTCTCCCTATCTATATGGCAAAACTGGAGCTTTGAATACGGTGTCTACATATATATTGAATGGATGACAGCAGCTGTTTGGAGTCATTCCTGTGACCGCATGTACGACATCTTGGATTTTCCTATATGCCTAATTTGACTCCCTGTAATTGGGTTCAATTAAGTCTGGTGAGTGCAATGTGCGTCTGCATGCGGGTGGGGAGGAACCTTTCCTACACTCACTGAGGACGTTATTCACCTGTGGGAACTATTTTTATGTATTTTTTTTATCATTTCAATGAAGATGTATTTATTTATTTGTTTATTCACTATGGTGCCATGTCATTTATGTGGTTCCTTTGTTTCTTTTCACGTTACAGGTGTTTTTTTTATACTTTACAACACATAGCTCTTGATTGTAGTTTATTTGTTTTTTGGTCATTGATTTGCTTGGGTTTGGAACCTATTGATTCCTATATTTTCTTTTACAAATGCATTTGAGTTACTGGGTAAAATTAACGTGTTTTTGAAATGTGCAATAAATTTACAGAAGCCGCTTTCAACTATCCAAGACCCGACCATGTTCCAAAAAAACAGTCTCTGATTAAAAAAAACACAGAATGTGAAACAAAAGTAAAACAAAACAAATAAAGCAATAGTAAACAAATAACCAGATACAGTTGGTTTTAGAGTAACTTGGTTTAAGAGCGTTTTGTAAGACAAGCATTTTTTAATACATTTTGACTTGATATACAAGCGATGTCTTGATATAAGAGTAGCGTCATGTCACACTCACAACTGAGTATAAAAGAGAAGAGAGGCACCTCTAAGTGTAGCAATATGGTTACATTTAATGAAGGAACAACATTTAGCAACATATTGCTACACTTATGCCGCGTACACACGACCATTTTTCTCGTCGGGGAAAATTACATTTTTTTCTCTTTGACGAGAAAAACGACCGTGTGTGGGCTTTTCATAATTTTTCCCGACGAGAAAAACTGCATGAATCACGACGAGAAAAATTAGAACATGCTCTAATTTTTCTCGTCGTGATTCACGGCATTTTTTTCCGCGGCAGTTTTCCCATAGGGAAACACTGCCGGGGAGCCTACACACGGTCGTTTTTCTCGACCAAGAGAAAAAATGTCAGGAAAAACGGCCGTGTGTAGGGGAACAAGCCGTTCCTCGTTTTTCCCGTCGATTTTCTTGACAGTATTTTCACCGTCGAGAAAATCGATAGTGTGTACACGGCATTAGGGGTGCCTCTCTTCTCTTTTATAGTCTGTAGCTCCTGCTGGATTTTGCTTCTAATTCCTTTGTGGAGGCTTCCATTTGTGGATGGACATTTTATAGTTGCACATTCTATCACATTGCTATAAATCTTTTTATATGGACTATAAACTGAAGGACCTATGAATAAATGGTTGTGGAACGAATCATTTGAGTTTCCAATATTTCTTATGAGGAAATTTGCTTTGATATACAAGTGCTTTGGATTACAAGCATGTTTCCGGAACAAATTATGCTCGCAATCCAAGGTTTTACTGTACATTAAAGAACACAAATACAAAAAAACACTAATTTAAATCAACTACATACACTCCCCAAATAAAGAAAGAAAAGGAAAACTTTCTTCACATCACTAATATTCCCAATTACACCAGTTGCGCTAACAATAAACCGTGCCTGAATCGGTATAATAAATATCTACAGTGCAATGAAGTGATAACAGTGCAACCGAAAAAAAAACATAAAAATTGATACTAAAGTGCAATAATTGATCATACAATTAGATGTGCAAATATTGATACCAAATATAAAAAAGAACTAAAAAAGTAAAAGAAAAGAAAAAAAAAAAAATATATATATATATATGGATTAATAAAAAATTGTCCAAGTGATTAATATAAAGTCCCAATCTTCGATGAAAAATAGCAAATAATATGAAGAATATTGCGTGAAGACATATGAAGATTGTTCCACCACCACCAAGATGTTTAGAAGAGGATGTTATCTCAGGGGACACACCAAATAAGTTAAATACCCTTACCAGAGAAGGTGGACCTCCTGTATTAGCAAGGTCATATGGGCTGGCAGATATAGCCCTCTGCATCGAAGGATATCTCTGATGCAGGTTACACACAGCTCCTACCGTCTCACTTGTTCTCTCTCCACCGAACATCCGGGTCACAGGAACGAGAATCCTTCCCTCTGAAGAAAGGGACTCACTCCGCGGCTCGAGCTCAGCGTATGGGGAGACAAGAAAGGAGTACTCCAGATAGTGCGTTTTATCCTTTACTTGTTTATTCCATAAAAATGCAGGTCACAAAAGTCCATACAAAAGTTTCAAATATAAAAAAGCCGGCAATAGAAAATACGACACCCGTGCTTCCGGGGTCACGTGAGATGCGGTGGGGTCAATGCGTGACTCCACCCTGACATGTTTCGTTAAAACGAAAGTTTTTAAAGGGCACGGGTGACGCACTGAACGTCCACCATATATAGTCTCAAAGAGGCAACCAAGCCTCGATCTCGTGTGGCGGTCATAATATTAAAAATTAACCAAGCCTCTCTATGGAGTGAATGATCTCAAGGCGGGGCAGGGCCAGGGAACCCACCTCCTCCCGCGTCTAAAAAGATGACAAAACTGCACCAGTAGTGTACACTATTTACACGAGTAGCGGATTGCTAATGTTGGTGCCTCTTATCTTTGTCAGAACCTATCAGATGTGTTCTTTTTATTATCAGATGTGTTCTTTTCATTATCAGATGTGTTCTTTTCATTATCAGATGTGTTCTTTTCATTATCAGATGTGTTCTTTTCATTATCAGATGACAGCTGTAGGCCACTCTATATTCTTATTCTTATTTTTTTTTTTCATTCTGATTGCTTTTTCTTATATTTTTTTCTATCAACAGTGCATATCAGAGTTGTTTCACTCGATGCAAATTTTCAACCTGCACAAAGTTTGGTAAGATGAAAGGGCATGCATGGGCCATATATCAATGTGTCTTTACCGAAAAAAAATGTTATTGTCTCAAAGCCACCAGCCAGTTTCAAACATGAAGACTGCAGTTGCCATGTTGAGAAGAATTAACATTGGCAGGAGAAGTACACCAGCAAAGCAGCCTTTTTTTAGAGTGAAATAGAAACTGGCTTGGGTTGAATGTCTAATGCCGCGTACACACGACCGTTTTTAATGTCATTGAAAAAAACGAAGTTTTTCTCGACGTGATTCTTCTCAAGCCTGCCTTGCCTACACATGATCATGAAAAAAATGCTAGAGCAAAGCGCGGTGACGTACGAAATGTACGACAACACTATAAAGGGGAAGTTCCATTCTGATGGCGCCACCCTTTGGGCTGCTTTTGCTGATCCTCGTGTTAGTAAAGTTTGGTGAGAGACGATTCGCGCTTTTCAGCCTCGTGCTTTTCAGTCCATTACAGCGTGACGAATGTGCTATCTCCATTACGAACACTAGTTTTACCAGAACAAGCGCTCCCGTCTCTTACTTGATTCTGAGCATGCGCATTTTTTTTCACATAGTTAAAGCCTACACACGGCCGTTTTTCATGCTGAGAAAAACGACGACGTGAAAAACGACGAGAACAATTAGCGCATGTTCCAAATTTTTAATGGCCATTTTTCACATCATGAACAATGCTCTGGAGCCCACACACGATCATTTTTAATGACCAAATAAAAAAATTGCATTTTTCTCGTCATGAAAAACAGTCGTGTGTACGCGGAATAATTAATGGGTTGCGGCAGTTTTATGTATAGAACATTGAAGCAGATTTCCAACAGGTTGGACCTGGTGACCTGAACTGTCTGCTGGTATAGAAGAAAAGGGAAGCCCAAAGGCTAACGCTGCGCTAGAAACAAGTGTGTAATAATTAAATCGCAATATAAATGACAAAAAAGCTGCCAGCATCAAAAAGTCCAGTACAAAAACTTAAACCAAAATATATGCAAAAGTGGATGCAAAGTCCATAGGTGACTATGTAACAATATCCATCCAGGCATATAACATGTAACAATATCCATCCAGGCATATATTCAAGTTGTAGGAAGAAAATTGTGACAAAATCTTCACACAAAAACAAAGTGCGTCCAGCTTGACACCCAAGGTCAGGGTGGCCGGTGGTGAGGTCTCCCAGAGGGAGCAGGAGTAAGCAGTTCCAGCTTTTCTGCTCTTTATGCTGTGTCTGGTGCAGATACAGCATAGAAAAATGAGCAAATTGCTCTTAATTAACAAATTGGCTTATGTCCCCTTTGTTAATTAGGAACAGGGTTTGCTCTGTTTTCTCAGTTTAGAATAGGTGCAGCCTTTATGCCTGTACTATTTGTAAATTCCCCCAATGTTTAGAACCTGCAGAGTTTATTTTAGATATATTCAGTGGCAGCTGTTTTTTTTTGGGGGGGGGGGCGGCAAACAACCCCCCAGGCCACTGGTGGAGCAGCAATAGCACAACTGCCACCTACCCCCCACAGCGCAGCAGGGTACTAACACCCCACCACCACCCACTGTCCTTACTCTGGATGTGGACGGTGAGAGCAGCGGTCGGAGCTGATGCGGCCAACTTCCAGCATCTTCTCCTGGAGTCCTCTCCACGGTGCCTCTCCTCTGATCCACCTGGCGCTAGGCGTCCAAAAGCATCGCCTAAACTTTTGGCCAATCGGGAAACAGGTTTCATACTTGCTTCCCAATTGGCCGGCAGGAGGATAAGGGTTGCAACAGCAAATATTCATTCTCTGTTGCAACACACCTGGGTGGAATCCGGACACATCCAGCCCACCCTATTTCGAAGCCTATTAGAGCCTCTGGCTCTAATCAGGTGCTTAAAAAAAACCTGCCCGCTGTAATTCATGTGCCCAGTGCCCTAAAAGTGGCCAGACACATGAATAGGGGCGGCTGCGGCAGCTGTGGATAGATTCATGCTATCCACTGCATATAATGGGGGTCATGGAGAGAATGGGCAGCGGTGCCCAGGCGCCCCCCTAATGGACGGGCCGCCAATAGATATGTTTCTAAAGCTGACAAAAACAAACAAATTTTGTCCTTCCTTATTTAGGTTTATACAACTCCTCCATCATTTAGGCTCAATTCACATCTAGGGTTTTTTGGGCAATTTTCTGCTCTAATGCCTCGTACACACGGCCGGTTTTCCCGATGAGAAAACTCCCATGATTTCTTTTGGCCGTGAAAACCGGTCGTGTGTACGCTCCATAGCAGTTTTCCCGACGACAAAACTGGCTGATAAAAATAGAGAACCAGCTCTCTTTTTTCTCGTCGGGATTCCCGTTGGTCTTTTTCCCATCCCGAGCACCGCTCGTATGTTTGCTTTTCAGAGGGGGGAAAAAAAACGTGCATGCTCAGAATCGAGTATGAGATGGGAGCGATTATTCTGGTAAAACTAGCTTTCGTAATGGAGATAGCGCATTAGTCACGCTGTAACGGACTGAAAAACATGAAGACTGAAAAGCGCGAATCGTCTTTTACCAAACTTTTATTCAAACCGTTTGAATTGAACTTCCCCTTTATAGTGCCGTCGTACATGTTTTACGTCATTGCGCTTTGGTCGGGCGGGATTTGGCCTGAACGTCTGTATGCAAAGCAAGCTTGACAAGAATCCCGTCAGGAAAAACGTCGTTTTTTTTTTCCTGCCGAGAAAACCGGTCATGTGTACGAGGCATAAGCCCCAGCTCTAAAAACTTCTAACATGACAAATCCCATTCATGTCAATGACCCCTGTTCACATCTGAGTGTTCTGTCGCCCTAAGCAAAACACCCGACGCTCATAAAAGTACACAAGCTTCTTTTTTGGCAGATTACAGGATTTTACTGCTTTTCATTGGTGACTTCAAAACGCCTGTAAATTAACGCTGCAAAAATGCCGGCAAAAACACCCGAAAAACGTCTGTAAAATACCAACGCCTAGATATGAACTGAGCCTTAAACTTTATTCCTGTAGCTGACATTTTTGCAGCAATTTAACTATTTAGCCACTTAAGGACCGGAAGGATTTGCCCCCTTAATGAGCAGGCCATTTTTTGCGAAACGGCACTGCATCGCTTTAACTAATGCCGCGTACACACGATCGTGATTCATGGCGGTGAAAACACCGCCGTGAATCACGACAGGAAAAACGAGGGAACAGCTTGTTCCCCCACACACGGCCGTTTTTCCCGTCATTTTTTCTCTTGGCGAGAAAAACGACTGTGTGTAGGCTCCGCGGCAGTGTTTCCTATGGGAAAACTGCAGCGGAAAAAAATGACAGGAATCATGACGAGAAAAATTAGAGCATGTTCTAATTTTTCTCGTCGTGATTAATGACGTTTTTCCCGTCGGGGAAAAATGACAAAAAGCACACAGACGATCGTTTTTCTCGTCAAAAGGAAAAAATGCAATTTTTCCCGACGGGAAAAATGATCGTGTGTACGCAGCATAACAATTGCATAGTTGTGCGATGCTGTACTCAAACAAAATTGTTGTCCTTTTTTTCCACAAATACAACTTTCTTTTGGTGGTATTTTATCACCTTTTTATTGTTTGCGCTATAAACAAAAAAAAAGAGTGAAAATTAAAAAAAAAAAAAAAAAAATACGATATATTTTACTTTTTGCTATAATACATTTCCAAAAAAAAAAAGAAATTCATCAGTTTAGGCTAATATGTATTCCTCTACATATTTTTAGTAAAAAAAAAAATCGGAATAAGCGTATATTGATTGGTTTGCGCAACAGTTATCGCATCTACAAAATAGGGGATAGATTTATGGCATTTTTATTTGTTTTTTACTAGTAATGGTGGCAATCAGCGATTTTTAGCGGGACTGCGACATTGCAGTGGACAAATCGGACACTTGTGACACTTTTTTTTTTACATTTATACAGCTATCAGTGCTAAAAAAAATTGCATTGATTACTGTGTAAATGTCACTGGAAGGGAAGGAGTTACCAAAAGAGGGCGATCTAGGGGTTAAATGTGTTCCCTGGGAGGTGTTTCTAACTGTGGGGGATGGGACTGCCTGGAGGAGGAGACCGACCGCTGCTCCTAATCATTAGGAACAGCAGATCTGTCTTTCCTCCCCTGACAGAACAGAGATCTGTCTATTTACATTGACAAATCTCAGTTCTGTCTCTGTCAGGAGCGATCACGTGTGGCCGGCGGAATCGCGTGTGCCCCCTCGAGCTCTGAAAGTGGCCGACGTACAGTAAGTGGTTAAAAAATACCTGGGACTCCAGGTTTCAAGAGAGAGAAATGTTTTGTTTTGGCCAGAACAACAAATCCTTGACAAGTAAATGGGAAAATCAGATTTTTGGTTGGTCTGCAAGAACCATTACTCCTTCAAACACTTATCAAAGTGAAATTCCAGAGCCTCTGTAGTTATTAGACTATGGAGCATAACTGGGTGCCGGTGTATGAAGTATTGGATTAGTGGGATTGAAAAGAAAATGATAAGCTTAGTTTTTTTTTTTTATTATAACTAACTAGGTGGTAATCGATTCTTCATCTGCCCCCCACCATCTATAAAGCCCTGTACACACGATCGGTTTTACCAATGAAAACAGTCCGATGGACTTTTTTCATCGGACAAACCGATCGTGTATGGGCCCCATCGGTCTTTTTTCCATTGGTGTTAAAAAATAGAACCTGTTTTAAATTTATCCGCTGGTAAAAAAAACGATAGCAAATTACTATCGTCTGTGGGGAACTCCATCGGATAAAAAACCCACGCAAGCTCAGTTTTAAGTTGACGCATGCTCAGAAGCATTGAACTTTATTTTTCTTGGCTCATCGTAGTGTTTTAAGTCACCGTGTTTGGGACGTTCAGTTTTTTGACTGATGGTGTGTAGGCAAGACTGATGGAAGTCAGCTTCATCGGATTTCCGATGGAAAAATCCATCGGTTTAAAATCCATAGGAAATCCGATCGTGTGTACAGGGCTTCAGGGTGAGAACTGAGCCATCAAACACCGCTGATTGCTCAGTTCTCTCCACCGCTCTGAGCAGAGAGCTAGTGACAGTGTAATTTACCGCTCTCTGCTCTGCACCCCTCCCGTGCTCTTTGGAGCACTGGCTTGTGGAGGGAGTGGCCGGCTCAGACTCACTGAGGGGCTGAGCCGGGTGCCCATCCAGGCTCCTCGGTGGATCCCGACCATATGGTCTCCATTAGGGATGAGCTCGGTGTTCGAGTCGAACATACATTCGACTCGAACATCGGCTGTTCGATCGTTCGACGAAGATCGAACGATTGAGGCCGTTCGAGCCAAATTCGAGTGATGCGAACGGCCCACAATGCACTACGCCATCGCAGTGCAATCCAGGCGCTGTGATTGGCCAAGCATGCAGTGTGACCCCGCATGCTTGGCCAATCACAGCGCCGGCAGCGAGGAGAGCCATAATTGGCCACAGGCAGGTTGCCTGTGGCCAATTATAGCTCAGGGGGATTTAGTACACACCCCACACTGTAAAAGGCTGCCAGCGCGGCGGCCTTGTGTAGTGTGTTCCGGTTCAGGGAGAGAGAAGGATAGGCAGGGACAGTGTCCGTGCTATTTGTTCATTTAACTTGTGTGCAGGGAGAGAGAAGGATAGGCAGGGACAATGTCAGTGATATTCTTTGCTAAACCTTGTGTGCAGGGAGAGAGAAGGATAGGCAGGGGACAGTGTCAGTGTCATTTTTGCTAGGCCTCCTGCACAGTATACACCTGAAGCTAGCCCTTATTGCTGTGTTTTCCTGTTGTGTAACACAGGCAGGCATCTGCAGCACTTACAGCGGGCGTAGTGTGCTTCCTGCAAAATATACACCTGAAGCTAGCCCTTATTGCTGTGTATTCCTGTTGTGTAACACAGGCAGGCATCTACAGCACTTACAGCGGGCGTAGTGTGCCTCCTACACAGTATACACCTGAAGCTAGCCCTTATTGCTCGTGGTTTTTTTCTTTTGTGTTACACTAACAGGCATCTGCAGCACTTACAGCGGGCGTAGTGTGCTTCCTGCAAAATATACACCTGAAGCTAGCCCTTATTGCTGTGTTTTCCTGTTGTGTAACACAGGCAGGCATCTGCAGCACTTACAGCGGGCGTAGTGTGCCTCCTGCACAGTATACACCTGAAGCCAGAGGCGTAGCGGGGGCGGGGGGGCGTCGCACCGGGCGCAATATTTGGGGGGGGCGAATTCCCGCAGTTTGTGTCACTTTTCTCAAGGCCCGTTAAATTCCATTTACTGCGTCACGGCCGTGCCCGGCCGCCATCTTGCGGCAGCTGGCGCCCTGTGATTGGGCGAATGTGGTCATGTGCTCCGGCATGGCTGGCTAGTCCTTGAACGCGGGCGGCGCATGCGCGAAGGCCTGCCCGCGCTACTGTACTTTAAGCCGCCGTCTTCTCCTCCACCCTTCCTCCCTGACCGGATCTGGAAGTGGTGTAGTGCTTTCATCTGGGACTCGGGAAGTGGAAGTAACGCGGCAGTGTCTCGATTGATGGACAACAAAAAATGGAGGTGAGTGAGGCAGGGAGCCATCTCAGATGGATGGAGCAGACGCCGTGCCCGGTCAGCAGCAGTTAGGGAGAGGAGAGTCGAGTCACGCCACCACCATGTGTTAATGCATGCATGCCTACGGGCCTAAGTACAGACAGACAGACAGTTACATGCCAAAAGCCCCCTCCAAGCCCCCCCCCTTCAGGAATCGGATTAATGATTTACTGAGCTTCATGACAGTATCTCTCAGAGCTTTCAGCATGTAAGGGGTTAAATGATCAATCCTGCTAGGTATTTGGCATGTCGAATGACCTGGGGAATGCATTATATAGCAGGATTAATCATTTAACCCCTTACAAAATGCTGAAAGCCCTGAGGTATGCAATATACTTAAGAATGTAAGGGGTTAAATGATAAATCCTGCTATATAATGCATTCCTCAGGTCATTCGACATGCCAAATACCTAGCAGGATTGATCATTTAACCCCTTACATGCTGAAAGCTCTGAGAGATACTGTCATGAAGCTCAGTAAATCATTAATCCGATTCCTGAGGGAGGGGCTTGGAGGGGGCTTTTGGCATGTAATTGAGGTGTTTACTCGCAGACATGGAAGGTAAAAAATATTCTCATGGTGCAGTATGTTAACTCAAATAAATGTATTATAAGAATTATTGCACTTACAAGCGTGATGTTGGTATATCAGCAAAACAGCAATCATATATGCGGTCATGTAAGGAGCTGCGGCGTCTCCATTAACCTCTCTCTACTCCCTATCGTCAATCCACTGTCTGGAAAGAAAAAACGTGATGATGTCACCAGGGCTCCACCCGTCATCACGTTTTTCCTTTCCAGACAGTGGATTGACGATAGGGAGTAGAGAGAAGTTAATGGAGACGCCGCAGCTCCTTACATGACCGCATATGTGATTGCTGTTTCGCTGATATACCAACATCACGCTTGTAAGTGCAATAATTCTTATAATACATTTATTTGAGTTAACATACTGCACCATGAGAATATTTTTTACCTTCCATGTCCGCGAGTAACACCTCAATTACACTTTGCTGTTTCCGGATACCACTTGAGTCTTAGGGAGACAGTTAAATTCCCTATACTTGGTGAGACTGTGTGACAGTCCCGGCCTTTCTGGTAAGCAGGCTACTTCTTAATTGGGTGTCGAGCTATTTGCACAGCCACGGTAGCTGATGTGAAGATTTGTGTCACTTATCTATTTTTCACTCATTTGGATGCCAAGCATTGCATAGAATCTTATGAACTTCATTGTGATTGGGACTCTGCATTTGTTTTCTTTTTTTTCACCCGCTGAATTTTTCACCACTCATAATTCCTTAATTCCTTTATTTTAATTTTGCATAGACCTACATGTACTTTATTAGATTGAGATTCTGCAATAGTTTTCCTTTCACACTGTTTTTTTCACTCGTTGATATTTTTTTCATCTCATTTGTTTATGCTATTGGTATCTTGCCCAGATATATCAATTTTATGTGATTAGGATTCTGCAATATTTTTCCTCCTTCACTAATTTTTATGTCTTAATTTCATTCAATTGAAAATTACTTAGACTCATATGAATTTAAGAAATTGGAGACTCTGCATTAGTTTTCCTTTTCACCAATTTTTCACATTACACCTATTGACATTCATTTATTTATTCATTTAGCGCTGCACCTCATTTTACATATTTCAGTGTAGGTGTAAGGTCGGTGTGTCAGTGTGTGTGTGTCAGTGTGTGTGTGTGTCAGTGTGTCAGTGTGTGTGTGTGTGTGTCAGTGCGTGTGTGTGTCAGTGTGGGTCAGTGTAGGTGTCAGTGTGTGGGTCAGTGTAGGTGTCAGTGTGTGGGTCAGTGTAGGTGTCAGTAGGTGGGTCAGTGTAGGTATCAGTAGGTGGGTCAGTGTAGGTGTCAGTAGGTGGGTCAGTGTAACAGTCACATAGGTCAGGTGTGCAAGGTAGTGGTGTGGGGGTTAGTGGTCGTGTGTAGTGTAGTGGAAAGTCCGCAGGTTGGGGGCACAAATTTCTTGCCTTGCCCCGGGCGCTGACAACCCATGCTACGCCACTGCCTGAAGCTACCCCTTATTGCTGGTTTTCCCATCTCCCTGCAGGCCATTAGAATGTCTGGAAGGCAAACAAGGAGAGGCAGACAGTCAGGAGCCAATAAAAGAGGGCAAGCAGGCTCTGTGTCTAGAGACAACAGTGCTGGTCGTGGACGCGGTGCATCGTCATCAGCACGTGGCCATGGGACACGCTTGTCCTTATTTTCGGCAGCTGGACGTGTTGAGCCGCATCATGCCGAAGACTTGGTAGAGTGGGTGACCAAGCCCTCCTCATCCTCCTCATCCTCTCTCACCCAGGCTCAGGGTACTGGCAAAGCAGCTGCCAAAGCGTCCTCTTCCCTGGTATCAATGTCATCATCAGTCACTCCTTCCCTAGACCCACCGTGTCCTCTTGAGGAGTCCCCCGAACTGTTTGAGCACAGTGTTGGGTACATGCTCCAGGAGGATGCCCAGCGTTTCGAAGGGTCTGATGATGATACCCAGTAGAGGAAGGCAGTAGTGTGAGAGCAGAGAGAGGGGATGCTCAAGAAGGACAACAATCTGGCAGTCATGTTCCAGCAGCTGCAGCATACTGCCAGATTGGCTCCAGTGATGAGGAGGGAGGGGGTGATGAGGTCACTGACTCCACGTGGGTGCCTGATAGGAGAGAGGAGGAGGATGAGGAGGAGGCACATCTCCAACGAGGCAGGATGCCCTCCGGGGGCCAGCGTAATGGCAGCACACTGACTGAATCACAACGCAGAGCTCCGCCTGTGCAGGGCGCTGCCTCTGCCCATTATTCCAAAAGTTCTTTGGTGTGGACCTTTTTTGAGTCAAGTGCATCAGATCGCACTGCTGCTATTTGCAACATATGTCTGAAGCTTATCTCGCGGGGCCAAAACATCAGCCGCTTGGACACCACATGCTTGACCAGACATATGTTGACCTGCCATGCAGCTCGTTGGCAAGCGTATCTTAAAGACCCACACCAAAGAACAAAGCGGACCTCTCCTTGCTCCTCATCAGCTGGGATCTCCAACCCCACTGTACCTTCAGTTCTCTCTGAAACCTGCACTGAGAGGAATGAAGGTGTAGAATTAGGTGTGTCACAGCCAAGTACTTGCGGGCACTCTGCTAGCAGTACACAGACGTCCGATTCTAGCAGGCAAACTTCCCTGCCCCAGCAGCTGGACCGTCGAAAGAAGTTCACTCCCAGCCATCCACATGCCCAGCGGTTGAATGCTAGCTTGGCTAAATTGCTAGCAATTCAACTGCTGCCTTTTCAGTTGGTAGACTCGGCCCCCTTCCGTGAGTTTGTGCAATGTGTGGTTCCTCAGTGGCAGGTTCCCAAACGCCACTTTTTCTCACGGAAGGCGATTTCGGCTCTCTACCGGCATGTGGAAGGCAATGTCCATGCCTCGCTGGACAGGGCTGTCAGCGGTAAGGTGCATATTACTGCTGACTCATGGTCCAGCAGGCATGGACAGGACCTTACCTTTCTTTCACGGCCCATTGGGTCACTCTTTTGGCAGCTGGGAAGGATGCAGGACAAGGTGCAGTAGTGTTGGAGGTTGTTCCGCCGCCACGCCTCCAAAATGCTACTACTGGTTGTTGTGACACACCTCTCTCCTCCACCCCCTCCTCTTCTTCTTCCTCCATGGCCTCTTCCTGTGCTTTGTCCTCGGAACCAGCGGTGCTCCGTAGGCGTTCAAGGGGCTACGCAAGTACGCAGGCAAAAAGATGCCATGCCGTGCTTGCGCTGGTGTGTTTGGGGGACAGGAGCCACACTGGGGCAGAGGTTCTGTCTGCTCTGCAGGGGCAGGCCGAGAGGTGGTTGACGCCACGCCAGCTTAAGCCAGGAATGGTGGTTTGCGACAATGGCACCAACCTCCTCTCCGCCCTCCGAGGACAACTGACCCATGTGCCCTGTGTGGCTCACGTCCTTAACCTGGTGGTGCAGCGGTTCTTGGGCAGGTACCCGGGCTTACAGGATGTCCTGAGGCAGGCCAGGAAAGTCTGTGTGCATTTCCGCAGATCATATAATGCCAGTGCTCGGCTGGCTGAGCTGCAAAAGGATTTGAACCTGCCCAAGAACCTCCTTATATGTGACATGCCCACCAGGTGCAACTCAAAGTTGGCCATGCTGCAGCGGCTGCACACGCAGCAGAGGGCCATCAATGAGTACCTGTGCGACTACGGCACCAGGACAGGGTCAGGGGAGCTCGGGTTTTTTCACCACGCCAGTGGGGCATGATCAGGGATGCATGCACTGTCCTGGCACCATTTGAGGAGGCCACGAGGATGGTGAGCAGTGACAGTGCATGCATCAGTGACACTGTACCTCTTGTCCACCTGTTGGAGCATACGCTGGAGCATACGCTGCGTGGAATAATGGACAGGGCACTTGAGGCAGAACAGAGGCAGGAAGAGGAGGACTTCCTTGCCTCTCAAGGCCTCCTTTACCCAGACAGTGTTCCTTCTGTCCCACCCATCACACAGGACGAGGAGGAGGAGGATTGTGTCAGCATGGAGGTGGAGCATGGCACTCAGCATCAACAGCAGCAGTCTTTTAGGGATGATTTACAGTCCCAACACACCCGTGGACTTGTAAGTGGCTGGGAGGAGGTGGCTGCGGATCATGTCGTCCTTAGTGACCCAGAGGACTCCGGACCGAATGCCTCAGCTAACCTACGCTGCATGGCCTCCCTGATCCTGCAAAGTCTGCGGAAGGATCCTCGTATTCTTCGGATCAAGGAGAGGGACCATTACTGGCTGGCCACTCTCCTTGATCCACGGTACAAGGGTAAGGTTGCGGACCTTATGTTACCGTCGCAGAGGGAGCAGAGGATGAGACATCTCCGGGAGGCCTTGCAGAAAGGTCTGTGCAACGCGTTCCCAGAGACTGGGAGGTTACAAACTCCTGGTCCTGGACAACGAGTTGCTGAGGCTTCGGTCAGTAGCAGAAGGAGCGGTGGAGAAGGTGGCCGTCTGACCGATGCGTTCAGACAAGTTTTTAGTCCGCAGCCCCAAGGTCTGATATACATGGTGCAGGAATACCTAGGGGCAAGGTCAGACTTGGACACCTTTCCCACCGAAAATCCTCTGGCTTACTGGGTGTTGAGGATGGATCACTGGCCAGAGCTTGCACAGTATGCAATTGAGCTACTGGCCTGTCCTGCATCCAGCATTCTTTCGGAACGCACATTCAGTGCTGCTGGAGGCTTTGTCACGGATCACAGGGTGCTCCTGTCCACCGACTCGGTTGATCGACTGACCTTCATAAAGATGAACCAGTCTTGGATCATTACCAGCTACCAAGCACCTGAAGCTGATATAACAGAATAATTTATTTTCAAATGTCACATCCCTTCAAGACTGATGCTGAGTGACTGTCCTGTTATGTTGACTGACTATCCTCCTCCTCCTCAATGATCCGATTCTTGATGATAGCTTGGAAGAACTTTTTTGTTTCTGGGTGCCGCCACCAGTGGCTAAGGCCCAATTTTTCAGCCCCTGTTTAGCAGGGGCATGTAATTAAATTTTTTGATGCAATGCTTTGCAGCAGGGCTCATTCCTGCACTCCAACTAGAGTATCTGGGAGAGGTTGCAGTGTCGTGGCACCAGCACCAGTGCCTAAGGCCCAATTTTTCTGCCCCTGTTTAACAGGGGCGTGTAATTACAATTTTTGATGCAATACTTTGCAACAGGGCTCATTGCTGTGCTCCAAGTTCAGTATCTGTGAGGGGTTGCAGTGTTGTGGCACCAGTGCCTAAAGCCCAATTTTTCTGCCCCTGTTTAACAGGGGCGTGTAATTACAATTTTTGATGCAATACTTTGCAACAGGGCTCATTGCTGTGCTCCAAGTACAGTATCTGTGAGGGGTTGCAGTGTTGTGGCACCAGTGCCTAAGGCCCAATTTTTCTGCCCCTGTTTAACAGGGGGTATGTAATTACAATTCTTGATCTAATAATTCAGAGCAGGACTCATTCATGCGCCCACCAAGAGTAACTGTGAGGGCTTACAGTGTTGTGGCACCAGCACCACCACCAAAGGCCCAATTTTTCCTACCACTGTTCAACAATGGCATGTAAATACAATTCCTGATATAATAGTTCACAGCAAAGCGTTCCAGCACCCACCAAGTATAACTGTGAGGGCTCAGTGTTGTGGCAACACCAACATGTAAGGGGCAAATTTCAGCAAAGTATATACGGCAGGCCCCTACTTTCAAACATCCAACTTACAAACGACTCCTACTTGAAAACGGAAGGAGACAACAGGAAGTGAGAGGAAATCTACCCCTAGGAAGGGAAATTCTCTCCTGTAAGAGTTAATATGGGAAAAAGGTGTCTCCTCTCTACTGATGCTTTATCACCAATCCTTGTTTCAATAAAAACCACACTTTTCAAAAACATTTGTCATTGGGACGGAAAGTGAGGTGAAATGTTCTGAACAAGGGGCACAGACAGCAAAACAAATGTTACAGGGGTGATAACCTTTCCCTATGTTTTCCAAAAAGCTTAAAAATAGATTTTTTGGCTGGAGCTACACTTAAACAATGTACCTGTTCAAAATTACAAACAGATTCTACTTAGGAACAAACCTACAGTCCCTGTCTTGTTTGCACCGCCTGTATACGGCTGTTCAGAGTATATAGGACCTTTTTTATTTTGTGTGCGGGGTTCCCCTTAATATGCATACAAGACCCAAAGGGGCTAGTAATGGGCTGGGGTAGGGGGGGGGGCTGGTGGGGTAGCCATTCCATTTTTCTCAAAGATTTTCATCCATATTACCGGGACCAGACATGACATTAAAGCCGCAAGCAGTTTTAAATGGCTTTTTTTTCTTTAGAAATTTCATTTTGTGCAGGGACAGTTGTAAACACGGGAAACACATGGCACTTCACAGGCATACTTTAGACACCCCCCAGGTACGATATTTAAAGTAATATTTCACTTTTTTTTTCACTTTATGCATCATTAAAATGACTGCTCCCGAAAAACGGCCGTTTTTAAAACTTCGTTTTGCATTGATACATGTCCCCTGGTGCAGAACCCGGGTCCCCAAACCCTTTTTAGGACAATAACATGCATATTAGTCATTATAATTAGCACTTTAGATTTCGAACGTTCACGTCTATTGTATTTAATAGGGTTCTAATGTTCACGCGAGCTTTCGGTCCGTTCGAAGGTTCTGGTGCGAACCGAACCGGGGTGTGTTCGGCTCATCCCTAGTCTCCATCTTCCCCAAGCCTGGACAGGCTCAGCCAACAGCAGGCTTCAGCTATTTGCTGAAAACAAAACTGCAATTCCTGTGATCCACAGGAAAACAGCCAAACAAGCTTCAGCTGTCTGTCTTTCTCCTTTTAAAGTCATGAGCAGAACAGAAGAGGTTTTTTTATATCAGTCGTGAAATCCTATCAAGGCTCGAACAGACTTGACTTGACTTTTTAGTTTTTACGTTTTTTCTTAACCTAAAGTCCCGTACACACGGTCTGACTTTTTGCCAACAAACTTCATTTTGAGCAAGTTTGACAAAAAATCCGACCGTGTGTACGCTCCATCGGACAAACTTTTTTGGTTTTCATCGGACAAAAGTTCGGTCTGCAAACGGACAAACTTTTGGCCAACAAAAGTCTGATGGAGCAAAGTCCGACCGTGTGTACAGAAAACCATCGGACTTCTGTCCGATGGACAAAACAAATAATGTTAAAATCACCCAACAATAGCAGAAGTTGACCAAAGGGTGGCGGTAAAGAGCAGAAAAACCACGTGATGTTGGAAAAGTTTTGGGAAAGTTTGCAGAAAAGTCCTGTGGTGTGTATGCTATAGGTGTGCCCGGCCAACTCCGTTCGGACAAAAATCCACGGAAAAGTCTGATGGAAGTCCGACCATGTGTACAAGGCTTTAGACTAGCAAGCAGCTCTGACTGCATTTTAAACTCATCTGTTTAGTGTCAAAGTGGAATATGAAGTATACTTTGTATTACTATTTTGGATGTATTAAAGTTATTTTACAGGCTATTTTAATCTTTTTTAAACTTAATAATTAGATAGCATTGTGATTGTTTAATGCTGTAGTTGTTAAAAAGGGAGATGACAAAGGAGATGCGAGAGGAACATGTCTAATCATTAAAAATCTTATTTGTTTTTCAGATTCCAGTTGTTGAATTGAAGGTAATTTTAGTATTTTTTTTATGTAGACTTTAGGACAAGTTAACATATAATTTTTTCACTATGCAATTATTTCACAAGAAAATATGAGGATGTGCCTTGATACGATATGGGGTTTTGACTATGTAGTAAAGAAAATATAATTATACATTTCCATTAATGCTGTCAATGAAAAGAATATTAAATTCAACATGTGCTGCTGGTGAAGTCAGAAGTCTGCAGAAAGAATAAATAAAATGTCAGTATTTTGCCTAATTGGCAGCAGGGCCACTCCTGGGCACTGCCCAGGTACATGGTGGACCCACAATAATCTTGCATTACATCATACTTGCCAACTGTCCCGGATTTGCTCGGACAGTCATGCTTTTTACTAAACTGTCCTGATATGGTCGTGTCCCGGTACCTATACTGTGCCCTCCTGATCCCAGTATTGTGACCTTCTGATTCCCCCCTGTACTGTGCCCTTTGTGTTGACTAGATCAAAGATCTATGGAATGTTTTCCTTTTGTAAAATCGATTTTATTGAAATTACTAATAAATATACCGTATGTTTAATTCTATCAACTATTTATACTTTTTTTTTCTTGAAAGTAGGTGTGTAAATTTGGGCAAGCTCGTAGGGGCCCCAGTGCATTACTTTTCCCAGGGGCCCATGATTCTATTAAGAAGGCCCTGATTGGCAGAGAGTGTTTAGATTTGTGCCAGTCAACCCTTACCTCATCCTTCCCAAGTTCCCAATCTGGATTTACAAATGAAAGCCATATTTTTCGTTTTGGGGTTCATCTCCTTTGCCTGCTGATGCGGGGACTTGTAAGCTTTTTTTGTAGAAAATATACCCCTGGAAATCAGTTAGAACTGTGAAACTCAAGCTTATAATACAAAAATGCCTCAGCTGCAAACATAGGCATGCGCAAAGGGTGTCCCGGGTGTGCCTGGGCACACCCTTATCACCCTGTCTGATGCAGGCTCTCCCTGCTGAACCCCCGTGGAAGCTGAGGCTACAGAGAAAGGGACTGGGGAATCTCTGTCCTCAGTCTCTTTCACTGCTATTTCACCAAACATATATATATATATATATATATATATATAGACAGGGACAACTCACAGTCTCTTTAGGAAAGTACCATGTTTATTGCACAGGATATTTCCAACAGAAGAAAAAAAAGGACATCTTGCCATCAAACAAAAATAAACTTCTACTCTACCGAGCCTTACTGTATCCGTAGTCTGACCAGTCCTTTGGTTTTGGGTAGTAAGTGTCCTTATAACTGCACAAAGTTGTATCCAATAATCAGGCGTAAGCAGCCATGCTCCCATATGCCTCCTCACATGGAGACACACACTCTCTCTCTGAGAGCTGAGACCAGCTGCCTTAATCAAGGCCTGGAAGGAAACCAACCATCTGTGGCTCCATGTACCTGGGAGCCTGTCCCACCCAGAGCTCTATCTGGCTCCCAATAAAACCAGCCCCGGAACGAACATTACCAACACAGGATAAAGAACTATGTTTCTTTATCCTAAAGTCTTTGCTGGTATTATCTTAGATTGTAAATCTAAGCATCCGTGGAGGAACATATATCCCATCAATAACTTCTCCTGTCATTTTAACTTGTTTTACAAACACCCCGCTACATATCTCCCCCCTCTGCTCAAACTCGGGGGTTGAGCACCTTGGGCAAACAGACTGTAAACTTTGGAGAGGGCATCTGCGTTAGCTTGTTGGCTACCTGGCCTATGTTCTACTAGAAATTTCAAATTATGTACAGCCAAGAACCATCTTGTAACTCTTGCATTTTTCTCCTTATTTTGGACCATCCATTTGAGTGGGGCACCCTCACAACGGAGGGAGTTAATAACAGCCTGCACTTTAGGTAAGTGGCTCTTCCAGTCTGCACTAAAAATTACCACGTCATCTAAATACGCAGATGCATAGGCGTGGTGGGGTTTAAGGATGCGATCCATCATCCTCTGAAAAGTGGCTGGGGCCCCATGTAGGCCGAATGGCATCCTCTTATACTGCCAGTGCCCCTCAGGCGTGGAGAAGGCTGACTTCTCTTTTGCCCGTTCTGTAAGTGGTATTTGCCAATACCCCTTCGTAAGGTCCAGGGTGGTGATATATCGGCCTGTCCTAGACGCTCAAATAATTCAGTTACCCTGGGCATTGGATAAGCGGCAAATTTTGACACCTCATTTAACTTTCTGAAATCATTACAAAATCGGATGCTCCCATCCGGTTTGGGAATAAGGACGATTGGACTACACCACTCACTATGGGATTCTTCCATTACATCAAGCTCCAACATCTTCCTTATTTCCTCTGAGACTACTTGGCGTCGAGCCTCTGGGGTGCGATAAGGTTTTAAGTTAACTTTCACCTCTGGCTCGGTCACAATATCATGCTTTATTACTGAAGTTACCTCTGGAAGATCAGAGAAGAACTCCCTGTTTCTTAGCAGAAATTCCTTGGTCTCTTGTTTTTGGCTTATGGACACGGCCTCAGCGATCTCCACCGCCGGCAGGGTAGAAGGACCTGCGGTAGTCATCGCCAAGGGTGTTTGGACCATAAGGGATTCTCTTGTCCTTCCAGGGCTTCAATAGATTGATATGGTCGATTTGGTAGGGTTTCCTTTTTCCAGGCTGGTGTACTCTATAGTTAACTTCCCCCACCTGTTCTACGACCTCGTATGGCCCTTGCCATTTCGCCAGAAATTTACTCTCCACCGTAGGTACCAGCACAAGAACTCTGTCACCGGGGTTAAAGGTTCGGATCCTAGCTGACCGGTTATAGACTCTAGCTTGAGCCTGCTGAGCCTGTTGCAAGTGGGACTTAACAATGGGCATGACTTTACCAATCCGATCTTGCATCTGAGCAATATGTTCCACTACACTTTTGAGTGGGGTTGCCTCTTGTTCCCAGGTCTCTTTTGCTATATCTAATAAGCCCCTCGGGTGTCTGCCATACAGCAACTCGAAATGGGAAAAGCCAGTGGAGGCTTGGGGTACCTCCCGTACAGCAAACATGAGATAGGGCAAGAGGCAGTCCCAGTCCCTACCGTCTGCCGCGACCACTCGCTTTAACATTCCTTTCAGCGTTTTGTTGAACATTTCCACTAGACCATCTATTTGTGGGTGGTACACAGAAGTGCGTATGTGGTTAATTTTAAACAATTTACATAACTCTTTATTAATCTTTGACATGAAGGGTGTGCCCTGGTCTGTTAGCAGCTCCCAAAGAATACGACACGTGATAACATAAGAGAAAGCTCTTTAGCAACACTCTTAGCTGAGGGGTTCCTTAGCAGGATTGCCTCTGGGTACCGGGTGGCATAGTCCAAAGCAACCAGAAATATACTGGTGCCCCCTAGCCGACTTAACCAAGGGACCTACAATATCCATGGCAATCCTGTCAAAGGGCACCTCAATGATGGGTAAAGGTACCAATGGACTCCGGAAATGTGATACCGGAGCAGTGAGCTGACAAACTGGGCAGGATTCACAGTACACTTTCACCTCTTTGTGTAAACCTGGCCTATAAAACCATTGCAATATTCTTTCCTTAGTTTTAACCACCCCCAAATGTCCTCCAAGAACATGAGAATGTGCCAGGTCCAGTACCATGCATCTATGAGGTTGAGGTACTAGTAACTGTTCAAAACTCTCTCCTCGTACTTCATCGACTCTGTATAACAGGTCATTTTCCATAGCAAAATGTAGGAATATGGCCTCCTCCCCTTGCTCTTGGGGTACCCCATTTACCACGTTTACCTGTTCCCTTGCCCTAGCTAGAGTGGGATCCCTAAGCTGGGCTGTGCCAAACTTTTCGCTGGTCGTGGGTAGATCTGGCAGGTCTAACTCTGGATGGGGGTTCTCTGCGTCCCCTGCAAGGACCTCCAAGGGAAAATGGGCAGACTCTTTCTCTTCGTTCGGTTCCTCCAGCGGTTCTGGGCAGTAGGAATCCGATCCCACTGGGGGCCTTGCTCCCTTGGCGTTATTCCATAGATCCCAGAAAAAAGGGAAGTCTCGTCCCAGGACAGTGTTATACATGAGATTTGGGACTACTCCAACCTCATGGTCCATAGTGCCACAGGGAGACTCGATAGACACCATGGCCGTAGGGTAGCACTTGCTATCCCCATGAATACAAACCACGCCCATTAGCTGTCGCTGCAACTTTTGGGGGTTCACAAGGCTGGCATGTACTAAAGTTACTAAACTGCCAGAATCCAGCAAGGCAGTCATCTGGCAACCGTCCACTTTAATGACACAAATCTGTTTCTCAGTGCCGGCGGGCTGTTGTGGGGTGTCACCTGGTGTAGCAACAAAAGAGCCTTTCTGGGTCACACTGTAATCCATAGATTCTTGGTTTAGCAGACAACTGGCAGCCAGGTGCCCCGGTTCTTGGCAACGCCAGCACACTATAGGACCCCGGTCCTGGCGGGTCTCCCTTTGGTGATTGAGTCTCTTCACTCCTTGCGCCTCAGGAACCTCAATCGCATTTACTTCCTTCTTCCCCCACTTTAGGGCGGGTTGGTGGGCTTCTGTCTCTTGGAGAAGGATTCTGTGGGTACTGCACCCCTAAGAAAATCCTCAGTACACAAGTACCGCTCCACGAGGGCCACCAACTCATTGGCATTTTTAGGATCAGTTCTCCCGGCAAACCGCTGTATAGGGGTTGGAAGGGCTCTCACAAAGCGATCTACTACAACTCTCTCCAATACTTGAGCTGGGGTGGTGACCTCTAGCTGTTACCACATCCGTGTGAGGTGGATGAGGTCATACATCTGGGACCTTGCAGGTTGGTCCACCTTAAATTGCCAAGCATGGACGCACTGGGCTCTCACAGCCATCGTTACGCCAAGGCAGGCCAGAATCTCAGTTTTCAAAGTTTCGTATTGCTTGGCCTCAGCAGCATTTAGATCAAAATAGGCCTTCTGTGGATCCCCGGTCAAAAAGGGGGCAAGGACCTCAGCCCATTGGTCCTGGGGTAGCCCTTCACGCTCTGCCACCCTCTCAAAAACCGTGAGGGAAAACCTCCACATCATCCTCGGCCATCATTTTCTGTAATGCAGCCTGCACTCGCTTGCGTAGACCTGGAACATTATCCACACGTAAGAGCTTGTCAGTCAGGGACTCTACCTGAGTCTGTATGAGCTTATTGAACTCCTTCTGCTCCTGCATGGCCACTTGGGTAGCCGTTATCAACAAGCGGTTCGTTTCTTGTTGGTCTTTGCATGCTTGCACCAGCTGTTTGATTATTTCCTCCATTCTCTTAACAGTTTACTGGTACCAGTGAAATAACAAAAATATTTTCTTAGCGTACTGTCCCTTTAAGAGCGCTGGCTCTTATTTTTTATTTTTTTTAACAAAACAAAAAAAATGCAACTGCAAGAGGTACAGTGTCTGGGTCTTGTGCCCGCTTCAGGCCACTGGTATTATCTTAAATTGTAAATCTAAGCATTTGTGGAGGAACATATATCCCATCAATAACTTCTCCTGTCATTTTAACTTGTTTTACAGACACCCCGCTACAATATTTATATTTTTATATACAGTAATACCTTGGATTGCGAGCATAATTTGTTCCAGAAACATGCTTGTAATCCAAAGCACTTGTATATCAAAGCAAATTTTCCCATAAGAAATAATAGAAACTCAAATGATTTGTTCCACAACCATTTATTTATAAGTCCTTCAATTTATATTCCATATAAAAAAGATTATAGCAATGTGATAGGTTGTGTAACCATAAAATGTCCATCCACAAATGGAAGCCTCCACAAGGTGATTAGAAGCAAAATCCAGCCGGAGCTACAGAGTATAAAAGAGAATAGAGGCGCCTCTAAGTGTAGCAATATGGTTACATTTAATGAAGGTACAACATTTGGCAACTCACATGGTTGATGATTAAAAGAGGCACATCTAAGTATGCAGGCATCCTGGGTAAAGGTGTCCACATAGACCATCCCTGCACCACCGGCTTTCACCGCTGTCAGTCTGCAATCGTGACCGGGAAGACTACCCTGCAGTAGAGGGATCTGAAAGCGAGGCTTGAACCACTCGTGGAGGGCAGCGTGGAAGGGGTTGACGTCAATGACGGTGAGGAGGCTGGTCTATGTGGACAGCTTTAACCCGGGTGCCTGTATACTTAGATGTGCCTGTTTTATTCATCAACCATGTGAGTTGCTAAATGTTGTACCTTCATTAAATGTAACCATATTGCTACACTTAGAGGCGCCTCTCTTCTCTTTTATACTCAGTTGTGACATGACACTACTTGTAAATCAAGACATCGCTTGTATATCAAGTCAAAATTTATTTAAAAATGTTGCTTGTCTTGCAAAACGCTCTCAAACCAAGTTACTCTCAAACCAAGGTTTCTCTTACCGTCCATGGACTGACACAGCCTCTTAATATTTGACAAGTGGGTTTATGTCCCTGCTCGCAGGAGAGAACTAGGCAGAATGTTAGATGTTACAACATACATTCTAAAAACCAGAGCTGAACAGCCCCGCCCAGGGGGTGGTCCCTCCGGACATAACCCACCCACCTGCAGCCAGCAGCCCTCAGTTTTTTTCTGCCTAGCAGAGGAGAGGACGTGGCTCGCTTCGCAGCCAGTCTCTTGAGGAATTTTTTATTCCTTTTGGAATTTTATTATTTTATTTTTGAGATCTTCTATCAACTGTTGGCTGGGCAACAGGTTGGGTACATTGGATATCTTCGTAGTCTTCCCAGTCCGACCATCGAGCGTGCTGAATCCTCGCTCCGGCGTGCGACTTAGTTCACGACATGCCCCATGACTCCAGGGGTGGCCGGTGGGCTTTTATGCTCCGCGGTCTGCATAAGATTGAACAGTCCTGCTGTATCTTTCTCAGTGGACCGGGCCGACAGCTACTCACCAGCTACACACCAGTAGGTCCTTCCGGACCGGGTAAGTAGTATCTCCTGCCTCAGCAGGTGAGTACATGCTGTGTGTTCCTATGTGTGTGGGATTTTCCCTGTCTCCCCCTGTTGTTTTGGTACTCTGTCACCTTACTGGCGCTGTGCTGTCTGGGGGTGCCTGGGGGGTGACTCTGTCCCGGGGGGAGGCTCATGGGTATCTGCACTGGGGAATGTTTTTTTTTTGGGCCTGTGCGCCGTTCCGCGCCATGTTTTTCTGTGTCACTCTGTGTTTTACATTGCGTGCATGGTGGCCATCTTGCCGTGGTTCGCTATGGAGCAGTTACAATTGCGGCGGCCATTTTCTTGGAGCCGCGTGCGTTTTTCTACTGTTTGACCTCTATCGCTGCTGGAACGCCGCGGTTCTCCTCACATTTTCCTCACTGCTCATTCGCGCTGTACAGCGCAGCACAGGCAGCGAAACCGAGCGGTCCCCACTGGGTCGGTGAGTCCCCTGGGTAACCCCCCACAGCCAGCACAGCCAGAGGGTGGACTTTGTGTGTTTTTGTGACAAAAGTCTCAGAGAGTGGCGAGTTATGGAGTCTGGTTCACCTGCTTCCCCATTCATGTCAGAGGCAACAGGCAGTGCTCCAGCACCTGCAGTCCCTAAGGACCAGTTGTCGGCAGTCCTGGAATCATTTCTTGTCAGGATGGAAGCGGTGTGCGAGCGAACGGGAGCTATAAAGCGACCTCTCCTCACACAATCTTTAGTAGGGGAATGCTCTGTTTCAGATATGGGCCTAGCTACAGCTCAGGACCCTAGCTCTGAATTTTTGTATATTTTTTGACCAGGGCACTCCTTGTGAGGAAGACTCCTGGGTCAATAAATGACAGGACGCTTGGTAGTGAACTCATTGATGGTGAGGGACACTCTCAAGCTGGAGGCTGCAGCTGGAGAACCTTGGTTCATTTAAAGCTTTTATTTTACACCATTGGCTTAGTGCTGGCTCCTGCAGGGCGCAGCACGATTCTCCTCACCGCTTCCTCACTGTTGCCCCCCCCCCGGTCGGTGCAGCATGGTGGGGGGGCTTTATTAATTTATTTGTCTAGTCCCCGTGAGCTTTCTGTGTGATGTCTCAGAGGCAGCAACAGAGTCTCTGCACCTGTGGTTTCCCGCCATTTCCTGGGGAACGCTCTGACTCTGACAGGACCACGGTCTGAGGTATCAGAGGGTGTTTTTTACCTGCATGGTGTTTGCTTCGGCAGCATATATACGCAGGTTGGAACGATACAGAGATAAGCGCCATTGGCGCCATAGTTGAAACTTACCCAATAGGTTTATACTCAACACTGGATACATTCACAGTGTATGTATGTGTAATGGCTCTCTGTGTCTGCGTGGGTTTCTCCCACGTTCCAATGATGTGCACGCCTTCGGTGCCATACACAGTATAAACATACACAATATGTTTATACACGACTCTAAATACATTCACAGTATATGTATGTATTATACTCTCTGTGTCTGCGTGGGTTTCCTCCGGGTACTCCGGTTTCCTCCCACGCTCCAATGGTATTCGCGTTTTCGGCGCTGTGCACAGCATGACCATGTGCAATATGTTTATTCACATACTAACATACCTACACGGTATGTGTATGCAGTCTGCGTGGGTTTCCTCCCACACTCCAATGACGTGCACACCTTCAGTGCCATACTCAGTGTAAACATACTCAATATGTTTATACACGACACTAAATACATTCCCAGTATATGTATGTATTATACTCTCTGGGTCTGCGTGGGTTTCCTCCGGGTTCTCCGGTTTCCTCCCACGCTCCAACGGTATGCGCGCCTTCGGCGCTATGCACAACATAAACATGTTCAAAATGTTTATCACACACACTATCATACCTATACGGTATGTGTATGCAGTCTGCGTAGGGTTCCTCCGGGCACTCCGGTTTCTGCCCACGCTCCAATGGTGTGCGCGCTTTCGGCGCTAGGCACAGCATAAACATGTGCAATTTGTTTATTCACATACTAACATACCTACACTATTTAAGTATGCGGTCTGCGTGGCTTTCCTCCGGGTTCTCCGTTTTCCTCCCACTCCCCAATGATGTGCGCGCCTTCATCGCTTTGCACAGTATAAACGTGTTCTATATGTTTATCCACACATCCTAAACTACATGCACCGTATGTGGTTGTACTATGCTCTCTGTGGCTGAGGGGGGTTCCTCCCATGCTCCAATTGCGCGTTTTGACGTAATACACGGTATAAACTATGTGTTTGTACAATCAGCACTTATCAATGAAGTAACTGCTGGAGTGTCAGTCCCTTTTTTTGGGTAACACTCGACCCCCTCTATATTGAAGAGGCGTGCCGACTCTTCCTGGATGGGGACTGGGTTTGTCTCAGAGGTCCGTTTTGGTCCCTCAACGCACGTTATTCATTGTAGAGCATTGTCATAAGGATATGTATTTTTCCCCATGAAGTTTAATCCCTGGTATCAGGGGTAGCACTTTCCAGGCAAGGGGGTCACCGGCCCTTTGGTGGTGATCAGAAGCGATGGCTTGGACTGTGTTTGCCATGCTGTGGTCACTGTTACGCCCGTTTCTGGTGTCTCTGACGCTCAATGACTGGGCAAAGCTTTTGTACCAGGCAGTCGAGGAGCATCTGCTTCCTCTATCAGTCAACCAGCAGGTGCACTGCAACTGCTTTAGCCTCTAGGGTCTCTGTGTCCGGGGTGGTTTTGCGCCACCTGAAAAGGCTGATATACTGGTCCACTGACCGAGTTTCTAAGGAAGCTCTGACAGATTTGCCTTTCTTTGGCTAACAGTAGAGGCGCCCCGTAAGCTGGGACCTTCCTTCTCCAATATATTGCGGTGTTTCTTTGGGGTAGTCATACCCATACCGCTGCAGGACGGCTCTGTCGGCCGTTTACATTCCAGGGGAATGGTCCTTACATCCGGAGGTGTTTCATCTCCTTTGCCGGAGGTGGGGCACCGGATATGGTCCTTCTGGCCTCTCGACTCACTCGCAAGGTGTCGAGATTCATGGCCAGGTCCAGGGATCCCTGGGCAGACGCGTCAGACGCGTTGGTGGCCCCGTGGGGTCAGTATCGGCTGATTTGTGCCAATGCTCCACTGAAGTTGTTTCCTCGACTACTTCGCAGAGTGGAGGCCGTGGGGATTCCGGTGATCGTCATCGCTCCAGGTTGGCCTCGGCGTCCTTGGTACGCCGATCTTGTGCGCCTTGTGGCGGACATTCCATGGCGACTTCTGATGCGGGAGGACCTTCTGTCTGAAGGTCCCATACTTCATCCTGCTTTACAGTCGCTGGCTTTAACGGCATGACTATTGAAAGCCAGGCGCTGAGAGACCGAGGTCTCTCGGACTCGGTCATCTCGACCATGCTGAGGGCACGGAAATCTTCCTCCAGAAAGATCTATCACCGTACCTGGAAGGCTTGCATTGCTCTGTGTGAGGAGCTGGATTGGCGTCCACTAGGGATGAGCTCGGTGTTCGAGTCGAACATAGGTTCGACTCGAACATCGGCTGTTCGATCGTTCGTCGAATATCGAACGATTTGGGCCGTTCGCGCCAAATTCAAGTGACGCGAACGGCCCACAATGCTCTACGCCATCGCAGTGTCATCCAGGCGCTGTGATTGGCCAAGCATGCACTGTGACCCCGCATGCTTGGCCAATCACAGCGCCGGCAGCGAGGAAAGCAATGATTGGCCACAGGCAGGATGCCTGTGGCCAATTATTGCTGAGGGGGTTTAGTACACGCCCCACACTATAAAAGGCCGCCAGCGCGGCGGCCTTGTGTAGTGTGTTCCGGAGCAGGGAAAGAGAAGCATAGGCAGGGACAGTGTCATTTTTTTTTCTTTACTAATCCTGGATTCCTTGTGTTTAGGGAGAGAGAAGGATAGGTAGGGAGAGTGTCAGTGTGTTATTCTGTGCTAAACCTTGTTTGTAGGGACAGAGAAGGACAGTGAGGGAAAGTGCCAGTGTGCTATTCTGTGCTAAACCAATCTTGCTGAACCATATTTCAAATCCTTGAGTTTAGGGACAGAGAAGGACACTCAGGGAAAGTGTCAGTGTGCTATTCTGTGCTAAACCAATCTTGCTGAACCATATTTCAAATCCTTGAGTTTAGGGACAGAGAAGGACAATCGGGGAAAGTGTCAGTGTGCTATTCTGTGCTAAGCCAATCTTGCTGAACCATATTTCAAATCCTTGAGTTTAGGGACAGAGAAGGACACTCGGGGAAAGTGTCAGTGTGCTATTCTGTGCTAAACCAATCTTGCTGAACCATATTTCAAATCCTTGCATTTAGGGACAGAGAAGGACACTCAGGGAAAGTGTCAGTGTGCTATTCTGTGCTAAACCAATCTTGCTGAACCATATTTCAAATCCTTGAGTTTAGGGACAGAGAAGGACACTCAGGGAAAGTGTCAGTGTGCTATTCTGTGCTAAACCAATCTTGCTGAAACATATTGGAAATCCTTGAGTTTAGGGACAGAGAAGGACACTCGGGGAAAGTGTCAGTGTGCTATTCTGTGCTAAACCAATCTTGCTGAAGCATATTGCAAATCCTTGAGTTTAGGGACAGAGAAGGACACTCGGGGAAAGTGTCAGTGTGCTATTCTGTGCTAAACCAATCTTGCTGAACCATATTGCAAATCCTTGAGTTTAGGGACAGAGAAGGACACTCGGGGAAAGTGTCAGTGTGCTATTCTGTGCTAAACCAATCTTGCTGAACCATATTTCAAATCCTTGAGTTTAGGGACAGAGAAGGACACTCAGGGAAAGTGTCAGTGTGCTATTCTGTGCTAAACCAATCTTGCTGAAACATATTGGAAATCCTTGAGTTTAGGGACAGAGAAGGACACTCGGGGAAAGTGTCAGTGTGCTATTCTGTGCTAAACCAATCTTGCTGAAGCATATTGCAAATCCTTGAGTTTAGGGACAGAGAAGGACACTCGGGGAAAGTGTCAGTGTGCTATTCTGTGCTAAACCAATCTTGCTGAAGCATATTGCAAATCCTTGAGTTTAGGGACAGAGAAGGACACTCGGGGAAAGTGTCAGTGTGCTATTCTGTGCTAAACCAATCTTGCTGAACCATATTTCAAATCCTTGAGTTTAGGGACAGAGAAGGACACTTGGGGAAAGTGTCAGTGTGCTATTCTGTGCTAAACCAATCTTGCTGAACCATATTTCAAATCCTTGAGTTTAGGGACAGAGAAGGACACTCAGGGAAAGTGTCAGTGTGCTATTCTGTGCTAAACCAATCTTGCTGAAGCATATTGCAAATCCTTGTGTTTAGGGACAGAGAAGGATAGGCAGGGGACAGTGTCAGTGTCATTGTTGCTAAGCCTCCTGCACAGTATACAACTGAAGGTAGCCCTTATTGCTGTTTTTCCCATCTCCCTGCAGGCCATCCATTAAAATGTCTGGAAGGCAAACAAGGAGAGGCAGACAGTCAGGAGGCAATAAAAGAGGGCAAGCAGGCTCTGTGTCTGGGGGCAACAGTGCTGGTCGTGGACGCGGTGCATTGTCATCAGCACATGGCCATGGGACACGCTTGTCCTTCTTTTCGGCAGCTGGACATGTTGAGCCACATCATGCCGAAGACTTGGTAGAGTGGATGACCAAGCCCACCTCATCCTCCTCATCCTCTCTCACCCAGGCTCAAGGTACTGGCAAAGCAGCTGCCAAAGCGTCCTCTTCCCTGGTATCAATGTCATCATCAGTCAATCCTTCCCTAGACCCACCATGTCCTCCTCCTGAGGAGTCCCCCGAACTGTTTGAGCACAGTGTTGGGTACATGCTCCAGGAGGATGCCCAGCGTTTCGAAGGATCTGATGATGATACCCAGCTAGAGGAAGGCAGTAGCGTGAGAACAGAGAGAGGGGATGCTCAAGAAGGACACCAATCTGGCAGTCATGCTCCAGCAGCTGCAGCATACTGCCAGATTGGCTCCAGTGATGAGGAGGGAGGGGATGATGAGGTCACTGACTCCACGTGGGTGCCTAATAGGAGAGAGGAGGAGGAGGAGGAGGATGAGGAGGAGGCACATCTCCAACGAGGCAGGATGCCCTTGGGTGGCCAGCGTAAGGGCAGCACACCGACAGAATCACACCGCAGAGCTCCGCCTGTGCAGGGCGCTGCCTCTGCCCGTCATTTAAAAAGTTCTTTGGTGTGGGCCTTTTTTGAGGCGAGTGCATCAGATCGCACAGCTGCTGTTTGCAACATATGTCTCAAGCGTATATCGCGTGGCCAAAACATCAGCCGCTTGGGCACCACATGCTTGACCAGACATATGTTGACCTGCCATGCAGCTCGTTGGCAAGCCTACCTTAAAGACCCACACCAAAGAACAAAACGGACCTCTCCTTGCACCGCATCAGCTGGGATCTCCAACCCCACTATACCTTCAGTCCTCTCTGAAACCTGCACTGAGAGGAATGAAGGTGTAGAATTAGGTGTGTCACAGCCAAGTACTTGCGGCCACTCTGCTAGCAGTACACCGACGTCCGATTCTAGCAGGCAAATTTCCCTGCCCCAGCTGCTGGACCGTCAAAAGAAGTTCACTCCCAGCCATCCACATGCCCAGCGGTTGAATGCTAGCTTGGCTAAATTGCTAGCGCTTCAACTGCTGCCTTTTCAGTTGGTAGACTCGGCCCCCTTCCGTGAGTTTGTGCAATGTGCGGTTCCTCAGTGGCAGGTTCCCAAACGCCACTTTTTCTCACAGAAGGCGATTCCGGCTCTCTACCGGCATGTGGAAGGCAATGTCTTGGCCTCGCTGGACAGGGTGGTCAGCGGTAAGGTGCATATTACCGCTGACTCATGGTCCAGCAGGCATGGACAGGGACGTTACCTTTCTTTCACGGCCCATTGGGTCACTCTTTTGGCAGCTGGGAAGGATGAAGGACAAGGTGCAGTAGTGTTGGAGGTTGTTCCACCGCCACGCCTCCAAAATGCTACTACTGGTTGTGACACACCTCTCTCCTCCACCCCCTCCTCTTCTTCTTCCTCTATGGCCTCTTCCTGTGCTTTGTCCTCGGAACCAGCGGTGCTCCGTAGGCGTTCAAGGGGCTACGCAAGTATGCAGGCAAAAAGATGCCATGCCGTGCTTGCGCTGGTGTGTTTGGGGGACAGGAGCCACACTGGGGCAGAGGTCCTGTCTGCTCTGCAGGGGCAGGCCGAGAGGTGGTTGACGCCACGCCAGCTTAAGCCAGGAATGGTGGTTTGCGACAATGGCACCAACCTCCTCTCCGCCCTCCGACAGGGACAACTGACCCATGTGCCCTGTGTGGCTCACGTCCTTAACCTGGTGGTGCAGCGGTTCTTGGGCAGGTACCCGGGCTTACAGGATGTCCTGAGGCAGGCCAGGAAAGTCTGTGTGCATTTCCGCAGATCTTATAATGCCAGTGCTTGCCTGGCTGAGCTGCAAAAGGAGTTGAACCTGCCCAAGAACCGCCTTATATGTGACATGCCCACCAGGTGGAACTCAACGTTGGCCATGCTGCAGCGGCTGCACACGCAGCAGAGGGCCATCAATGAGTACCTGTGCGACTACGGCACCAGGACAGGGTCAGGGGAGCTTGTTTTTTTTTCACCACGCCAGTGGGGCATGATCAGGGATGCATGCACTGTCCTGGCACCATTTGAGGAGGCCACGAGGATGGTAAGCAGTGACAGTGCATGCATCAGTGACACTGTACCTCTTGTCCACCTGTTGGAGCACACGCTGCGTGGAATAATGGACAGGGCACTTGAGGCAGAACAGAGGCAGGAAGAGGAGGACTTCCTTGCCTCTCAAGGCCCCCTTTACCCAGACAGTGTTCCTTCTGTCCCACCCATCGCACAGGAAGAGGAGGAGGAGGAGGAGGATTGTGTCAGCATGGAGGTGGAGCCTGGCACTCAGCATCATCAGCAGCAGTCTTTTAGGGATGATTTACAGTCCCAAGAAACCAGTGGACTTGTACGTGGCTGGGAGGAGGTGGCTGCGGATCATGTCGTCCTTAGTGACCCAGAGGACTCCGGACTGAATGCCTCAGCTAACCTACGCTGCATGGCCTCCCTGATCCTGCAAAGTCTGCGGAAGGATCCTTGTATTCTTCGGATCAAGGAGAGGGACCATTACTGGCTGGCCACTCTCCTTGATCCACGGTACAAGGGTAAGGTTGCGGACCTTATGTTACCGTCGCAGAGGGAGCAGAGGATGAGACAACTCCGGGAGGCCTTGCAGAAAGGTCTGTGCAACGCGTTCCCAGAGACTGGGAGGTTACAAACTCCTGGTCCTGGACAACGAGTTGCTGAGGCTTCGGTCAGTCAAAGAAGGAGCGGTGGGGAAGGTGGCCGTCTGACCGATGCGTTCAGACAATTCTTTAGTCCGCAGCCCCAAAGTATGATCGGTTCCAGCAACCATCGCCAGCGTCTGATATACATGGTGCAGGAATACCTAGGGGCAAGGTCAGACTTGGAAACCTTCCCCACCGAAAATCCTCTGGCTTACTGGGTCTTGAGGATGGATCACTGGCCAGAGCTTGCACAGTATGCAATTGAGCTACTGGCCTGTCCTGCATCCAGCGTTCTTTCAGAACGCACATTCAGTGCTGCTGGAGGATTTGTCACGGATCACAGGGTGCGCCTGTCCACCGACTCGGTTGATCGACTGACTTTCATCAAGATGAACCAGTCTTGGATCACCACCAGCTACCACACACCTGATGCTGATATAACAGACTAATTGATTTTAAAATGTCACATCCCTTCAAGAATGATGCTGATGCTGAGTGCCTGTGCTGTTATGTTAACTGGCTATCCTCCTCCTCCTCAATGATCCGATTGATGATGATAGCTTGGAAGATCATTTTTGTTTATGGGTGCCGCCACCAGTGCCTAAGGCCCAATTTTTCAGCCCCTGTTTAACAGGGGCGTGTAATTACAATTTTTGATGCAATACTTTGCAACAGGGCTCATTGCTGTGCTCCAAGTACAGTATCTGTGAGGGGTTGCAGTGTTGTGCCACCAGTGCCTAAGGCCCAATTTTTCAGCCCCTGTTCAACAGGGGCATGCAATTATAATTATTGATCTGAATAATTCACAGCAGGGCCCATTGCTGCGGCCACCAAGAGTAACTGTCAGGCCTTACAGTGTTGTGTCAACACCACCACCACCACCACCACCAAAGGCCTAATTTTTCAGCCCCTGTTCAACAGGGGCATGCAATTATAATTATTTATCTAATAATTCACAGCAGGGCCCATTGCTGCGCCCACCAAGAGTAACTGTCAGGCCTTACAGTGTTGTGTCAACACCACCACCACCACCACCAAAGGCCCAATTTTTCAGCCCCTGTTCAACAGGGGCATGCAATTATAATTATTGATCTAATAATTCACAGCAGGGCCCATTGCTGCGCCCACCAAGAGTAACTGTCAGGCCTTACAGTGTTGTGTCAACACCACCACCACCAAAGGCCCAATTTTTCAGCCCCTGTTCAACAGGGGCATGCAATTATAATTATTGATCTAATAATTCACAGCAGGGCCCATTGCTGCGCCCACCAAGAGTAACTGTCAGGCCTTACAGTGTTGTGTCAACACCAGCACCACCATCACCACCACCACCACCACCAAAGGCCCAATTTTTCAGCCCCTGTTCAACAGGGGCATGCAATTATAATTATTGATCTAATAATTCACAGCAGGGCCCATTCCTGAGCCCACCAAGAGTAACTGTCAGGCCTTACAGTGTTGTGGCACCAGCACCACCATCAAAGGCCCAATTTTTACTACCACTGTTCAACAATTATATGTAATTACAATTCCTGATATAATAGTTGACAGCAGGGCGTTCCAGCACCCACCAAGAGTAACTGTGAGTGCGTACAGTGTTGTGCCAACACCAACACCTAAAGGACAATTTCTGCAGAGTATATACGGCAGGTCCCTACTTTCAAACATCCAACTTACAAACGACTCCTACTTGCAAACGGAAGAAGACAACAGGAAGTGAGAGGAAATCTACCCCTAGGAAGGAAAATTCTCTCCTGTAAGAATTAATATGGGAGAAAGGTGTCTCCTCTCTACTGATGCTTTATCACCAATCCTTGTTTCAATAAAAACACCACATTTCAAAAACAGTTGTCATTGGGACGGAAAGTGAGGTGAAATGTTCTGAACAGGGGCACAGACAGCAAAACAAATGTTACAGGGGTGATAACCCTTCCCTATGTTTTCCAAAAAGCTTAAAAATAGATTTTTTGGCTGGAGCTACACTTAAACAATGTACGTGTTCAAAATTACAAACAGATTCTACTTAAGAACAAACCTACAGTCCCTGTCTTGTTTACACCGCCTGTATACTGATGTTCAGAGTATATAGGGCCTTTTTTATTTTGTGTGCGGGGTTCCCCTTAATATCCAAACAAGACCCAAAGGGGCTGGTAATGGGCTGGGGTGGGGGGGGGGGGGGGGGTGATGGGGTAGCTATGCCATTTTTCTTAAAGATTTTCATCCATATTACCGGGACCAGACATTACATTAAAGCCGCAAGCAGTTTTAAATGGCTTTTTTTTCCTTTAGAAATGTCATTTTGTGCAGGGACAGTTCTAAACACGGGAAACACGTGGCACTTCGCAGGCATACTTTAGACACCCCCCAGGTACGATATTTAAAGGAATATTTGACTTTTTTTTTTCACTTTATGCATCATAAAATGACTGCTCCCGAAAAACGTCCGTTTTTAAAACTTCTTTTTGCATTGATACATGTCCCCTGGTGCAGAACCCGGGTTCCCAAACCCTTTTTAGGACAATAACATGCATAATAGTCGTTATAATTAGCACTTTAGAATTCGAACGTTCGCATCCATTGTATTTAATAGGGTTCTAATGTTCGTGCGAACTTTCGGTCCATTCGCGGGTTCTGGTGCGAACCGAACCCGGGGGTGTTCGGCTCATCACTAGCGTCCACGGACGTATTCCGTTCCCAGGATCCTGCTGTTCTTACAGCGTGGTGTGACCCAAAAGCTGGTTTTAAGTACCATCAAGGATCAGATTTCGGCCTTGGCTGTCTTCTTTCAACGACCGCTAGAGGACCATTCCTTGCTTAGCACCTTTGTGCAGGGGGTTCGCCATGTGATTCCCCCCTGTCAAACCTCCTCTCCCTCTTGGGATCTGAATTTGGTGCTCTCGGTTCTTCAAGAACCTCCCTTTGGAAACATCAGAGATATCCCTCTCTTAACCTTGTCTCAGAAGGGGGCTTTCCTGGTAGCCATTACTTCTGTCAGACGGGTGTCTGAGTTGTCTTGCAAGCCGCTTTACCTGGTCATCCATAGGGATAAGGCTGTTTTGCGTCCGCGCCCTTCTTTTCTCCCGAAGGTGGTCTCGGCCTTTCACCTTAATGAGGACGTTGTTCTTCCATCCTTGTGTCCTCATCCGTAGCATCCTAGGGAGGTTGCGCTTCACACGCTAGACGTGGTATGTGCCTTGCGGGTGTACCGGTCTGTTACTGCTCCTATTCGGAAGTCTGACTCACTGTTTGTGGCTTTGTCAGGCCCACAACAGGGCCAAGCGGTTTTGCCTGCCACCATTTCTAGATGAATCAGGCAGACCGTTTTACAGGCCTATGCCCTTAAGGGGCAGGCGCCTCCCTTTCCGGTTAGGGCGCATTCCACCAGGGCAATTGGTGCTTCCTGGGCTTTCCGACATCAAGCGTTGGTTGCACAGGTGTGCAAGGCGGCGACCTGGTCGTCCGCACATACCTTTTCTATGTTTTACAAGGTTGATGTGGCTGCATCTTCTGATAGTGTTGCAGGCCGCTGTTTAAGTTGCAACTCCTCCGTTGAGGAGCTCTGCTTCTTTGGAGTGAAGTTTGGTTTTCCTTTCATTCTGCTCCCACCCCTCTTTTTTGACACTGCTTTGGGACGTCCCACTTGTCAAATATTAAGAGGCTGTGTCAGTCCATGGACGGTAAGAGAAAATAGGATTTTGTACTCACCGTAAAATCCGTTTCTCTGACGTCCATGGACTGACACAGCACCCACCCTTCCTTTTAAGGTTTGTACTGCTTGTTACGAACTGAGGGCTGCTGGCTGCAGGTGGGTGGGTTATGTCCGGAGGGATCGCCCACTGGGCGGGGGTGTTCAGCTCTGGTTTTTAGAATGTATGTTGTAACATCTTACATTCTGCCTTGTTCTCTCCTGCGAGCAGGGGCATAAACCCACTTGTCAAATATTAAGAGGCTGTGTCAGTCCATGGACGTCAGAGAAACTGATTTTACGGTGAGTATAAAATTCCTATTTTTACTGTAAATAGTATATATACAGTAAATCAGTATATTAACTATGCATATACACTGCTAACTATCAAGAAGCATCATTATATCATTAAGGTTTTTTCAGCCTGTGTTTCTTTTAGGGTCCAGAATGGAATACGATTGGACAGTGGTTTAATGTAACTCTGACTCAGGGATTGGCTGATTTGACCTTTAACTTGTCCTCCGAGGCTCCACTGGGGAGATACGCCATCCATCTGAAGCGTATAATAACCCATACTTTTATGGTGGAGAAACATGGTGAGCTGCATACATTTTCTAGTTTTTATTTGCTGCTCATTTTCAAAGACATAACTTGGTTTTCTTCTGTCCCCACAGAGCGTCCAAAATTTGAGGTCACCCTCCAGTTCCCCAAGGTTGTTTTTTTTTAACAGTGATAAATTTCCAATGAAAATATGTGGCAGGTGAGATCATTAAAAAGATCTACTACCTTTTCAAGTGCCATGTATAAAAGTAAAGTATGTATTTAAAAAATACAGATTTTGTGAAAGATGTTTTTATTTATTTTGTATTCAGCCAATTATCAGAGTTCAGTTTCCAACTGTGATTTAACACTAATTTGCATTGAAATAATATTGGAAATTGTAGAAAATTCAAAGAGATTGTTTGCATATTATCATTTCAATGCTTTACTTGCTTTTACTTGTTCTGTATATAGAGCATTTATAACATACAGTATCTCACAAAAGTAAGTACACCCCTCATTTTTGTAAATATTTTATTCTATCTTTTCATGTGACAACACTGAAGAAATGACACTTTGCTACAATGTAAAGAAGTGAGTGTACAGCCTGTATAACAGTGTAAATTAGCTGTCCCCTAAAAATAACTCAACACGCAGCCATTAATGTCTAAACCGCTGGCAACAAAAGAGAGTACAGCAGTGCCTTAAAAAAATGGCCTGGTCATTAACCACTTAAGCCCCGACCAAATACGCAGCATAAAGACCAGGCCCCTTTTTGCGATTTGGCACTGTGTCGCTTTAACTGACAATTGCGCGGTCGTACGACGTGGCTCCCAAACAAAATTGATGTCCTTTTTTTCCCACAAATAGACCTTTCTTTTGGTGGTATTTGATTTTTTGCGATATAAACAAAAATAGAGCGACAATTTTGAAAAAAATGCAATATTTTTTACTTTTTGCTATAATAAATATCCCAAAAAAAATATAAAAAAAAATTTTTTTCCTCAGTTTAGGTCGATACGCATTCTTCTACATATTTTTGGGGAAAAAAATCGCAATCGTCGTTTATTGATTGGTTTGCGCAAAAGTTATAGCGTTTACAAAATAGGGGATAGTTTTATGGCATTTTTATTAATAATTATTTTTTTACTAGTAATGGCAGTGATCAGTGATTTTTTTTGTGACTGCGACATTATGGCGGACACATTGGACTCTTTTGACACATTTTTGGGACCATTGTCATTTTCACAGCGATCAGTGCTATAAAAATGCACTGGTTACTGTGAAAATGACACTGGCAGTGAAGGGGTTAACCACTAGGTGGCGCTTTAGGGGTTAAGTGTTCCCTGCATTGTGATTGTAACTGGGGGGGGTTGAGCTCTGTGTCACATGACACCGATCTCCGCTCCGAGTACACAGAGCCGAGATCAGTGTCATTGTCCCTAGGCAGAGCAAGTTTACACAAGCATCTCCCTGCTCTATACCTCCGTGACACGATCGCGGGGATTCCCGCGGCGATAGAGTCCACGGGACCCGCGGTCCGAATCACGGGGATGGCGGCAGGGTCGCGAGCGCGCCGACCACACGGCAGGCATTTAAAGGGCCACGTACAGGTACACGATTATGCCTGTCCGTGCCATTCTGCCGACGTATATCTACGCTCCTTAAGTGGTTAACCTCATTACTCGTAAACCAAGGTTCCACTGTACTGTAAAACAAATAACCTCAAATGATCCGTGATGAAAATATATCAAATCATCAAATGAAATCAATTCACACTCAGTGCATTAGAATAGTTCAATAAAAGTAAAGTGCATGTGTGCTAAAAAGTGCAAAATAGTACATACAGTGCCTTGAATAACTATTCATACCCCTTGACACTTTCCACACCTTGTCATGTTACAACCAAAAACTTAAATGTATTTTATTGGGATTTTATGTGCCAACACAAAGTGGCACATAATTGTCGAGTGAAAAGAAAATGATAATTTTTTTTCCAATTTTTTTACAAATAAATATGTGAAAAGTGTGGTGTGCATTTGTTTGCAGCCCCCTTTACTCTGATACCTCTAAGGCTGGTTTCACACTGGGGCGGTGGCGGCGGTGGCGGTATAGCGCCGCTATTTTTAGCGGCGCTATAACGTCGGGATTGTTGAGCTATTCGGCCGCTAGCGGTGCGGTTTTAACCCCCGCTAGCGGCCAATAAAGGGTTAATACCACCCGCAAACTGCGGCTACAGCCGCGGTTTGCGGGCGGTATTACCGCGGTATCCCATGCATTTCAATGGGAAGGAGCGGTGGAGGAGCGGTAAACACACCGCTCCTCTCACCGCTCCAAAGATGCGGCTAGCAGGACTTTTTTTACCGTCCTGCTAGCGCACCGCTCCAGTGTGAAAGCCCTCAGGGCTTTCACATTGGAGAGAAAGGAGCCGCTGTTTAGGCTCGGTTTGCAGGCGCTATTTTTAGCTAAATAGCGCCTGCAAACCGCCCCAGTGTGAAAGGGGCCTAACTAAAATCTAGTGGAACCAATTGTCTTCAGAAGTCACCTAATTAGTAAATAGAGTTCACCCGTGTGTAATTTAATCTCAGTATAAATACAACTGATTTGTGAAGCCCTCAGAGGTTTGTTATGGCCCGTACACACGATCCGCTTACTAGTCGCAAGTAGAAATTGAATAGGTTACTAAAGTCACGAAAATTCTTGTGCGACAGAAAAAAAAATCGGAACGTGATGTCATGTGTTGTAATGTATTTGTATTGTATTTTTCGGACGACAACTGTACTGACTAAACGAAAATCGTACGATCTGGTATCGTACAAGGAACATTTTTGTGCTTGTCCGATCTAATCATATCGGAGGAATTGTCGTGATCGGCTCTTGAAAGCTCTGTACTAACGATCCGATTATTGTACGATTGCGTTGAAAACGATTTTTCGTCCGATTTTCGGATAGTGGGTACGGGCCATTAGAGAGCTTTAGTGAAGAAACAGCATCATGAAGGCCAAGGAACACACCAGACAGGTCAGGGATGAAGTTGTGGAGAAGTATAAAGCAGGGTTAGGTTATAAAATAACACCCCAATCTTTGAACATCTCACGGAGCTCTGTTCAATCCATCAACGGAAAATGGAAAGAGTATGGGACAACTGCAAACCTACCAAGACAGGTCCGTCCACCTAAACTGACAGGCCGGGCAAGGAGAGCATTCATCATTGAAGCAGCCAAGAGGCCCATGGTAACTCTGGAGGAGCTGCAGAGATCCACAGCTCAGGTGGGAGAATCTGTCCACAGGACAACTATTATGCCGCGTACACACGACCGCTTTTCTCGGCGAGAAAAACGGCATTTTTTTTTCGACGAGAAAAACGATCCTCTGAGGGGTTTATGTCGTTTTTCTCGTCTAGAAAAACGGCATAAAAAACGACGAGAAAATTTAGAACATGTTCTAAATTTTCTCATCGTTTTTTCCAGCATTTTTTTTCGCGGCAGTTTTCCCATAGGGAAACACTGCCGCGGAGCCCACAGACGGTCGTTTTTCTCGTCAAGAGAAAAAATGACGGGAAAAACGACCGTGTGTAGGGAACCAAGCGGTTCCCTCGTTTTTCCTGTCATTATTCACGGCGGTTTTTTAACCGCCGTGAATAATGATCGTGTGTACGCGGCATTAGTTGTGCTCTCCACAAATCTGGCCTTTATGGAAGAGTGGCAAGAAGAAAGTCATTGTTAAAAGAAAGCCATAAGAAGCCCTGTTTGCAGTTTGCGAGAAGCCATGTGGGTGCGAGAAGCCATGTGGGGGACACAGCAAAATGTAGAAGAAGGTGCTCTGGTCAGATGAGACCAAAATTGAACTTTTTGACCTAAAAGCAAAACACTATGTGTGGCAGAAAACGAACACTGCACATCACCCTGAACACACCATCCCCACTGTGAAACATGGTGGTGGCAGCATCATGTTGTGTCTAGTTTTCTTTTCTTTAGTGCAGGCAGCGTCAGTGTGACAACATATAAACAAATGGTGTACTTCCACCCGATTGTGACACCTCGTTTCTCCCAGTATTCTCACCTAAATAAATAATCAAATACACATTTGATTACATATAGAAATCTTCCTCCATCGATGCTCACCACCTTGTAGTCCTTTTCAGTTGATTTGGATATCCTCTTGTGCTGGTCCCTTTAAGACTCCCTCACATGCGCTCATCCATATGTTAGGGTAAAAACAAAGTGACCTTCCATAGTGTAATATTGTCATTAAAAATAGTTTTATTAAAGGAGTAACTCTTACATCAGAAAAGCAGCAAAAACTTCTTTGGTATCATATACTCAGCATAAAAAGATCTCCAACACATCACTTCTAGTCTGGGATGCCCTACGCGTTACATCACTCCCACGTGACTTCATCAGGGGACTATTTCTTATTTACTTTTAACAGTATATTTACTGGCTGACAGTATTCTGTAGTTAAAACATACCATGGATTTTTCTTTTAGATACACCTATGGAAAGCCAGTAAAAGGAGATTATAAGATCGAAGTTTGTCGTCAATATAATGACCACCCACGGTACTGGAGTTATGCAGATCATACAAACACCCAAAATGCCATTTGTGCAGACTTCACTGGGAAGGTAAGGTAGCAGTAAACTTTAATTATACTTGATAATTTTAATTTTGTAATAACTATAAGACATGATTATAAACAATATACAAGCTTAAATATTGCATTTTATTAAAGCCTCACCCCCCAACCCACCAGCGTATAGGGGTCAGCAGGACGGAGGACCAGGGGTCAGTAGGACAGGGTACAGGGGTCAGGACGGAGGACCTGGGGTCAATAGGGCAGGGTGCAGGGGTCAGGATGGAGGACCTGGGGTTAGTAGGGCAGGGTACAAAACCAAAATCCTCCCACCCCCTCGTAGCACAAACCTCCTCCTCCCCCAGTCTATCCCCCTTTACTCTCCCTAATGGCTTCCCGTCCTGGTCACATGGGACCCCCATCAGGTACCGTCAGGCTGGCAGCAGGGTGATAGCAGGCTAATTCTCCTTCAGCAATCAGTGGGAGGAGCTTTCCATCATGGACAAGTGGCCCCTCCTCTGCAAGCTTCACTTGCACAGTGACAGATCACCGTTCTTCCAGAGTGGCGTGCATGTTCCCCGCCTCCTCCTCTGTACTGGAAAACAAAACATTACAGGAGGAGGGGGCGGGCTCAGTGCGCTCTACTCTGCGTGCGTGTGTGAGAGAGGCAGCTGGATCAGCATGATTCGCCTTGACTCCGGGACAAAGGTAAATTTCCGGGACAGTCCCGGTGAATCGGGGATGGTTGGGAGGTATGCAAGAGACACATTCTACTGACTGTATGTTCCGTGTACTGATTTTTGTGTTTTTAATTTTAGCTACACTTAGACTTGAATGTATTTTTTGCATGCTACAGTATTTACCTGCAAAATCTTCTTTTGTGGATACATCCAAAAGGCCTGAGACTGCTGCTGGGTGCTGCCATATTGGATACGATGTAAGCCACTCCAGTAGACTCAGTCATAACTCATATGATACTCTATAGTATTAGCCTTTGCTCCTCACCCCGGCTGCTACATAAAAGGTTACTTATGTAGTAAGGTGAGTGGAGGGAGGGGCAGAAAAGCTGGGCCAACACAGAAAGTAATACTTCCAAAAGAGAGGGCTATGATGTGGTAGGAGGGAGAAGGAAATGTGACTGTGCTAGGGAATCAACTCTTTTTGGAGTGGTAAAGTTCCCTAGCAAGTTCAGAGGCCCATTGAAAGTGATTTTTTTATATTATTTTGTTTATTTTTTACAATCTCTCACTTACCTGGTGGAGATCGAGCTGTAGAGGGGGCTTTTCTTGCACCTCTTGTCCAGCACCCCGGGTAGTAATGACAGGAGGTGTGAAGACACAGAGTGGCATGAGGGCTGGGTATAACAGGCAGTGCTAGCCAAGGTTTGCAGGAAACAGATGACCGTGGATCACCAGGCAGGAACCAGGAACTGGAACATGGTGAAGCTTGATCAGCAGGCTGGAATAACAGCCCGGCAGTGAAGGTACAGGAACATAAGACAGGAGCAGAGTCAGGATACAGGCCGAAGTTCGTACACAGTTGGGCAGCAGACAGGCACGGGTTGAGGTCAGGAGTGGACTCTGTGCAGGCCAGTCAAGTTCCTCCATCCCAAACTCACTCATCCATGTCTTTATGGACCTGGCTTTGTGCACTGGTCCAAATCATTTGGTGGAGGTCGGATTGTGGCATGGGGTTGTTTTCCAGGGGTTGGGCTTGGCCCCTTAGATCAAGTGAAGGGAAATCTTAAGGCGTCAGCATACCAAGACATTTTGGACAATTTCATGCTCCCAACCTTGTGGGAAAAGTTTGGGGATGACCAAACCCTACGGACTAAGCCTGGGATGCCATTAAAGTTCATGTGCGTGTAAAGGCAGGTGTCCCAATACTTTTGGTAATATAGTGTATGTAACTTTGAGTCATATGTAACTGACTAAAATGTACCTTCTTTCAAGTTGGATCCTTCAGGATGTTCCACAGTGGAGGCAAAATCTGAAACTCTTAACCTAACGAGGAGTAACCTTAAAATGAGATTGGACGGATCTGCATATATTACAGAGAAAGGGACAGGTATGTCTAAATAATAGAAGGTTTTCTGAGCAAGGAACTGGGCTAGATTTACCATAAGCTACTTCTAGGCTATTATCTAGCCTACAACTGTATTTGTATGGATGTAAAGAGAAGTGTCTGTAAAGAGAGACAATCACATCAATGTCAATGAGATACATAGGTGGTTCCTGAACTATTGTTTGCGGTCCATTTCCCTGCAGGGTCCATAGACCGGAGCTGGGTTACCAGCTCTGTTGAGCTCGTAACCCAATCTATGCTGAATACTAAGCAGTTCAGCGTTTTGATTTCAGTTCTCTTGATAAAAGTTGTAAAAAATGTCTAATGGCAAAGAGGTGGATCCTGTATCCCGTGTATCTCAACCTTTATTCAGTCGTGGCCCCCTTTAAAAGAATGAAAAATCTCCAGGCATTGCAGTCTAACATGTAAAAAAATGTAAATGTTATTTATCAGGGGAAATCTAAATTAACATCAGAAGCTCCATGTCACGTCAGAGTCCTCTATCTTTTTAGAGTCTCCCCATCACATCAGAGACCTCCCTATACATCAGATCCCCACTTTACATCAGTGCCCCCCATCACAGAGCCCCTCAATCATACAATCTTCTCTTTATATCAGAGCCCTACCTTTTAGCTCCAGCAGCATGGGAGAGGGCAGGCAGTGGAGTCAGGGCCATCTTAATGCAAGCTCACACCTGGGCACTGCCCAGGGGCCCCAGGTACATGGGGGGCCCCACAATAATCTTGCATTACATCATGCTTGCCAACTGTCCCAGATTTGCTGGGACGGTCGCGATTTTTACTAAACAGTCCTGATACGGTCGTGTCCCGGGAAGCGTCCCAGAACCTATACTGTGCCCTCCTGATCCTGATCCCTTGAAAGTAGGTGTGTAAATTTGGGCAAGATAGTAGGGGCCCCAGCGCGTTACTTTGCCCAGGGGCCCATGATGCTATTAGGACGGCCCTGAGTGGAGTAGGTCTGGAGGAGGTGGACTTCCCTCTCCTTCTAAATGCTGGGGACAGACCTGCATACTACCAGTCCTGGATCAGCATTTTGTCTTTCTATGATGTGGGCTGGCCGCTTACGCCATAGCAGAGCGTCATGGATCTAGAATGTCATTGGATGTTACAGTGCTGTAGGCCAAACCCATCTGCACCATAGAAATGAAGAACTCACCGCTCCAGGTAAATGAACTATGCCTGATAGGAGCTTCAATCAAGTGCTAGCCCTGGCCCGCCTCTGTGGGTACATGAAGTAAAGAAGAAATGGCTGCACATCGATGAAAAACTAATTGCCGTTTATTGATCATCAAAATGACATCAAGGGACACCAATACACAGTCTTGTAGATGTGTTTCACACGGTACAATTGTGCTTGATCATGATTAAAGTGGTTGTAAACCCAACCAGACAACTTGCACCTACAAGTAAGCCTAGATTAAGGCTTACCTGTAGGTGCAAGAAATATCTCCTAAACCTACACGGTTAAGGAGATATTTGCAGAAAACACTGCACTAGGGCCGAAACAACTAATCGATTAATCGACAACTAATCGATTATGACATTAATCGATTACTATTTTCATAATCGATTAATCGGCCAGTAACATAATGGGGTTAAAAAAAAAATTAGCCCTTTATAGTACAAAAAGAGCAAATCGCTACTGTAAATATTACATTCACTGTCCCACAGTAAAAAAAGAACCCCTTACAGTAGAGATTATTTGCTCTTTTTGTACTAATTTTAGTTTTTTTAAACCCCATTATGTTACTCAACATCTCAGGCCTGGGTCACACCTCAGTGTTTTTTGGTGCTTTTTGCAGAAACACACTACAGTACATTTACATGGTTTCCTATGGGACACGTTCACATGTAGACAACGGCGCAGGCGCACTGAGTGTGCCGGTTTTATCAATGGATAATGCCGAAACTGCGCGCATGTGTGGGGATCATGCCGGTCCCGCGTGCATGCGCAGGAGAGACGTCATCGCCGCTCCGGCCAGTCATAGAGCTGGAGCGGCAATACAAGGAAGACGTTCCAAGGGGACATGGCGGCGGAGGGGACTTCGATCTCAGGTAAGTGCCACATAATGAGCTAGTATGCTATGCATACTAGCTCATTATGCCTTTTTCTTGCAGGGTTTTTTTTTAACAGGAATTTTTTTGGGGGGTTTACTTCCTCTTTAAGCACAATTGTACTGTGTAAAACACATCTTCAAGACTGTGTATTGGTGTCCCTTGATGTCATTTTGGTGATCAATAAACGGCAATTGGATTTTCATCGATGTACAGCCATTTCTTATTTACTCCATCTGCACCATAGCAACTCATTGTGCTAATCCAGGGCAAACTGGGTCCTATGCTTGTGGCACCCATAGGGAGCCCAAACAGCACCATGGTTGAAAATCACCCCTGTATAAAACAGCATCACCTTTCATACTTTCCCAGGCTGGTGTAATGTGTAAACACAGCCCTGGAATTCACTTGGCGTACATTCATTGATAGATGAATCATTATGTAATATTTTTCTGTTTATTGGCTTTGAATAAGATGATATCTCCCTCCAACCAAGTTGTATAATAAGGGTACATCTACAGTAAGGTAAACCCCTCCACTATAGGGACACTCAGATCAGTTACTTTACATCCAACAGTGAACACTTTATAGTGGTCAGGCTAAAGCCTCATACACACGATCGTATTTCCATCGGACGAATCCGTGGAATTTTGTCCAAAGGGCGTTGGCCGTGATTGTTCTGCATACAGACGGCAGAACTTTTTCAGCCAACATACACAAAACTACATGGTTTTTCTGCTCTTTAGCGCCACCCTTTGGGCAACTTCTGCTAATGTTGTCTTATGGTTTGCATTGGTTCGGAGCATGTGTGTTTGTACTTTGGATTTTTTTTTTCTGACAGACTTGTGTACACCCGATCGGATAATCCGACAAGACACATTTGTTGTCGGACAGTTTGAAAACATTTGTTGTCGGAAATTCCGACAACAATTGTCTGATGGAGCATACAAACAGTCTAATTTTCCGACAAAACCCTGCCATCACACATTTGTTGTCGGAAAATCCGATCGTGTGTATGAGGCTTAACACTGCTGCATTACATATCTACAACATTGTATAATTCCTCTGTGTTCTTTTCATTCATTGTGTAGGGGTTCAGCTGTCAACCCGCAGTCATATCTCCATCTCAAACGTTTTATACAAACTGCAGTTTGTTGACCTTGAAACTTACTACAAGCCTGGGCTTCCATACAAAGGGACGGTAAGTTATCCAGATCTGTATCCAGCAGGGTAGCTTTTGTAGGGCTTGCCCCAAAGGAGCCACTGGTGTTTGGGTCCCCTGGTTCCAGATGTCAACAACCTTCCACATCCTCTGACACACCAAAGCTGGGAGGGCATACTTATTGTAATAATACACAATAAGGCAAAGAATAAAAAGTAGAATTAAACATCTCAAAAAGTATATGGAAACAGTTTCAAAATAACATATGAACTTCGTAATCAAAAGGACCAATGACTGACCACTAAGCCCTGTACTATAGGAGATCAAATGGTTCATCAGTCCCTAACAAATTCTCCCCTAGTGGCCAGTGTATTGGGGCCCAAATCTGTTGGATCGCTCAAGTCCCTATGAACCTGGATACAGGTGCCTGAACTGTGTCCCAAGTGGGCAATACTGTTCCTTTAAATAGGGTGCAGTAGGGTATGGTCAGCCGCCTCTCACCGACTCTTATATTGTCTCCTCTCACTCTCCATTTGGGGCTCATGGATGCCAACTGTGGTGATGTCCTCTCCATGACCAGGCTGTGACACCAGACTTGACAGTGGCGTTCCCACAGACCAGGAGATATCAGTGGGCTTTCTTAAGTCCGCCCGATATCGATGCATGCTTTTTTCTTTTTTTTTTTTAGAAGCACGTGATTAGAGCCAGAGGCTCTAATAGGCTTCAGAAAAGGGTGGGTTTGGGGCGCAGAGCACTGTGCCCTGAGACCACCCAGTTGTGTGACAATGTCTTCCTGCTTCTCCTCCCGGCCAAACAGGAAGCGGGTCGACCCAATTGGCCGAGAGGAGAAGTGATCGTATTGGCCATCGAGGGAAGGAGGAGTGTAGCCACTGCCGATGTAAAATATACAGCTCCAGCCGCCACTGTTCCTGACACTTTGGCGCCATTTCACGAGTGTGCACAATTTTAAAGCATGACATGTTAGGTATCTATTTACTTGGCGTAACATCATATTTCACATTATACAAAAAAATCAGGCTAGTGTTTTTTTTGTATATATATATATATATATATATATATATATATATTCATAAAATAGTTTTTATCGCAAAAAAAACACGTTTGAAAAATTTCTGCACAAATACCGTGTAACATAAAAAGTTGCAACAGCCACCATTTTATTACCTAGGGTTTCTACTAAAACAATATATATATAATGTTTGGGGGATCTGAGTAAATTTCTAGCAAAAAAATTATGATTATTACATGTAGAAGAGAAATGTCAGAAATGGCCTGGGTGGCAAGGGGTTAATTACCATAAGTAAGTAATATACAAATAATTATTATATATTCATTTTAAGGTAATTTACTATATTTTCAAAATCTGTACTCAAGCAGATGGCTTAATGGACAAATTACTGAAGTTTGATGTTATAACTTCCAACCAGTAATTTCACAGTAAATAGATACCGTATATACTCGAGTATAAGCTGTCCCCCAGACAACAAACTTTGCACACTTGTAGAGGAAGAGTAGGGCTATATGTGTGCCAAGTTTGGGGTCCAGGGGACCTACGGCCGGCCGGTACCGGGTCCCCAAAGTCCGGAAGATCAGGCGCAAAAAGGTGACTCGAGTATAAGCCGAGGGGGGCATTTTCAGCACAAAAAAAGTGCTGAAAAATTTGGCTTATACTCGAGTATATACGGTAAACAATAAATTATTATGTTATAATATATAGCATAATATATGATTTAGCTTGTACCTTTTCAGCAACAGCAGCAGATTCTCATTCTCCCTCTTAACTGTGTGAGAAAAACATGGGATTGTGGGTAAATTTTATACACATAAACACGTTTTTTCCTTCTAGTTAGGAGGGCTGGGCTGAAAGGGAGCATTTATATTTTAGACACACTCCCCCTTCTATGACACTGCAGTAAGAGGCGTGCCTCCACTGCAGCATTTTTATTGGACAGCTTGGGTCAATGATACTTTACCATTGGTCCAAGGCTCCAAGCTGTCCATTGAGCTCAGTGCCTCTGACAAGAAGTAAGGAGAGGCACTGTGAGCTCATCCTCTCAGTCTGCTGCAAACAGAGTGTGCCAGCTTGTAATTAAACTGGCCACTCTGTATGTAGCTTCTGACAGGCTGCGCAAGGAGCCCTGTATCTCCAAAACCATAGATGAACTTCGATCGTTTTTTGTTTTTTTTTCATTTTTGATTTCTGCCTTACTGCCTGCCCTGACTGCACGTTCCTGCTATATTGCACTATATATTTTATCTAGCACAATAAGTTGGATATTTAAGCTCTTTAACCGCTCTGTATGTAGCTTCTGACAGGCTGTTCAAGGAGCCCCGTATCTCCACAACCATAGGTTCACAATCTCCAAGCTATGACCCTCATGGCAGGTGAAGCTCTGCCTACCTTGAGTGCACGTCCCTGGCAGAAACCCATCAGGTGTACTAGTTCATTGTTCCAACATATTCTAAAATTGACAAAAGCTGTTTTCTGATTGGGTGCTTGTAGGGTGACAGAACATGCCCCTCCCTGTTCTAACCCTTTTAATCTGTACAATGGCAGCAGATACTGAAGCTGCACTGCAACTTCAGGATTAGCACAGAAACTTGTTCAGTTGATGCAGGTTACATATTTGTGTACACCGAGTAGACAAAAGAAGGATACGTATAACAGCCTTGGCACGTGTACCTTCAAAGTAGTATTAAACCCTCTGCTTTTTTTGAGCACAATAAAATAAACATTCCCTATAAACTATTTGTTAAAATTCTTACCATAGTACCTGCAGTTTACAGCTTTCAGCACTTCTGGTTTCTGCTCTCCCAGTGCTGCTTTTCTGAACTTCCGGTCTTCACAGGAAAGAGGTAACAGTGGACAGTGAGTTTCCACCCAGTCTGTTAGAAGGGAGGAGCAGGGGAGTGCCTTGCTATCCTGGGCTATGGGGCTGTGTGTTTCTCTTGATGCACACAGTGTTGGGAGACACAACTCTAGTTTTTGCATGCAAGGGTGACTCCATAGGACACTGCAAGAGAAAGGAGCCACTCTGAAACAGGAAACCTGGGGGAACCGGTCATGGCACCAGCTTAAACTGGAAAATAGGCAAAGATTAAGAGGTAAAGCTTAAAGGAGTTGTAAAGGCAGAATTTTTTTTATCTTAATGCATTCTATGCATTAAAATAACAAGCCTTCTGTGTGTGCAGCAGCCTCCCCAGCACCCCCTAATACTTACCTGAGCCCCATCTCTGTCCAGCGATGTTCACAAGTTCCTCAGCTTGATTGGCTGAGACAGCAGCGTCACCATTGGCTCCTGCAGCTGTCAATCAAGGTCAGTTAGCCAATCGGGAGAGAGGGGGCAGTGATGAACAGCAACTCCGTGTCTGAATGGACACACGGAGCTGCAGCTCAGGTCTGGTGCCCCCATAGTAAGCTGTTTGCTGTGGGGGCACTCGACAGGAAGGAGGGGCCAGGAGCAGCGAAGAGGGAACCGAGAAGGAGAATCTTGGCTGCTCTGTGCAAAACCAACTGCACAGAGGAGGTAAGTATAACATGTTTATTATTAAAGAAACAAAAAAACACAAGACTTTACAATCACTTTAAAAAAAACTGAGGATTTAATATTATTTTAAACACCAGTCAGTAATAGCAGTGCCCATATTGCTACACTGACAGGTTACCTATCATGTAAGAAATGGTGCTCAGGGCTTTTAAGTGAAGAAACTGTTATAGGAATGTGTTCAATGAGTAAGTAGTAGGTTGACAAAAGAGTTTGTGGCATAGGCGTGTGCAGGGAGTGCCTGGGCACACCCTAATCACTGCGACCGGTGGGGATTCCCCCTACTTCCTGGGCTTCCCTCCAATGTTGCACCCCTCCCCCCTTCCGCAGTGTTGCTGGCTTCCCTCCTCTCCCCCTGGCTGCTGCGGGGGATATTTCCAAAAGCAGAACGAGGGAGGGGCTGGGAAATATGTAATTGACCTGCCCCTTCCTTTTTTAAATGAACACAATCACTCACTGTGTTAATTCTGGGTTTACTATGCTTCAGTTTTTTTACTTTTTACTATGCTTCACTTTATGAATGAACAGGAAGCCGGTCAGCACAGAGCACTACCCCGTTCATTCACTGTCCAGTGCAGCCGAGGCTGCAGCGAAAAGCATGTGTTTGAGTTTTGGGGTGAACACCCTATTGCAATAGGCTGCGCACACTTATAGTTTGTGGTAAAAGTGCTGATTAACCACTTAAGGACCAAGCCTATTTCTGACACTTGTTGTTTACAAGTTAAAATCACGTAGAAACCCCAAACGAGAGTGTGTGTGTATATATATATATATATATAACATTTTTTTAGGTAAGACTCTGGAGAATAAAATAGCGGTTGTGGCAATATTTTATGTCACTCTGTACTTGCGAAGCGGTCTTTCAAACTAAATTTTTTTGAAAAAAATCTGCTTCAATGAATTTAAAAAAAATAAAAAAATTTGGGGTACATTGTGAAAGAGACTGTTACGCTGAGTAAATAGATTCCTAACATGTTTAAAATCGTGCACACTCGTGGAATGGAGACAAACTACGGTAATTGAAAATGTCCATAGGCGACGTTTTAAAAATTTTGTTTACCTGTTTAGAGATAGAGAGGAGGTTATTTGCTAAAATTATTGCTCTCACTGACGATCGCGGCGATACCTCACATGTGTAATTTGAACACTGTTTACATTTTGTAGGCGCGACATACATATGCATTTTCTTTGGTGCGCGGGGAAGGGCAAGCTTTAAAAAAAAAAAAAATCTTATTTATTTTATTTTTTGTCTCTTTAGATAAAAAAAAATGTGATCACTTTTATTGTTGTCAGAAGGAATGTAAAAATCCCTTGTGACAGTAATAGGTATTCAAAACGGCAAAATCAGCATTTCTGAATACTGTAGATATTTTATAAATTGGCACGATTGGCAGCCGAGTAAATCGGAAGTGACTTCGCTTCCGGGGTTTTAAAGCCAATTCCGGCTTAGTTCGGGTCCTCCTGCCAGCTGGAAGACAAGCCGGCTGGTGGCTCGGGTCTCCGGGTGGGATGGGAGACCTGGGTGGGAGATCCCCTCCCACTGCCTGGGATAACAGCCGAGCGGCTGCTGAGCCGCATTGTCCGTTATCACCAGATAGCCGGCTGTCCACTCTAAAAAACGGTAGCGGGGTGCAGGCTTCACCCCCGATACATCCACTATCTCAAAGCGACGTACGGGTACGTCGATTTAACCACTTCAGCCCTGGAAGATTTGGCTGCCCAATTACCGGGCCATTTTTTGCGATACGGCACTGTGTCAGTTTAACTGATAATTGCGCGGTCGTGCGACGTAGTACCCAAACAAAATTGACGTCTTTTTTTCCCCATAAATAGAGCTTTCTTTTGGTGGTATTTTATCACCTCTGTGGTTTTTATTTTTTGCGCTATAAACAAAAGAGCGTCAATTTTGAAAAAAAAAACACAATTTTTTCCTTTTTGCTATAATAAATATCCCCATTTTTTATTTTTTTTAAGCACATTTTTTGCTCAGTTTAGACCGATATGTATTCTTCTACACATTTTTGGTAAAAAAATTGCAATAAGCGTATATTGATTGGTTTGCACAAGAGTTATAGTGTCTACAAAATAGGGGATAGTTTTATGGCATTTTTATTATTATTATTTTTTTTTACTAGTAATAGCGGTGATCTGCGATTTTTATCGTGACTGCGACATTATGGCGGACACATTGGACACTTTTGACACATTTTTGGGACCATTGTCATTTATACAGCGATTAGCGCTTTAAAAATGCACTGATTACTGTAAAAATGTCACTGGCAGGGAAGGGGTTAACACTAGGGGGCGATCAAGGGGTTAATTGTGTTCCCTAATGTGTGTACTAACGGTAGGGGGGATGGGACTGACTAGGGGAAGAGATTGATCGGTGTTCGGTGTTCATACATTGTATGAACACACGATCAGTCTCCTCGCCCCTGAGAGAACCAGATGTGTGTGTTTACACACACATTATTGTTTACACACACACATCCCCGTTCTTGCTCTGTAACGAGCAATCGCGGGTGCCCGGTGGTCATTGCGACCGCCGGGCACTCGCATCGGCTCCGGAGACACGCTTCAGGCACGCGCGCGACGCCGGAGGCACCTTGAAGAGCTGACGTACAGCTATGACGGCTCGCGCAGCGGGGCCAGCCTGCCGCAGTGTAACTGCGGCGGCTGGTCCAGAAGCGGTTACTGTAAATAAACCCACCAATTTAATGGTTTGCCTAATCAGTTAAATTCAGGGCATGTTGTGAATGATAGCTATTATAGTTACTAGTGTTCATATATTCGCTCCCAATGGAACTGTCAAGCCATCAAATGGTTGGTGTCATAGCTGATCACATGTGCAGCACCATGGCATCTGTAGATCAAACAGAGGCCAAGATGGCAACTTTCTTGTATGTAAAGGATAGCAGTGTATTGTAAAGATGGTATAACGTACATCTTTATTAATCAAATGAAGAACCCCTGTTTCGCTCTTGATTTCTCTTTTCCAGCCCAGGTTGTTGTTTTTGCAGAAAAGACTTGAAAAATACTTATTCCTTGTATTGTTAAGAGACTCTGTCATAAAACTTTTAGTTATACTTTAAGTGAAACCATATGTTCAGCATCATCAAACTAACAACAATTTTAATTATTATTTATTATTATTATTATTATTATTATTAATAATTATTATTGACATTCGTGTGCCATACTGCAGATCAAACTGGAAGATGCCAATGGTGATCCTATATCCGGGCAGACTGTTCTGTTCTTGGCCTTCGACTACAATTTCAAAAGCAGTCAAACACTGGTGACCAATGAGAAAGGACTAGCTGACTTTAAGATTGATGATACAACCAAATGGGAGGATCGAATCTCGATAAGGGTAATATTAAATTAGTGGATTGTTCTTCTTTTTTTTTTTTCCGTACAACTTTATTACGTTTTCAATCATAAACATAGACGTTAACCATATAATCTCAACATACATTTAAGAGGACATCCAATGGGGCTTATACCCCTGTATGAAAAGATAGTACAGTAAGTCAATAAATCAATGTACAAAGAACATAGTAACCTAATACATAGCTACCAACTGTCCCTGATTTCCGGGGACTGTCCCTGATTTGGAGCAATGTCCATCTGTCCCTCTTTCCTCCTCATTTGTCCCTCATATAAAATGCACTTTTTATCTTTCAAAAAGTGTTTCCCAGTGCTAAACCTTTTATCCAATTTCTAAATTGCTGCCTTTGTACATTTTAAAAGCCAATATAAAGGAATAGTAGTGGTAAAAAAAAGCACTTGTGGATTTAATTAACCTTTTTTTTATTATTTCCCTTTTAAGGGGTGTGGCAGGGAGCGTGTTCTATGCCTACATACGTTTGCTAGTAGGTGTCCCCCATTCCCATCTCATAATTGTTGGGAGGTATGCCTATCAAACAATAGTGAACATTCCCCCCGCCCCATATTTCTCCACTATTACCAAGGGTTATGTTAGATGTAGCATTGTTCCAACCCAGGGTGTCTTCGGTTGGATGGAATATCTACAGCATCAGAACTAGCATGATACATTTTCTTAACATGTAGCTCTAATAAAATTAGTGAAGTTAAGAAGGGGAATACCATTACCTATAGCAAAACTGGATGGGGTTAAGTAGCGTTTGAATGGTTGTATGGGAACCTATAGTATCTGATGTTATAATAAAGGAGATAGGTAGATGACTATATTAATCTTAATCAAGTCTCCCTTAATCTAGTCTTAATCTAGTCTCCCCTTCTTAACTTCACTTATTTGATTAGAGCTACACGTTAAGAAAGTGTATTATGCTAGTTCTGATAGCCTGTAGATATTCCATCCAACCTAAGACACCCCGGGTTGGAGCAATGCTACATCTAACAGAAACTGTGGTAATAGTAAAGAAATATGGGGCGGGGGGAATGTTCACTATTGTTAGGCATACCTCCCAATGTAGGCACTTTATCAAGGTGGTAATTAGGGATGAGCTTCGTGTTAGAGTCGAACATCGGCTGTTCGATGAAGATCGAACGTTTTGGGCCGTTCGCGCCAAATTCGAGTGACGCGAACGACCCACAATGCACTGCGCCATCGCAGTGCAATCCCGGCACTGTAATTGGCCAAGCATGCACTGTGACCCTGCATGCTTGGCCAATCACAGCGCCGGCAGTGAGGAGAGCCATAATTGGCCACAGGCAGGATGCCTGTGGCCAATTATAGCTCAGAGGGGTTTAGTACACGCCCCACACTATGAAAGGCCGCCAGCGTGGCGGCCTTGTGTAGTGTGTTGGCGTGCAGGGAAAGAGATACATAGGCAGGGACAGTGTGTTCTATGTTCTGTTTTATTTTCTCAGGCATCTGCAGGAGTTAGTGGGTGTTGTGTGCCTCCAGCACAGTATACACCTGGATCAACACTTTATTGCTGTTCTCTAAGCTAGATAGGCAGGCAGGGACAGTGTGTTTTTTTTCTCAGGCATCTGCAGCAGTTAGTGGGTGTTGTGTGCCCCAGCACAGTATACACCTGTATATACATTGCTGTCCTCAAATACAGGCATCTGCAGGAGTTAGTGGCACAGTATACACCTGTATATACCCGTCATTTCTGTTCTATAATACAAGCATCTGCAGGAGTTAGTGGCACAGTATACACCTGTATATCCGTCATTGCTGTTCTCAAATACAAGCATCTGCAGGAGTTAGTGGCACAGTATACACCTGTATATCCGTCATTGCTGTTCTCAAATACAGGCATCTGCAGGACTTAGTGGCACAGTATACACCTGTATATCCGTCATTGCTGTTCTCAAATACAGGCATCTGCAGGAGTTAGTGGCACAGTATACACCTGTATATACCCGTCATTGCTGTTCTCTAATAAAGGCATCTGCTGGAGTTAGTGGGTGTTGTGTGCCTCCAGCACAATATACACTACCCAATTGCTGCTTTTCCCATCTCCCTGCAGGCCATTACTATGTCTGGAAGGCCAACAAGGAGAGGCAGACAGTCACGAGCCAATAAAAGAGGGCAAGCAGGCTCTGTGTCTAGAGACAACAGTGCTGGTCGTGGACGCGGTGCATCGTCATCAGCACGTGGCCATGGGACACGCTTGTCCTTATTTTCGGCAGCTGGACGTGTTGAGCCGCATCATGCCGAAGACTTGGTAGAGTGGATGACCAAGCCCTCCTCATCCTCCTCATCCTCTCTCACCCATGCTCAGGGTACTGGCAAAGCAGCTGCCAAAGCGCCCTCAATGTCATCATCAGTCACTCCTTTCCTAGACCCACCGTGTCCTCCTGAGGAGTCCCCCGAACTGTTTGAGCACAGTGTTGGGTACATGCTCCAAGAGGATGCCCAGCGTTTCGAAGGGTCTGAGGATGATACCCAGCTAGAGGAAGGCAGTAGCGTGAGAGCAGAGAGAGGGGATGCTCAAGAAGGACACCAATCTGGCAGTCATGTTCCAGCAGCTGCAGCATACTGCCAGATTGGCTCCAGTGATTAGGAGGGAGGGGATGATGAGGTCACTGACTCCACGTGGGTGCCTAATAGGAGAGAGGAGGAGGAAGCACATCTCCAACGAGGCAGGATGCCCTCCGGGGGCCAGCGTAAGGGCAGCACACCGACTGAATCACACCGCAGAGCTCCACCTGTGCAGGGCGCTGCCTCTGCCCGTTATTCCAAAAGTTCTTTGGTGTGAGCTTTTTTTGAGTCCAGTGCATCAGATCGCACCGCTGCTGTTGGCAACATATGTCTCAAGCGTATCTCTCGTGGCCAAAACATCAGCCACTTAGGCACCACATGCTTGACCAGACATATGTTGACCTGCCATGCAGCTTGTTGGCAAGCGTATCTTAAAGACCCACACCAAAGAACAAAGCAGACCTCTCCTTGCTCCTCATCAGCTGGGATCTCCAACCCCACTATACCTTCAGTTCTCTCTGAAACCTGCACTGAGAGGAATGAAGGTGTAGAATTAGGTGTGTCACAGCCAAGTACTTGCGGGCACTCTGCTAGCAGTACACCGACGTCAGATTATAGCAGGCAAATTTCCCTGCCCCAGCTGCTGGACCGTCGAAAGAAGTTCACTCCCAGCCATCCACATGCCCAGCGGTTGAATGCTAGCTTGGCTTAATTGCTAGCACTTCAACTGCTGCCTTTTCAGTTGGTAGACTCGGCCCCCTTCCGTGAGTTTGTGCAATGTACGGTTCCTCAGTGGCAGGTTCTCAAACGCCACTTTTTCTCACGGAAGGCGATTCTGGCTCTCTGCCGGCATGTGGAAGGCATGGACATGGCGGTCAGCGGTAAGGTGCATATTACCGCTGACTCATGGTCCAGCAGGCATGGACAGGGACGTTGCCATTCTTTCACGGCCCATTGGGTCACTCTTTTGGCAGCTGGGAAAGATGCAGGACAAGGTGCAGTAGTGTTGGAGGTTGTTCCGCCGCCACGCCTCCAAAATGCTACTACTGGTTGTGACACACCTCTCTCCTCCACCCCCTCCTCTTCTTCTTCTTCCATGGCCTCTTCCTGTGCTTTGTCCTCAGAACCAGCGGTGCTCTGTAGGTGTTCAAGGGGCTACGCAAGTACGCAGGCAAAAAGATGCCATGCCGTGCTTGCGCTGGTGTGTTTGGGGGACAGGAGCCACACTGGGGCAGAGGTTCTGTCTGCTCTGCAGGGGCAGGCCGAGAGGTGGTTGACGCCACGCCAGCTTAAGCCAGGAATGGTGGTTTGCGACAATGGCACCAACCTCCTCTCCGCCCTCCGACAGGGACAACTGACCCATGTGCCCTGTGTGGCTCACGTCCTTAACCTGGTGGTGCAGCGGTTCTTGGGCAGGTACCTGGGCTTACAGGATGTCCTGAGGCAGGCCAGGAAAGTCTGTGTGCATTTCCACAGATCTTATAATGCCAGTGCTCGGCTGGCTGAGCTGCAAAAGGCATTGAACCTGCCCAAGAACCGCCTTATATGTGACATGCCCACCAGGTGGAACTCAACGTTGGCCATGCTGCAGCGGCTGCACACGCATCAGAGGGCCATCAATGAGTACCTGTGCGACTACTGTCAGGTCTGCCAGGAAACTACAACCGTCCCTCCGCTTTCCTGACCGGTAGTCTTGTTATCCCGGTGTCAGGTGGAGGGACGGCTGAGATCTCCCACAGACAGGAAATAAGGAACCACAAAGGAAGGTGCAGATAGCCTAACCACAACCCCCAGCAACAACTCACGGTTAGTAGGCAGAAGACAGGATCCCAGGAGGGAAAAGGACAATCCAGGTAACGTAGTCAGAACAAGCCAGGGAGGGTCGGCAGCAAGGTTAAGCCAGGTTCAAGGGATAATCCAGGAATCGTAGTCAAGACGAGCCAAGTAGATAACCAAAAAGCAAGAGCATCCATAAACAGGAACCTATTCTAAGGCACGGACAGGAAGGGGAAGTGGGAATATATAGGGACACTAATGAGAAGACTGCTGACAGCTGGTCCCAGGGTGGAGCAAACATCCCCACTAGTGAAAAAGAACATAACTACGATGCTAACATAAAACCAGTTCACTGGTGGCTCAGGACATAGGAAAACAGTCTATGAACACCAGGCCCTGGGATCAAATCCCAGACACGGCGTGACAACTACGGCACCCGGTCAGGGGAGCTCGGGTTTTTTTCACCACGCCAGTGAGGCATGATCAGGGATGCATGCACTGTCCTGGCACCATTTGAGGAGGCCACGAGGATGGTGAGCAGTGACAGTGCATGCATCAGTGACACTGTACCTCTTGTCCACCTGTTGGAGCATACGCTGCGTGGAATAATGGACAGGGCACTCTCAAGGCCCCCTTTACCCAGACAGTGTTCCTTCTGTCCCACCCATCACACAGGAAGAGGACGAGGAGGAGGAGGAGGAGGAGGAGGAGGATTGTGTCAGCATGGAGGTGGAGCATGGCACTCAGCATCAACCGCAGCAGTCTTTTAGGGATGATTTACAGTCCCAACAAACCCGTGGACTTGTACGTGGCTGGGAGGAGGTGGCTGTGGATCATGTCGTCCTTAGTGACCCAGAGTACTCCGGACCAAATGCCTCAGCTACGTTGCATGGCCTCCCTGATCCCTGATCCCTGATCCTGCAAAGTCTGCGGAAGGATCCTCGTATTCTTCGGATCAAGGAGAGGGACCATTACTGGCTCGCCACTCTCCTTGATCCACGGTACAAGGGTAAGGTTGCGGACCTTATCTTGCCGTCGCAGAGGATGAGACATATCCGGGAGGCCTTGCAGAAAGGTCTGTGCAACGCGTTCCCAGAGACTGGGAGGTTACAAACTCCTGGTCCTGGACAACGAGTTGCTGAGGCTTCGGTCAGTAGCAGAAGGAGCGGTGGAGAAAGTGGCCGTCTGACCGATGCGTTCAGACAATTTTATAGTCTGCAGCCCCAAGGTATGATCGGTTCCAGCAACCATCACCAGCGTCTGATGTACATGGTGCAGGAATACCTAGGGGCAAGGTCAGACTTGGACACCTTTCCCACCGAAAATCCTCTGGCTTACTGGGTCTTGAGGATGGATCACTGGCCAGAGCTTACACACTCAGTATGCAATTGAGCTACTGGCCTGTCCTGCATCCAGCGTTCTTTCGGAACGCACATTCAGTGCTGCTGGAGGCTTTGTCACGGATCACAGGGTGCGCCTGTCCACCGACTCAGTTGATCGACTGACCTTCATAGAGTTGAACCAATCTTGGATCACCACCAGCTACCAAGCACCTGAAGCTGATATAACAGAATAATTTATTTTCAAATGTCACATCCCTTCAAGGCTGATGCTGAGTGACTGTCCTGTTATGTTGACTGACTATCCTCCTCCTCCTCAATGATCCGATTCTTGATGATAGCTTGGAAGAACTTTTTTGTTTCTGGGTGCCGCCACCAGTGGCTAAGGCCCAATTGTTCAGCCCCTGTTTAACAGGGGCATGTAATTAAAATTTTTGATGCAATGCTTTGCAGCAGGGCTCATTCCTGCACTCCAACTAGAGTATCTGGAAGAGGTTGCAATGTCGTAGCACCAGTGCTTAAGGCCCAATTTTTCAGCCCCTGTTTAACAGGGGTGTGTAATTACAATTTTTGGTGCAATACTTTGCAACAGGGCTCATTGCTGTGCTCCAAGTACAGTATCTTTGAGGGGTTGCAGTGTTGTGGCACCAGTGCCTAAAGGCCCAATTTTTCTGCCCCTGTTTAACATGTGATTACAGGGGCATGCAATTACAATTCTTGATCTAATAATTCACAGCAGGGCCCATTCATGCGCCCACCAAGAGTAACTGTGAGGGCTTACAGTGTTGTGGCAACACCAACATGTAAGGGGCAAATTTCAGCAGAGTATATACGGCAGGCCCCGACTTTCAAACATCCAACTTACAAACGACTCCTACTTGCAAACGGAAGAAGACAACAGGAAGTGAGAGGAAATCTACCCCTAGGAAGGGAAATTCTCTCCTGTAAGAGTTAATATGGGAAAAAGGTGTCTCCTCTCTACTGATGCTTTATCACCAATTCTTGTTTCAATAAAAACCCCACTTTTCAAAAACATTTGTCATGGGGACGGAAAGTGAGGTGAAATGTTCTGAACAGGGGCACAGACAGCAAAACAAATGTTACAGGGGTGATAACCCTTCCCTATGTTTTCCAAAAAGCTTAAAAATCGATTTTTTGGCTGGAGCTACACTTAAACAATGTACCTGTTCAAAATTACAAACAGATTCTACTTAAGAACAAACCTACAGTCCCTGTCTTGTTTGCACCGCCTGTATACTGCTGTTCAGAGTATATAGGGCCTTTTTTATTTTGTGTGCGGGGTTCCCCTTAATATCCATACAAGACCCAAAGGAGCTGGTAATGGGCTGGGGTAGGGGGGGGGGGTGTGTGATGGGGTAGCTATGCCATTTTTCTCAAAGATTTTCATCCATATTACCGGGACCAGACATTACCGCAAGCAGTTTTAAATGGCTTTTTTTCCTTTACAAATGTCATTTTGTGCAGGGACAGTTCTAAACACGGGAAACACATAGCACTTCACAGGCATACTTTAGACACCCCCCAGGTACGATATTTAAAGGAATATTTGACTTTTTTTTTTTTTTTCACTTTATGCATCATTAAAATGACTGCTCCCGAAAACTTCGTTTTGCATTGATACATGTCCCCTGGGGCAGAACCCGGGTCCCCAAACCCTTTTTAGGACAATAACATGCATATTAGTGGTTATAATTAGCACTTTAGATTTCGAACGTTCGCATCCATTGTATTTAATAGGGTTCTAACGTTCGTGCAAACTTTCGGTCCTTTCGCAGGTTCTGGTGCGAACCGAACCGGAGGGTGTTCGGCTCAACTCTAGTGGTAATGAGATAGTATAGTCTTAAATGGTTTTGAGAATTAAGAGCGAAGTAAAAAGTTAAATGAGAATGCGAAAAAAGATTTAAAAAAACGAAGAGGAAGGGCGAGGTGGGGTAGGGGTCGGGGTACAAATAGAAGGGTAGGAAGGGTAAAAGGAACAGAAAAAGGGTAGGCCATCTCCCCCTCTGTTGTTCGTATAATGCCATGCTAAGGTGTTCACGGGCGAGCGTGTGTTGTGCATAGTCGGTTGTTTCCATATAGTGGTACCAACAGGCCCAGATGTATCTGTACTTGGTCCCGTGGCCGCTGGTGCCTACTATTTTTGGAGGGGCGGAACAACCAACACTACACCCCCTCCCTCGAGACAGGCGGAGCTCATCTGCCAACACCCCCCCCCCCCCCCCCCATGGGAGACAGGTGGCGGAGCTCATCCGCCACCATGACCACACCCCCTCAGGAGTCAGGCGGCGGAGTTCACCTGCCAACAACGGGAGACAGGCGGTGGAGGTCACCTGCCAATACCACCCCCCAAGCCAAACCTCTACCCGCACGAGACAGGCGACGGCGGGTGCCTTCCCTTGTGGAGGCACAGAAGAGACATAGAGGCAGGGAAGAGGAAGAGCCAGGGCCGCTCCAGCCAGCACACAAACATTCTCCTTCTGGCTGCTTGGAACCCCGAATGGTGTCCTGAGACATGATTGGCCAGGGAGTCATAAGACTCCCTGGCCAATAGGGGCTATCTGATTGGCCGGGAGGAGAATGTGGCAGAATAGCGAATATTAATTTGCTAGTGTCACACAACTGGGTGGGATCAGGGCGCAGGGCTCTTCACCCCGAGCCCACCCTGTTTTGAAGCCTGTTAGAGCCTCTGGCTCTAATCACGTGCAACATGACAAAATGTGGAGAATTTCCAGGGGTATGAATACTTTGTCAAGGCATTCTTTTTACAGGTAGTGGGCAGGAAGGATTAGCTTAGATGTGTGTGAATCCGCGCAATGAAGAAAGTACTGCCAGAAAGACCAGACAAACAAAGGAAATGCTGCCTCTACTAATTACTGCCACCTAAGTGTAGTGAATAATTGAGAGAAGAATGGGGGAGTAGGTGTGGTGCTGTCCAGTGTTGTCTTTTTGGGTAAAAAGTGCAGTGATGTTGTGCTAAATCTGTACCATGTAGATTAATACATAGACATTAAAATGAGAATAAATAAAGAACCATATGTGTTACTATATAAATACATTAAAAATACATTAATAAACATCAACCAGTGGTAAAAATTGGTATATAAAAAAAAAATATATATATATATATATATATATACTGTGAGGGGGTTAGCTCGGTAGCGGGTGTGTGTGACCCCCTGGATGGGCTCCCCACACAAAAACAGGCCCAGCAGACGGAGGTTGTGGTTTTCAAGATCAAAAGGTGCGGTTTATTTCTCTATTTACAGTGACAAAAACACAGCAAAGCAAAAAGAAACATAAACAAAATAAATCCTGGTCAGCTTGACCTCTGACTAAACATGCAGGTTTCCCTAACTAACAACTGGGATCAGCCTGGTGCTGTCCTAGTCCCTAAGTCCCTGGTTTAGTAAATGTCCAAACAAATAGCCACACAGGCTTTGTCTCACCGCACAGGGGTTCACTCTCCCTAGACAGTCCACACAGGTCTGGTTCCAGGCATGAGCAAACATCTAATGAAGCTGGGAGTTTTTATAGAGGCCTTAAACGAGCTGACAAGCTTCAGCTGGTCTCATCAACTCCCTGCCTGCACGACGCCCAGCACTCTCCCTAGAGGTATGAATCATCCATGAGCCCACTAGCCTCAGCTGGGCTTCATCAACTCCCTCCCTAGTTGTATAAGTTGGCATAAAGCCTGAATCTGGGAGAAATATACCTACCCCCCTGGATGCAACCAGGTGACTTTACCTTCCTGCTGTCACATACCCCCCCTCTTGTTTTAACCTTGGGGATGGAACACCAGCAATCAGGCATTCATGTACTCGAGACAAAGCATCCACATTCCCCATTTGAACGCCAGCGCGATGCTTTACTGTGAAGTTGAATTCCTGTAGGGCCAGGAACCACCTATTTACTCTTCTATTTGTCTCCTTGTTTTGAGCCATCCACTTTAACGGAGCGTGATCCGTAACCATGTCAAAGTGCCTACCTAGCAGATAGTACCGAAGGGAATCTAGAGCCCACGTCACCGCTAAACACTCCTTTTCAACCGTGGCGTAATTTACCTCATGGGACTTCAACTTCCTGCTGAGGTAAATGACTGGGTGCTCTTCCCCGTTCCAGACCTGGGACAATACTGCTCCTAACCCCACATCTGACGCATCACTTTGCACGACAAAGTCTTTAGAGAAGTCGGGTGAGTACAACACTGGCTGGCTACATAAGGCTTGTTTCAAGAATTGGAACGCTGCCTCAGCCTCGGGGGTCCATTTAATCATGACCGACCCTTTCCCTTTCGTCAGGTTGGTTAGGGGCACAGCCTTAGAAGCAAAGTGGGGAATGAAGCGCCGATAATAACCCGCGATTCCCAGAAAGGCTCGTACCTGCTTCTTGCTGTTGGGACGTGGCCAACTCTGGATGGCCTCGACTTTGTTGAGTTGGGGTTTTATTACTCCCCTGCCAATGGTGTACCCAAGATATTTGGCCTCCTCCTGCCCAATGGTACACTTCTTGGGGTTAGCCGTAAACCCCGCTTCCCGGATAGAGTCTAGGACTGCTTGCACTTTTGGCAGATGTGAGGCCCAATCTGTGCTATGGACAATTACGTCATCCAGGTAAGCCGCAGCATACTTCCGATGGGGCCTCAGTATCTGGTCCATTTTCCGCTGGAATGTGGCCGGCGCATTCTGTAACCCGAACGGCATTCTCTTATATTGGAACGCCCCGTCTGGGGTTACAAATGTGGTTTTCTCTTTGGCCGACTTGGCCAGGGGAATTTGCTAATACCCTTTTGTGAGGTCAAGAGTCGCCATGTATCGGGCTGTACCCAGCCGGTCGATCAACTCATCTATACGTGGCATGGGGTAGGTGTCAAATTTTGTAACTTTGTTCAACTGACGAAAATCGTTACAAAATCGCCAGCTCCCATCCGGTTTAGGCACCAACACAATGGGACTAGACCAATCACTTTGGGACTCCTCTATCACCCCTAAGTTCAGCATTTTCTGTACTTCCTCCCGTATTGCCTCCCGTCGGGCCTCTGGGATCCGATAGGGTTTTAACTTCACCCTTTCACCGGGCGGGGTAATAATATCATGCTCTACCCCAGATGTTTGTCCCGGCAGCTCAGAGAACACCTCCTTGTTGCGAAGCACAAACTCCTTAACCTCCTGTTGTTGGGGTTGTGACAAGGTGGCTGCTATTCCAACCTCCGGAATCACGCAACCAGTTTGAGCTGGTGACCAAGTTTCTGCGACTAGGGACTCTCTATCCCTCCAGGCTTTCAACAGATTAACGTGATAGATCTGTTCGGGCTTTCGCCTTCCTGGTTGTCTGACCTTGTAATTCACTTCGCTCACTTTTTCCATTATCTCGTAGGGGCCTTGCCATTTGGCAAGGAATTTACTTTCAACCGTAGGGACAAGTACCAATATCCTATCCCCCGGGAAAAAGGTACGGGTCTTGGCTCCACGGTTGTACACTCTCTGCTGTGCCAACTGCGCTTGGGCCAAATGTTCCTTCACGATGGGCATTACCTGTGCAATTCGATCTTGCATCAGGGCGACATGCTCAATCACACTCCTGTGGGGAGAACTCTCACTTTCCCAAGTTTCCTTGGCAATATCCAACAGCCCTCTTGGGTGTCTCCCATACAGTAACTCAAAGGGGGAGAATCCCGTAGAGGATTGGGGCACCTCCCTAATAGCAAACATCAAATAAGGAAGTAGACAGTCCCAATCCTTTCCATCTCTATCCACCACTTTCTTCAACATTTGTTTTAGGGTTTTGTTGAATCTTTCAACCAGCCCATCGGTTTGGGGGTGATACACAGACGTACGCAATTGCGTCACTTTAAACAATTTACACAGCTCTTTCATAACCCGGGACATAAAGGGTGTACCTTGGTCCGTAAGCAGTTCTTTACAAATACCCACCCGGCTAAAAACAAGAGATAGCTCTTTGGCTATGGTTTTGGCCGAGGTATTTCGGAGAGGGATCGCTTCTGGATAACGGGTGGCATAGTCCATTATAACTAATATGTACTGGTGCCCCCTAGCGGACTTGATTATAGGACCTACCAAATCCATTGCGATCCTCTCAAACGGGACCTCAATGATGGGTAGAGGGACCAGCGGGCTACGGAAATGTGGCATCGGGGCCGACCTCTGACACACAGGGCAGGAGGAACAATAATTTTCTATGTCCTTCATCACCCCAGGCCAATAGAATCTCTGTAATACCCTCTCTCGGGTTTTCTCTGTCCCCAGATGACCTCCAAGAATGTGCCCATGGGCCAACTCCAACACCAACTTCCTGTAAGGTTTGGGCACCACAAGCTGCTCAACGGTTTCTTCTGCCCTTTTTGCCACCCGATACAGTAGGTCCTTCTCTACGCTGAAGTATGGGTAAGTGCAGGTATTATCTGGGTTCACTAACTCGCCATCTATTTCCACTACGTTTTCCCGTGCCTTTATTAGGGCGGGGTCCTTTAACTGTTCTGTGGCAAAATTTTCCCTGTGAACCTCAAGATCAGAAAACTCCACAGACGGTAGGTTTTCGTCTGAGGAGGTGGGCTCCTCTCCAGTTTCTTGAGTCTCGCCTGCCAATACTGACAAGGGAAATTCTGGAGAGTCCTCACCACTCTCAGAGGAGTTCTGGCTATCACCTTCCTGGTACATAGGGGCACCAGTGGGGGGCTCAGGATCATCCCACAGTTCCCAGAACTTCGGAAAATCCCTTCCCACAATGGCATCATGCGGTAATTGAGATACTAACCCCACTGGATGAGAGAGGGTACCTTTGGGTGTCTTGAAACATACTGTAGTCACTGGATACTCTCGGGTGTCCCCATGCACACAAATAACAGCTACCTTGCTATTCCCAGAGACCTCTGTTTTAACTAATTCAGCCTTTATCAGGGTCACAAGGCTACCTGAATCCAATAATACCACAACATTTCTACCATTAATACACATTTTGCATAAATGTTTCTCAGTTCCCCGAATGGCAGTGCATGCGACTGTCGCACACAGCGACTGACGTCTGTCCGACATTGCATGGGTTCCTCCACAACCGGGCAATTTGCTGCAATATGTCCCGTTTGCCGGCAGCGGTAGCAAACAATCCTTTTGGCTGCCTCTTGAGCCCCCGACTTCCCAGGCTGTTCTCGCCAAACCCTGGGCAGAGCTCCCACCCTCTCACTCTCTCCACCCTCACCCCTTGGAATCCTCTTATCCGCCCCTGGGGATGGTCTGGTCTTAGGGTGGAAAGTCCGAGAGTCTCTGGAAGAGGCCGTCAGGTTCTCTGCAGCCAAGTATCTCTCTACACGATCCACAAGTTTACCGGCCGTTTCTGGGTCTCCATGGCTTACCCACTTTTGAATGGCGGTAGGAAGAGCTCTCAAGAAACGATCCATCACAACACGTTCCACAATCTCCGGTGCGGACAAAGTCTCTGGCTGTAGCCACTTCCTGCTCAGGTGAATGAGATCATACATTTGAGACCTGGGGGGTTTTCCAAGCTGGAAAGTCCAGTTATGCACACGCTGAGCCCGGACAGCCAGGGTGACACCCAGCCTTGCCAATATTTCAGCTTTTAGCATCACATAGTCTTTTGCTTGGTCAGGCTCTAGGTCATAGTAAGCTTTCTGCGATTCACCAGTTAACAGAGGAGCCACCAGTCCAGCCCACTGCTCCTCAGGCCACTTTTCTCTTTCAGCAGTCCTTTCAAATGTGGTCAAAAATACCTCTGGATCATCCTCTCCAGTCATTTTTGTCAATAAACGACTCACCCCAAAGGACGCGGTATTAGTGGGACGGCTTTCCTCACTGGTCTGCGGACGTTGCTGCATTACTGCTTCCATCTGTTGTTGTAGTCTCTGCTCTTGCTTCTGCAACAGGTCTATGAAGCGGGCCTCAGATTGCTGCTGGGCTTGTTGCTGGGCTGCGAAGCTCTTTTGCAAACCTGCATTTGTCTGCTGTTGATTGGCATTTGCTAGAGCCAGCTGTTTCAGTATCTCCTCCATGCTGGCTTAAAAAAAAACTACCTGCATTCTCCACCAACTGTGAGGGGGTTAGCTCGGTAGCGGGTGTGTGTGACCCCCTGGATGGGCTCCCCACACAAAAACAGGCCCAGCAGACGGAGGTTGTGGTTTTCAAGATCAAAAGGTGCGGTTTATTTCTCTATTTACAGTGACAAAAACACAGCAAAGCAAAAAGAAACATAAACAAAATAAATCCTGGTCAGCTTGACCTCTGACTAAACATGCAGGTTTCCCTAACTAACAACTGGGATCAGCCTGGTGCTGTCCTAGTCCCTAAGTCCCTGGTTTAGTAAATGTCCAAACAAATAGCCACACAGGCTTTGTCTCACCGCACAGGGGTTCACTCTCCCTAGACAGTCCACACAGGTCTGGTTCCAGGCATGAGCAAACACCTAATGAAGCTGGGAGTTTTTATAGAGGCCTTAAACGAGCTGACAAGCTTCAGCTGGTCTCATCAACTCCCTGCCTGCACAACGCCCAGCACTCTCCCTAGAGGTATGAATCATCCATGAGCCCACTAGCCTCAGCTGGGCTTCATCAACTCCCTCCCTAGTTGTATAAGTTGGCATAAAGCCTGAATCTGGGAGAAATATACCTACCCCCCTGGATGCAACCAGGTGACTTTACCTTCCTGCTGTCACAATATATATATATATATATATATATATAAATATATAAAATCCCAAAAAATAGTGATGTGACTTGAATCCTTAAAAAAATATGCAAAAAAACATTTTGAAGCTTTAAAGTTCATGTGCTTGATGAAAATTTGTGAAGCGTGCTTTGTCCAAAAAATGTTGTAGTATCTTTATAAGTGATCACAGCAAAACGTGGCTTTTCCGTGGCTCTTACATAAGCCGCACTCACCAGATTATCCTTACCCCCTAGGGGTATGAAACATTCACAGTGTTAGCCACTGTGGGGAACTCTGGCGGATCTCCTATCTCTGTTGTGCTGGTAGTGGAACTCCAAGGGTAACCAATATGAAGGAAGAAAAGGAGGTACACCCAATAGTGTGATACCATTTTGTACACAGCTTTATTTTATAAAAGATATGTAAAGGGGTACTCACATTTTATACAATTTAAAAGCGCATGAAAGTGCATACAATGCTGACTGTTTAGGAAGTGGTGCGATCCTGTGCTGCCTCTGCTCTACCGGTTTCATCATTGTGATGTCATCTTGAGCGTGCCCAGCCATCGCCACACTTCCTCTTTATAACAAACCGCGATTAGCTATATGCTGCGGCCATTTTGGATGAGATTTGCAGACCGATGTCCGCAGGTGTCTCAAAAAACAATGGCGGCCATTTTGGGTGCGATTATGCAGACCGAAGCCTGCAATGAATTACGGCGGTTCATTTTGTAAACACATGCCTACATGGGGACTGTTTAACGCCTACATGGGGACCTAGTTTAATTACTAAGTGTGTTGGCTCCGTGACTCAATATACCACCAAACATGGCAACGTTAAACAGTCTCCATGTAGGCAGGTGTTTACAAAATGAACCGCCGTAATTCATTGCGGGCTTCGGTCTGCATAATCGCACCCAAAATGGCCGCCATTGCTTTTTGAGACACCTGTGGACTTCGGTCTGCAAATCTCATCCAAAATGCCTGCCGCATATAGCTAATTGCGGTTTGTTATAAAGAGGAAGTGTGGCCATGGCTGGGCACGTTCCAGATTACGTCACCACGACGAAACCCATAGAGCGGAGGCAGCACAGGATCGCACCACTTCCTAAACAGTCAACATTGTATGCACTTTCATGCGCTTTTAAATTGTATAAAATGTGAGTACCCCTTTACATATCTTTTATAAAATAAAGCTGTGTACAAAACGGTATCACACTATTGGGTGTACCCCCTTTTTTCTTCCTTCATATTGGTTACCCTTGGCGTTCCACTACCAGCACAACAGAGATAGAAGATCCACCAGGGTGCCCCACAGTGGCTACCACTGTGAATGTTTCATACCCCTAGAGCAGTGATTCTCAACCAGGGTTCCGTGGAACCCTAGGGTTCCTCCAGAGGTTGCTAGGGGTTCCTTCAGCATTGGGCAATTTCTGCCTCTCAGATAATTTCCTACTGACACCATTGATCTTTTTAGCTATCTGTAAGGAGGTAATTCTTCCCAATGACCACAAGTGTAAAGACCATCCTTCCCACTGACCATCACACAAAGGTATCGTGAATTGTAGATTTCTAATTTTTAGCAGGGGTTCCCCGAGACCGGAGAACTATTTCAAGGGTTCCTCTGTGTTGAAAAGGTTGAGAAAGGCTGCCCTAGAGGGTAAGGATAATCTGGTGAGTGTGGCTTATGTAAGAGCACGGAAATGCCATGTTTTGCTGTGATCACTTCTAAAGATACTACAAAGTTTTTTGCACAAAGCACGCTTCACGAATTTTCATCAAGCACATGAACTTTAAAGCTTCAAAATGTTTTTTTGCATAATTTTTTAAGGATTCAAGTCACATCACTATTTTTTTTGTGATTTTATATATTTTTATATATATATTTTTGGGATATACCAATTTTTAGCACTGGTTGATGTTTATTAATGCATTTTTTATTTATTTATATAGTAACAGACATGGTTCTTTTTATTCTCATATTAATGTCTATGTACATGGTACAGATTTAGCACAACATCACTGCACTTTTTACCCAAAAAGATAACACTGGACAGCGCCACACCTACTCCCCCATTCTTCTCTCAGGAAGGATTAGCTATCAGGTTTGTTTTGCTTTCTACTGGGTCAGCACAGTATTAGTATTAGGGTAGTTATCTGACATTTGTCTTTTGAACCTTTGTATGTTACTATTTCACAGTTGTTTCTGAATTGTGTTTCTTTTTTAAGGCAAAAACTGAAACAAAACCTGTAATAAATGGCTTCATTACAGTTGAAGATGGCTCTGCTAAAGCTTTCATTGATGCTATCTACTCTCGGGAGAGGAGCTTCCTGAATGTCCATAAACCAAATACATATCTTCCATGTGAAGTTCAGCAGGAGATCAAGGTGGAATATTCAATCCTTTACTCAGAGCTCTGGGAGAAATTTCAGCAAATAGAGCTAAATTACTTGGTGAGCACTTAGAATACATTATAATCTACAGAGTCAGCCACCCATCCCCCCAACCTAGTATTAATGAATTACTTCACCACTTCCATACCGGGCCTATTCTGGCACTCCTCTCCTACATGAAGACTCTCCTATGAGCAGGAACATAACCTACTTTGTCAAGATTGAAGATGCTGTGTCAGTCCATGGACGGAAAGAGAAAAGGATTTTACGGTGAGTACAAAAAAATCCAATTTTTTTTGCTAGAAAGTTACTCGGAACCCCCAAACATTATACATGTTTTTTTTAGCAGACACCCTAGGGCAGACATGTCCAAAGTCCGGCCCGCGGGCCATTTGCAGCCCGCGTTCCGGTTTGATGTGGCCCCGACTTGGAATTTTCATATATATATACATCTGTGGCCCACCAAGTATATCCATCTGTGGCCCCCAAAGCTCGAGCGCGTTATGTTTTTTATGCTGTTAATATATCTATCTTAGCCTGACAAATCCCGAGCGCGGCGCTCATTGTTAGTATGAGCCGGTGCGTTTGGCTGGGCGTGTTCAGAAGTCGATGTGCCAGAGCCGCTATGAAGCAGACAGTGCGAAGAGCCAATCACAGGCACTGTGACTATTCCCGATCTCTGCATCTGCGGACTGTAGATGCAAAGATTGGGGAAATGTCACAGTGCCTGTGATTGGCGGTGGCGCTACGCGCTGTCAGCTTCCTTGTAGGCTTGTGCACATAGACTTCTGAACACGCCCAGCCACACGCCCGGCTCATACTAACAATGAGCGTGGCGCTCTGGGATTTGTCAGGCTAAAGAAGATAGATATATTAACAGCAAAAAAAACATAACACGCTCGAGCTTTGGGGGCCACAGATGGATATACTTGGGGGGCCACATCAAACCGGAACGCGGTTCCTTTCCTTTTGTGAGAGATAGATAGAGAGAGACAGAGAGAGATTTATATATATTTTTTTAAACATAACACGCCTGAGCTCATGGTTACCCTGAGCGGAGAAGAGAAGATATATATATAATATATATCCTCATATGTTGTCATCAATGTTATGAAATGAAAAGTATGCCATTTGCAATAAAATATTTAATTTGCATTTAATTTTGATGGTTCAAAAAATGTCAGGCAAAATGGTCGGCCCTCACACATGTTCACTTCATGAAATTTGGCTCTCTTTGAAAAAGTTTGGACACCCCTGCCCTAGGGAATAAAATGGCGGTCATTGCAACTTTTTACCTCGCACAGCATTTGCGCAATAATTTTTCAAACGCCTTTTTTCTTAAAAAAAAAACGTTTCATGAATTAGAAAATAACAAAACAGTAAAGTTGCCTCAATTTTTTTGTATAATGTGAAAGATGAGGTTACGCTGAGTAAATATATACCCAACATGTCATGCTTGAAAATTGCGCACAATCATGGAATGGCAGCAAACATTGGTACTTAAAAATTTCCATAGGCGAAGCTTTAATTTTTTTTTTTTACAGGTTACCAGTTTAGAGTTACAGAGGAGGTCTAGTGCTAGAATTGTTGCTTGCGCTCTAACGCATGCGGCGATACCTCACATGTGTGGTTTGAACAGCTTATACATATGTGGGCGGGACTTGTGTGTGTGTTTGCTTCTGAGCGTGAGCTACCGGGGACGGGGGCGTTTTAAAAAAAAAATGTTTTTTTTTGTTTTTTTTCACTTTTACATTTTATTTTTTTTAAACTTTTATTCCTATTACAAGGAATGTAAACATCCCTTGTAATAGGAATCTATTGTGACAGGTCCTCTTTATGGAGAGATGTGGGGTCAGTAAGACCCCACATCTCTCCTCCAGGCTGGAAAGCATGAGATCGAAAAAAAAAATTCACCAATCTCATGCTTACCAGCCGCGATCGCGGCTTTGTTTGCATCCGTGGCCCAGACGTGACGTCATAACGTCGCGCCCGGGCCTCTGACGGTCATAGAAACCATCTGGTCACCAGAAATCTCTATGGTCGTCATCCGGCGGTGGCCTATTCTTTCTCTGAAAGCCCGGAGAAGCACCGGATGGCGGCGGGAGGGGGGGGGGCGTCCCTTGTGGTGCACAGAATCGCCGGCAGAAAATAATGATATCTGAATGATTCAGATATCTCCCCTGAAAGTCAAGGAAGTCGTATCATATGACGTTCTGCGGGTGGGAAGTGGTTAACTGAGTCTTTGCCCTGGAACTTCAAAGCCAAACCTGACAGGGTCCTTTTAAAATAAGTTCATACTTTTAATATTGAGCACATGTTTTGGTGTATTTCTGTAAATCAGGGGTGCCCAACCAGTGGCCCGAGGGCCACAGGTGGCCCGCAAAGCCTTCTGATGTGGCCTGCGACCTCCTGCTCTGGGATGGCGGGTTGGCAAGCCTAGATTGGAGGTTGCCGACCCACCATGCCAGAGGATCAGTGTTGTGAATGAAGCCAGCAGTAGAGGAAACAAGCAGCCACGGAGCAGAGCTGCAAAAGCCAGTGCTTGCTGTATAGCATGGGCTCCTGTCATAGGCAGAGTGATACCAAATGCACTGGGACAGCAACAGCCGGTGATACCTGAATAGAAGACTGTTATTAAAGGTACGTTTCTTACTAAAATCACAGTGTACATATGGGTATATCTGTTCTGCAGTGGTTACTGGGCTGCTTTCAAACTGATCTGCAGGTGTAGCGCAGTGCACCTGCAGGTTACCTGCACTGAGCCATAGACTTTTGGTTTTACCTGCGGGTTTGGTGCACTTTCAGAAAGTGTACCACACCTGCAGGATATAATAGAATTCTATGGCAAAGTGTAGCTAACCCGCAGGAAAGCCACATGTGAACTGTGCTGCACCCGCGGTGTGGGTAGACTGCAGACCATCCATTTAAAAGCAGCCTTGGGCCCCTTTCACACGATTGGTTCGACCTAATCGGACCCTCTATTCACCTCTATGGAGCTGCAGATGTAAACAGACTTGTGTCCGTTTACACCCGCCTACCTCCAATCCGATCTGCTCAAAAAGCAGAAGTGGATCAATCCCCTTTCATCTGATCGGATCAGAGGGCCCATAGAGTAGAGTGGGCCTTGTCTGTGTCTGTTTTGCATATGCAGAGCGGACATGATCCTTTCATCCGCCCATTCTGCTCATTGTGGCCCGCGACTAGTTACTAAGTCACTCAAGTGGCCGTCGCTCTTCAAAAGGTTGGGCACCCCTGCTGTAAATCTTATATGAAAATTATTTTAACGTAATGTACACATTTCTTCTTCCTTTACAATATTCCATTGCGGTTTTTGATAAAGAAATATGTAAATTCTATTGGCTATTGCTATTTGGTGTCTATTGGCTATTTGTGCGACAGATTGTGCAGTGAGCACAGTCCTTCATGTTTTTTAAAGGGTAATCCATAGATATAGTATTGGCTATTGATTCTCATAGAAATAATTATACTGTAAACACCACAAATCTTACTGTAATTCTCATTGTAAGTTCATGTTTGTAAATGCATGCTTTGTTTTTAAATTTACCTACAGATTACTAGTAGAGGATCAATTCAACAGTTTGGATCATCACAAATACCTATTCCAGATGGCGGTTTAGGTGAAGTTCATGACTATTGTAAGTCAGATAAACCTCCATTTCCTTACTACCCCAAAATTATACCTTAACTTATAACCGGGCGACAACCATTTTGGAGTAAAATTGGCCGCTTGGCCATTTTATTAACAAATTAATCCATAACAATAAACCAAACATCTTTAAATCACTAAAAACAATCCCTTACAGATATAGCTACACCCTGTTGGAGACAATTGAAGGTGTTGACCTAATTTTCCTCGTACCAGCGTGGCCCTCAAAGATCCCAGCCGCAGTGCGCCGTCTCAAGGATCATACACTCTGAACCTTCCCCACGCTGGTACCCATCAACCGATGCCAGCTAAACCACGGTTAGCTGGCATCACCCGAGGATCCCATACCTTGATGGTTCCCCACTTATGCCAAATTGGTCAAATTGTCTACTGCCTCCAAGAATCCCCAACCGCCTCACCCATATATCAACAATCACATCCTAAAAGGGGCGGGAGGGTGGGAGCTTCCTCTCAACGTGCTGCCCTGTGAGTGACCTGGAACCTTACCATAGCTCCTCCTACCCTGGGAAACCTATCTCCTCAGGCCACCCCCCACTCCACATACTTTCTACACTCCCCTCACAATTAACCCCTAGGTTCCCTGCTACTCTAGTCATGCCAGCCCTCTGCCTATACCTTGTATCAGCTCCGGGCTTCTCTTGACTATAGTAAGTCAGATAAACCTCCATTACCTTATTACCCCAAAATTATACCTTAACTTATAAATAACCAGGCGACAACCATTTTGGAGTAAAATTGGCCGCTTGGCCATTTTATTAACAAATTAATCCATAACAATAAACCAAACATCTTTAAATCACTAAAAACAATCCCTTACAGATATAGTTACACCCTGTTGGAGACAATTGAAGGCGTTGACCTAATTTTCCTCGTACCAGCGTGGCCCTCAAAGATTCCAGCCGCAGTGCGCTGGCTCAAGGATCATACACTCTGAACCTTCCCCACGCTGATACCCATCAACCGATGCCAGCTAAACCACGGTTAGCTGGCATCACTCGAGGATCCCATACCTTGATGGTTCCCCACTTATGCTAAATTGGTCAGATTGTCTACTGCCTCCAAGAATCCCCAACCGCCACCGCCCACAGGTGTGAGACCTTACACCTGTGGACGCCCCACACAACGCAGGGCCCTTTGAATGCCATCCTGCAACGCCAAACACCAGAGATCAATCCCCACAGCATTGAGATGTACACCATCCCCCCTAAGGTACCGCACAGTGTCAACTTCTAAGTCCCTATGACGGACCATCAACCCCCCGTTACGTACAACAAATCTGCCCACCTCCTTGTTCACTTTGATGCAAGCCCTATTAATCCTGTCCACTGACCGAGCCCACCTCCAAGACGTGCGGCCAATAATATCCGACCACACTACCAGGGTATGGGGAAAGTTAGCGCGAATACGCAGCACGTCAAATTTAATGTCCCTGACCAAGTGCCGCATGGACCTGACCCCCAAATCATTACCCCCGACATGCAATACTAATACATCAGGGGCCCGATCCAGGCGGGAATATTTATGAACCTCCGGTAACACCTTGCTCCACAGCATGCCCGGAATTCTGATCCAGCGCACCTTCGCCAGCTCCCTTGGAACTCCCAACTGGCGGCCATTCGGCCGAACATCTGCCCTTAGGGCTCCCCAATAAACATATGAGTGGCCCATGATCCACACGAGGCCAACGGGATGCTCTGAAAGAAAAATTTTGAGCACATGGAACCACCACCACCATACAACAGTCCCAAACCCACCCCAAGATAACCATACATCCTAATCAATTACACCAAATGAGGGCGAACATATAGCTTAAAACGTTCTGATTCCCATCGCCCTATCCGTTGTATGACAGACTTGTCCAAACCCCATCTGGCTGCCTCAGTGGCAGCCCCTATGCGGAAGGAGTGAGCCGAATAATCAGAAGGGTCACCTCCCCCCCCCCCCACGACCAAACACCTCCGGAATACTGAACGAAACTGGAACACCGATAAAGACAATCCGTCCCGGTGCACCAAAAACGATCCCCCAACGGGCAGGCGTACCGCCAAAAACTCCCGGACTGCTGCCACCGGACAAACTAACGCCGATGGGACCTCGTACACGTGAACGTTCTTACCTTTACCCAATTGGCCTGTCTTGGACCACCGCAGGTAAATCGCCACTGCCGCAACCTCACAACGAACATCACTCACCAGAATACCACCCCCCAGCCCTCCTAGAAGGGCTAACCAGTTCACTCAACCGGAAAGCTCCATAAAAGGCTAACGCAAAAGCCGCCCTAAACAGGCTGGCTTCATAGCTGGAAGAGCAAACCTTAAGCCCCGTACACACGGTCGGACATTTGGCCAACAAACTTCATTTTGAGCAAGTTGGACCAACAATCCGACCGTGTGTACGCTCCATCGGACAAACTTTTTTTGCTTTTTTCTTGTTTTCATCGGACAAAAGTTGGGTCTGCAAACGGACAAACTTTTGCCCAACAAAAGTCCGATGGAGCAAAGTCCGACTGTGTGTACAGAAAACCATCGGACTTTTGTCCGATTGACAAAACAACTAATGTTAAAATCAACCAACAATAGCAGAAGTTGACCAAAGGGTGGCGGTAAAGAGCAGAAAAGAGCAGAAAAACCAAGTGATGTTGCAAAAAGTTTTGGGAAAGTTTGCAGAAAAGTCCGAGCGTGTGTATGCTTTGGGTGTTCCCGACCAACTCCGTTTGGACAAAAAACCACGGAAAAGTCCGATAGAAGTCCGACCGTGTGTATGGGGCTTAACTCACCTGAACCAGAAACTGGTGTAACATGGGAAACGTAACCGGGCGCCTTCTGTCACGGGACCTCCTGCCTTTCCTGTAGCCCTTTAAAGCCTGTCGAACCCCGAATGACTTAGTGGGGTCCCCACCCCCCGTCAACTTAAACCAAAAAGCCAATCCAGCCATCTTCCTATCCATGGCCGAGGCCGACACCCCTCTCTCAAAACACAAACCAATGAAGTATAACAATAAGGGAACCTCCCCTGACACATGCCCCACTCTACCTAGCAGGTCACCCCACTCCCGCCAGACCTTAGCATATGCAGACCATGTACCCCTGCTCACAGAATTCCGTATTAAACCTGCGATGGTTCCAACGCCAGGTGCCAGAGATGCCGGGGACAAGGAAACCCGTGTTGCTCCGCTCCCGGTGCCAACTCCCGGAACCTGTCCCACTGAAATCGAGACAAAGCATCAGTCACCGCGTTAGTAGTCCCTGGAATGTGCACCGCATAAAGAAAAACATTCAATTGCAAGCAGCGCAATACCAAGTGACGCAACAAGCGCACCACTGGCAACGATAAAGCATTAACGTTGTTAATAACCTGCACCACCCCCAGATTGTCACAGTGAAGGCGAATCTTACGATCCCGAAAGATATCACCCCAAATTTCCAACGCCACAACGACCGGAAAAAGTTCCAGCAAGACCAAGTTGCGCAGGAACCCAGCCCCCTGCCAATCCTCCGGCCACTTTTCCGCGCACCACCGCCCAGCAACGTACGCCCCAAAACCGGACGACCCGGCCGCATCGGTATGAAAAACCAGGTCAAAATTGCTCACCGGGCCCCCGCATCCACAGCGCCCGACCATTGTACGAATCCAGAAAGACCTGCCAAACACGCAGATCCTCCCGGTGCTCCCGTTTGAGCGTGATGTAGTGCTTGGGAGAAAACACACCCGCCGTAGCAGACGATAGGCGGAGGCAAAACACCAGACCCATCGGAATGATCCGACACGCAAAATTCAGCTTGCCCAACAGGGACTGAAGCTGACGCAACTGAATTTTTCGTGTACCTGCCACTGAACGAACCGCAGCCTGAAGGTCGTGCAACTTGTCCTCCGTCAAGCGGCACTCCATGGCCCTGAAATCAATCACAATGCCCAAAAAACTAATCTCGGACACAGGACCCACCGTCTTATCCGGTGCTAAAGGGACCCCAAACCGTTCGGCAACATGCTGCAACGTCGCCAGCAAGACCCCGCACACCCCCGACGACGGCGGACCCACGCACAAAAAATCATCCAAATAATGAATGATAGAACTGATACCCGACACATCCCGAACCACCCATTCCAGGAATGAACTGAACGTCTCAAACCGCGAGCATGAAACTGAACAGCCCATCGGCAAACAATGGTCAACGTAGAACGACTCCTGCCACATGCATCCCAACAGGTAAAAACTGTCAGGGTGAACGGGCAGGAGCCGAAAAGCCGATTCCACATCCGTCTTCGTCATAAGCGCCCCCTTGCCATATCGCCTGACCCAGCACACGGCCGCATCAAATGAAGTATATGACACCGAGCAGGCCTCTGGATCAATGGCGTCATTGACCGACCCCCCTTTGGAAACGACCGATTGTGAATTAACCGGAATTTTCCAGGCTCCTTTTTGGGCACCACCCCCAAGGGAGACACAACTAAGTTCGACAAGGGAGGGGCCGGGTAAGGGCCGGACATGCGGCCCAGAAACACTTCCTTGGCCAATTTGTCCGAAACCACCCCCGGATGCTGCAATGCCGAACGCAAATTCCGAGACACTGGGGGGGTGAGCTGTAACGAACACGGAATGCGAAAACCATCTCTAAAACCCAATTCCAGGAGCCGGGCAGCCCCCGGTCCGGGTATCTATTTAGAAAAGGAAGCATCCTTACTACCATCACCGGAGTCTTCCCTTTTTCCTGAAGTGTCCCCTGCACGCCCCTTACTCTGTCTGAAACATCTTGACAGTGAATGGCTACCCCCGCAGCCGGAGCACTCGTGCTTGAAACGGCAACTGTTTCCAAACCTGCAGGCTCCCTCATTAAACTGCCAACATACCCCTTTTTTCTTTGCGGCCGACTGCCCTGGGGTATCTGAACCACCGACCTTCCCCTGAAAAAACGCCGTGGGGGCCCGCGCCGAGGACATAAGGTTCATCCATAAACTGATATCCTTATGGTCCCAGCGGATGGACGGGCGAATGGCCTTACGCTGGCGAAATTGTTCGTCATACCGAAGCCAAGCCTGGCCCCCATGAACCCTGTGAGCCTCCCCAATGGCATCCTGATAGCAAAAAAGTGGAGAGCAGCACTCGGGCTGTTTCTCACCGATCACACTAGCTAATATGGCGAACGCCTGAAGCCAGTTAACAAAGGAGCGAGGAATAAGGCGATAACGTTGCTTTTCTTCCTCCTCCTTTTTTCGACTCGTCAGGTTTAACCCTATCCAGGTTAAACTTCTCGAGGGGCAATAAGGAAAAAATCTCCACGTACTCACCTTTCCAGATTTTTTCCCTCACCTCCGCCTTGAGATGCGACCCCAGCGGGCCCTCAAAACACACATACACCTCGCATTTGGCAGCGTCCGCCAAACGCACGATGTCCGCTGTTTTACCAGAATCCTTCCTACTAGCTGACTTGTCTGCTACTGGGGGAACTACGGGACCCCCCGCCCCCCCCCTACAGGCGCCTGACCCGCTAAATCTCCTGACCCCGCTACCACCACCGGTGTGGACTGCCCGGGAACACACCTGGACACAGGGGCAGAGGTAACCCGCCCTTCCTCAAATTGCTGTACCAGAGAGCGCAAACCTGCCAAAAGACCTTGTAATTCCCCCCCTGCTTCCGATGGAGCAGCCACGGCGGCGGCCGCGTGAGGTGCAGGGGTACTAACCAACACCAGCGGGGGAGGGGAAGCACCCTGCCTCCCACCCTAAAACCCAGCAAACCCCCCAATACAGCCTGCAAAGAAGAAAGAGTGTTAGCATGTGACTTACCCGGCTGCACAGGAGAAGGTCCCACAGCCGCACGTCCCGCATCCAACGTTGCTTCTGGATCCCACCGCTCGTCCTCAGAGCTGGAAAGTTCCTCTTCCAACCGGAGGACAGCTGCATCAAGCTGACTTGCCACCGACGGGACCATAAACGAAGAGGCACCGGCTCCAGGTCCGGAAGCACCGTTCCCAGCCCCCGGGCCTCACCTCGCTCCTGCTCCAGCAGCACCCGCAGATCTACGGTCAGGTATCCCATTGTCCTCTATCCTGGCTCCGCCCCCCAACCCGAGCGCGTGTCCATCCAAAGCAGACAGGTTGTGGGGGGGCGCCGGCCGCACAGGACCCGAGGCCGGCGCCCGCGGACGACCTCTTCCACGCCAGGCTGCCTCCCTGACAGGAGCATCGCCAGGGGAGGCAGCCGCATGATCCACTCTCCCACGACGCGCTGGCGGGACTGGGGGGGGGAGGCTGCACCTCGGTCACCGCCAGACGAGCTCCGCCTGCGACGGGGATTCCTCCCAGTGCCACCCCTCGCCGCCGGAATGGGTGCCGAGGCGGGGTGCCTGGAGGGGTCACCTGAGGTGGGCTCCCATAATGGCGCTGAGCTCGGGGTGAAGAGGGGGGAGAGAAGCACTCAGGAGGCCTTGACCTCCTAGCACGCCGGCCCCCAGAAGTACCTTCCTTTGGATCCTGATCCAGCTCCCGGGTGATAGCTGCAATCTGCTCCTGGATCCAGTCTGCACCTCGGGATGCCGCCGCTGCGCGCAATTGTGCGAGGAAGTCAGCCATATCAGCCATGCTGTGGGGGAAGAGAGAAGCTGTGCACAAGCTTCCTCTCAGCGTGCTGCCCTGTGAGTGACCTAGAACCTTACCATAGCTCCTCCTACCTGTCAGGTCACCTGTGGCCAGATGACAGATGCACACCGTAGAGGGACAGGAGTGCAGCACAAGGTAGTGAACCCTATGGCTGACTGCTGCGGATAGGAAACTGGGTGGTTGTGGAAAGCGGGGCCAGAGGAGCACAACCGGGATCCTACAGGAAGCTAGAGCCGAGATACCCCAGGGCGCGGAGTCTAAGACCCAGCAGGTCTTCTCCAGAGCCTCTAGTGGTGAGGATGTTGCGCTGCAGCTAGGTCCAGGTCGCGGCCCCTAGAGTCTCCTAGCTCACGCCCCGTAGGGTAAGGGGGAAAGAGGGGAAGCAGCAGCACAAGATACAAGAATAGCGAAGGACAAGCCGAAGGTCAAGGGTCACAAGCAGACAAGGATAGTCAGGAACAAGCCAATATCGTAACAGAGAGACAGACGTAGCACACGGCAGGCAGGAACCCAAACACACAATGCATAAACAAACACGTTGATCAGCAAAGCAGGCTTGCAGTGCACAGGTTAATATAGTGTTCTGTGATAGGCCCTGGGGTGGAGTCAGGCTGGGAGGAGATTATAAAGGAAGCCAGGTGAAAGGGTCTGGCCTCTAAGATGAACACATGAGGAGGAGAGGTAAGATGGCAGACAGACATTAGTGCATATCCATGACACTACCCCGGGAAAACTATCTCCTCAGGCCACCCCCCACTCCACATACTTTCTACACTCTCCTCACAATTAACCCCTAGGTTCCCTGCTACTCTAGTCATGCCAGCCCTCTGCCTATACCTTGTATCAGCACCGGGCTTCTCTTTCAATGTCTTTCCTTTCCCCTTACCCTCTCTATTCGCTCTTCTTTTCTCTCTAACCTTTTCTCTGCTCTTCTACTTTACTACCCTACTCTCTCCTCTCGTGTTCTTTCTGTATTCTCGCCTCTCTTATGTTCTCTTGTTTTCTATCCTCTATTCCCCTCCATTCCATTAACCTCTCATCTGATCTTCTTTCTTTTCCTCTACTCTTCTTTATCGTCCTCCCCCACTTTTTCTCTCCACTTCACTCCTCCACTTCCCTACCCTATCTTCCTTTTTTTCTTGCTTTCCTCTTCTTCCCTTTTCCTCCTCCTTTCCACTTGCCCCCCTTTTCCTTCTCTTCACTCTTCTCCAGGTCTGGACTGGGACAAAAATTAGGCCCTGGCCTTTATCCAGATTGGCCCACTTTACGCCAAACACCTGGTGTTGGCACTTCAATCATCACGGCACCACGGTTGATTTGGTGTCAGGATGATTGAAGCGCATTATTTATATTATTACATTGTATTAAAATTAGTTCAACTCACCATAATGCAGAATCATTGGGGGCCCTGAGTATGTCACTTGCCACTGTCGCTTGCCACCACATGCATCGTGTCACTTGCCACGTCACTTGTCAGCAGATGCAGCTTGTCACTTGCCACGTCGCCTGCCACCAGAAGCCGCATTTCACTTGCCACGTCGCCTGCCATCAGATGCCGCACGTCACTTGCCACCATCGCCTGCCACCAGATGCTGCATGTCACTTGCCACCATCGCCTGCCATCAGATGCCACATGTCACTTTCCACCGTCGCCTGCCATCAGATGCTGCATGTCACTTGCCACCGTCGCCTGCCACCAGACGCTGCATGTCACTTGCCACCGTCGCCTGCCACCAGATGCTGCATGTCACTTGCCACCATCGCCTGCCATCAGATGCCACATGTCACTTTCCACCGTCGCCTGCCATCAGATGCCGCATGTTACTTGCCACCGTCGCCTGCCACCAGATGCCGCATGTCACTTGCTGCGCTAGCCTAAATGATGATGTAGCGGCCTCACTCTCTCTCTCTTCTTTACTGGTTACTCTGGCTCTGGTCTAGGGGTACCTGGGAGGGGAGAGTGAGATGTGCTACGGCCCATGTCCTCTAGATTGTAGCGTGTAGAGGTGAAGGCCAGCACCTGTTTACCTTCGGGCTGTGTATGAACTCAGAGCCAAGTCAGTCCTGCTGATGATCCCCTTTGCTACCAGTAATTGGAGTACCACACACTGAAAAGGTCCAACACTTATTTATTCCATAACGGCAAATAAATAGTCCTTTGCGAGCAGACAGTTTGCGACCCATAGAACAGTTCAGTATTGGTGGGGAGTAGGTCAAGGCACAATCCTCAAATAAATCTAAACCGTTGAGGTATCACCAACGGCTGCTAAGCACAGTGGCTGTAAAATGTACTTTTAGCTTCAGAGTCTCTTCCAGCGACTCTAACGGACAGGAACTGGAGTTACCTTTGCTACGTTGCAGCCCCTGTCAGGGGGAAGACATCCCTCCAAGAGAGTTACCAGAGGCCCCACCGTCACCGGCTTAATGCTGCACCTGACTGTTCGGAAGGGTTACGCTCCCTGGCCTCCTCGCCTCAGATACGGGTCCCAACACTTTAGGGCCCCTCGGATTCCTCCACCCTTGCGGAACCCAGTCGAAGTTACTGGGCCCCAGGCCTCGGCAGTAGTACCTCACCCCAGGCTTAAGGTGCCTGAGATGGACTCCATCGCTCACTTCGGCCAGGCCAAAGGCACCTGGGCCGGAACTCCGGGACGCCAGCACCCAGGTCTAAGGTGCCTGGGTGCGGCTCTGCTCTCCAACTCTCGACCGCTGGTCTCGACCTCGTGGTGAGGGCGTCCCTCCCCTTTATCTCCTCTCCCGGTAGGCACAGCAGGTTCCCCGTCCCGCCGTACCACTGCCAAAAGGGAACAAAAAGGGCAGAGCACTACAGTGGTGGTTCAACCCCGGCCTAGGGCGACAGCGCCACCCCCAGGCCGCAGGGAACTGCACACCACTGGAATCCTCCACAAATAAAACAGTCCCAATTCCCTAACAATTGGTGCATCTGGGTCATGCTACCACCCAGATGCTTCCCCCTAAATTTAAACCCCCGCTACAATGATGTTAACAAATGAATGTCATAAGTGCTACAAACTCATGAAAATACAAACTGAATAAGTGAAAACCATAATCTGCGTAATCCATATAAACAGTACAGTGTACAAAACAATTTTTAGGTTGCAACATATAAAATGTAATTCATAAAGTGCAAAAAAAGTGAAAAAAAGTTTGTAAGTGCATAAACTTAGTCCAGATTTCACTTCAGTGATAATAAACCACCCGTGCAAATGGTCCAATGACACCCGACTCTTCAAATGAGGACACAAACCAAGTGATTTCCACCACCAAATGACAAGTAATTGTGCTTACCAGAGCACCATGGTCCCCTATAACGGAGGTCCAAAAAGTGCTTGTAGTGAATCTCAGCTGGATCGTAATGACACCCTATGTTCACAGCCTCGCTAGTCAGCACATTCCATGGTGATAAGCCAGTTGCAATATGCAAGGAAGACAAATGCGTCGATAGTGTAAAATCTTCCAATGGTTTATTAAAAAATGCAATGATAAAAATAACACTCACAATTTGTAAAGGAAAAAACAGCCTTAAGCCTGTTGCGCCGACCGGACGCAAACAGACAGACTCGTCCGTGTGGAGATCGAGGAGTGGAGGGTGATGATGTCAGCACAACACTCAGTGTGTCATTATGATCCAGTTGAGATTCACTGCAAGCACTTTTTGGTCCTCCGTTATAGGGGACCACAGTGCTCTGGTAAGCACAATTACTTGTCATTTGGTGGTGGAAATCACTTGGTTTGTGTCCTCATTTGAAGAGTCTGATGTCATTGGACCTTTTGCACGGGTGGTTTATTATCACTGAAGTGAAATCTGGACTAAGTTTATGCACTTACAAACTTTTTTTCACTTTTTTAATTTTTCTTGCACTTTATGAATTAAAATTTATATGTTGCAACCTAAAAATTGTTTTGTACACTATACTGTTTATATTGATTATGCAGATTATGGTTTTCACTTATTCAGTTTGTATTTTCATGAGTTTGTACCACTTATGACATTCGTTTGTTAACATCATCATTTAGGTTAGCGCAGCTATATGAATTTTTATTTTTGTTCACTGGTTGATGTTTGCAGAATAGTTGCTGATTCCATTTTTAGTTTTAGGCATCTTTTTGTGCACACAACAGATTGCCAACATCACATCTCAGCGCAGTTTTCCCCCTTTTTTTCCACGTGCCATTGTCGCCTGCCACCAGATGCCGCATGTCACTCGCCACCGTCGCCTGCCACCAGATGCCGCATGTCACTTGGCGACTGTCGCCTGCCACCAGATGCCGCATGTCACTTGGCGACTGTCGCCTGCCACCAGATGCAGCGTGTCACTTGCCACGTCACTTGTGAGCAGATACAGCATGTCACTTGCCACATCGCCTGCCACCAGATGCCGCGTGTCACTTGCCACATCGCCTGCCACCAGATGCCGCGTGTCACTTGCCACATCATCTGAGTGAGTGAGAACTTGTATAGTGCTGCAAATGCAAACTAAATCGCTTCAAGGCACTTTGCATCCAGAGTCATCCTGATCCTTTCAGAAGAGATGGGTCTTAAGTTTTTTCCTAAAGGCGCAATGGTTTTCTTCCATGCGGATGATCGTTGGTAGTGCGTTCCACATCCGTGGCCCTTGAACTGCAAACCTTTGTTCTCCTTTAGATCAGCTTGTCATCTGTCAAGTCACTTGTCACCAGTTGCAGCAGTACTACAGGACTTGATGTGCAACCCAGCCCTGTAATCCCCCCCCCCCCCAAACACACAGAACGTGACAGGGAGGAGAGAGGGATACACAATACCAACTAAGTGGTAGCATTAAAACTATTTTTATTGCACTAGAAAAATGTTACAGACAAAGGGAGTAGGATGAAAGGCATTGAGATACTTTGCAAGAGTCCAGGCTTGTCATGAATCTGAATTAGGAGCTGCCAGCGGGAACTGATCGGGCCAGTAGATTCAGAGCACCGGTGTGTACTACTTTCTGGTGGCGGTGGAACGCATGATGGGGCGGATGTGATGTCATCAGCCGGAACTGATGCAAGACGTGGGAGGTGACACGTCCTTCTTCAGGCCTCATGTCCTCCCCATTGTGCGTTCCACCGCCATTAGGAAGTAGTACACACCGGTGCTCTGCATCCACTGGCCCGATCAGTTCCCGTTGGATGCTCCTAATTCAGATTTATGACAAGCCTGGACTCCTAATTCAGATTGATCACAAGACTGTGGACTCTTGCACAGTGTCTTAATGCCTTTTACCCTGCTTCCTTTGTCAGTAACATTCTTTTAGTGGAATAAAAGTTGTTTTAATGTTACACTTAGTTGGCGTTGTGTATCTCTCTCTCCTCCACTGTCACTGAAACCGGCCCACTGAGCCATCAGCCCTCTGGGAAAATTCCGGTAGTCCCGATGGCTAGTACATGCCTGCTCTTCTCCTTCACTTCACTATACTCTGCTCTTCTTCCTTTTCCTCTTCTCTCCTTTCCTTATCCCTCTCCTCTCTTCCTTTCTTTTCCCTAGTCCCCTGCTTAATTTTCCTACCCTCTGTTATAAAATTCTTCTCTTTCTTCCTCTATCTATTTTTTTTTTCTCCAGTCTTCCTCTCTCCGCTTCTCTCTTCTTCCCCTTCTCTCCCCTGTCATCCACACCTCTACCCTTTCCTGTAACATTCCCTTTCTCTTCTCCCACCCAATCCCCCTTCTCAACCCGCCTACCCTCTCATATTCTCTTCTTCCCTTTCCTCCTCTCTCCTTTCCCATCTCCCTCTCCTTCACTCCCATAGCCTTTAGTATTATTTTCTTCCCATTCATTTTTATTCCTGCCCTCACTCCTTCCCTCTGTTCTTTGCTCTAATGAAAAGAATATTTTTATTCTTTTAGATTTTCATGGGGAAACCTTCATCAACCTTTCACCTAGTCCTGAAATGTCTTCAAACCTCTGTGCATTTGTATACATCCTATTTCCAGATGGACATTTTGTGGCAGACTCAAAATTCTTTGACGTACACAGATGCTTAAAGAACAAGGTGAATCGATAGAAGTCCATTTGTTTTAGCATTTTCCATACATATAAATAATAAACACATTTGTATCTTGTTACAGAATCTACATTTCATCCAAACATACCATATAAACCAGGAAATCAGAAAATCAGATTTTGGGCAGTGTATTTTTAACACCGTTTACTATGTTTTTCTAAAATCCTAAATAAATCTATTTACTTGAATTTGCTAAAGTATTCATGCCTCCTATAAATCCCAGGTATCAGTTGGCTTCATACCAGATGAGGTCCTCCCGGGATCGGATGTGTCTCTCCAGGTTCAGGCTGCTCCTGGCTCTCTTTGTGGTATAAGGGCGGTGGATAAGAGTTTAGTGCTATTGGATCCAAGCAATGAGCTGACTGCTGACAAGGTGAGACCATTCATCCAGGGCTATCTTTAAGGCAGGGAAAAAGGGGTAGCTGCCCTGGGTCCTGTCATTGTTGGGGGCCCAAAGCAGATGCCTTATACTTGCCAACTATCCTAGTTTAAATTCCCTTGTCCCTTGAAGTTTTTAGTCCTGTGCTCTGTCCTGATATCTCAGTGTAAAGTGCTGCTACTAATGCTGGCCAGCTCTGCCCTATTGTTGTGTACAGATGACTCACCTGCAGACCCTGTGTTTACATGTAAAAAAACGTCATTCATATGCAAATAACGGGAGCATTCATATGTAATTAGTGGAGGTCAGCGGCATTGATATTTAAATAAAGATGGCATTTATTTGTATATTACGCCCCTCTGCAGTGAGGAAATGATGTGCTGTAACCTCTAGCGACCAATCAATGAGCAGTATTACTGTACAGTAATCTCTAGCAACCAATCAACAGGCAGAAATAATGTGCTGTAACCTCTAGCAACTAATCAGTGAGCTGTAATGTGTGCTGTAACCTCTAGCAACCAGTCAGTAAGTAGTAATGATATGCTGTAACCTCTGGCAACCAATCACAATTGCTGCCTAATCTGATACAGTAAACTGATTTTAAGTCTAGCTGATATTTATTGTATGTCTCAGAGCACGTGGAGAGCGAAATTGCATGGGGGGGGGGGGGGGGCCCAAGAATTTTTTTGCCCAGGGTCCAGTCAATCCTAAAGACGGCCCTGCATTCATTGTTCCTTTTCTTCTTACCATGTGCGGTAGGTCCCAGAAGGGAATCCTGGTTGATATTGGCAACCCAATATTATAATTAAGAATTGCTTTCCATTAGTCATCAATTTTTGCGTTGGTAGAGAGGAAAGAGGTGAGTGCCAAGTTCCTTATGGGTCATAATTAGAGGTCCTTTCACTGGCACTGCAAGACTTTTAAAGCACAGCAGTAAACTTTAAATGTTGCTATTGTAAACAACTAGGCTTTGACATTCTTTTAAAGCGGTTTTAAACCTGTTTTTCATTTGATTTTTCTTTCCAGATCTATGATTTCTTTCCATATACAGATTCAGAACATATCAAAGGAACGCTCCTGTATCCAAGTTACTGTAAATATGGCTACTATCCTATAGATGTAATTGGTTACCCAGGAGATTTTGCGGCCTTCAAGAAATCTGTTGATGCTGATAGAGTGCTTGACATGTTAAGGGTAATATATGTTTGTAAAATAGGAGGGGGGTTTGAATGTCCATTCTTTTAAAGTGTACATCAAGCCAAATTTTTATTTTTTGTACAGAGATTTAGAACTCCTACTGTCTACTATAATTTGTAGACATGTGCACGACAAAAAACATGTGTTTAGTTTCAATGCGTAAATCTAGTATTTGTTTAATTAAATTTGGTTGATCCATTCCATTCGTATTCAGAATTTGTATTCGGAATTCATATTCAGAATTTTTTTAACTTTCTTCGAATTTTCTTTGTTTATTTATTTATTTATTTATTTTTATTTGAATGTGGCAAAGTGAACAAACAAAAGAAAAGTCTTCATCAAAAGAATTACAATGACTCTTTAACCACTTAAAGCGGAGTTCTGCCGAAAAAATAAATAAAATAAAAGTCAGCAGCTACAAATACTGCAGCTGCTGACTTTGAATATATGGACACTTACCTCCAGGGAGCCCGCGATTTGTCGGCACCTGAAGGCCGATCTGTCCTTCGGCTCCCGGGTCGAGGCGCCGCCATCTTCGGTAAGGGAATCAGGAAGTGAAGCCTTACGGGTGGAACTCTGCTTTTTTGCGATTCGGCACTGCGTCGCTTTAACTGACAATTGTGCGGTCTTGCGACGCTGTACCCAAATAAAATTGATGTCCTTTTTTCCCCACAAATAAAGCTTTCTTTTGGTGGTATTTGATCTATAAACCGTGTAGCGGCCTCACCCCATCTCCTTTTGCTAGGGGTATGTCACATGACAGGGTGAGATGTGCTACGGCCCATGTCCTCCCCATAACTGTGGGTGAGGTGAAGGCCAGTATCAGTATCTTCCTAGGGCCAATGTGCATTAGTCTTAAAACTCAGTCCTGCTATGCTGGAATCTCCCTTGCTCCCATTAACCAGAGTCCATAAACCGATGCAGGGTCCAACACTTGTTTATTATATCTCCACAACAAACAGTTCTTTCACAGCCGATTAGTTGCGACCCATAACATAGTGCAAACGGTGGGATGAGCAGGTCGAGGCACTATCCTGATTTCAATCTAAACCCCTGTGGTTTCACCAGGGGTTATAGCAGCTTTGCTTAGCACAGAACATAGAACTTGTGAGTCTCTACCAGCAACTCCATAGAACATAGATGGGAGTACCTTCGCTGCGTTGCGGCCCCTATCAGGGGAAGATGTCCCTCCAAGGGAGTTACCGAAGGCCCATCCGTCACCGGGTTGATGCTGCTCCGGGTCTCCGGACGGGTGACCTCCCCGGCCTCCTCACCTCAGATGCGGGTCCCCTCGCAAGGCGGCACCCTGAGATCACTTCGCCCTTGCGGGACCCAGTCGAAGTTACTGGGCCCCAGGCCTACGATATAGTACCTCACCCCAGGCTGAAGGTGCCTGGGATGGACCCCAACTTCATTCCGGTCAGGCCTAGGGCGCCTGGGCCGGAACCTTGAACCGCCCGCACCCAGGCCTAAGGTGCCTGGGTGCGTGAAGAGGACTCCTTCCAGAAAGAACCACCTCGTGGCGAGGGCGTCTCCCCCTTTTATCTCCTCCCATCAACACCACGGCGGGTTCCCCGCCCCAGCCGTACCATCTCCGGAAAGGGACAAAAAGGGCTAGCACTGTGGCAGTGATTCCACCCTGAGCCTGTAGGTACCCCGCCACCCACAGGCCAAGGCGAGTAATACACCACTCAATCCTCCACGAATTACAAAAAGGGTCCAGAACCTTTCATAATTATACATCTGGGTCACACTACCCCCAGGTTTACCCCAACTAAATTTAAAGACCCCGCTACACTATATATTTTATTCAAATGCACTTTATTTTTTGTTCACACATCTTACATTTTTTGAACACATTATTATGGACTTTATTTTTCCCCAAAAAATATTTGTTTGAATTTATATGCTGTTGATTCAAAACCACTTTGCACTTAAATGTTCTGTATATACATCAAATGTGTGTGTGTGTATTATTAATTGGTTGTAGATTATATGTTTTGAATGGTTCTCCTCACCATTAGATATATATAGGTATTTATTTATTTTTTGTTTTTTGAGTTTCAAAAAAAGGTTTATTGAGAATAGGAACAGTACAATTGTATAAAAGTAGCAATAGACCCCAAATGAGGTCGGTACAGAAGGTGAATTTCAGATACCAAAAAAAATTAAGTAGGTCACTTGGAAGCGTGCATTACAACAATAAAGGAGAAAATATTGCGTATTACCTCGGGTTGAGCAAACTCTGCATACATAATTTGGGTGCTAATAAATTTAAGGGAGGCACTGAGGGACACTGGTTCCGAGCTTACCCCCAACCGGTCCACGCATCCCAAATGGGATCCTGCTGTGCGCGGAGTGATCGGATAATGAACACCCAGGGAGGGAAAGATATGAAGGGCTGGACATGCCGCCTTCCTGATCTGATTGCAGACCCCCCGAGGGGGCGAGCAATCAGTAGAGAGTATGAGCTCAACCACCTGCTATTAGTCAGAGGGGTCAGAGGTACCCTACCAGGGGTATGGCTCCCAAATCTTGCAAGGTAGACCACCTAACTGTACCCATAATCAACAGAACTGTTCAGACTGAACCCCTTGACAGTTGGGGACAGTCTATGTCAGAGCTTGAGAAAAGCAATAAGAGGAAAGGGGGAAGAGGGAGAGATAAGGAAGGGGGAGCAAGACAGGGTAAAAGAGAGAGGGAAGGAGGGGATGGGGGAGTCAGGGACCTTCGTGGAGAGGAAGGAGGAATACTAACTTACAAAGACTAGTAGGAGTTATTGAATGCTTGCCTATTGGGGGGAGAAGTGAGATGCCTACGTGCATAGCCCAGGGTTCCCAAATCAGACGGAATTTTTCTGAAGTGTCCAGCAAATTGTTAGAAATGTTTTCCTGTGACATTATCCAGGATAGCTTTTGCTTAGCTTGGCGAAAGGACACCGAGGGCGACTTCCAAGTGTGGACCAAGGTGATCTTGGCCCCCAGGAGGATGAAGTGGATTAGAGAGCAGGACAATTTAGGGACCTTAGGAATAGTATCGTTAAGAAGGGCTATGGCAGGGTCTTGTTTCACCTCGGAACCAGTGATTTTGCGGATGAGGTTGAAAATTCTGTTCCAATACCCCCTTATTTTAGGGCATTCCCAAAGGGTGTGGAGGAGAGAGCCTAAAAGGCCACATCCCCTGAAGCAGAGGGGAGAGGACTGCGGGTAGAATTTGGTGAGGTGGGTAGGGACCAGGTACCATCTGGAGATTACTTTGAGGTCTGCTTCCATAAGGGAGGTGTTCAAGATACCTTTGTATGAACGGGCAAAGTTTGAGTGCCAAGTATCCAGGTCCCATTCAAACTGGAGGTCATGCTCCCACTTTAATATATAGCTTGCTTTACCCTGTGGGTCAGCTAACGCTGAGTAGATCAGGGAGATTCCTCCCCTTACGCCCATGGCTGAGGAGCACCAAAGCTCATATTGAGTAACAGAGAGTGGGCTGCCTGAGCTTTTCCAGACCCTACGCAAGAAATTTAATAATTGATAGTATCGGAAAGTTTCAGAGGAGGGCATGTCCAATTTGGAGATGCAATATTTGAGTGAGATGGGGCCATTATTGTTAAAATATTGTCCTATTCTGTAGAGGCCCTTATCGAGCCACCATCCAAAAGCCTTGATGTTTAGACCCAGAGGGAATTGGGGACTGTGGAAGCTGTGGGCAAGGGAGAGGCCAGTGAGAGTATTTTATGAAGGGCGTCGCAGAGAGTCATTGAGTGAGAAAGGGTGGGCGATAGGATCGGGGGACGATCCTTACGTGGTCTCCAGACTAAGTAGTCCAAAGTGTGGTTGGGGGTTGCCTGTCTTTCTATGTCCACGCAGTCCGGTTTTGGGCCTTTAGAGTATATTGCAGAGAATTGACAGAGTTGGGCAGCTTGATAATACCACCACATGTTAGGGAGACCCAGGCCTCCTTTTTTCCTTGCTCTAAACAATACCTTCTTAGAGAGACGATGTCCCTTGCCCCCCCAAATGAACCGTATGATAGATGATTGGAGTCTATCCAGAGCACGCTTTTTGATAGGAATAGGTAGGGACCGGAAGAGATACAGCAGTTTGGGTAAGAGGGTCATCTTGACCGAGTTGACTCTACCCAGCCAGGACAATTTATAGAGAGACCATTGCGTGAGTTCATCTGTGAGTTTCTTGAACATGGGGGGGTAATTGTGATGGTACTTCCATTTCAGGGGTGAGGTAAACTCCCAAGTAGGGAAGAGAAGAGGTACACCAGGAGAAGGGGAAGTTGGCTTTGAGCCTATTAACTATATCTTGGGGAGTCGTGACGTTCAGAGCCATTGATTTTTCCATATTGACTTGGAGGCCTGAGAATGTTCCAAATGTGTTGAGAAGTTGAAGTACGTTGGGGGTCGACGTGAGACGAATGTCGGGGTTTTGTCTAATCGCCAGATCTAGGGTTTCTATTGCTACGGCAAAGAGAATAGGGGAAAGTGGGCAACCCTGTCTGGTACATTTTAAGATTTGGATTTGGTCAGAGAGGTGTACTTGCAGTTTAATCTGGGCTTTCAGGGAGGAGTATAGAGATGTCAGAGTTCTGAAAAATTCTGGGCCAAAGCTCCAATGACGTAGGATGGTGAATAGATATGGCCAGGTGACCGTGTCGAAGGCCATTTGGAGGTCTATGGAAAGTATGTATCCTGTCTGAGAAGGGCCTCCATCCCAGGCGGATTGCATGAGGGAAACTAAATCTACCGCTCTCCTGATCTGGTCCGGCCCCTGCCTACCGGGGATGATGCCTACCTGATCCTTATGAACATATGAAGCTATAAAAGAGGCCATTTTGTTAGCTAGAATCTTGGTCATGATTTTTAAATCATTGTTGATCATTGATATTAGCATGCAGTTACCTACATCACTGGGGTCCTTTCCTTGTTTAGGGATTACTGAGATATATGCTAGGTTAGCAGCTGGTTCGAGGGTGGAGCCTTCACGTAAGGAATTTAAGAGACGGACCAGACGAGGAGAGAGGACCTCACAGAATGTTTTGTAGTAGTGGGCGGAGAATCCGTCCCGGACCTGGGGCAGAATCTGGTTTGAGATTTTTGATAACTTCTTGGACCTCTTCCACTCGGAATGGTGATTCCATAATGGACCTATGGGAGTCTGAGAGTTTGGGGAGATTGATGTTTTCCAGAAAGAATTCTAAGGAATCTGGGTCTTCAGAGGAGGGGGTAGAGTAAAGTTTGGAGTAGAAGGCCTGGAAAGTTTCTAGAATTTTTTGGGGGTTCTGGGTGAGAGATCCCGAGAGTGATTTGATCTTGGGCAGAGTAAAATTTTTAATTTTCGGAGAAAGTTTTGCCGCTAAACGTGGGCCAATTTTATCAGCTTGTAAATAGAACTTGACACTCAGCCAGCTCAGGTGCTTGTTGGCATTTGATGTCAGGGCAAGATTCAGAGCAACGCGAGCAGACTCCAATTTGGCTAGACTAGCAGGTGTGGGTTTAGTCTTATGGGCTTTACTAAGCGATTTAAATTCTTTTTCTAGGTTCTCCACATCTACCTTCCTTTCCTTTTTAAGTTTGGATGCCATTTGAATCATCTTTCCCCTCAGGACAGCTTTATGGGCGCCCCAGAGAGAACTTGGAGACGTATCCCCAGTGTCATTAAGAATGAAAAATAATTGGATTCTCTTTTCAAACATGGTGCAGTGAACTGGGTTGGAAAGGAGGGATTTACTCAGGCGCCACTGGGGGGGGGGCTGTGGGCGATAGAGAGCTAGAGATTCTGAGAGTTACTAAAGAGTGGTCCGACCACGGAACCTCTTGTATCGAGGAGTGAATGGCTGTGTGAATGTCCGAGTTGGGGATAAAGATGTGATCAATCCTGGCAAACGTTTTGTGGGGAGCAGAATAATGGGTGAAGTCCTTGCCCGTGGGGTTTAGTTCCCTCCAAGAATCAATCAGGCCCAAGTCGTGTAGGAGTCGAGCAATTCTGAGGCTTTGTTTAGAGGGTCGTTTAAGGTGGGGTCTGTCCTAGGAGGATTTGTCAAGTGTGTAGTCAAACGTAATGTTGGAGTCACCCCCTATTATGATTCTGCCTTCCAGGTGAGAGGGGAGGGTCGATAGCATGGAGGCGAAAAAACGTGCCTGCCCTGATTAGGGGCATAGTAGGATACAAAAGAGTACATCGCCCCCTCAATGAGCCTTTGACAAGCAAGAACCTGCCTTCCTTGTCTTGGATTGTGTGGATGTGGATAAATGGGATTCGTTTGGCCAAGAGAATGGCTACCCCACTCTGTTTGGTGTCAGCGTTCGCGAGATAGAAGGTGGGGAAGCTGCGGTGGAGAAAGGAGGGGGTGTAGCTAGCGGGGAAGTGGGTCTCCTGGAGAAGGACAACATCAAGGCTTCTGGCATGGTAGGTCTGAAAAGCCTTCCGGCGTTTAGAGGGAGAGTTAAGTCCCTGTGTGTTATGAGAAGCAGCTGATGAGTATCTGTCTCAGCCATGGGTGCAAGAGGTGGGATGCGAGAATGTATGAGGGGAGCTTACCTTTGAAGTAGGGAGACTGTTGTCTTCATAAGTGAAGTTGGTCACCAGCAGATGCCCTGATGTGAGGTCTGGGGGAGCTCTCTGCGAGGGTTCCTGGAAGAAAGGGAAGGGGAGCAAAGGAGAGAGGGGTGAAGGCAAGGGTGAGGAAACAAGAAAGGCAGAGAAGGAGAGATCAGAGAGATTGATATGATGAGTAAATAAATCACAAAAGGAACACAAAACAAACATGTGCGAGAATTTAAAAGTAAATCAACAGGACCGGCAAGCCGAGTCCAAGTCCAAGTGCCCCTGTAAGGGAGGCCTTGGAGGGGGTGCAACCTCAAAAGGGGTTGTCTACCTGATGTCACCAGAGGGAGTGAGAGTCCCTCTGCGTCACAACAGAGAGAGTGGCATGATGTGCCGCTCCGGCCGTCAGGTCCCCTGATGGGGGGAAAAACAATATAGGGCCGGCCAAAGTGCATTTATAGCCATAGACAATCAATTGCACAACATCATTCCGTATAGGTAAATAACCAGAACATAACTAGTAGAGGGAGAGGATAATGCATGGGAAGGGATGGGGAGGGGGGAAGGAAGGGGAGAGGCTGCTAGGCCTAACAATAGGGGAGAACTAGAAAGGGGATATCTTATATGCAACAATTTAGAAAGTCTAGATTAGTGTCCACCCCGTCCGGGAGGGGAGAGCAGTTAGCTCTCTAAAAAATCAGGGGAAGGCAAAAACAAAACACCTCCCGTCCAGGAGTAGGAAAGAGGTCTCATCTCAGGGGGTGGTAGTCTCGTGTCTCTTCGGCTGTTGTTTGTTCCACAACGGGGTTAGAGGACTGCCGGGGGGTGGATATTTGGAGGAGCCCGATTTGACTGTCGCGTGATGTGGAGCAAGTTCTTGGGAGATAAGTCCAAGTTGAAGCAGAAGACGTTCACCATCCTGAAAGGTGGAAAAGCCAAAAGATTTGTCCCTGAAATGAAATTGGAGACGAAATGGAAAAGACTAGCGATACTTGACAGAATTTTGGATGAGGACCTCCAGGAGGGGTTTGAGGGATCTCCGTTTCTGGGGCGTAGTAGGTGAAATGTCCACAAAGATTTGAATCTTGTTCCCTTATAAGGAGAGATTATCCAGGTTGTGGGTTTTTCTCATGACGTCCTCCTTGACGCTGTAGTAATGGGGCTTGACTACAATGTCCCTCGGGAGACCATCCGGTCGGGGGGGCTGGAGGGCTCTGTGTGCCCTGTCAAGTTCAAGTCTGTGGCCCTGAATGTCAGGTATGAGTTCTTTGATGAACAATTTGACAGTACTGGGAACGTCTGTAACAGACTCAGGGATGAGGAAATTATATCTCCTACTTTTGTTCTCCAAGTCATTAATTTTGGAAAGAGCTGTCTCAAGTTGGTCTTGTAAAGTTTGAATGCAGGTGGTGTTTTGGTTAGTGCGGGCAGCAGTGTTATAAACAGCCTGCTCAATTGGATCCATGCGGGCTCCCAGACTCGGTAAGTCTGCTTTAAGGGTAGCAGTAATCTGTGTGGCATTATGAGCCAGGCCTGTGGCTAACATTTCAGAGAAGTTCTGTAACATGAGTTGCATGTCAGGGTACTGGACGGGCTGTGAGGGGGAGGAATGGTGGGGGCCTGCCAGGCCTAATGGGGATCGCAGCATGGGAGAGTGGGCGAGATTTTCAAATGTCTTGTTCAGCAGGGACTCTGTGGAGGCTGGGGAGATCCCTTGGGGATTGCAGGTACTCACTGGTGTTGCCAGCAGGCTGTTCTGGTGCTGGTAATGGGATGGTGGGTCTGCAATGGAGTCCGGGTCATCCATGCTACCACACGCTGCGGCTGCCATCTTGGGAGAAGCAGGGGCTGCCAGGGTAAAGTCCTGCTGGCGTCTCACCTCGATTTTTTGCGAGCCGCTCGGCATACGAAAATGTGCCTGAGTCTCCCGGGAGGTGATGGGGTCAGTTTCGGCCCGATCCCGCTTGATCTGAACGTTTAGGGGGCTGAGAAGGGCCGGTGCGGAGCTCCCATTCAGGGCATCTTCCCTGAAGTCCCGCGCATGCGCAACCCATATATAGGTATTTTATTAATTAGATCAGCTCTGTTTTTTCACAATCTTTAATACAAACTATGGGATAGATTTATGGCATTTTTATTATTTTCCTTTTTTTTTACTAGTTATGGTGGTGATCAGAGATTTTTAGCGGGACTGCGACATTGTGGTGGACAGATCGCACACTTCACACTTTTTTGGGACCATTGACATTTATACAGCGATAGCCACTGATTACTGTATAAATGTCACTGGCAGGGAAGGGGTTAACATTAGCGGCGATCAAGGGGTTAAGTGTTCTCTAGGGAGGTGTTTCTAACTGTGGGAATGGGACTTGCTGGAGGAGGAGAGAGATCGCTGTTCCTGATAACTAGGAACAGCAGATCTCTCTTTACTCCCCTGACAGAACAGCAATCTGTCTGTTTACATTGACAGATCCCCGTTCTGTCTCTCTGTGGAGCGATCGCGGGTTTCCCACCAGCCACGTGCATGGGATCCGGCGTCGCGCCATGGGTGTGCGCGCCCCCTATTTCTCTTAAAGCGGCTGACGTACAATAACGGCGGTTCGTGCAGGGGAGCCAACCTGACACAGTGCAACTACGGGGGCTGATCTGGAAGTAGTTAAATCATCTTTGGCTTAACTAAAACAGCATTATTTTGAAATGGTACTCTAATGACACTCCGATTGGCCAGAGGGGGAGTAAATCAGCGGGTCCGGCGAACGCGATGTCCGCCGGCCCCCCACAATCGTTCCCCACAGAGGCAGAACGGGAGGACATAGAGATCTTGTGTTCCTGCTAAGCAGGAACACGGATCTCTGTGTTGCCCCAGTCAGTCCATCCCCCACACAGTTAGAAAACACTCCCAGGGAACACATTTAACCCTTTGATCCCCCCTGGTGTTAATCCCTTCCCTGCCAGTGTCATTAGTACAGTAACAGTGCATATTTTTAGCACTGATCACTGTAATAATGTCACTGGTTCCCAAACAAGTGTCAGTGTTCGCAGTCCCGCTAAAAATAACTGATCGATGCCATTACTAGTAAAAAAAACAAATAATATAAAATTCCATAAAAATATCCCAGAGTTTGTAAACGTGAAAAACAATCAATATACACTTTTTGGGATTCAGTGAAGGTTGAGCCCTTAAGGGCGCACGGGCGTCGCCCCCTCTCTCCAGCCACCCCTTATCTATCCATGGCCGCTGTAGCCACCCCCTATTCAGGCATCCGGCCCCTTTTTGGATGCCGGGCGCCTGAATTCCAGCGGCGGGGGGGTATTTTTGAAGCACCTGATTAGTGCCGAAGGCGCTAATAGGCTTCAAAAAAGGTGGATTTGGAGCACAGAGCACTACGAGCTCACCCTGGGGGGTTAGCAAAGCAAATTAATATTTGCTTTGCTAACACTGAACCGCCTCTCTGCCAATTAGGGAGCATGGGTCTAATACCCATCACCTAATTGGCTGAAGGCACAGACATCCCTATTGGACACCTAGCGGAATGGAGGAGGAGACGCACGGGAACCATGGAGGATGCAGGAGCCGTTGCCTGCCCGTCCCACTAGGGTTGCCACATCATCCCTTTACTCCAGGACATATCATCCCTTTAAACCAGGACATATATGATACAGGTTCTGAGGCTGATTTAATGCAGATAAGGCAACAAGTTTAATTACCACCACCTTAATCAGCCACAGAACCTGTGTAATTAATGTGTGTCCTGGATTAAAGGGATGATGTGGCAACCCTACGTCCCGCAGCTTGCCGCCGTCATCCGGATGGGGTAATTGCCGGTCTGACGACGGGCGAGGGGGGGGGGATCACAGTGGCTGCATGTTATGGGCACAGGCTGCATATGATGGGCACAGAAGCTGCATATGGTGGGCACAGAGGCTGCATATGATGGGCACAGAGGCTGCATCTGGTGGGCACAGAGGCTGCATATGGTGGGCACAGAAGCTGCATGTGGTGGGCACAGAAGCTGCATATGGTGGGCACAGAAGCTGCATATGGTGGGCATAGAAGCTGCATATGGTGGGAACAGAAGCTGCATATGGTGGGAACAGAAGCTGCATATGGTGGGAACAGAAGCTGCATATAATAAGCATAGAGGCTGCATATGATGGGCACAATGGCTGCATATGATGGGCACAGTAGCTGCATATTATGGTCACAGTGGCTGCATATTATGGTCACAGTGGCTGCATTTTATGGGCACAGTGGCTGCAATTGATGGCACAGTGAGGCTGCAATTGATGGGGTTTTTTTCAGTGTTTTTCAGAATGTATGGGGTAAGTGCCAGTCTAACGGCGGGCGAGTGGGGGGGAGGGGGTCACAGTGGCTGCATATTATGGGCACAGGCTGCATATGGTGGGCACAGAAGCTGCATATGATGGGCACAGAGGCTGCATATGATGGGCACAGAGGCTACATATAGTGGGCACAGAAGCTGCATATGGTGGGCACAGAACTTGCATATGATGGACACAAAGGTTGCATATGATGGGTAAAGAGGCTGCATATGATGGGCACAGTGGCTGCATATGATGGGCACAGAGGCTACATATGGTGGGCACAGAAGTTGCATATGATGGGCACAAAGGTTGCATATGATGGGTAAAGAGGCTGCATATGATGGGCACAGTGGCTGCAATTGATGGGTTTTTTCCAGTTTGTTTGCGCTCCGCAAAAAAGCACCAGCCGCCACTGTTGGGATTATTTTTTTACCAAAAATATGTAGCAGAATACATATTTGCCTAAATTGATGAAGAAATTAGATTTTAAAAATGTTTTTGATGGATGTTTTATAGCAGAAAGTAAAAAATATATATTGTTTTTCAAAATTGTCGCTATTTTTTTGTTTATAGCACAAAAAATAAAACCCACAGAGGTTATCAAATACCACCAAAATAAAGCTCTATTTCTGTGAAAAAAAAAGTACATTGATTTTAATTGGTTACAGCGCTGCACGCCCGTGCAATTGTCATTTAAAATAGTGCAGTATTGCAAAAAAATGGCATGGCCAGGAAAGGTGTAAAACCTTCCGGGGCTGAAGTGGTTAAATATCACCAAAAGTCAATTCAGACACAACTGCACCAAATCAACAGACTATCAGACACAGGGGGGGGGGGGGACTCCTAAAAACAAAATTCCAGGAAAAAGGTTACACTCTCCCCTTATTGCACAAAGTGTATAACACCTACAGTGGAACCTCAGTTTATGAGTAACGCGGTTAACATGCATTTTGAATAGCGAGCAACTTTGTAAAAAAAATTCTGACTCGGTTTGCGAGTGTTGTCTCGCAAAAGGAGCAGAATTCAAGCTAATTTTGCATGCAGTACCGCAATTGGCCTGAGGTGCGGGGGGCGGAGCTGAGCGGAGCAGATTGAAGCCGTTTGGAGACATTCGTAAATACTCCGTTACCGGGTGTTTCCGAGGTCAGTCGAGCTGTCCCCGGCCTTTCCGAGTGATTCCGAGGCTCTCCGGCACCCCCCACCTCTGGCCACATGCGGTATTGCATGCCATTGAAGTCAATGCGGAAAAAATTATTTTCGTTTCCATTGACTTCAATGGGAAAACTTGCTTTGATATGCGAGTGCTTTGGATTACGAGAATTCTCCTGGAACGGATTATGCTCGTAATCCAAGGCTCCACTGTACATCACTAGCCCTGAGACTGTCAGAGAACACACTACAGAATCACAGAACGAGATCCGTTTTACAACCCAGTTTCACAATAAATACAAACATATGGAACATATAGTGCGCAAACGCTGGTCCATTCTACTGCAAGATCCACATCTGAAAGAAAATATACCCACCAAGCCAAAATTCTCCTATAGAAAAGCACCGAAATATAAAAAGGAAAAAAATCGCACCTAGCAGACTCAAAACCATCAAATACATATCACCATTCCTTTGTGGGAATGTATTAGTGTCGCAAACCAAGACACTTCGCTGAATACCACCATCAGTCCACCACTGGACCAAAAGTGTGGGTCACCGAATCTATCCCTGCTAGCTTCTCTCAGGCAGAAAGATTTCAGCGTCTATGCAAGAGGGAAACATATTGGACTTATGCCTTAGGACTTTCTCCTGGAGGTACTATGAACGAAGAACTTGAGGTCCACACCATATTGCAAATACAATGGTAAAAGAATATATATTGCGATGCCCACTTACCATAATAACCTAATGTACGGTAATTTTGTCTTCACAGAGGTGGTTGGGCAGGCAAGACACGGTAATAGTAAGTTTTATTGTGATAAAGTTGTCTAAAGCTCTCCTACAGCCTACACAGCACACGTATGTTGCCCCCCAAAAGGGTTACATACAGTGAGGGAAAAAGGTATTTGATCCCCTGCTGATTTTGTACGTTTGCCCACTGACAATGAAATGATCAGTCTGTAATTTTAATGGTCGGTTTATTTTAACAGTGAGAGACGGAATAACAACAAAAATATCCAGAAAAACGCATTTCAAAAAAGTTATAAATTGATTTGCATTTTAATGAGTGAAATAAGTATTTGACCCCTTCGCAAAACATGACTTAGTACTTGGTGGCAAAACCCTTGTTGGCGATCACAGAGGTCAGACATTTCTTGTAGTTGGCCACCAGGTTTGCACACATCTCAGGAGAGATTTTGTCCCACTCCTCTTTGCAGATCCTCTCCAAGTCATTCATGTTTCAAGGCTGACGTTTGGTAACTCGAACCTTCAGCTTCCTCCACATAGTTTCTATGGGATTAGGGCCTCCACTCCTGGACCTTACTGTGCTTCTTCTTGAGCCAGAGCCACTTCTTTGTTGCCTTGGCCATGTGTTTTGGGTCATTGTCATGCTGGAATACCCATCCACGGCCCATTTTCAATGCCCTGGCTAAGGGAAGGAGGTTCTAACCCAAGATTTGATGGTACATGGCTCTTTGATGCTTGTCCTGTACCCTTAGCAAAATAACACCCCCAAAGCATAAAGTTTCCCCCTTAATGTTTGACAGTAGGGATGATGTTGGGGGTCATAGGCAGCATTTCTCCTCCTCCAAACACTGCGAGTTGAGTTGATGGCAAAGAGCTTGAATGTGGTCTCATCTGACCACAACACTTTCACCCAGTTCTCCTCTGAATCATTCAGATGTTCATTAGCAAACTTCAGACGGGCTGTACATGTGCTTTCTTAAGCAGGGAGACCTTACCGGCACTGCAGGATTTCAGTACTTGGTGGCATAGTGAGTTACCAATTGTTTTCTTGGTGACTATGGTCTCAGCTGCCTTAAGATCATTGATAAGATTCTCCCGTGTAGTTCTGGGCTGATTCCTCACCGTTCTCATGACCATTGAAACTCCACAAGGTGAGATCTTGTATGGAGCCCCAGACCGAGGAAGATTGACAGTTATTTTGTGTTTCTTCCATTTGCGAATATACGCACCAACTGTTGTCACCCTCTCACCAAGCTGCTTGGCGATAGTCTTGTAGCCCATTCCAGCCTTGTGTAGGTCTACAATCTTGTCCCCGACATCCTTGGACAGCTCTTTGCCATGGTGGAGAGATTAGAATCTGAGTGATTTACTTCTGCGGACAGGTGTCTTTAAAACAGGTAACAAGCTGAGATTAGGAGCACTCCCTTTAAGGCAGGTCAGGAAAGGGGGTGATGAGCGAACACCCCCCCTCCTGAAGCATATCAGGCCACAAGCCCTCAAGATGAAGGGGTGATTTGGGGTGGGGGGCTCTGCCCCCCCCACCTTAAAGCACCTTGTCCACGTGTTGTGTTGATGAGGACAAGGGTCTCTTCCCCACTACCCTGGTCAAAAATAAATAAAAACAGTACACAGAATTTTGACAGTTCTTTTATTTAAAAAAATAAAAAACAATTTCCCCCGAGGTAGATCCATCATCGACCCAGAAAAGTCTCCGGCCGTGAGGATGGCTGACTGCCAAATGCCTGCTCCGCCATTTGACAGTTCTTAAATAGGTAAGGGATAGGGCCACCTGGTGACCCACCCCTTGTGTCGTCACTAATTGGTGCATGCTGGGTTGGTGACATCACAAGGGTGACGTCGCCAGCTGGCTCCGTCCCTTACCTATATAAGGCCCGTTGAACAGTGGAGCCTGCAGTAGGAGGTCATGGCTTTAATGGCGGAGAGAGCTTTTCTTTTTTTTTCAGGTCCGGCGGTGGCATGAATTTTTGATTATTCGAATCTCCGAATGAAATGGTAACGAATTTCATTGAAATCCATTAAAATTTGTTTTGTTTATTAGTTCTCTAACGAATTCCAAATTTTCAGAATGATTAGAATTCGGATCGGTCTGAAAATGATCGACCGATTCAAATTCTATGTGAAGGATAGCTGGTTGGTAAGCAGCAGGCCAGGAAGCCACTGGCAGCTGAAATGTAAACAAAACAATGCTGGTGTTCTGTCAAAATAGCCAACTCGTCAAAATCTCCAACTACGTCACTTCCGACTCTCTAGCAGCAGATCTCGATGAGTTTTCCTTGGATCTACTATTCATCGCCATGCACAAGGTACGTTACTAACCTTTTTTGAAAACTTGTCAAGTTCTCCAACAGCTGGTGCAGGTTTCTGTTATTCTGTCGGGTGCATGCATGGGCAGTAGAGCCAACTCGACAAAATCTGCTGCTGGATAGTCACCGGAAGTGACTTAGTTGGAAATTTTGACGAGTTGGCTATTTCGACAGTACACCGGCAATACAAAAATGTAAAAAAAAAAAAACGGCGTGGGCCCCCCCCCCCCAATCCATACCAGGCTCTTCGGGTCTGGTATTGATTTTAAGGGGAACCCCACGCCACAAATGCCTGCTCCGCTATTTGACAGTTCCAAAATAGGTAAGGGGTGGGGCCGCCTGATGACATCACAAGGCTTCATCACAGACAGAGCCTTTTTCTTTTTTTTTCGTATCCGGTGGTGGTGGCGGCATGATTGACAATGGATCCACATCGGGGGACATTGTTTTTTTATTTTTTCAACAAGGGACTTGTCAAAAGACGTCTACTACTGATGAGTAGTAAAGCCTCGTACACACGGTCTGAGTTTTTGTCAACAAACTTCATTTTGAGCAAGTTTGACAAAAAATCAGACCGTGTGTACGCTCCATCGGACAAACTTTTTTGGTTTTCATCGGAAAAATGTTCGGTCTGCAAACGGACAAACTTTTTGCCAACAAAAGTCCGATAGAGCAAAGTCTGACCGTGTGTAAAGAAATCCATCGGACTTTTGTCCGATGGACAAATAAGCATGCCCAGAACCAATGTTAAAATCAACCAACAATAGCAGAAGTTGACCAAAGGGTGGCGGTAAAGAGCAGAAAAACCACGAGATGTTGGAAAAGTTTTGGGAAAGTTTGCAGAAAAGTCCTGTGGTGTGTATGCTATGGGTGTGCCCGGCCAACTGCCTTCGGACAAAAATCCACGGAAAAGTCAGATGGAAGTCCGACCATGTGTACGAGGCTTAAGAGTAGTCCTTGGTGGTAGGGTTGTGAGTCATTCAGACATCCACAAGCTGATGAAAATATAAACCTTTTTTGATATGCCGCAAAGCTGCATTTGAGATATGAAAAGCGACACCAGAAGAGTCTAATGCAGGGTCCTTTTTGTTGACAAAAAAATATTTCCCTCCTGTGTGATCTATGTACATTACAAGGATTATAACAAACTTTGTTGCAGAGTCTTAAGCCTCGTACACACGGTCGGACTTCCATCGGACTTTTCCGTGTTTTTTTGTCCGAACGGAGTTGGTTGGGAACACCCATAGCATACACACCACAGGACTTTTCTGCAAATTTTCTTAAAACTTCTTACAACATTGCGTGTTTTTTTCTGCTCTTTTCTGCTCTTTACCGCCACCCTTTGGTCAACTTCTGCTATTGTTGGTTGATTTTAACATTGGTTCTGGGCATGCTTATTTGTCCATCGGACTAAAGTCCGATGGTTTTCTGTACACACGGTCGGACTTTGCTCCATCGGACTTTTGTCGGGCAAAAGTTTGTCCGTTTGCAGACCCAACTTTTGTCCGATGAAATCCAAAACCAAACGAAAAAAGTTTGTCCGATGGAGCGTGCACACGGTCGGATTGTTGGTCCAACTTGCTCAAAACTAAGTTTGTTGGGCAAAAGTCCGACCGTGTGTACGGGGCTTTACCTTTTGTTATTCTGGAGAAATAGCGGTTTGTATGTGTCCATGTGCATCTGTATGGGAGCGGTTTTATAATTATCAATTAGCTGTTGCACCTGCAGGGATCTAATGAGCAAAATTGCAGGTTCTGTGTCCCTTTAGACGTGATTTCCTTTGGAAATATTTCACCAAAAATGGCAGGTGATACACAAAATCGACTTTGTATTTTAGTACAGACTTCTGGGTAATTCAGTAAGCCAGTAACACAAGCAGGAAATGACATACCTGGGGGGGGCGTTCTGTACACCATCTGTGTACAGAACAACTCGAGGTAGGCATTGCATTTTACAGAAAATTACAGCGGCTGCAGATTGAAAAGGAAAGGTCATTTTAAATAGCATTCAATTACAATATGACTTGTGTCGCAATTATATACGCTATATTATTATTATTTTTTATTTTGATATTTTTTTCCCCACCTACCAAAACTATCACGCCCTCCGCAAAGGCCAACAATGAGTTCAGAGACGCTTCTAGGAACGATATTTAGTTGCGGTTTGGGAGTGGCCAAGGTGACTTTTTGAGATCTAATGATGTACCTGAGCTATTTTTAATAATGATGTGCCGCAATATTTGAACCAGACCCCCCCCCCAAAAAACAAATGCCAACTTACATGCGTTTTGATGTGTCATAATGTGCATGCTGTGACACATAGATGTGAACAGGGCCCAAATAGTAAATAGTAATTATCAGTATGAAATATTTTATCTTCATCAACTAATTTAAATGTAATAAAATAAAAGAAAGTTTATATATATATATATATATATATATATATATATATATATATATATATATATATACACACATTTTTTGAAAATATTTATGCTTTTTGCTTTCCTTTCTTCCAGGAGATGGAAATAGAAATGATGACAAATGTTGAAATTAAAAAGTCATTTCAATGTATAGAACACAATTTTTTTCACAGTGGTAAGAAGCTTTTCCCTGCAAAATTGATTTATCATAACAACATTATTGCACTAGCAGAAACAAGGCTCAGTGTCATAAAGATCCAGGTAACATCTGCCTTTTTGTTGTTCAATAAACAGCAGATTCTCACCGTAGAATGCCTGCTGAAATGGAGAGGACTCAAAAATATTTTCCAGAAACGTGGATATGGAGAACGATAGTTGTGGGGTAAGCGGATGTCCAAATTGTGGAAACATTTATCAAGCTCAGTTTAAAAAAATGAAATTTCACTTTGCTGGATCTTAAAGGGTAACTCCACTTTTATGGGGAAAAAAATAACAAAGAAAAAATAATATAGTATATACAATTTTGACACAAGTCATATTGTAATTGAATGTTATTAAAAATTAAACTTCAGTCTGCAGCCACTGTAATTTATCTGAAAATGCAATATGGCTACCTGGAGTTGTTCTGTACACAGGGTGTATACTGACCACTCCCCAGAAACATCATTTCCTGCTTGTGTGTTGGGATGGGCCAAACACCCCCCCGGTTCGGTTCGCAGGAGAACATGCGAACAGGCAAAAAATTTGTTCAAACATGCGAACACCGTTAAAGTCTATGGGACACGAACATAAAAAAATCAAGTGCTCATTTTAAAGGTTAATATGCAAGTTATTGTCATATTAAGTGTAGCCCCCTAACCCCCCCTAATAAAGGTTTAACCCCCTGATCGCCCCCCAGATAACCCTTTCACCCCCTAGCACCACTGTCGCTAAGCGATCGTTTTTCTGATCGCTGTTTTATTGTCGGTGATGCCGATCGGTAGCCAGTTATTTTTTTTAGGTTCGCCGCAGGTTTTTATAGCGTCAGGTACACCCATATATTACCTAATAAAGGTTTAACCCCCTAATTGCCCCTAGTTAACCCTGTGTCACACCCCAGGCAGCGTCAGGTTAGTGCCAGTAACGCCAACACCCACGCATGAAGCATACACCTCCCTTAGTGGTATAGTATCTGAACAGATCAATATCTGATCTGATCAGATCTATACTAGCATCCCCAGCAGTTTAGGGTTCCCAAAAACGCAGTGTTAGCGGGATCAGCCCAGATACCTGCTGGCACCTGCGTTTTGCCCCTTCGCCCAGCCCAGGCCACCCAAGTGCAGTATCGATCGATCACTGTCACTTACAAAACACAACACACATAACTGCAGCGTTCGCAGAGACAGGCCTGATCCCTGCGACTCCAGTGCTGTAGGAGGTGATTTCACCACCACAGTTAAAAAAAAAAAGCAAATATGCCGAAGCATTGGGGCAGCAGGGGCGGAGGAGCGATTTTGCTCCTAATGCCGCATACATACGGTCGAAATTCCGACGGAGGCTTGCCCGTGGAAAAGTCTGACCATGTGTACGCGGTATAACTTTTGCGGGAAGATGCCCCCATGCTTCGGCATATATAAATGGTGCATGCATGCCCATCATTAGAAGTGGGTGGATGAAGGGCGGTATTCTAATGGTGGGCATACCCACCGATCAATCTTTTTTTTTCGTTCAGCCAACAGGCTGCATGAAAAAAAAGATTACAATACATGTCCAACAAGGACCAGCAACGTACTGGTATGTTGCTGGACTTTGAATGGTTATACCAGAATGATGCCTGTGGGTTTAGGTATCATCTTGGTATCATTCTTTTCAGCCAGCGGCCGGCTTTCATGTAAAAGCAATCCTAGTGGCTAATTAGCCTCTGGACTGCTTTTACAAGCAGTGGGAGGGAATGCCCCCCCCCCCGGATATAAAAAGCGCCATTGGGAAATTGGGAAAGCATTTTATCACACCGATCTTGGTGTGGTCAGATGCTTTAAGGGCAGAGGAAGGATCTAGGGTCTAGAAGACCCCAGTTTTTTTTTTAAAAAGTACCTGTCACTACCTGTTGCTATCATAGGGGATATTTACATTCCCTGAGATAACAATAAAAATGATTAAAAAAAAAATATGGAAGGAACAGTTTAAAAATAAAATAAAAAAGCAAAATTAATAATAAACAAAAAAAAAAGCACCCCTGTCCTGCCCTGCTCTTGCGCAATGGCGAACGCAAGCGTCGGTCTGGCGTCATATGTAAACAGCAATTGCACCATGCATGTGAGGTATCACCGCAAAGGTCAGAACGAGGGCAGTCATTTTAGCAGTAGACCTGTTCTGTAAATCTAACGTGGTAACCTGTAAAGGCTTTTAAAGGCTTTTAAAAATGTATGTAGTTTGTCGCCAATGCGCATTTGTGCGAAATTTTAAAGCATGTCGTGTTTGGTATCTATGTACTCGGCCTAAGATCATCTTTTTTATTACATCAAACATTTAGGCAATATAGTGTGTTTTAGTGCATTAAAATTAAAAAAAGTGTATTTTTTCCCCAAAAAATGAGTTTGAAAAAATCGCTGCGCAAATACTGTGTGGAAAAAAAAAATGCAACACCCACCATTTTAATCTGTAGGTCCTTTGCTTTAAAAAAATATATAATGTTTGGGGGTTCAACATAATTTTCTTGCAAAAAAAATATGTTTTCATGTAAACAAAAAGTGTCAGAAAGGGCTTTGTCTTCAAGTGCTTAGAAGAGTGGATGTAAGCTTCCTAATGTTGTGTATAAAATTCCAGAACAGTTCAAACCCCCCCCCCAAATGGCCCCATTTTGGAAAGTAGACACCCCAAGCTATATACTGAGAGGCATGTCGAGTCCATGGAATATTTTATATGTTGACACAAGTTGCGGAAAAAATACAATTTTTTTTTTTTTTGCACAAAGTTGTCACTAAATTATATATTGCTCAAACATGCCATGGGCATATGTGGAATTACACCCCAAAATACATTCTGTTGCTTCTCCTGAGTACGGGGATACCACTAGTATGAGACTTTTTGGGAGCCTAGCCGCGTACGGGATCCCAAAAATCAAGCACCGCCTTCAGGCTTTCTAAAGGTGTAAATTTTTGATTTCACTTCTCACTGCCTATCACAGTTTCGGAGGCCATGGAATGCGCAGATGGCACAAACCCCCCCAAATGACCATTTTGGAAAGTAGACACCCCAAGCTATTTGCTGAGAGGTATTGTGAGTATGTTGCAGATCTCGCTTTTTGACACAAAGTTTTGAAAATTGGAAGAAAAAAAAAAAGATTTTCTTTCTTAATTTTCAAAAACAAATGAGAGCTGTAAAATACTCAACATGCCTCTCAGCAAATAGCTTGGGGTGTCTACTTTCCAAAATGGGGTCATTTGGGGGGGTTTTGTGCTACCTTGGCATTTTATGGCCTTCGAAACTGTGATAGGTAGTGAGGAGTGAAATCAAAAATTTGTGCCCTTAGAAATCCTGAAGGCGGTGCTTGGTTTTCGGGGCCCCGTACGCGGCTAGGCTCCTAAAAAGTCCCACACATGTGGTATCCCCGTACTCAGGAGAAGCAGCCAAATGTATTTTGGGGTGCAATTCCACATATAACCATGGCATGTGTGAGCAATATATCATTTAGTGACAACTTTTTGTAATTTTTTTTGTCATTATTCAATCACTTAGGACAAGAAAAATATTCAATGGGCTCAACATGCCTCTCAGCAATTTCCTTGGGGGTGTCTACTTTCTAAAATGGTCTCATTTGGGGGGGTTTTGTGCTATTTTGGCATTTTATGGCCTTCGAAACTGTGATAGGTAGTGAGGAGTGAAATTAAAAATTTGCGCCCTTAGAAATCCTGAAGGCGGTGCTTGGTTTTCGGGGGCCCGTACGCAGCTAGGCTCTCAAAAAGTCCCACACATGTGGTTTCCCCATACTCAGGAGAAGCAGCAAAATGTATTTTGGGGTGCAATTCCACATATAATCATGGCATGTGTGAGCAATAGTAGGATTTTTAAAACAGCTTACCTGTAAAATCCTTTTCTTGGAGTACATCACGGGACACAGAGCAGCATAGTCATTACTATGTGGGTTATATAGAATTACCTTCAGGTGCTGGCACTGGCAACTTCCAAAACAGGAAGTACCCTCCCCTATATAAGCCCCTCCCATCCGGGAGTACCTCAGTTTTGTAGCAAAGCAATACGTGTCTCCAAAAGAGGGGTGGGAGCTCTGTGTCCCGTGATGTACTCCAAGAAAAGGATTTTACAGGTAAGCTGTTTTAAAAATCCTACTTTCTTGTTCATACATCACGGGACACAGAGCAGCATAGTCATTACTATGTGGGACGTCCCAAAGCAATGCCACATGAGGGGGGGGATACACCATACATAAGCTGGGCGCCATCAGGCATGAGGATCTTTTGCGGCCTGCAACACACTGCGCCCAAAGGCGACATCCTCCTGACTTCTCACGTCCACCTGGTAGAACCTAGTAAACGTGTGTACTGAAGACCATGTTGCGGCCTTACAAATTTGCGCCAGGGAGGCCTGGTGATGCACTGCCCATGAAGTTCCAACTGCTCTCGTGGAGTGCGCCCTAACTTTGAACGGAGGCGGTCTACTTTTCAAGCCATAGGCTTGTATTATGACCTGTCGAATCCACTTGGCTAAAGTAGATTTTGATGCTGCCTGACCCTTTCTGGGGCCTTCCGGCAGAACAAACAGAGAATCCGTTCTACGAATCTGAGCAGTGGCTTTTAGATAAGCTTTAACTGCTCTTACTACATCCAAAGAATGCAATAACTTTTCCTCTACCGAGCTTGGTTTGGGGAAAAAAGAAGGAAGAACCACATCCTGGTTCAAGTGAAACCTCGATACCACCTTAGGAAGAAAGGCTGGGTGAGGACAGAAACTACTCTGTCCTTATGGATAACCAGATATGGCTCTTTACAGGACATGGCGGCTAATTCCGACACTCTTCTAGCCGAGCATATGGCTACTAAAAATATCAATTTCCTGGTGAGTAGAACCAAGGAAATGTGCCGCAAAGGTTCAAATGGCTGCTTCTGCAGAACCAACAGAACCAAATTTAGATCCCATGGGCATATGGGAGCCTTAATCGGTGGAATAATACGAGTCACACCTTGCATAAAGGATTTGACAAGTGAATCCATAGCCAGGGGCCTTTGAAATAGTATTGACAAGGCCGAAACCTGGCCCTTGATAGTACTTAAGGCAAACTTCCTGTCTACAGCCCACTGCAGGAAGTCCAGAATTCTGCCTATAACGTACTTACGTGGATGCCATTTTCTGGCCTCGCACCAAGTGATGTACGCCTTCCAAACTCTATAGTAGATCTGCCTGGATACAGGCTTCCTGGCATTGATTATAGTTGATACCACCGAGTTAGAGAGACCTCTCTTCTTTAGGATGTGGGACTCAATAGCCAGGCCGTTAAACTTAGAGTTAGTAAGGAAGGGTGGTATATCGGTCCTTGCGAAAGCAGGTCCGGACGACGTGGAAGGGTCCAAGGACTCCCCACAGACATTTTGATGATCTCCGCGTACCAGGCCCTTCGGGGCCACGCTGGAGCCACCAGGATCACCGGCTTCTTCTCCAACCTGACTCTGCGAAGGAGTCGAGGCAACAATTGTAGCGGAGGGAATGCATATATCAGTCTGAACTGATCCCAAGGGAACACCAGAGCATCCGAGCCGCAAGCGAGGGGATCCCTTGTCCGGGAGACAAACCTGTCCACCTTTGCGTTGAATCTGGATGCTAGCAGATCTACATCCGGTGTTCCCCACCGCTGACATATTGCTCGGAAGACCTCGGGATGAAGGGACCATTCCCCTGGGCATAACTGTTGGCGACTCAGAAAGTCCGCCTTCCAATTCTCCACCCCTGGAATGAAGACAGCTGATATACATGGGACATGCTTTTCTGCCCATTCCAGGATGTGACTTACTTCCCTCTGGGCTGCACGACTCCTGGTGCCTCCCTGATGATTGATATATGCCACTGCTGTGGCATTGTCTGATTGAATTCTGACAGGGGACCCTTGGAGTTTGGATGTCCAGGCTACTAGGGCGTACCGGGCTGCTCGTATCTCTAAGAGATTGATGGGCAGGGTTTTTACTACATTTGACCATCTGCCCTGGAGAGACCATTGCTCCAGTACTGCCCCCCAGCCTGTAAGGCTGGCATCTGTAGTGACCACCTTCCAAGATATCGGGCTGAAGGGTTTTCCCTTCTGGAGATTCTGGGGGATCAACCACCAGCAGAGACTCTTCCGAACGGAAGGGGACAAAGCCATCAGGAAGTCTAGAGCCTGAACTTTTCCGTTCCAGGCTGACAATATGGCCCTTTGTAAATTCCTTGAGTGGAATTGGGCGTATGGCACAGCTTCGAATGATGCTACCATCTTTCCTAGCAGCCTCATGCACAGGCGTATGGACGGCTGTCTTTTTGCACAAAGCAGACGGACCAAGCCCCTCAAAGAGGATACCTTGTCTAGAGGTAAGAAAATCTTCCTCTGGTCTGAATCCAGCCGTAGCCCTAGATATACCAGGTTTTTCACTGGCTGTAGGGCTGACTTGTCCAGGTTGATGACCCAACCGTGAGATTCTAGATACTTGATTGTATCGATAATTACCACTTCTAGCTTGGCAACTGAGTGGTCCATCAACAACAGGTCGTCTAGGTATGCCATTATCGTTACACCCCGTGTTCTTAGATCGGCCAACAGTGGGGCCAGAATTTTTGTGAACACTCGTGGTGCTGTGGCCAGACCGAATGGTAAGGCTCTGAACTGAAAATGGCGCCCTTCTACTGCAAAGCGTAGGAATTTTTGATGACCTGGAAAGATGGGAACATGCAAGTAAGCATCTTTGATGTCGATCGAGGCTAACCATTCCTCCCCTTGTAGGGCAGCGGTGACCGATCGGATCGACTCCATCCGGAAAGACCGGACGTTTAGAAATTTGTTTAGACTCTTTAGGTCCAATATGGGTCTTATGTCCCCGTTTGGCTTCGGGACTGTGAAAAGGTTTGAGTAGAAACCCAACCCCCACTCTTCCATAGGAACCTCCATAATTACTCCTTGGAGCAATAGTTGTTCTAACGCCAATAGGAGAGACCGTCTTTTCAGAGGGTCTCTTGGCATGCCTGACCACATAAAATGGGACGGAGGAGACTCTTAACTCCAACTTGTATCCCAGAGTTACCGCGGAGAGCACCCATCTGTCTTTGATCGTCTCCCGCCAGGTCTCTGCAAACAACTGAAGTCTTCCCCCCACCCGTTTGAGTGGGGGCAGCCCTTCATAGGCTTGACTTGGAGGCTGGTTTAGTACCTCTTCGGATCCAGGGCTTTTTATTACCCTGTGGCTGTCCCTGATTTTTACCTCCTGAGTTTGACCGAGGAGGCCGTCGGAACTGCTTAGTAGCAGACGTCGCAGGGATAGGAGAGGTAGTCCTCTTAAAAGGTGGACCCCTAGACCTCTTCTTACTCGGTAAGAGAGTACTTTTACCACTGGAAATCTTCTGGATATACTTATCCAGGTCTTCGCCAAAAAGGCGTTCCCCATGAAATGGGAAGCTAACTAAGAGCTTCTTACAGGGAGCTTCAGCAGACCAGTTTTTAAGCCACAGAAGCCTACGCATATGTACCAAAGACAGCGTGAGGCGGGAGGCCTGATGGATAGAATCCTTGATGGCGTCAACCGCAAAGCATAATGCTCTAGGCAGATCAGCCAGAGCCTGGGCCTGTTGGTCTGGCAAATCCCTCAGGACCATTTTCATTTGATCCTTTAAAGCTTGGCAGACCCCAATAGCTGCCACTGCTGGCTGTGTAACAGCCCCTGCTGTGGAAAAAGCAGATTTTAATAAAGATTCCAATTTTTTATCCACTGGATCTTTGAACATTTGAACATTATCTACTGGACATGTCAGTGATTTGTTCACAGAAGAGATGGCTGCATCCACCGTAGGAACATTCCATCTCTGGGTGAACTTTTCCTCCATGGGATAGATCACTGGAAACCTTTTAGGCGGAACAAATAGTTTATCAGGATGTTCCCAGTCCTGGTATATAAGTCCTTCCAATAATGGATGTATTGGAAAGGAGCAATTAACCTGGGGAGCTTTTAGCGACCCCAATGAGGAGACAGCAGTAGTTGATGGTTCAACAAGAGGCATTTTAAATGCAGATCGAACCATGTCAGTTAGGGTCTGGACCCACAATCTTTCAGTCTGTGATGCTGAAAATGGTTCATCTACTGTCGATTCCTCAAAAACAGAGCTAACCTCCTCCTGATCCCCTTCAGGTAGGTCGGTCCCTTCCTGGGACTGTTGCTCTGCCAACAGGCACTCTAATGGAGGTGATGGAGATCTGGCGCGCTTTCTTTCCTGTAGAGAAGAAGCGATCAATGCAGCCAATCTCTGCTCCAATCCCTCCAGAGTTGAGGAAAAAACCTCCTCTGTTATATATGCAGGAGCAGGTGGACTGAGGACAGCCGCAGTACCTGGCACTCCCGGGGGTTCCTTATGGGTATTAACCTCTGATTTTTCAGGGGAGGAATGTGCAGATGACTGCTCCAGATCCTCAGAGCCCGATGGAGACCCCCTACACTTCCTGAGAGGTATATCTCAGAGTTTTTTAGGCGGCATATTCCTTAGTTCAAAGCTGAGGTATTCCAGCCGCAATACACCCCTTACTGAAATAGTCTAATGCAATTTGCTGCTATGTACATCAGTGGGTGTCTACTAATGCGTCTTTCTGGGGATGCCTGTATCAACCGCCCGCTGTAAGCCCCTATACCATGCTACCAGCTCCTTTTCATGCTCTGTGTCCATAGCAAGCAGCGTGGACTGAGTCCTTTTATCTTGCTGGGACGCCCGCGCATGCGCAGAAGCGCTGGGCGCACAGAGCGCGTCATCCGCCAGGCTCCGCCCCCTTTTTTGAAGCTAAACCTTATAAAAAGAAAGCATGTGTGCGCGCGCGAGCGCGTGCACGTGTGCGCTCTTGGCACCATGTAGGGAGAGGAGCCAGGGTCCCTGTTTTACCAGGACTCGGGGATGGAAGGAAACTACTTGGCAGCATGACAGAGGAATGCAGCTTCCCTGATAGAGAGCTCACTCATCTGCCTGGACTTTCACCATGGAAGGAATAGTCCCAAGAAAAAAGACGTTCCACAGCGGCCTCTAGTGGACAAACACAGGTACCGCACTTTTGTCTTTTTTTTTTTTTTTTAAAACCTCCTTTATGAAAAACATTTCCAGGTTTACAGTTTTTTAAAACTTCCCTTATGAAAAAATATTTCTAGGATTTCTTAGGCATATACAGCTATTAGCGGGAATACCCTTTAGGTAACAGGCAGAAAGACATATTAGGCTTGGGGGTCCCCTCAATAGAACCAAGTTCCTGAGGGGCCCCCACTTACCTTTTCCCCGCCGCAGGACTTTGTTTGGTCCACAGAAGCCCAAACTTCACCTCTCACGGCAGGCATTGTACTAGACCTTCAGGGACCGGGTTCCCAAGGATTCCACTCCCCTGGACCTGTATAGCACCCTGCACAGATAGCCTCTTGGTTTTGGGTATGACCAGAGCTCTGGATCCCAGGGTCCAGCCCTCCTAAGAGAGGCATTACAGGCAAAACCCTGCTCTTCTCTGCAAGGCCCGGGTACCGACCGTTTAGCTATGAAGCTTTTTTGGTCGGATCCGGAATAGCTTGCTAAGGCCCAGAGAACCTGTACACAAGCCCAGATGAATACATGTTAACCTTGGCCAACACCTTAGACACTGGCAAAAAACTGAGGTACTCCCGGATGGGAGGGGCTTATATAGGGGAGGGTACTTCCTGTTTTGGAAGTTGCCAGTGCCAGCACCTGAAGGTAATTCTATATAACCCACATAGTAATGACTATGCTGCTCTGTGTCCCGTGATGTATGAACAAGAAATATCATTTAGTGACAACTTTTTGTAATTTTTTTTTTTTTTTTTAGTCATCATTCAATCACTTGAGACAAAAAAAAATATTCAATGGGCTCAACATGCCTCTCAGCAATTTCCTTGGGATGTCTACTTTCCAAAATGGAGTCATTTGGGGGGGGGGGGTTGTACTGCCCTGCCATTTTAGCACCTCAAGAAATGAGATAGGCAGTCATAAATTAAAAGCTGTGTAAATTCCAGAAAATGTACCCTAGTTTGTAGACACTATAACTTTTGCGCAAACCAATAAATATACGCTTATTGACATTTTTTTTACTAAAGACATGTGGCTGAATACATTTTGGCCTAAATGTATGAATAAAATTGAGTTTATTCGATTTTTCTTATAACAAAAAGTAGAAAATAGATTTTTTTTTCAAAATTTTCAGTCTTTTTCCGTTTATATCGCAAAAAATAAAAATCGCAGAGGCAATCAAATACCATTAAAAGAAAGCTCTATTTGTGGGAAGAAAAAGACGCAAATTTTGTTTCGGTACAACATTGCATGTCTGCACAATTTCCAGTTAAAGCAGCGCAGTGCCAAATTCTGAAAACACCTCTGGTCCTTTAGCTACAAAATGGTCCGGAACTTAAGTGGTTAATTAATTGTCGGGTCCCGGCAATACAGATAAAAGTCATTGAAAAAAATGGCAGGGGTAGCCACCACAGTCCATTACCAGGCCCTTTGGGTCTGGTATGAATATTAAGGGGAACCCTGCGCTATTTTTTTTTTTTTAAATGGCGTGGGGTTCCCCCCAAAAATCCATACCAGACCCTTATCCGAGCACGCAACCTGGCAGGCCGCAGGAAAAGAGGGGGGACGAGAGAGCGCCCCCTCCTAAAACGTACCAGGCCACATGCCCTCAACATGGGGAGGATGTCCCCATGTTGATGGGGACAAGGGCCTCATCCCCACAACCCTTGCCCGGTGGTTGTGGGGGTCTGCGGGCGGGGGGCTTATCGGAATCTGGAAGCCCCCTTTAACAAAGGGGACCCCCAGATCCCGGCCCCCCCTATGTGAATTGGTAACAGGGTAAGACAAGTCCTTTATTAAAAAGAAAAAAAAAGTTTCCAACGATGTAATGCACTCTCGAGCAATATGAAAAAAAACAAACGCCGCTACGAACGATACCGCCTCATAGGAGGCGCCTGGCTGAATGGCGCTCTGGTGGGTTGACAGCTCTTTTATAGATGAGGGCGGGGCCACGCATCACGTGCGTGGGTGACGCCGCCCCCTCTCTGAGGCAAAGAGAAAGATTGGGGTTACCCAATGACGTGTATGGATGACCCCGCCCCCTCTGACGTGTCACGGGAAACCCACGTTGCGAAAGAGGGGCGGGGTCACCCGTACACGTCATTGGATAACCCCGGGCTTTCTCCTTGCATCAGAGAGGGGGCGGGGTCATTCGCACACGTGACATGTGGCCTCGCCCTCATCTATAAAAGAGCTGTCAACCCGGCAGAGCGCCATTCAGCCAGGCGCCTCCTATGAGGCGGTATCGTTCGTAGCGGCGTTTTTTTTCGTTTTTTTTTTTTTCTTCCGTATCCCTCAAGAGTGCATTGCATCGTTGGAACCTTTTTTTTTCTTTTTAATAAAGGACTTGTCCCAAACTGTCTCCTGTGTTTTTTAACATTTTGAGACTTTTTTTGTGAAATGGTAGGGGTACAGTGTACCCCGTTACCAATTCACATGGGGGGCGGGATCTGGGGTCCCCTTTGTTAAAGGGGGCTTCCAGATTCTGATAAGCCCTCCGCCCGCAGACCCCTTCAACCACCGGGCAAGGGTTGTGGGGATGAGAACCTTGTCCCCATCAACATGGGGACATCCTCACCATGTTGAGGGCATGTGGCCTGGTACGGTTCAGGAGGGGGGGGGCACTCATTGATGTCCCCTGGAGCTGGACCCAGGTCCCCAAACACTTTTTATGACAATAACTTGCATATTAACCTTTAAAATTAGCACTTTTGATTTCTCCCATAGACTATTAAAGGGTGTTCCGCAGCTTTTCGAATTTGCCACGAACACCCCAAATTGTTCGCTGTTCGGGCGAACAGGCAACGTTTGAGTCAAACTCATGTTTGACTTGTGTGATTGGCTCACCAATTTTCCCAGAAGTCTGCCTAATGCCGCGTACACACGGCCGTTTTTAATGTCATTTAAAAAAACTACGTTTTTCTCGACGTGATTTTTCGTGTTTCCTCTCAAGCCTGCCTTGCATACACACGTTCATGAAAAAAAATGCTCGAGCAAAGCGCAGTGACAACACGTACGACGGCACTATAAAGGGGAAGTTCTATTCGGATGGCGCCACCCTTTGGGCTGCTTTGCTGATCCTCGTATTAGTAAAGTTTGGTGAGAGACGATTCGCGCTTTTCAGCCTCATACTCTTCAGTCCGTTACAGCGTGACGAATGTGCCATCTCCATTACGAACACTAGTTTTACCAGAACGAGCGCTCCCGTCTCATCACTTGCTTCTGAGCATGCGCATTTTTTTCCCCTCGTAAAAGCATACACACTACCGTTTTTCACAACGTTAAAAAGAACGACGTGAAAAATGACATGAAAAAATAGAGCAGGTTCTAATTTTTTTTAGGCCATTTTTCACGTCGTTAAAAATGCTCTGGAGCCTACACACGATCGTTTTTAATGACCAATTTAAAAAATTGCATTTTTAACGTCATGAAAAACGGTCGTGTGTATGCGGTATAAGGTACAAGTCAGATTTCAGGCATCCCCTGCAACAAAAATTGCAGTTTTGGTGAGATACTCCCTGTAGGAACACGTATAAAGGAATGCAGGCCCAGCAGATTTCCTCATTAGTGCTGTGCAGCTGCACACCTGATGGAAAATTATGAAGCCACTCCCATTAGACCCACTTAGCACAGAGGAACCTACAGGGATTTCTTCAGAATAACAAAAGCTAGGAATCTGCAGCAAAGGTTGTTATAATCCTTGCAATGTACATAGATCACCCAGAGGGAAATGTTTTTTACTCTTTCGTCCATGGACCGACACAGCTTCTCTATTGACAAAGTGGGGTATTATCCGTTAATTAGGAGTGACTAGGCAGAAAAACTTGTAAAAAGTGTTGCATCACACCTTCTACAGTACTGCCCAGGGGGCGGACCCTCTGGGTATAACCTCTCAGTCTGCATCTCGCAGATCAGTTTTTTTCTGTCTAGCAAGGAGTAGGACATGGCTCCCTTCGGGCCCATTGGTCCGGGGGGAAAAAAATATATATATTTTTTTTTTTCATTTGTTGTTTCCTGCGATCTTCGATCAACTGCCGACTGGGTGACAGGCTGGATCCTCGATCCTTGTAGTCTCCCCAGTTGCGGCCATCGAGCGTGTGCCGACCCTAGCTACGCGCTGGGTTTTCCACGACATGCCCGTCGCTCCACGGGTGGCCGGTGAGCCTACGCTCCAGGGCCTGCATCGGACCGCTCAGCTTCGGCTGACCTTACGGCCGAGTCGCAGCAGCCTGGCCGGTGAGCCTACGCTCCAAGGCTTGCATCGGACCGCTCAGCTTCGGGTGACCTTACGGCCGAGTCGCAGCAGCCTGTCCGGTGAGCGTCACGCTCCAGGGCATACATATGATCGTCCCTTTTGGGTCCAATCACAGCATGCCTGGCCAACAGTCACCTTCCGTGCGCGGACGATGATCTGTTTGGAATGTCTTCCAGCATAATACATGCAGGATAGGTAAGTAAAACTCCCCTGCCTCGGCTGGGTGATTTAGCTGGACATTCCTGGAGAGATCAAGTAAGTGGTTGTGACCCCTTTCTTCCCTCTCTCCCTGCCTTTCCCTCCTCCCTGGGCTTCTAGCTAAAGGTTGCTGGGTGCTGGGGGTCACCTAAGGGGTCCCACTGGAGCGGGGCTGGCTGTAACTAACATTTAAAAGAAATGTCATTTCTGCGTACCTGTGTGTGTGTGTATCCTTCCTCCTCCATGCTGTCGGCGGCCATTTTGAGGTGGTCCATGCCAAGTTTGGCCTCTTGTGACTGCCCGGCGGCCATCTTCCTGTGGTTCGGCCACACCCACTGGCCCCTATCAGGTGATACCTTGGAGCCCACATTATCTTCCATACAGACGTTTTTGGCAGCCATTTTGCGAGAGCCTCCGGCCTCTAGGGTGCATTAACCTGCATGTCCCCATATACTCCAGACACCAGAGGTTTCTGCGATTTGCTATCGGGAAGAACCACTACCAGTTTGTGGCCCTCCCGTTTGGCCTTGCCTCAGCACCCAGGATGTTCACCAAGGTGCTCGCTCCAATTCTGGCACTTCTAAGACAGCGGGGTATCGCTATCACAGGTTACTTGGACGACCTTCTGCTGAAGACCCCTTCAAGCTCAGAATTAGAGGTAAGCGTGTCCATTACCTGTCAGACTCTTCGAGACTGAGGTTGGATACTAAACAAGCAAAAGTCAGTATTGGTGCCCACTCAACGCCTAGTGTACCTGGGGTTGATTCTGGATTCCTCAGAGGCAAAGGTATTCCTCCCTGTGGAGAAGTTGCAGACCCTCCGGGCTGCAGTACGGCAGCTGACTTCCAGGAATTGGTCATCACTCCGTTTTTGCATGCGAGTGTTGGGCCTCATGGTAGCCTCCTTCGAGGCGGTCCCATATGCTCAATACCACACTCGAGTGTTACAGAAGGAAGTTCTGTCCAGATGGAACAGATGCCCTTCATCTCTGGATTATCAAATCCGAGTGAGCCACCTAGTCAGGAGATCCCTGGTATGGTGGCTGACAGCACCGGCTCTAAGGGCCGGGAAGTTATTTCTTCCGGTTTACTGGATAGTGATCACGACGGACGCCAGCCTTACAGGTTGGGGGGGAGTCTGGGGTGTCCAGCCGGCGCAAGGTCGCTGGACCCCAGAGGAAGCCCTCCTGCCGATCAATGTCCTGGAGATCCGGGCGATCAAGCTGTGCCTCTTCAAATGGTCTCAGAGACTGCAAGGGCGTCCAGTCAGGATCCAGTCAGACAACGCCACAGCGGTGGCATATGTCAATCATCAAGGAGGAACAAGAAGCTCAGCTGCAGCATCGGAGGTTGCTCGCATCCTGAAGTGGGCAGAAAAGAGCGTACCGGCACTATCGGCCGTGTACATTCCGGGTGTGGAAAACTGGCAGGCGGACTACCTGAGCCGCCAGATGCTGGACCAGGGAGAATGGTCCTTACACCCGGAGGTGTTCCAACTCCTCTGCCAAAGATGGGGCACACCAGACGTAGATCTTCTGGCTTCCCGACTCAATCGGAAGGTATTGAGATTTGTGGCCCGGTCAAGAGACCCATGGGCAGACGCAACGGACGCGTTGGTAGCATCGTGGGGTCAGTATCGGCTAATCTATGCCTTCCCTCCCTTAAGGCTTCTTCCTCTTCTGCTCAGCAGAGTGGAGGCAGAGGGAATTTCAATGATCCTAATCGCTCCAGATTGGCCTCAGCGTCCTTGGTACGCCGATCTAGTACGTCTGGTAGCAGACGTCCCCTGGCGCCTACCACTACGGAAGGACCTGCTATCGCAAGGTCCCATATTCCATCCTGCTTTACAGTCATTGGCTTTAACGGCATGGCTGTTGAGAACCAGGTACTGAGAGACCGGGGCCTGTCAGACTGAGTAATCTCTACTATGAGAAGTGCTCGAAAACCGTCCTCTAGGAAGGTTTATCACCGCACTTGGAGGGCCTACATCTCCATGTGTGAGGAAATGAAATGGCATCCGCGTACCTATTTGGTTTCCAGAATCCTGCTGTTTTTACAGCATGGGGTGGACCAAAGGCTTGCCCGAAGTACGATTAAGGGTCAGATATCTGCCCTGGCTGTCTTTTTTCAGAGACCCCTGGCGACTCACTCTCTCGTGAGTACATTTGTGCAGGGGGTTCGACATGTGGCCCCTCCAGGCCGTCCCCCGTTACCTCCGTGGGACTTGAACCTGGTCCTCTCGGTGCTTCAGAAGGCACCGTTTGAGAAGATTAGAGATATTCCCCTGTTGACACTTTCTCAGAAAGTGGTCTTTTTGGTGGCTGTTACGTCAGTTAGACGAGTCTCTGAGCTGGCAGCCTTGTCCTGCAAGGCTCCCTATTTGATTTTCCACAAGGATAAGGTGGTGCTGTGGCCGCAGCCTTCCTTTCTTCCGAAAGTCGTTTCGGCTTTTCATCTCAACAAAGACATTGTACTTCCATCCTTGTGTCCTCATCCGTAGAATCCTAAGGAGTCGGCGTTGCATTCCTTGGACGTTGTCCGAGCTTTGAGAGTATACCTATCTGCTACTTCCCTGTTCCGGAAGTCAGACTCACTGTTTGTTTCGGTGGCTGGTCCCAAGAAGGGCCAAGCAGTCTCATCGGCCACCATCTCTAGGTGGATCCGACAGATAGTAATCCAGGCTTACGCCTTAAAGGGTCAGGCGCCCCCCTTTCCTGTCACGGCGCATTCGACCAGGGCAATAGGTGCCTCTTGGGCTTTCCGACATCAAGCGTCTGTTTCCCAACTATGTAAAGCGGCGACTTGGTCGTCCGCTCACACTTTCACAAAATTCTACAAAGTTGATGTAGGTGCATCTTCGGATGCCTCTTTCGGCCGCAAGGTTTTGCAAGCGGCTGTTTAGAGTTGCAACTCCTCCGTTGGAGGAGTGCTGTTTTGTGTTTTGGGGTGAAGTTTGTTTTTATGCTGTTACCACACCTTGTTTTTTTTTTTTTCTCTGACACTGCTTTGGGACGTCCCACTTTGTCAATAGAGAAGCTGTGTCGGTCCATGGACACAGCACCCACCCCTCCTTTTAAGTTTGTACTGCTTTTTGACGAACTGATCTGCGAGATGCAGACTGAGAGGGTATACCCAGAGGGTCCGCCCCCTGGGCGGTACTGTAGAAGGTGTGATGCAACACTTTTTACAAGTTTTTCTGCCTAGTCACTCCTAATTAACGGATAATACCCCACTTTGTCAATAGAGAAGCTGTGTCGGTCCATGGACTCAGAGAAAAGGATTTTACGGTGAGTAAAAAATCCTATTTTCTCAACAAAAGTGAAGTTACGCTTTAATAAAATTGTGGTCCGCTTGGATCATGATTCTTAAGCCTCGTACACACGATTGGATATTCAGTGGGGAATCGTGTTATGACAGGCTGTTGTCGGAAAATCCGACCGTTTGTATGCTCCATCGGACAATTGTCGTCGGATTTTCCACCAACAATATTTGGATAGCATGCTTTAAAATTTTCCGACAACAAATGTGTGTTGTCGGATTATCCGATCGTGTGTACAGAAGTCTCACACACAAAGATCCAAAGTACAAACCCGCATGCTCGGGAGCAATGCTCACCATAACACAACATTAGCAGAAGTTGCCCAAAGGGTGGCGCTAAAAAGCTGAAAAACCACGTAGTTTTGTGTTTGTTGGCTGACAATTCTTTGCCGTTTTAAATGCAATACAAGTTCACGGCCAACGCCCATCGGACAAATGTCCGAGGTTTTGTCCGTGGAAAACCCGATCGTGTGTACCAGGCTATAGAGTCATCTTTCAAGTAGTGAGCCATCAAATTTTTAATTTTTTTAATCCAAATTCAGAAAAGAGAAAATACAATGAGTACTTGTAGACTGATTACTAAACTCTCTTGTCAGCTTAAAGAGTAACTCTCGTTGAGAAAAAAAACATTCCCCTCTGGGTACATTATACATATACATATGTACATTGCAAGGATTTTAACAAACTTTGTTTCAGAGTCCTACCTTTTTGTTATTCTGAAGATATAGTTGTTATTTGCCTGTGTCCATGTGCAAATTAAAGGAGAGTGGGGGTGGTTTAGGCCCCTTTCACACGGACGGATAGAATGGTGCTTTTAGCTGCGGATTTTCTCGTTTTCTACCGCAGCTAAAAGAACACAATTCTTTCCTATGGCCCTATTCACACACATCGTTTAGCTGCGATTTTGTTACATGAGGTTTGGTGCAAATAGAAAAAATTGAATTGAATGCGTCCAGGTGTGATGTAGCACAGCTATATGCACATAACCGCAGGTAATCGCAGTCTTTTGTGTCAACTGCGAATAGCAGCGTGAGAAAAAAAAAGAACAGGAAGCACATAATAATCAGTAGGTATTAAAAGGGTTGCTATGGGAATGAATACCGCAGCTAAACGCGGCCGCATGTAACCGCACGTAAACGCAGGTAATTGCAATGTACAAATGCAGCTAATCGCAGTGCATGGAGCCTTGAATTTCACAGAACATTTTACATGCTTTTAACTGCGGCAAAACAGCCGTCCGTGTGAAAGGCGCCTTATTATTATCAATCAGCTGCGGCACTTGCAGGGCTCTAATGAAGAAATTGGCAAAGCCTGCATCCCTAGATGAGATTTTCCTTAAAAATGAAGGCTCTATAATTCTTATCATAGGTGTATTTTAAATGATAGACAGAATATCAACCAAAAATCCAGAAAAAAACACATGATACAAAAGTTATAAATTGAGTTGCAGTTCAGTAAGTAAAATAAATATTTCATCCCCTACCAACCAGCAATAATTCTGGCTCCCACGGAGAAGAGGACCGGGTCGCGAGTGCGCCGCCAGCGGAGAAATCGCGACCCACGGCTGGGATCCTAAAGGGGACGTACCTATACGCCCTTGTGCCCAGCCGTGCCATTCTGCCGAAGTACATCGGCGTGCGGCGGTCCTTAAGTGGTTAAGTAGGATCTCACCAAAAATGAAATTTTTGTTGCAGGGTAGGCCAAAAATCTGACTTGTATCTTAATACAGACTTCTGGGAAAATCAGTAAGCCATTCACACAAGCAGGAAATTACATTTTCAGGGGGTGTTCTGTAGGGGTGCAACAGATCAAAAAACTCACGGATCGGATCGATCCTCGGATCAGAGTCACTGATCAGATCAATTTTCGGATCAGCAAAAAAAAAAGACAAAATCTTGTTACAACCACCGGAGTTTTAGATTTCATTTATTTTCAACACAAAACTGAGCTTGTTAAATTTAAAAGCAGCAGCAAACCTTACATGGTTGCTAATGTGACAGAACACCTCTGATTTTCACATTTAACTAAATGTTAAATGTGAAAATCAGAGGTGTTCCGTCACATTAGCAAGCATGTAAGGTTTGCTGCTGCTTTTAAATTTAACATGTAAACAGTCCGATGGATTTCCAAATAATGTATTTAAGCTTATAAGCTCTGTTTTGTGTTGAAATGAAATTAAATCTAAAACTCCGTTGGGTGTAACAAGATGTCCGCTTGGCCCCTTCTCTATCATTACTGTGCAGGAGTGTGGGGTGGAGCAAGATGGCCGGCGAAACGTCACTACAGCGGCCGCCGCCGGGTGTACCAAGATGGCCTCCGCTCCGGAGCTAGGCCGAAGCCGCGGCCTTTCCTACTGCCGAGGCTCCGGAGCGCTTCGCGGATCGCGTGGTGATCCGATCCGAACAAGGTTGCCCTTTCGGATCACGGATCACGGATCACCACCGATCCGTTGCACCACTAGTGTTCTGTACACCATCTGTGTACAGAACGCCTCCAGGTATCCATATAGCGTTTTACAGAAAATTACAGCGCTGCAGATTGAAAAGGAAAGGTCATTTTTAATAACATTCAATTACAATATGACTTGAGTTATTATTTTTATTTATTATTATTTTTTTATTTCCTGTTTTTTTCCCCCATGAAAGTGAAGTTAAAGCGGAGGTCCACCCAGAATTTTTTTTTACATTAAATTCCTAAAAAAAAAAGAAAAAAATGAATAGAAAAAAAAAAAAAATTTTATACTCACCCGAAATGCCTGTTGCTATGCGGAAGTCCCCGAATCTACCTCTAATGTGCCTCTTCTCATCCGCGGTGGGTCTCCTTCCGCTTCCTCTTCTTGTGAATGGGGCGCTCTGCCTTCTGGGAACTGTGTGTATCCCAGGAGGCAAGCCGCCCATTCACAAAGCGTTGTGCGAGTGGCGCATGCGCAGTAGGAAACGGGCTTCACTGCCTGTTTCCCTTAGTCAGGATGGAGGAGCTGGGACCTGCCAGCAGTGATCGATCGCCGTGGCGGGACCGACATCGCGGGCGAATAGGACAGGTAAGTGTCCTTATTAAAAGTCAGCAGCTACACTGTTAGTAGCTGCCGATTTAAAAAAAAAAAAAACTGGCTGCACCTCCGCTTTAACCTTTAAGTGGTTAAGCTTTGACAATAGAACTGGGGAGCTGATTGGCTAACATAATGGTAAAATAATTTCAAAAGTATTTTTTAACTTTCAAAGCTTTCATTTAAATAATATAAGGATGATGTTCAGGCATGTCCTGTTATAGAGTGACAATGTTCTGTCCCTGTCTCCCTTGTGCTTTATGTTGTCAATGTTAATGGCATCAGAAGAAAAAGTCAGTTTGTGTTTGGGTTCTATAATTAGAAACCTGTTTAGAGGCCATGCAGAGTATAAAATTGCATATGCTCCCTGCAGGGTCGTAGATAATTTTTTGTTCTGGGGGGGGGGGGGGTCAGCAGCAGGTACTAAGGCCGGTTTCTCACTGGGGTGGTGGCGGTATAGCGCCGCTATTTTTAGCGGCGCTATACCGTCGGGATTGTTGAGCTATTCGGCCGCTAGCGGTACGGTTTTAACCCCCGCTAGCGCCCGAAAAAGGGTTAATACCACCCGCAAACCGCGGCTACAGCCGCGGTTTGCGGGCGGTATTGCCGCGGTATCCCATTCATTTCAATGGGAAGGAGCGGTGGAGGAGCGGTATACACACCGCTCCTCTCACCGCTCCAAAGATGCGGCTAGCAGGACTTTTTTTTAAGTCCTGCTAGCGCACCGCTCCAGTGTGAAAGCCCTCGGGGCTTTCACATTGGAGAGAAAGGAGCCGCTGTTTAGGCTCGGTTTGCAGGCGCCTGCAAACCGCCCCAGTGTGAAAGGGGCCTTAGTAAAAGTATTTTTAAATAAAATAAATTGCGCTAAAATTATAAAGCCCCTAGTAAGCAATCACATCCTTAATTGTATTTTATCAGGTCCTTTAGAAAATCGAACCTGATTTCAGTTTTTTCCTTCCTCCAGTTTTTATGAACGCTGTTGGCTATTGTCCAGTATAAAGGCCCGTACACACGACCGGATATTCCAACAACTATTGTGTGATGGACGTGTTTTGTCAGATAATCCGACCGTCTGTATGCTCCATCGGACAATTGTTGGCGGAATTTCCGACAACAAATGTTGGGTGGTCATGCTCTCAAATTGTCTGACAAAAAAATGTGTTCCGTCGGATTATCCGATCGTGTGTACACAAATCCGTCGGACTAAAATCCAAAGTACAAACACGCATTCTCCAAACCAATGCTAACCATCAGACAACATTAGCATAAGTTGTCCAAAGGGTGGCGCTAAAGAGCAGAAAAACTATGTAGTTTTGTGAATGTTGGCTGAAAAAGTTCTGCCGTCTGTTTGCAGAACAAGTTCACGGCCAACGCCCACGGATTCGTCCGTTGGAAATCTGATCGTGTGTATGAGGCTTTAGGTTGGCTATTATGGTGCAAAGTGCACCGTGTTGTGTCAGACAGAGCACTCACTGACTTTTTTAACTTTTACAGATAAAAAAAAAAAAGGGGGGGGTACACTGCCTACCACAAGATGGTGCACTGTAATAGCAAATCTTACTGGGCAGGTACAAAGGGCACCATCTTGTGGAAGGCAGCGCACTCACTGTGTTCACATTAGCTTAATTTTCAATTAATCACAGAACAAAAAAATCAATTACTGAAAAATTACCAGCCTTGAATACACTGACTTTTCTTTAGACCAGATTCACATCTAAGCGGGTAATTGCACACCCACCTTACTGCACTGGCAGAGGAAAAACACACTACTGTTAAGGAGATACGTGGAGGTACACTACAATTGTGGGAAACCCTCAATCCACGCATGTTTCATGCACCTCATTCAAATCGCACCCCCGTTGCAATCTGCAGTGGGTGGCAGTGCTATCTTAACGACACCCCAAACAAAGGTTGCAAAATACAATGTGTTTGCCTGCACCAGATCGCATTCACAAAACGACCATGTGAACTGGTTGCAGTGCGGTTCCAAAATTGGTGCATGCATGACTTTGGTGGGATTTTGAGCCCATTCAAAATGAATGGGCCTTGATTGCACCACAATCAACACAGTAAGCCTGGTTTCACACTATGAGTTTGCATGTAAATCGCAGAGGAACTGCATCGCATTCCTGTGCAATTCACATACGATTCTGTGTGGTGTGATTTGAACCCATTTTGAATGGACTGAATTGCACCACATTGCATCAAAAGAAGTGCAGGCACCTTTTTTTGAAAAGAGTGCCCCCTTGTCTTTTGTGTTGACCGTAAACTTAATAACTCAACACCAAGTTCACTATATGGACCCCTTATATATTTGTACATGTTAATCATATCCCCCCTTATTCTCCTCTTTTCAGGAGAGAATAAATTCAGTTCCTCTAATCTTTCCTCATAGCTGAGCTCCTCCATGCCTTTTATCAGTTTAGTTGCCCTTCTCTGCACTTTCTCCAGTTCCCCCGATATCCTTTTTGAGAACTGGGGCCCAAAACTGAACTGCATATTCCAGATGAGGTCTTACTAATGATTTGTACAGGGGAAAAATTATATCTCACTGTGCTGCCTGGTGATAGATCTGTCAGCCTTCAGCCCAAGCCCGATAGACCGGCGTGGCGGTGTACCACAATGTGCATGCTGGTATGCCTAATGATCTATTACACTCGCTGCAGCTGCATTATTACACTCTGTGTGTGTTATGTACAGAACGTACCTGATTGTGAAGCCTGACTTGTAGGAGGAGACCTCTCTTACAGCCCTGGCTCCGGAGTCACTGGAGTGAGGACAGTGAGCTCGAGAGCGCAGTGAGGTAGGAGTGCCTGAGGAAGGTGTAGTGGTTGGCACCGTGGCAAGGTGGTGATCTTCCAGGGGTGGCTGGAACTGTAGGCAGCAGAGGAGGTGGTTGCAGGTCAGCAACCTGGGAGCTGGCGGGTACAGGAACAGCGGAAGCTGGAGCAGGGTGAGACAAGCCAGGTTAGGTGCACACAAACAGCAGACAGCAGAGGGGTCAGACAAGCCAGGTCAGAGCAGGTAATCAGACGTATGGTTCAGCAGGCTTAAACGTAGTCAGAGATACAGGCAAAGTCTGGCAGCAGGTAGGAGATAGAGCAGGGTCAAGGCGAGCCAAGGTCAGGATTTTAGATATCGGGTGGTCGAGCAGAGCCGGGTCGGTACAGGTAGCAGATAACAGGTATGCAGGTTTACAGGTTTAAAGCTGCATATCAGACAGCAATGCATCATTGCAACTGCTGACCTTTTAAAGGCATAATGGCGCCATACTTGAGCTGTTTTTTTTTTTTAGGGGGGGGGGTAGGGTTTCTCTTTACAATTGTCTTTAACCACTTGCTTACTGGGCACTTAAACCCCCTTCCTGCCCAGACCAATTTTCAGCTTTCAGTGCTGTTACACTTTGAATGACAATTGCGCAGTCATGCTACACTGTACCCAAGTTAACTTGTTATCATTTTTTTCACACAAAAAGGTGTGGGGGCATTTAATCACTGCTGGTGGCATTTAATATTTGATAAAAAAAAAAAAAATGAGCGAAAATGAAAAAACAAACAAAAAAAAAAACGGTTTCCTAGTTTGTTATAAAATTTTGAAAACAGGTAATTTTTCTCCTTCATTGATCTTCGCTGTTGAGGCTTTACTGATGGGCACTGATAGGCTGCACTGATGGGCACTGATAGGTGGCCCTGATAAGCACTGATGAGGCGGCACTGATGGGTGGTAGTGATGGGTACTGATGGGCGGCACTGATGGGCGGCACTGATGGGCGGCACTGATAAGCGGCACTGATGGGTGGCACTGATGGGCACTGGTAGGTGACACTGATAGGCAGCACTGATCGGTAACACTGATGAGGCACTGATGGGCATTTATTGGCGGCACTGGTGGGTATTGATGGGAGGCATTGGTGGTCAAAGGTAGGTGGCATGGGGGACACTGGTAGGTGGCACTGGTGGGTACTGATAGGTGGCACTGGTAGGCACAGAAAATGGGACCGATGTCCCTCTGACAGAAGTCGGTGATCGGCTTTTTTTCCCCCCTCACGCTGACAGCAAGCAGAAAAAAAAATATTGATTACCGACTTCTGTCAGAGGGACATCAGTCCCTCCCACAGTGATGACTGTTATGTGGGAGGGCTGAGAAATGTAATGTGGGGGTAATGAGGACTGTAATGTGAAGGGGGCCGAGGACTGTATTGTGGGGGGATTGGGGACTGAGGACAGTAATGTGGGGGGCATTGCATGAATCTATCCATGGGCGCTGTAGCCGCCCCCTATTTAGGTGTCCGGACCCTTTTCGGACGCCGGGCGCCTTAATTAAAGCGGCGGGGGTGTTTTTGGAGCACCTTATTAGAGCCATAGGCTCTAATAGGCTTAAAAAAGGTGAAATGCGAGCGTAAACCATTGCGCTCGCATTCCACCCAGGTGTGTTAGCAAAGCAAATGAATATTTGATATTGATGGGGCATGGTTGGCTGCATATGATGGAGAAGGGGGAAAATATTGCGCTGATCAAAAAAAGAAAACAAAAATACATGAAAAAGCTGCTACACTAGAATGTGACTGAAAATTTAAATGATAATGGAAATGTGAATGTAGCGCTAGTGATACTAGAAAAAATCTCACTGAGTGAGTGTGACCTCTGAGTGTACACAATAAAAACCAATATAATAATGTGAATATAAATGAAATAAGTCCACATGTGGAAAAAAGAAGAAGAAATGTCCATTAACATAACATGTGAAGTGACGATGAAGGTGAACGTGTAACCATAAGGATCATCAAATGGAACTTTCTTTCACAATGGTAGGAATAGATGGAATACGCTTACCGGAACCAGTGGATCTGACTGTCAGCGACAGCAGATCATTCGGTCATAGGAAATCCCAACAGTGGATAGGCTCAACTTGTTTGAAGGCTCTGTATAGCAGGTATCACGGACACCTAAAATAGCCCAATCATGCGTGACAACAAAACCCAGAAGGAGGCAACCTGACTTGAATGTATGACATGAAAGGTTGTTAGGCCAAATTTATAAAAGAATTCATGTCCCACTCTACATTCATATCGAATGGCGAGTAGGTGCGAAGCTCACAAATCCAAAATGTTTCAAGGCGAGAAACTCCACATATATGGGACTCTCCCCTCCAATGTGAAACAAATTGGTCAATCACCAAAAACTGTGTCCCCATAGGATCACGATTGTGGTATTGTAGATAATGACGGGGAACACTATGGTTGATCTTGCCTTTCTTAATCTTGGCTATGTGTTCATTGGCCCAGGTGATAAAGGTCCTAATAGTGCGCCCTACATATTGTTTTTTGCAGGGGCATGTCAAAAGGTGCACGATGTATTGTGTGGCGCATGTGATGAAACGCTTCATCTGGTACACCTGTAAGGTAACTGTTGACTGGAACGTCTCACTTTTATGCCTACCGCTGGTGTTATGCAAACACACATTAAACCTGCGGCAGGGAAAATAACTTGCAATCCTGAAAAAAATGTACCCTTTTGGGCGGGTCAATAACATTGGGCGTAATTTGACCTTAGAATAGATCTAGCGCCCCTGAAAATGACACCAACCCGTTCCGGTAATGATGATGGGCACAGTCGCTGCATTTGCTGGGCACAGTTGGCTGCATTTGATGTTTTTGTTTCAGTATTTTTCAGTTAGTTTGCGCCCCCCCCCCCAAAACTTTTGAGCACCAGCCACCACTGGTGGGGGGGGGGGGTGAAATAAATAGAGGCAGAGGACAGAACTATCGGGGGTTGATGTCAAAGAAGTGTGAGAACATTACTGTGAAAGGGATGGATGGGGGTGATGTAAAGTGGGGACCTAAGGACACTCATCAAGAGGGGATCTTGATGTGCAGGGGGAGGGGACTAATGTGCAGTGGGGACTGAGGATGCCGACGTAAGAATGGGTTCACATCTGTGCATGTGCATTAGGTGTGCACATTTTAATGGGCTGCACTACCCGCAAGAAAAACACAGAAGGAAGTCCTTGACCTTTTTTTTCAAAAATCGCGCCATACCAAGCCGCATAGGGCTGCAGCAACATGCAGTTTGACCAGTGGCGGTGCGCCCATAAAGGGTGCATGGGCACTGCCCCCTCTCTCCTGGCACTGCTCTATCACCATAGATAGATTCATGCATAGCATGAATCTATCTATGGTCGTGCTGACACCCCCTATTCAGGTGTCCGGCCCCTTTTTGGGCGCCGGTAGCCTGAATTACAGCGGCGGGGGTGTTTTTTGGAAGCACCTGATTAGAGCCGTAGGCTCTAATAGGCGTCCAAAAAGGTGAACAGCAGGCGCCATGCTGTTGTGTTAGGAAAGCAAAGGATTTCGCTTTGCTAACACTGTACCGCCTCTCAGCCAATCAGGTGCTCGGGTCTGTTACCTGTCACCTGATTGGCTGAAACAACAGGAGCTGTGATTGGACGCCTGATAGAGAGGATGAGAGAAGACATCAAGGAGCGTGGAGGACACCACCGTGACCCGCTGCGAGACGGGTAAATGCCGGGCGATGCACACTGGCAGCATTTGATGGGCACACTGGCAGCATTTGATGGGGCACAGTAACGGCAATTGATGGGCACACTGGCAGCAATTGATGGGCACACTGGCAGCAATTGATGGGCACACTAGCAGCAATTGACGGGCACAGTGGCAGCAATTGATGGGCACACTGGAAGCAATTAATGGGTACAATAGCTGCGTTTGATGGCACAGTAATGGCAATTGATGGGCACACTGGCAGCAATTGATGGGCACACTAGCAGCAATTGATGGGCACACTGGCAGCATTTGATGGGGCACAGTAACGGCAAATGATGGGCACACTGGCAGCAATTGGTGGGCACACTGGCAGCAATTGATGGGCACAGTGTCAGCAATTGACGGGCACAGTGTCAGCAATTGATGGGCACACTGGCAGCAATTGATGGGCACACTGGAAGCAATTGATGGGTACAGTAGCTGCGTTTGATGGCACAGTGTCGGCAATTTATGGGTACAATGGCTGCCTTTGATGGGCACAGTGGCTGCCTTTGATGGGCACAGTGGCTGCCTTTGATGGGCACAGTGGCTGCAATTGATGGGCACAGTGGCTGCGTTTGATGGCACAGTGGCGTAAATCGATGGGCACAGTAGCTGCGTTTGATGGCACAGTAGCTGCGTTTGATGGCACACTAGCTGCGTTTGATGGGCACAGTGGCTGCGTTTGATGGGCACAGTAGCTGCGTTTGATGGGAACAGTGGCTGCGTTTGATGGGAACAGTGGCTGCGTTTGATGGGCACAGTGGCTGCGTTTGATGGCACAGTGGCTGCAATTGATGGGCACAGTGGCTGCGTTTGATGGCACAGTGGCGGAAATTGATGGGCACAGTAGCTGTGTTTGATGGCACAGTAGCTGTGTTTGATGGCACAGTAGCTGCGTTTGATGGCACAGTAGCTGCATTTGATGGGCACAGCGGCGGCAATTGATGGGCACAGTAGCTGCATTTGATGGCACAGTAGCTGCATGTGATGGGCACAGTGGCTGCAATTGATGTTTCTTTTTTTTTCAGTTTTGTTTGCACCCCCCTAAAAATTTTGAGCACCAGCTGCCACTGGGTTTGACACATGCAAAAAGACGCCACGGATACTGACATGATATTTGGACCTCAGTAAATTTTAATTCAATACCCCTGGTCTAATGAGGAAATCTCTGATTATTGCTTGTGTCACTAGAACTAGTGTATCCAGTGGAATATTTCCCTTTATTATTGTTCTGGTGACAACCCAAAATTTGGGATTTTCCTTCACTTTCACTGGGCTCCTGTCCAGCTATGCTAATAAAGAATTCTGCTATCTGTTGCTTTTGCACCTCCTTGAGCCCAAAACATACAGCTGACCAAATAGGTTTCATAGCATAGTCTTGTCACCACAAAGCTTCTAATCCACTCCCTGGTCATCTCTCGCCTTGTCTACTGCAACTCCCTCCTCATTGGCTTACCTCTTCATAGGATATCCCCCTTTCAGTCCATCGTGAATGCTGCTGCCAGGCTTATCCACCTTACAAACCGCTCAGCGTCTACTTTACACCTCTGCCAATCCCTCCATTGACTGCCACTCAACCAGCAAATTAAATTCAAGATACTAACAATGACTTACAAAGACATCCACAACCTGGCCCCCAGCTACATCACTAACCTAGTCTCAAAATACCAACCTAATCGTTCTCTTCGCTCCTCCCAAGACCTCCTGCTCTCTAACTCCCTTGACACCTCATCCCATGCTAGCCTTCAGGACTTCTCCAGAGCCTCTCCCGTCCTCTGTAATGCTCTACCCCAATCTGTCTGACTTTCTCCTAATTTGTCCACTTTCAGACGAACCCTGAAAACTCATCTCTTCAGAGAAGCCTATCTGGCCCCCACCTAAGAACTGTACATTGATTTTTTTACATTAGCACATCCCCCACAGTTATTACCTCTTATATCTCTTGACCTTCCCTCTTAGATTGTAAGCTCTAAGGAGCAGGGCCCTCTGATTCCTGCTGTATTAACCGCTTGCCAACTGCCTCACACACTTATATGTTGGCAGAATGGCACGGGCAGGCAAAGCAACTTATATATACGTTGCTTTGTATCTGCCGCCTAGCGGGTGCCGCGGTCTCCGTGACTGTGCCCACGGGACCTGCGGACTCGATGCCCGCCGGTGTCCCGCGATCGGGTCACGGAACGAGGGGATGCCTTTGTAAACAAGGCATCTCCCTGTTCTGCCTTGTGACAGGACACTGATCGTCTGCTTCCTCTCATCGGGAGCAGTGATCAGTGACGTGTCACACTAAGCCCCCTACAGTTAGAACCACTCCCTAGGACACAGTTGACCCCTTCCCAGCCCCCTAGTGGTTAACCCCTTCACTGCCAGTCACATTTACACAGTAATCAGTGCATTTTTATAGCACTGATCGCTGTATAAATGTCATCCCAAAATGGTGTTAAAAGTGTCTGATGTGTCCGCCATAATGTCGCAGTCACAATAAAAATCGCTGATCGCCGCCATTACTAGTAAGAAAAAAAATTATAATAAAAATGACATAAAACTATCCCCTATTTTGTAGACGCTATAACTTTTGCGCAAACCAATCAATATACGCTTATTGCGATTTATTTTTACCAAAAATATGTAGAAGAATACGTATCAGCCTAAACTGAGGGAAAAAAATGTTTTATATATATTTTTGGGGGATATTTATTATAGCAAAAAGTAAAAAATAGAGTATGGGGGTGAATCCGCGCAATGGACCTGATATGCCAGTAGAAACACACAACAGGGGTGTAGAAAAACGTCCTGTGATGAATAAGTAAGGAGCTGCCTCTACATAATTAATCCACCTGGGTGGAGTAAATGAGTAAACTGAAGGGAGGTGTAGAATTGGCGCTAATTACAGTTCATGGACTTAAGCCCTGTACACACGATCGGTTTTACCGATGAAAACAGTCCGATGGACTTTTTTCATCGGACAAACTGATCGTGTATGGGACCCATCGGTCTTTTTTCCATCGGTTTTAAAAAATAGAACATGTTTTAAATTTTTCCGATGGATCAAAAACCGATAGCAAATTCCGATCGTCTATGGGGAACTCCATCAGATAAAAAACCCACGCATGCTCAGAATCAAGTCGACGCATGCTCAGAAGCATTAAACTTAATTTTTCTCGGCTCATCTGAGTGTTTTACGTCACCGCGTTTGGAACGGTCGGTTTTTTGACTGATGGTGTGTAGGCAAGACTGATGGAAGTCAGCTTCATCGGATTTCCGATGGACAAAACCATCGGATTAGAATCCATAGGATATCCGATCGTGTGTACAAGGCTTTACTTGCTCTAAAGTGCAAGTGAATAAATACAAATAATAAATAATACAAATAATAAATAAAATAATGAAAAAATGGACTGCCGCACTCCAAAAACCTTTGGGTGGCTTTTATTTAAAATGACATCAAACAAATGGCACTACAAGTCACAGCAAAGCAAAGGAACAGCTAACGCGTTTCACACTTTTAAATAGTACTTACTCATAGCTGAATAAACATTTAAAAACACTTCAAATTTATATTAAAACCAAAAGCTGTCATGTGGTCTGTGTAACCAATGACTGCTGCTTCACAATTAGCTAGATTGGGAGCAGAAAAGAGCATACCAACCCGGGATGAATACAAATGAATTAACCAATTCATAACCTAAATGCGTGTACTGGTGTATGTGTGAAACAAGTGAGGAAGGGGAAGAAGGGGGGGGGGGGGAGGAAGTGGGGGGAAAAAAACAAAAAAAACAAAAAAACAACTACAATGTGTCATTTGCATATGTGTGTGTGACATTAAGTGGTGTTTATATAATAAAAATTCTATCATTTGTGCCCATGCAACGGACACAAAGGTGATAGTCGCATAACTATGTCTTCAAAATAGATAAGTAAGTGGTGTAATGCCATGTATGTGCAGTTGAATAATAATGTATTTACAATAAAAATCAAGCTGTATGAATGATATTAATGTTGGCAATTGTTGACAATTGTTATTATTTATATATGTAAAAATAAGTTGTGAACGCATATGTGAGGAAATTGGTCAAAGTAATTGGTGGATGTTTGGTAAAAACACAAAAACTTCTTTTGTTTGGATGTGTGAAGGAGAAAGAGAGTGAGAAGTATGGTGAAGTAAAAAGTGAAATGAAGTGAAGTAAAGAAACTCTCTTTTGGTAATATATAGGTGCAGAAAAATTATATGGATATATACATATGTTTGTGCTGTCAAACGTAATAGAAAACGTGTATAGTAGGTAATTAATTAATTAATTATATCTGATACGGTATATGTTTGAGTGTATGTGGCCAGTCCATTTTCATATTTATATGGAAATAAAGTGACATAAAACAAAAGAAATGTGATGCTTCTTTTAAGTTACGTAAATAGATAAATACATAAATCCGGAAAAATAAAATATGTGTAAAACCATATGTGTATTATATAACCATCCCGGACATAATATGTATGCAAAATACAGTTTTTTCTCTTTTTTTCTTTTTTTCCCCACAATTTGGAGGGAACTATATGTATATGTATGTATATACAAATTTTTCTTTTGCAGGAAACTGCAAAACAGATACACAACAACTTTGGAATGCTATTAACGCTATATATATATATAATTACATACAAATGTCTAGCCATATTGCTACGTCCCTGAAGTGTCAGTAAAATAATAGAACAATAAACTCTCGTGGGACAATTTGCAATGAAATTCTAAAACTAAATTATGTGCATATCGATTATTCAAATCTCTACGTGTCTATAGGGACTGATGGTTCATGATTGAATATAGATATAGATATGCACATTTTTTATTTTAGATTTTTTACTATTTATTTTTAATTTTACTTATATTTATATTTTTTTCGCAGCATAAATAACTGAAATGTATATAGAAGAGATGTAAAAACCTGTATATGTGTATACTAGTATGTTTTTGCAATCTATGTTAATGATGAGAGGATCGTATCATAGGAATTGACAAGGAAACCTCTCAATGCGTAGAATGATCCTCCCAATTAGATATTACTATAGGAACTTCAACTCCACAACAGATGTACATGTCTCTAAAACAGATGATGAGCTGCGAAAAAGCATTTAGTGTAGGAACTAGACATTGTTAATGGTTATTTTCTAGTGTGTCCCGTAGCGCATTGGCCATTAAAAAAGACAGACAAAATCTAAAAATATGAAAATTATTTGTTATATATAAAACGAAAACCAAAGTATTGATGCATGTGTACACCTATGATGAAGTGCATTATTAAAATCCATGTGCATGTTCATTTGTCAAAGCTACATAATGTGGCATACATTACATTGTCATGTAATCTGGCTGTAGAGTCTTTCCCATATTGAAACTCAAAGCTATATTAGCTGTAAAAAAAGGGGGGAAGAAAGAAAAGACTCATATGAACATGGATTAGATTGTCATGTTTTATATCTTAGGACTAGTGATGAGCCGAACACCCCCGGGTTCGGTTCGCACCAGAACCCGCGAACGGACCGAAAGTTTGCACGAACATTAGAACCCTATTAAATACAATGGATGCGAACGTTCGGATTCTAAAGTGCTAATTATAATGACTATTATCCATGTTATTGTCCTAAACAGAGTTTGGGAACCCGGGTTCTGCACAGGGGGACATGTATCAATGCAAAAAGAAGTTTTAAAAACGGACGTTTTCCGGGAGCAGTCATTTTAATGATGCATAAAGTGAAAAAAAAAAGTCAAATATTCCTTTAAATATTGTACCTGGGGGGTGTCTAAAGTATGCCTGTGAAGTGCCACGTGTTTCCCATGTTTAGAACTGTCCCTGCACAAAATAACATTTCTAAAGGAAAAAAAGCCATTTAAAACTGCTTGCGGCTTTAATGTAATGTCTGGTCCCGGTAATATGGATGAAAATCTTTAAGAAAAATGGCATAGCTACCCCATCAACCCCCCACCCCAGCCCATTACCAGCCCCTTTGGGTCTTGTATGGATATTAAGGGGAACCCCGCACACAAAATAAAAAAGCCCCTATATACTCTGAACAGCCGTATACAGGCGGTGCATACAAGACAGGGACTGTAGGTTTGTTCTTATGTAGAATCTGTTTGTAATTTTGAACAGCTACATTGTTTAAGTGTAGCTCCATGCCAAATTCCTTTTTTTAAGCTTTTTGGAAAACATAGGGAAGGGTTATCACCCCTGTCACATTTTTTTTGCTGTCTGTGCCCCTGTTCAGAACATTTCACCTCACTTTGCGTCCCAATGACAACTGTTTTTGAAATGTGGTGTTTTTATTGAAACAAGGATTGGTGATAAAGCATCAGTAGAGAGGAGACACCTTTCTCCCATATTAATTCTTACAGGAGAGAATTTTCCTTCCACGGGGTAGATTTCCTCTCACTTCCTGTTGTCTTCTTCCGTTTGCAAGTAGTAGTCGTTTGTAAGTTGGATGCTTGAAAGTAGGTACCTGCCGTATATACTCTGCAGAAATTGGCCCCTTAGGTGTTGGTGTTGGCACAACACTGAAAGCACTCACAGTTATTTTTGGTGGGTGCTGGAACGCCCTGCTGTCAACTATTATATCAGGAATTGTAATAACATATAATTGTTGATCAGTGGTAGTAAAAATTGGGCCTTTGATGGTGGTGCTGGTGCCACAACAATGTAAGCCCTGACAGTTACTCTTGGTGGGTGCAGCAATGGGCCCTGCTGTGAATTATTAGATCAAGAATTGTAATTGCATGCCCCTGTTGAACAGGGGCTGAAAAATTGGGCCTTTCATGGTGGTGGTGGCGTTGCCACAACACTGTAAGCCCTCAGAGTTACTCTTGGTGGGTGCAGGAATGGGCCCTGCTGTGAATTATTAGATGAAGAATTGTAATTACATGCCCCTTTTGAACAGGGGCTGAAAAATTGGGCCTTTCGTGGTGGTGGTGGTGGTGGCGTTGCCACAACACTGTAAGCCCTCAGAGTTACTCTTGGTGGGTGCAGGAATGGGCCCTGCTGTGAATTATTAGATCAATAATTATAATTGCATGCCCCTGTTGAATAGGGGCTGAAAAATTGGGCCTTTGGTGGTGTTGGTGGTGGTGGTGGTGGTGGTGGTGTTGACACAACACTGAAAGGCCTGACAGTTACTCTTGGTGGGCGCAGCAATGGGCCCTGCTGTGAATTATTAGATCAATAATTATAATTGCATGCCCCTGTTGAATAGGGGCTGAAAAATTGGGCCTTTGGTGGTGTTGGTGGTGGTGGTGGTGGTGGTGGTGTTGACACAACACTGAAAGGCCTGACAGTTACTCTTGGTGGGCGCAGCAATGGGCCCTGCTGTGAATTATTAGATCAATAATTATAATTGCATGCCCCTGTTGAATAGGGGCTGAAAAATTGGGCCTTTGGTGGTGTTGGTAGTGGTGGTGGTGGTGGTGGTGTTGACACAACACTGAAAGGCCTGACAGTTACTCTTGGTGGGCGCAGCAATGGGCCCTGCTGTGAATTATTAGATCAATAATTATAATTGCATGCCCCTGTTGAATAGGGGCTGAAAAATTGGGCCTTTGGTGGTGGTGGTGGTGGTGGTGGTGGTGTTGACACAACACTGTAAGGCCTGACAGTTACTCTTGGTGGGCGCAGCAATGGGCCCTGCTGTGAATTATTAGATCAATAATTATAATTGCATGCCCCTGTTGAATAGGGGCTGAAAAATTGGGCCTTTGGTGGTGGTGGTGGTGGTGGTGGTGTTGACACAACACTGTAAGGCCTGACAGTTACTCTTGGTGGGCGCAGCAATGGGCCCTGCTGTGAATTATTAGATCAATAATTATAATTGCATGCCCCTGTTTGAACAGGGGCTGAAAAATTGGGCCTTAGGCACTGGTGGCACAACACTGCAACCCCTCACAGATACTGTACTTGGAGCACTTTCCCTCACTGTACCTCTCTGTCCCTAAACTCAAGGATTTCAAATATGGTTCAGCAAGATTGGTTTAGAACAGAATAGCACACTGACAGTTTCACTCACTGTCCTACTCTGTCCCTACAAACAAGATTTAGCACAGAATAGCACACTGATAGTTTCCACGAGTGTCCTTCTCTGTCCCTAAACTCAAGGATTTCAAATATGGTTCAGCAAGATTGGTTTAGAACAGAATAGCACACTGACACTTTCCCTCACTGTACCTCTCTGTCCCTAAACTCAAGGATTTCAAATATGGTTCAGCAAGATTGGTTTAGAACAGAATAGCACACTGACAGTTTCACTCACTGTCCTACTCTGTCCCTACAAACAAGATATAGCACAGAATAGCACACTGATAGTTTCCACGAGTGTCCTTCTCTGTCCCTAAACTCAAGGATTTCAAATATGGTCAGCAAGATTGGTTTAGAACAGAATAGCACACTGTCAGTTTCACTCACTGTATCTCTCTGTCCCTACAAACAATATTTAGCACAGAATAGCACACTGATAGTTTCCACGAGTGTCCTTCTCTGTCCCTAAACTCAAGGATTTCAAATATGGTTCAGCAAGATTGGTTTAGAACAGAATAGCACACTGTCAGTTTCACTCACTGTCCTACTCTGTCCCTACAAACAAGATTTAGCACAGAATAGCACACTGATAGTTTCCACGAGTGTCCTTCTCTGTCCCTAAACTCAAGGATTTCAAATATGGTTCAGCAAGATTGGTTTAGAACAGAATAGCACACTGACACTTTCCCTCACTGTACCTCTCTGTCCCTAAACTCAAGGATTTCAAATATGGTTCAGCAAGATTGGTTTAGAACAGAATAGCACACTGTCAGTTTCACTCACTGTACCTCTCTGTCCCTACAAACAAGATTTAGCACAGAATAGCACACTGATAGTTTCCACGAGTGTCCTTCTCTGTCCCTAAACTCAAGGATTTCAAATATGGTTCAGCAAGATTGGTTTAGAACAGAATAGCACACTGTCAGTTTCACTCACTGTCCTACTCTGTCCCTACAAACAAGATTTAGCACAGAATAGCACACTGATAGTTTCCACGAGTGTCCTTCTCTGTCCCTAAACTCAAGGATTTCAAATATGGTTCAGCAAGATTGTTTTAGAACAGAATAGCACACTGTCAGTTTCACTCACTGTACCTCTCTGTCCCTACAAACAAGATTTAGCACAGAATAGCACACTGACACTTTCCCTCACTGTACCTCTCTGTCCCTAAACTCAAAGATTTCAAATATGGTTCAGCAAGATTGGTTTAGAACAGAATAGCACACTGTCAGTTTCACTCACTGTCCTACTCTGTCCCTACAAACAAGATTTAGCACAGAATAGCACACTGACACTTTCCCTCACTGTACCTCTCTGTCCCTAAACTCAAGGATTTCAAATATGGTTCAGCAAGATTGGTTTAGAACAGAATAGCACACTGTCAGTTTCACTCACTGTACCTCTCTGTCCCTACAAACAAGATTTAGCACAGAATAGCACACTGACACTTTCCCTCACTGTACCTCTCTGTCCCTAAACTCAAGGATTTCAAATATGGTTCAGCAAGATTGGTTTAGAACAGAATAGCACACTGTCAGTTTCACTCACTGTCCTACTCTGTCCCTACAAACAAGATTTAGCACAGAATAGCACACTGACACTTTCCCTCACTGTACCTCTCTGTCCCTACAAACAAGGTTTAGCACAGAATAACACACTGACACTCTCCCTACCTATCCTTATTTGTCCCTAAACACAAGGAATCCAGGATTAGTAAAGGAAAAAAAATGACACTGTCCCTGCCTATGCTTCTCTTTCCCTGCTCCGGAACACACTACACAAGGCCGCCGCGCTGGCGGCCTTTTATAGTGTGGGGCGTGTACTAAACCCCCTCAGCAATAATTGGCCACAGGCATCCTGCCTGTGGCCAATCATTGCTCTCCTCGCTGCCGGCGCTGTGATTGGCCAAGCATGCGGGGTCACAGTGCATGCTTGGCCAATCACAGCGCCTGGATGACACTGCGATGGCGTAGTGCATTGTGGGCCTTTCGCGTCACTCGAATTTGGCGCGAACGGCCCAAATCGTTCGATCTTCGTCGAACGATCGAACAGCCGATGTTCGAGTCGAACGTATGTTCGAATCGAACACGAAGCTCATCCCTACGTAGGACTAATATTACCCATTATTTGTCGTGTCAAATAGGCAATAGTATAGGTGTGTCCGCTTATTAGAAAACCGATCATAATTGATCTATAAAATAGCGAGATGCCCTAGTGCCTATCTGACAGGCCATTTCGGTGCTCCAATCATCATTTTAAATATAATATATATGTAAATATTAAAGGAGATGACGTCAGAAATAAGTCAGAGAGATATCAAGGCAAGTATTCTCTCTAGACAACCACACATCTCAATGGACCCTTGATAAAGAAAAGATAATATGTATGGAACTCAGTACTTTAGGAGCAAAATCGAATGGCTTAAATGGTAAGGAAAAGAGTGGGGGGTGTGGGAGGGGAGGGAAAAGGGGGGGAAAAAGGAAAACGGAAGAGAGAGCGACCCAGGGGCGAGTGCAAACACGAGGTCCTAATCATAGTAATGGGAAACATCCCATTCGAAATTTAACCCTTTCGGAATTCTTGTGTCCAAAGTAAAAATCCGAAAGACCTCGCGTTTGCACAAGCCCCTGAACCTATCCCCCCCTCTGGAGGGAGTAATAATTCTATCCACCCCCTGAATGGACAAACTAGAGACATCTTTATGGTGTACATCATTCCAATCATTTGCCACATTTGTATTGTGGTCTTTCTCGATGTCCCGTAGATGATCATAAAGTCTGTCTTTAAGTCTCCTGATAGTTCTGCCCACATATTGGATGTTACATAAATTACAACTAATCACATACACTATATATTTGGTATTGCAGTTAATAAACTGCTGTATTTCATAGCTTTTGTTGGTTGTAAATGAGTGTATGTGTTGTCCTGTTCCAATATGTTTACAATATTGACAACCCTTGGTCCCACATTTAAAAGTTCCTTTAAATGAGAGCCAATTTGTAGCCGCAGATTTGCTAAGAAATAGACTGGGGGAGAGTTTGCTACCCAAAGTTGGAGCTCTTCTGGACACAGTTTTAATGCCTCGGGACAAGACTTCTTGGTATGCTACATCGTTGTATAATACGGGAAGGTATTTTGTAACAATTTGTGTCATTTGATTAAATTCTGAACTAAACGATGTAGAAAAAACCGGCATATTGTTAAACACTGAAGACTGTTTCCTGGACTTTTTATTTTTTGTGTCTATCAACAACGTGGATGTTTGTATATTGTTGACTTTACGTAATGCTCTATTAATGATCCTTGGGGGATATCCTCTATCTCTAAACCGATTAGACATGTTTTGGGCTTCTCTTGTAAACTCTTCCTGTGTACTACAGAGACGTTTGAGCCTTAAGAATTGGCCAAAGGGAATACCTTTAATGGTGTGTGTAGGGTGGCCTGAATCAGCTCTGAGGAGCATATTGCCCGCAGTGTCTTTCCTGTGTAAGTTGGTGATGATGCGACCATTGATGCCACTAAGTGTGACATCTAAAAATTCTATAGAAACCGGTTGAACGCCTGTAAATTTGAGGTTAAGGTCGTTATCATTTAGGCATAAAAGCCATGTGTCTAAATCGGCAGAGCTGTCAGAGGTGATGAACAAAAGGTCATCAATGTAGCGAACATAAAGTGCAGTGTCCATGCGACGGGGGCTGCTATGTCCATAGATGTGGGACCTCTCCCACCAACCCATGTAGATGTTAGCCAGGGAGGGGGAAAATTTGGCTCCCATGGAGGCCCCACATCTCTGGAGGTAGCAGCACCCGTCAAACATAAAAAAATTATGAGTGAGAAGGTATTCAAGTGATTGAATAATGAATTCCTGCATGGCCAATGATAAGGTTCCTGATTCTTTAAGAAAAACGGTGACCGCTTGTAGACCTAGGTGGTGTGGAATGCACGAATATAGAGATGCTACATCACAACTGATCCATTTATAATTCTCATGCCATGGGAAATCATTAAGCCTACCCAATAGTTGTTTGGTATCTCTGAGAAAACTGGGGAGCTCTAGTACAATCGGTTGCAACTGGTTGTCAACCCACTCCCCTAATCTCTCATTTAGGGAACCTATACCCGCAACTATTGGTCTGCCCACCAGTGGATCCAGACCCTTGTGTATTTTTGGCAAATGATGGAACACCGGCATTATGGGACTGGTGGGAATAAAGAGAGCTTTCTCTTTATCAGTGAAAATGCCGGCGTGTACTGCCCTGTCCAGAAGTTTATTTAGTTCCTTTGTAAAGGGAATGGTGGGATCCGATTTAAGGGTTTGATAGATGTTAGAGTCGGATAACTGGCGTAAAGCCTCCTCTCTATATGTAATGGAATCCAACACCACCACTGCCCCCCCCCCTTATCTGCGTTCCTAATTACAATGTCATTGTCCATTTGTAGTGTTTTAAGTGCATGTAATTCTGAAGAAGACAAATTACTATGGGAGTGATCTTTACTACAGTGACGGGCTAGGCGAGTGAGGTCTCTCTCTACCAACTTCTGAAAGGAATCCATATCCTTGCCCCTAGATTCTATTGGGTAAAATTCAGATCGTAGTTTAAATGATATGTGACTACCTGTATCAATAGGATCCATGGGGCCTGGATCTGATTCACTGGCAAGGTCTATAAGGTCTTGTAATGCACAGACTTCACGAAATAATAAAGGAGAGGGAATACACTCACCCGAGCCCCGACCGTCACTGGAAAGTATGTCTGTATTAATGGCAGGATCCAGAAAATGCTTTTTTAAGGTTAATCCCCTAGAAAAAAAATTCACGTCCAACAGTGTGGCAAATAAATCGAAATGTCTGGTCGGGCAGAAATTAAGTCCTTTGGAGAGTAGTTTGTTTTCTTCTGTGCTGAGACTTCTGCTGGAGATGTTGATAACGTTCAATGTTACCGTTTCATCCTCCCTCGTAGTGGGTAATGTGTTTTTCGTGTGTCTGTTTTTTGTTCCTCCTCTTCTTGTTTTCTTGTGGGCGTCTTTTTCCTTTTCACCTTTTTCTCTGATCCATGAGGGTGTCCTGAGTTTTTCCTACCATTTGGCGGGCTTGAAGTTCTCGACCCTCGATTGGGTGATGACTCTGATCCTGTGGTGGCCAATGTGTCATAGGCGATCTCGTTCTCTTGGTCAGAGAAACTCACACTTTTTCCACGATTTCTATGTGGCCGATTAGACTGATGTTGGGATTTTTTCCAAATATAGACGTTTGCGCTCTCATAATCGATTCTATCTCGGGACATTTTACCTTTTTTGGATTCGATTACATATTTCTCAAGTTTGTCCAATTTTTTGTTTAATTTAACATCAAGTTCCATGTAGTTTGGATGGTTTTGCAGTGGTATGAGCTCCTTCTGTATGGATGCCATCTCTAGTTGTATCTTTTCGCCATGTTTTTGGTTTGACGTGACTAGGATTTCCATAAGCTTTAATGAGCATGTGCTCAATGTGTCCATCCAGTCTTTTTTAAAATCATCGTTGTATAATTCGGAACTTGGAAATGTCTTTATCCTTAGTCCTCGTGGAATCTGTGAGAGCGTTATGTATTCTGTTAGGAAATGTGTATCCCAATATGATCTAATCTCTTTTGCCATAAGCGAGTCCAATTTCCTGAACATGGTGAGTAAAGAAATATCCTTATCATTGCTGGGTTGTGATGTATATGTGTGGGACCCAGTTCTAAGAGGGTTTTCTGATGGAGTTTTTAAAGTCCTACTATATCCTGAGCTTGCTGCAGGTTCTGTAGGCAAAGTAGTGTCCATAGTAAAAAAGCTGGTTTCTTGCTAGATGTATATGAGTCCTCAACGGAGACTCAGACAATGTAGAAAGTGAGGAAAAAACAACTCCCTAGAGCTGGCAAAGCAACAAGTGCAAAGTCCATAGACAAGTGGGAGAAAGAAAGATTGCCGCTCCAGGTGGGTGGATTCCGCTGATCACTCAGTAGTCAAGAAATCGAGGGTGCTGGCGATGCTAGGCCAGGGATATGCAATTAGCGGACCTCCAGCTGTTGCCAAACTACAAGTCCCATGAGGCATAGCGAGACTCTGACAGCATCAAGCATTACAACCAGAGGCAGAGGCATGATGGGACTTGTAGTTTGGCAACAGCTGGAGGTCCGCTAATTGCATATCCCTGCACTAGGCAGTTGAAAAATCAAATAATGAAAAAATGGACTGCCACACTCCAAAAACCTTTCGGTGGCTTTTATTTAAAATGACATCAAACAAATGGCACTACAAGTCACAGCAAAGCAAAGGAACAGCTAACGCGTTTCACACTTTTAAATAGTGCTTACTCATAGCTGAATAAACATTTAAAAACACTTCAAATTTATATTAAAACCAAAAGCTGTCATGTGGTCTGTGTAACCAATGACTGCTGCTTCACAATTAGCTAGATTGGGAGCAGAAAAGAGCATACCAACCCGGGATGAATACAAATGAATTAACCAATTCATAACCTAAATGCGTGTACTGGTGTATGTGTGAAACAAGTGAGGAAGGGGAAGAAGGGGGGGGGGGGGAAAAACAACTACAATGTGTCATTTGCATATGTGTGTGTGACATTAAGTGGTGTTTATATAATAAAAATTCTATAATTTGTGTCCATGCAACGAACACAAAGGTGATAGTCGCATAACTATGGCTCTAAAGTGCAAGTGAATAAATACAAATAATAAATAATACAAATAATAAATAGATAAATAAATACCCCTATATTATACTAGTGTCAATTGGTGCCTTAGTGTAACTCCTAAATACTTCACTGATAAAAATGAGTGCGTGTGTAGCGGGGTCTTCAAAGTTAGTGGGATACACCTGGGGGTAGAGAGACCCAGGTGTGTAATTATGTCAGGGATTAGACCCCTTTTTGTTATTCGTGGAGGATTGGGTGGTGCAATATTCTCCTTGGCCTGTGGGTGGCGGGGTACCTACAGGCTCGAGGTAGAATCACTACCACAGTGTTACCTTTTTTTTCCCTTCCTGGAGATGGTACGGCTGGGGCGGGGAACCCGCCGTGGTGTCGATGGGAGGAGATAAAAGGGGGAGACGCCCTCGCCACGAGGTTCTTTTTGGGGGATCATCTCTTCACGCACCCAGGCACCTTAGGCCTGGGTGCGGGCGGTTCAAGGTTCCGGCCTAGGCGCCCTAGGCCTGGCCGGAATGAAGATGGAGTCCATCCCAGGCACCTTCAGCCTGGGGTGAGGTACTATTGAGGAGGCCTGGGACCCGGTGACTCCGACTGGGTCCCGCGAGGGTGAAGTTGCTCCAGGGCGCCCCTTGCGAGGGGACCCGCATCTGAGGTGAGGAGGCTGGGGAGGTCACCCGTCCGAAGACCCGGTGCAGTGTCAACCCGGTGACGGATGGGCCTTCGGTAACTCCCTTGGAGGACATCTTCCCCTGATAGGGGCTACAGCGCAGCGGAGGAGCTTTAATCAAGACTCCTGCAACCCCTGGTCATAGCACAGGGAGTGTAGGGACTAGGAACCTGTACAGTGCCTCGACCTGCTTCCCCATCGTATCATGCCGTTGCATTTGACTGTATGTGGAGATACGCAATAAACCTGAGTTTGGACTTTGATGGGTGTATGGACTCTGTTGATGGGAACAAAGGGAGATTCTGGCACGGAAGGACTGACCCTCATAACCAGCACACATTTGGCCCGAGGAAAAGATTGGTACTGGCCTTCACCTCACCCACAGCCATGGGGAGGACATGGGCCGTAGCGCACCTCACTCTGTCGCTCGACATACCCCTAGCTAAAGAGGTTGGGGTGAGGCCGCTACACGTGATAATAAGTCAGTCTATATTTATTATCACGCACTCATATTTATCAGTGAAGTATTTAGGAGTTACACTAAGACACCAATTGACACGAGTATAATATAGGGGTATTTATTTATCTATTTATTATTTGTATTTATTCACTTGCACTTTAGAGCAAGTAAGTCCATGAACTGTAATTAGCGCCAATTCTACACCTCCCTTCAGTTTAAAAAGTAAAAAATATTGAATTCTTTTCAAAATTGTCGCTCTATTTTTGTTTATAGTGCAAAAAATAAAAACTGTAGAGGTGATTAAATACCACCAAAAGAAAGGTCTATATTTGGGAAAAAAAGCACGTCAATTTTGTTTGGGAGCCACGTCACACGACCGCGCAATTGTCAGTTAAAACGACGCAGTGCCGAATTGCAAAAAGTGGCCCGGTCATTTGGCAGCTAAATCCTCCAGGGCTGAAGTGGTTAAAGTGTATTGTATTTGTACTGTCTACTCTCAAGTTGTAAAGCAATGCGTAAACTGTTGGCGCTATATAAATCCTGTATAAAAAAAAATATATAATAATAATATTATGTCATATACCATTCTGTGTATTAATTAGTTCATATACATGTAAATGGCTCTGCCTGATATAATAACCTTTTTTTTAATGTATTTTTAGGGACAGCGGTAGTGCAGATTTTCATCTCCGTGCTCCAGACATCATTGCAGATTGGAATGTTGGGGCCCTCTGTATGGGCCCTAGTGGAATTGGCCTGTCTGCTCCTGTCTCTCTTCGGGTCTTCCAGCCATTCTTTGTGTATCTCACCCTTCCATACGCTGTAGAGAGAGGAGAAACTTTCATCCTTGAAGCCTCTGTGTCTAACTATTTGACGCAATGTATAAAGGTAACCACAACCTTTACAATGTTTCTCTCAATCTATTGATCATTACGTTGGGGTATGCCACTGGGGCCAATAAATAAAATGTTAAATTATTCACATTAGACCCTCTTTATTGAGTTTTGTTGGTTTCAATTTGCTGTTAGACACGTATTAGTAATTCTTTACAGTTTAACCGCACCAGATTATTGCAACCTCTCCTACAACTCTCTGAGGCCCCAGTGACATGTACTAGCAGCAGACATAAACTAACAATAACCTAAACCTAGGAGAAAACTAAGAAGCTGAACTACCTGTATGAATTTAACTAAGATGACTGCAGGGTTTAGGTCTGGAGACATGCTTGGCCAGTCCATCACCTTTACCCTCAGCTTCTTTAGCGAGGCAGTGGTTGTCTTGGAGGTCAGGGATGAGCCCAACACCCCCCTGTTCGGTTCGCACCAGAACCTGCGAACAGACAAAATGTTCGTGTAAACTTTAGAACCCTATTAAATACAAAGGACTCGAACGTTCGAAATCTAAAGTGTTAATTATAAAGGCTAATATGCAAGTTATTGTCCTAAAAAGTGTTTGGGGACCTGGGTCCTGCCCCAGGGGACATGTATCAATGCAAAAAGAAGTTTTAAAAACGGCCGTTTTTTCGGGAGCAGTGATTTTAATAATGCTTAAAATGAAAAAATAAAAGTGAAATATTCCTTTAAATTTCGTGCCTGGGGGGTGTGTATGATATGCATGTAAAGTGGCGCTTGTTTCCCGTGCTTAGAACTGTCCCTGCAAAAAATGTCATTTTTGAAAGAAAAAAATGCATTTAAAACTGACTCGCGGCTATTAATGAATTGTCGGCTCCCGGCAATACATACAAAAGTCATTGATAAAAAAATAAAAAAAAGCGTGGGGGTTCCCCAGAATTCAATTACCAGGCCCTTCAGGTCTGGAATGGATATTAAGGGGAACCCCGCCGCAAATTTAAAAAAAAATTGACGTGGGGTTCCCCCAAATATCCATTCCAGGCCCTTCAGATCTGGCATGGATTTTAAGGGGAACTCCACCCCAAATGTAAAAAAAAAATGGCGTGGAGTCCCCCTAAAAATCCATACCAGACCCCTTATCCGAGCACGCAACCTGGCCGGCCGCAGGGGAAAAGGGGGGGACGAGAGAGCGGCCCCCCCTCCCTCCTGAACCGTACCAGGCCACATGCCCTCAACTTCCTTCACTGTGTAAATTTAAATGGTGTTAAAAGGTGTTTTTTTTAAACATTTTTTTACGCTTTCTTCATGAAATGGTAGGGGTACAATGTACCCCTTACCAATTCACATAGGGGGGGCCGGGATCTGGGGGTCCCCTTTGTTAAAGGGGTCTTCCAGATTCCGATAAGCCCCCCGCCCGCAGACCCCCACAACCACCGGGCAAGGGTTGTGGGGATGAGGCCCTTGTCCCCATCAACATGGGGACATCCTCCCCATGTTGAGGGCATGTGGCTTGGTACGGTTCAGGAGGGAGGGGGGGCCGCTCTCTCGTCCCCCCCTTTTCCCCTGCGGCCGGCCAGGTTGCGTGCTCGGATAAGGGGTCTGGTATGGATTTTTAGGGGGACTCCACGCCATTTTTTTTTTTTATTTGGGGTGGAGTTCCCCTTAAAATCCATGCCAGATCTGAAGGGCCTGGAATGGATATTTGGGGGAACCCCACGTCAATTTTTTTTTAAATTTGCGACGGGGTTCCCCTTAATATCCATTCCAGACCTGAAGGGCCTGGTAATTGAATTCTGGGGAACCCCCACGCTTTTTTTTTTTTTTATCAATGACTTTTGTATGTATTGCCGGGAGCCGACAATTCATTAATAGCCGCGAGTCAGTTTTAAATGCATTTTTTTCTTTCAAAAATGACATTTTTTGCAGGGACAGTTCTAAGCACGGGAAACATGCGCCACTTTACATGCATATCATACACACCCCCCAGGTACGAAATTTAAAGGAATATTTCACTTTTATTTTTTCATTTTAAGCATTATTAAAATCACTGCTCCCGAAAAAACGGCCGTTTTTAAAACTTCTTTTTGCATTGATACATGTCCCCTGGGGCAGGACCCGGGTCCCCAAACACTTTTTAGGACAATAACTCGCATATAAGCCTTTATAATTAGCACTTTAGATTTCTCCCATAGATTTTTCGAATTTGCCGCAAACACCCCAATTTGTTCGCTGTTCGGCGAACGGGCGAACAGGCAATGTTCGAGTCGAACATGAGTTCGACTCGAACTCGAAGCTCATCCCTATTGGAGGTGTGTTTGGGGTCGTTATCATGTTGGAATACTGCCCTGCGGTCCAGTCTCTGAAGGGAGGGGATCATGCTCTGCTTCAGTATGTCACAGTACATGTTGGCATTCATGGTTCCCTCAATGATCCATAGCTCCCCAGTGCCGGCAGCACTCATGCAGCCCCAGACCATGACACTCCCACCACCATGCTTGACTGTAGGAAAGACACACTTGTCTTTGTACTCCTCACCTGGTTGCCGCCACACACGCCTGACACCATCTGAACCAAATAGGTCTATCTTGGTCTCATCAGACTACAGGACATGGTTCCAGTAATCCCTGTCCTTAGTCTGCTTGTCTTCAGAAAACTGTTTGCGGGTTTTCTTGTGCATCTTCTTTAGAAGAGGCTTCCTTCTGGGGTGACAGCCATGCAGACCAATTTGATGCAGTGTGCGGCGTATGGTCTGAGCACTGACAGGCTGACCCCCCACCCCTTCAACCTCTGCAGCAATGCTGGCAGCACTCATACGTCTATTTCCCAAAGACAACCTCTGGATATGACGCTGAGCACGTGCCCTCAACTTCTTTGGTGGACCATGGCGAGGCCTGTTCTGAGTGGAACCTGTCCTGTTAAACCGCTGTATGGTCTTGGCCACCGTGCTGCAGCTCAGTTTCAGGGTCTTGGCAAACTTCTTATAACCTAGGTCATCTTTATGTAGAGCAACAATTCTTTTTTTCAGATGCTTAGAGAGTTCTTTGCCATGAGGTGACATGCAAACTTCCAGTGACCAGTATGAGAGAGTGAGAGCGATAACACCAAATTTAACACACCTGCTCCCCATTCACACCTGAGACCTTGTAACACTAACGAGTCACATGATACCGGGGAGGAAAAATTGCTAATATGGCCCAATTTGGACATTTTCACTTAGGGGTTTACTCTCTTTTGTTGCCAGTGGTTTAGACATTAATGGCTGTGTGTTGAGAGATTTGGAGGGGACAGCAAATTTACACTGTTATACAAGCTGTACACTCACTACTTTACGTTGTAGCAAAGTGTCATTTCTTCAGTGTTGTCACATGAAAAGATAGAATAAAATATTTACAAAAATGTGAGGGGTGTACTTACTTTTGTGAGATACTGTATCTCTATTTATATTTTGTATTGCTGGAAACATTTCCCTGGACATGGAGATTAGAGGTGTTGGGAGGGGGGTTCATGGTTTGGCTAAAATGCGGACTTCATCACTGACTACGTTTTTTTTCTTTGACAGATACAAACCACTCTTCTACCTTCCCCTGAATTAAAGCAGAAGGCGTACGAGAACAGTGAATATACCAGCTGTCTGTGTGCAGAGGAGAGTAAAAGCTTTAAATGGAACCTGGAAGCCATAAAACTGGGTGAGCCGTCAGTTTGGCTTCATCCAAACCAACCATCAAAGGTTTCTCATGTGTTAAATGTATTTCCTTTTATATATAAATTGAAAAGTGCTGGTTATCAGCAGTGAAGATGCATAGAGTAAAGCTGAGGAGTAGGGATGAGCTCGGTGTTCGAGTCGAACATACGTTCGACTCGAACATCGCCTGTTCGATCGTTCGACGAAGATCGAACGATTTGGGCCGTTCGCGCCTAATTCGAGTGACGCGAACGGCCCACAATGCACTACGCCATCGCAGTGTCATCCAGGCGCTGTGATTGGCCAAGCATGCACTGTGACCCCGCATGCTTGGCCAATCACAGCGCCGGCAGCGAGGAGAGCAATGATTGGCCACAGGCAGGATGCCTGTGGCCAATTATTGCTGAGGGTGTTTAGTACACGCCCCACACTATAAAAGGCCGCCAGCACGGCGGCCTAGTGTAGTGTGTTCCGGAGCAGGGAAAGAGAAGCATAGGCAGGGACAGTAACATTTATTTTTTCTTGCTTAACCTGGATTCCTTTAGTTTAGGGAAAGAGAAGGATAGGTAGGGAGAGTGTCAGTGTGTTTTACTGTGCGAATCCTTGTTTCTAGGGACAGGGAAGGACAGTGAGGGAAATTCTCCTTGTGCTATAGTGTGCTTTAAAAAAACATTTTTTCTAGGGACAGAAAACTATAGGTAGGGAGAGTGTCAGTGTGTTTTACTGTACGAATCCTTGTTTCTAGGGACAGGGAAGGACAGTGAGGGAAATTCTCCTTGTGCTATAGTGTGCTTTAAAAAAACATTTTTTCTAGGGACAGAAAACTATAGGTAGGGAGAGTGTCAGTGTGTTTTACTGTGCAAATCCTTGTTTCTAGGGACAGGGAAGGACAGTGAGGGAAATTCTCCTTGTGCTATAGTGTGCTTTAAAAAAACATTTTTTCTAGGGACAGAAAACTATAGGTAGGGAGAGTGTCAGTGTGTTTTACTGTGCGAATCCTTGTTTCTAGGGACAGGGAAGGACAGTGAGGGAAATTCTCCTTGTGCTATAGTGTGCTTTAAAAAAACATTTTTTCTAGGGACAGAAAACTATAGGTAGGGAGAGTGTCAGTGTGTTTTACTGTGCGAATCCTTGTTTCTAGGGACAGGGAAGGACAGTGAGGGAAATTCTCCTTGTGCTATAGTGTGCTTTAAAAAAACATTTTTTTCTAGGGACAGAAAACTATAGGTAGGGAGAGTGTCAGTGTGTTTTACTGTACGAATCCTTGTTTCTAGGGACAGGGAAGGACAGTGAGGGAAATTCTCCTTGTGCTATAGTGTGCTTTAAAAAAACATTTTTTCTAGGGACAGAAAACTATAGGTAGGGAGAGTGTCAGTGTGTTTTACTGTGCGAATCCTTGTTTCTAGGGACAGGGAAGGACAGTGAGGGAAATTCTCCTTGTGCTATAGTGTGCTTTAAAAAAACATTTTTTCTAGGGACAGAAAACTATAGGTAGGGAGAGTGTCAGTGTGTTTTACTGTGCGAATCCTTGTTTCTAGGGACAGGGAAGGACAGTGAGGGAAATTCTCCTTGTGCTATAGTGTGCTTTAAAAAAACATTTTTTCTAGGGACAGAAAACTATAGGTAGGGAGAGTGTCAGTGTGTTTTACTGTACGAATCCTTGTTTCTAGGGACAGGGAAGGACAGTGAGGGAAATTCTCCTTGTGCTATAGTGTGCTTTAAAAAAACATTTTTTCTAGGAACAGAAAACTATAGGTAGGGAGAGTGTCAGTGTGTTTTACTGTACGAATCCTTGTTTCTAGGGACAGGGAAGGACAGTGAGGGAAATTCTCCTTGTGCTATAGTGTGCTTTAAAAAAACATTTTTTCTAGGGACAGAAAACTATAGGTAGGGAGAGTGTCAGTGTGTTTTACTGTGCGAATCCTTGTTTCTAGGGACAGGGAAGGACAGTGAGGGAAATTCTCCTTGTGCTATAGTGTGCTTTAAAAAAACATTTTTTCTAGGGACAGAAAACTATAGGTAGGGAGAGTGTCAGTGTGTTTTACTGTGCGAATCCTTGTTTCTAGGGACAGGGAAGGACAGTGAGGGAAATTCTCCTTGTGCTATAGTGTGCTTTAAAAAAACATTTTTTCTAGGGACAGAAAACTATAGGTAGGGAGAGTGTCAGTGGGTTTTACTGTACGAATCCTTGTTTCTAGGGACAGGGAAGGACAGTGAGGGAAATTCTCCTTGTGCTATAGTGTGCTTTAAAAAAACATTTTTTTCTAGGGACAGAAAACTATAGGTAGGGAGAGTGTCAGTGTGTTTTACTGTGCGAATCCTTGTTTCTAGGGACAGGGAAGGACAGTGAGGGAAATTCTCCTTGTGCTATAGTGTGCTTTAAAAAAACATTTTTTCTAGGGACAGAAAACTATAGGTAGGGAGAGTGTCAGTGTGTTTTACTGTGCGAATCCTTGTTTCTAGGGACAGGGAAGGACAGTGAGGGAAATTCTCCTTGTGCTATAGTGTGCTTTAAAAAAACATTTTTTCTAGGGACAGAAAACTATAGGTAGGGAGAGTGTCAGTGTGTTTTACTGTACGAATCCTTGTTTCTAGGGACAGGGAAGGACAGTGAGGGAAATTCTCCTTGTGCTATAGTGTGCTTTAAAAAAACATTTTTTCTAGGGACAGAAAACTATAGGTAGGGAGAGTGTCAGTGTGTTTTACTGTGCAAATCCTTGTTTCTAGGGACAGGGAAGGACAGTGAGGGAAATTCTCCTTGTGCTATAGTGTGCTTTAAAAAAACATTTTTTCTAGAGACAGAAAACTATAGGTAGGGAGAGTGTCAGTGTGTTTTACTGTGCGAATCCTTGTTTCTAGGGACAGGGAAGGACAGTGAGGGAAATTCTCCTTGTGCTATAGTGTGCTTTAAAAAAACATTTTTTCTAGGGACAGAAAACTATAGGTAGGGAGAGTGTCAGTGTGTTTTACTGTGCGAATCCTTGTTTCTAGGGACAGGGAAGGACAGTGAGGGAAATTCTCCTTGTGCTATAGTGTGCTTTAAAAAAACATTTTTTCTAGGGACAGAAAACTATAGGTAGGGAGAGTGTCAGTGTGTTTTACTGTGCGAATCCTTGTTTCTAGGGACAGGGAAGGACAGTGAGGGAAATTCTCCTTGTGCTATAGTGTGCTTTAAAAAAACATTTTTTCTAGGGACAGAAAACTATAGGTAGGGAGAGTGTCAGTGTGTTTTACTGTGCGAATCCTTGTTTCTAGGGACAGGGAAGGACAGTGAGGGAAATTCTCCTTGTGCTATAGTGTGCTTTAAAAAAACATTTTTTCTAGGGACAGAAAACTATAGGTAGGGAGTGTCAGTGTGTTTTACTGTACGAATCCTTGTTTCTAGGGACAGGGAAGGACAGTGAGGGAAATTCTCCTTGTGCTATAGTGTGCTTTAAAAAAACATTTTTTCTAGGGACAGAAAACTATAGGTAGTGTGAGGGGGTTAGCTCGGCAGCGGGTGTGTGTGACCCCCGAGATGGGCTCCCCACACAAAAACAGGCCCAGCAAACGGTGGTTGTGGTTTTCAAAATCATAAAGGTGCGGTTTATTTTCTATTTACAGTGACAAAACACAGCAAAGCAAAAGAAACATAAACAAAATAAATCCTGGTCAACTTGACCTCTGACTAAACATACAGGTTTCCTAACTAACAACTGGGATCAGCCTAGTGCTGTCCTAGTCCCTAAGTCCCTGGTTTTAAATGTCCAAGCAAATAGCCACACAGGCTTTGTCTCACCGCACAGGGGTTCACTCTCCCTAGACAGTCCACACAGGTCTGGTTCCAGGCATGAGCTAACATCTAATGAAGCTGGGAGTTCTTATAGAGGCCTAAATGAGCTGACAAGCTTCAGCTGGTCTCATCAACTCCCTGTCTGTACGACGCCCCACACTCTCCCTAGAGGTATGAGTCATCCATGAGCCCACTAGCCTTATACAACTCTCCACCTAGTTGTATAAGTCGGCGTAAAGCCTGAATCTGGGCGAAATATATCTACCCCCCTGGATGCAACCAGGTGACTTTACCTTCCTGCTGTCACATACCCCCCCCCCCCTCTTGTTTTAACCTCAGGGTTGGAACACCAGCAATCAGGCATTCATGTACTCGAGACAAAGCATCCACATTCCCCATTTGAACGCCAGGGCGATGCTTTACTGTGAAGTTGAATTCCTGGAGGGCCAGGAACCACCTATTCACTCTTCTATTTGTTTCTTTGTTTTGAGCCATCCACTTTAACGGAGCGTGATCCGTAACCATGTCAAAGTGCCTACCTAGCAGGTAGTACCGAAGGGAATCTAGAGCCCACTTCACCGCTAAACACTCCTTTTCAACGGTGGCGTAATTTACCTCATGGGACTTCAACTTCCTGCTGAGGTAAATGACTGGGTGCTCTTCCCCGTTCCAGACCTGGGACAATACTGCTCCTAACCCCACATCTGACGCATCACTTTGTACGACAAAGTCTTTAGAGAAGTCGGGTGAGTACAACACTGGCTGGCTACATAAGGCTTGTTTCAAGAATTGGAATGCTGCCTCAGCCTCGGGGGTCCATTTAATCATGACCGACCCTTTCTCCTTCGTCAGGTTGGTTAGGGGCACAGCCTTAGAAGCAAAGTGGGGAATGAATCGCCGATAATACCCAGCGATTCCCAGAAAGGCTCGTACCTGCTTCTTGCTGTTGGGACGTGGCCAACTCTGGATGGCCTCGACTTTGTTGAGTTGGGGTTTTATTACTCCCCTCCCAATGGTGTACCCAAGATATTTGGCCTCCTCCTGCCCAATGGTACACTTCTTGGGGTTAGCCGTAAACCCCGCTTCCCGAACAGAGTCCAGGACTGCTTGCACTTTTGGCAGATGTGAGGCCCAATCTGTGCTATGGACAATTATGTCATCCAGGTAAGCCGCAGCATACTTCCGATGGGGCCTCAGCATCTGGTCCATTTTCCGCTGGAATGTGGCCGGCGCATTCTGTAACCCGAACGGCATTCTTTTATATTGGAACGCCCCGTCTGGGGTTACAAATGCGGTTTTCTCTTTGGCCGACTTGGCCAGGGGGATTTGCCAATACCCTTTTGTGAGGTCAAGAGTCGTCATGTATCGGGCTGTTCCCAGCCGGTCGATCAACTCATCTATACGTGGCATGGGGTAGGTGTCAAATTTTGTAACTTTGTTCAACTGTCGAAAATCGTTACAAAATCGCCAGCTCCCATCCAGTTTAGGCACCAACACAATGGGACTAGACCAATCACTTTGGGACTCCTCTATCACCCCTAAGTTCAGCATTTTCTGTACTTCCTCCCGTATTGCCTCCCGTCGGGCCTCTGGGATCCGATAGGGTTTTAACTTCACCCTTTCACCGGGCGGGGTAATGATGTCATGCTCTACCCCAGATGTTTGTCCCGGCAGCTCAGAGAATACCTCCTTGTTGCGAAGCACAAACTCCTTAACCTCCTGTTGTTGGGGTTGTGACAAGGTGGCTGCTATTCCAACCTCCGGAATCACGCAACCAGTTTGAGCTGGTGACCAAGTGTCTGCGACTAGGGACTCTCTATCCCTCCAGGCTTTCAACAGATTAACGTGATAGATCTGTTCGGGCTTTCGCCTTCCTGGTTGTCTGACCTTGTAATTCACTTTGCTCACTTTTTCCATTATCTCGTAGGGGCCTTGCCATTTGGCAAGGAATTTACTTTCAACCGTAGGGACAAGTACCAGTATCCTATCCCCCGGGGAAAAGGTACGGGTCTTGGCTCCACGGTTGTACACTCTCTGCTGTGCTAACTGCGCTTGGGCCAAATGTTCCTTCACGATGGGCATTACCTGTGCAATTCGGTCTTGCATCAGGGCGACATGCTCAATCACACTCCTGTGGGGAGAACTCTCACTTTCCCAAGTTTCCTTGGCAATATCCAACAGCCCTCTTGGGTGTCTCCCATACAGTAACTCAAAGGGGGAGAATCCCGTAGAGGATTGGGGCACCTCCCTAATAGCAAACATCAGATAAGGAAGTAGACAGTCCCAATCCTTTCCATCTCTATCCACCACTTTCTTCAACATTTGTTTTAGGGTTTTGTTGAACCTTTCAACCAGCCCATCGGTTTGGGGGTGATACACAGATGTACGTAATTGCGTCACTTTGAACAATTTACACAGCTCCTTCATAACCCGGGACATAAAGGGTGTACCTTGGTCCGTAAGCAGTTCTTTACAAATACCCACCCGGCTAAACACAAGAGATAGCTCTTTGGCTATGGTTTTGGCCGAGGTATTTCGGAGAGGGATCGCTTCTGGATAACGGGTGGCATAGTCCATTATAACTAATATGTACTGGTGCCCCCTAGCGGACTTGATTATAGGACCTACCAAATCCATGGCGATCCTCTCAAACGGGACCTCAATGATGGGCAGAGGGACCAGCGGGCTACGGAAATGTGGCATCGGGGCCGACCTCTGACACACAGGGCAGGAGGAACAATAATTTTCTATGTCCTTCATCACCCCCGGCCAATAGAATCTCTGTAATACCCTCTCTCGGGTTTTCTCTGTCCCCAGATGACCTCCAAGAATGTGCCCATGGGCCAACTCCAACACCAACTTCCTGTAAGGTTTGGGCACCACAAGCTGCTCAACGGTTTCTTCTGCCCTTTTTGCCACCCGATACAGTAGGTCCTTCTCTACGCTGAAGTATGGGTAAGTGCAGGTATTATCTGGGTTCACTAACTCGCCATCTATTTTCACTACGTTTTCCCGTGCCTTTATTAGGGCGGGGTCTTTCAACTGTTCTGTGGCAAAGTTTTCCCTGTGAACCTCAAGATCAGAAAACTCCACAGACGGTAGGTTTTCGTCTGAGGAGGTGGGCTCCTCTCCAGTTTCTTGAGTCTCCCCTGCCAATACTGATAAGGGAAATTCTGGAGAGTCCTCACCACTCTCAGGGGAGTTCTGGCTATCACATTCCTGGTACATAGGGGCACCAGTGGGGGGCTCAGGATCATCCCACAGTTCCCAGAACTTCGGAAAATCCCTTCCCACAATGGCGTTATGCGGTAACTGAGATACTAAGCCCACTGGATGAGAGAGGGTACCTTTGGGGGTCTCGAAACACACTGTAGTCACTGGATACTCTCGGGTGTCCCCATGCACACAAATAACAGCTACCTTGCTATTCCCAGAGACCTCTGTTTTAACTAACTCAGCCTTTATCAGGGTCACAAGGCTACCTGAATCCAGCAATACCACAACATTTCTACCATTAACACACATTTTGCATAAATGTTTCTCAGTTCCTCGAATGGCAGTGCATGCGACTGTCGCACACAGCGACTGACGTCTGCCCGTCAGAAAGTCACACTGCATGGGTTCCTCCACAACCGGGCAATTGGCTGCAATATGTCCCGCTTGCCGGCAGCGGTAGCAAACGATCCTTCTTGCGGCCTCTTGAGCCGCTGATTTCCCAGGCTGTTCTCGCCAAACTTGGGGTAGAGCTCCCACCCTCTCACTCTCTCCACCCTCACCCCTTGGAATCCTCTTATCCGCCCCTGGGGATGGTCTGGTCTTAGGGTGGAAAGTCCGAGTGTCTCTGGAAGAGGCCGTCAGGTTCTCTGTAGCCAAGTATTTCTCCACACGATCCACAAGACCATCGGCCGTCTCTGGGTCTCCATGGCTTACCCACTTTTGGATGGCAGTAGGAAGAGCTCTCAAAAACCGATCCATTACAACACGTTCCACAATCTTTGGTGCGGACAAAGTCTCTGGCTGTAGCCACTTTCTGCTCAGGTGAATGAGATCATACATTTGAGACCTGGGGGGTTTTCCAAGCTGGAAAGTCCAGTTATGCACACGCTGAGCCCGGACAGCCTGGGTGACACCCAGCCTTGCCAATATTTCAGCTTTTAGCATCGCATAGTCTTTTGCTTGGTTAGGCTCTAGGTCATAGTAAGCTTTCTGCGATTCACCAGTTAACAGAGGAGCCACCAGTCCAGCCCACTGCTCCTCAGGCCACTTTTCTCTTTCAGCGGTCCTTTCAAATGTGGTCAAAAATACCTCTGGATCATCCTCTCCAGTCATTTTTGTCAATAAACGACTCACCCCAAAGGACGCGGTATTAGTGGGACGGCTTTCCTCACTGGTCTGCGGACGTTGCTGCATTGCTGCTTCCATCTGTTGTTGTAGTCTCTGCTCTTGCTTCTGTAACAGGTCTATGAAGCGGGCCTCAGATTGCTGCTGGGCTTGTTGCTGAGCCTCCAGACTCTGTTGCAAAGTTGCGTTTGTCTGCTGCTGGGCTGCAAGGCTCTGTTGATGAGCTTGCTGCTGGGCTGCAAGGCTCTGTTGATGAGCTTGCTGCTGGGCTGCGAAGTTCTGTTGTTGAGCTGCAAGGCTCTTTTGCAAACCTGCATTTGTCTGCTGTTGATTGGCATTTGCTAGAGCCAGCTGCTTCAGTATCTCCTCCATGCTGGCTTAAAAAAAAACTGCCTGCATTCTCCACCAACTGTGAGGGGGTTAGCTCGGCAGCGGGTGTGTGTGACCCCCGAGATGGGCTCCCCACACAAAAACAGGCCCAGCAAACGGTGGTTGTGGTTTTCAAAATCATAAAGGTGCGGTTTATTTTCTATTTACAGTGACAAAACACAGCAAAGCAAAAGAAACATAAACAAAATAAATCCTGGTCAACTTGACCTCTGACTAAACATACAGGTTTCCTAACTAACAACTGGGATCAGCCTAGTGCTGTCCTAGTCCCTAAGTCCCTGGTTTTAAATGTCCAAGCAAATAGCCACACAGGCTTTGTCTCACCGCACAGGGGTTCACTCTCCCTAGACAGTCCACACAGGTCTGGTTCCAGGCATGAGCTAACATCTAATGAAGCTGGGAGTTCTTATAGAGGCCTAAATGAGCTGACAAGCTTCAGCTGGTCTCATCAACTCCCTGTCTGTACGACGCCCCACACTCTCCCTAGAGGTATGAGTCATCCATGAGCCCACTAGCCTTATACAACTCTCCACCTAGTTGTATAAGTCGGCGTAAAGCCTGAATCTGGGCGAAATATATCTACCCCCCTGGATGCAACCAGGTGACTTTACCTTCCTGCTGTCACAGTAGGAAGAGTGTCAGTTTCTTTCACTGTGATAATCCTTGTTTCTAGGGACAGGGAAGGACAGTGAGGGAAATTCTCCTTGTGCTATAGTGTGCTTTAAAAAAACATTTTTTCTAGGGACAGAAAACTATAGGTAGGGAGAGTGTCAGTGTGTTTTACTGTGCGAATCCTTGTTTCTAGGGACAGGGAAGGACAGTGAGGGAAATTCTCCTTGTGCTATAGTGTGCTTTAAAAAAACATTTTTTCTAGGGACAGAAAACTATAGGTAGGGAGAGTGTCAGTGTGTTTTACTGTACGAATCCTTGTTTCTAGGGACAGGGAAGGACAGTGAGGGAAATTCTCCTTGTGCTATAGTGTGCTTTAAAAAAACATTTTTTCTAGGGACAGAAAACTATAGGTAGGGAGAGTGTCAGTGTGTTTTACTGTGCGAATCCTTGTTTCTAGGGACAGGGAAGGACAGTGAGGGAAATTCTCCTTGTGCTATAGTGTGCTTTAAAAAAACATTTTTTCTAGGGACAGAAAACTATAGGTAGGGAGAGTGTCAGTGTGTTTTACTGTGCGAATCCTTGTTTCTAGGGACAGGGAAGGACAGTGAGGGAAATTCTCCTTGTGCTATAGTGTGCTTTAAAAAAACATTTTTTCTAGGGACAGAAAACTATAGGTAGGGAGAGTGTCAGTGTGTTTTACTGTGCGAATCCTTGTTTCTAGGGACAGGGAAGGACAGTGAGGGAAATTCTCCTTCTGCTATAGTGTGCTTTAAAAAAACATTTTTTCTAGGGACAGAAAACTATAGGTAGGGAGAGTGTCAGTGTGTTTTACTGTGCGAATCCTTGTTTCTAGGGACAGGGAAGGACAGTGAGGGAAATTATCCTTGTGCTATAGTGTGCTTTAAAAAAACATTTTTTCTAGGGACAGAAAACTATAGGTAGGAAGAGTGTCAGTTTCTTTCACTGTGATAATCCTTGTTTCTAGGGACAGGGAAGGACAGTGAGGGAAATTCTCCTTGTGCTATAGTGTGCTAAAGCATTCCTCATCAACCATCTTTGAAATCCTTGTTTTTTGGACAGTCAGGGAAATTGTCGTTGTGCTATTCTGTGCAAAAGCAATCATCCTCAACCATATTTAGAAATCCTTAAGTAAAGGGACAGAGAAGGACACCTGAAGGTAGCCCTTATTGCTTTTTTCCCATCTCCCTGCAGGCCATCTATTAGAATGTCTGGAAGGCAAACAAGGAGAGGCAGACAGTCAGGAGGCAATAAAAGAGGGCAAGCAGGCTCTGTGTCTGGGGACAACAGTGCTGGTCGTGGACGCGGTGCATTGTCATCAGCACATGGCCATGGGACACGCTTGTCCTTCTTTTCGGCAGCTGGACATGTTGAGCCACATCATGCCGAAGACTTGGTAGAGTGGATGACCAAGCCCTCCTCCTCCTCCTCATCCTCTCTCACCCAGGCTCAGGGTACTGGCAAAGCAGCTGCCAAAGCGTCCTCTTCCCTGGTATCAATGTCAGACTCATCATCAGTCACTCCTTCCCTAGACCCACCATGTCCTCCTCCTGAGGAGTCCCCCGAACTGTTTGAGCACAGTGTTGGGTACATGCTCCAGGAGGATGCCCAGCGTTTCGAAGGGTCTGATGATGAAACCCAGCTACAGGAAGGCAGTAGCGTGAGAGCAGACAGAGGGGATGCTCAAGAAGGACACCAATCTGGCAGTCATGTTCCAGCAGCTGCAGCATACTGCCAGATTTGCTCCAGTGATGAGGAGGGAGGGGATGATGAGGTCACTGACTCCACGTGGGTGCCTAATAGGAGAGAGGAGGAGGAGGAGGATGAGGAGGAGGCACATCTCCAACGAGGCAGGATGCCCTTTGGTGGCCAGCGTAAGGGCAGTACACCGACGGAATCACACCGCAGAGCTCCGCCTGTGCAGGGCGCTGCCTCTGCCCGTCATTCAAAAAGTTCTTTGGTGTGGGCCTTTTTTGAGGCTAGTGCATCAGATCGCACAGCTGCTGTTTGCAACATATGTCTCAAGCGTATATCGCGTGGCCAAAACATCAGCCGCTTGGGTACCACATGCCTGACCAGACATATGTTGACCTGCCATGCAGCTCGTTGGCAAGCCTACCTCAAAGACCCACACCAAAGAACAAAGCGGACCTCTCCTTGCACCGCATCAGCTGGGATCTCCAACCCCACTATAACTTCAGTCCTCTCTGAAACATGCACTGAGAGGAATGAAGGTGTAGAATTAGGTGTGTCACAGCCAAGTACTTGCGGCCACTCTGCTAGCAGTACACCGACGTCCGATTCTAGCAGGCAAATTTCCCTGCCCCAGCTGCTGGACCGTCAAAAGAAGTTCACTCCCAGCCATCCACATGCCCAGCGGTTGAATGCTTGCTTGGCTAAATTGCTAGCGCTTCAACTGCTGCCTTTTCAGTTGGTAGACTCGGCCCCCTTCCGTGAGTTTGTGCAATGTGCGGTTCCTCAGTGGCAGGTTCCCAAACGCCACTTTTTCTCACGGAAGGCTATTCCGGCTCTCTACCGGCATGTGGAAGGCAATGTCTTGGCCTCGCTGGACAGGGCGGTCAGCGGTAAGGTGCATATTACCGCTGACTCATGGTCCAGCAGGCATGGACAGGGACGTTACCTTTCTTTCACGGCCCATTGGGTCACTCTTTTGGCAGCTGGGAAGGATGCAGGACAAGGTGCAGTAGTGTTGGAGGTTGTTCCACCGCCACGCCTCCAAAATGCTACTACTGGTTGTGACACACCTCTCTCCTCCACCCCCTCCTCTTCTTCCTCCATGGCCTCTTCCTGTGGTTTGTCCTCTGAACCAGCGGTGCTCCGTAGCCGTTCAAGGGGCTACGCAAGTACGCAGGCAAAAAGATGCCATGCCGTGCTTGCGCTGGTGTGTTTGGGGGACAGAAGCCACACTGGGGCAGAGGTCCTGTCTGCTCTGCAGGGCCAGGCCGAGAGGTGGTTTACGCCACGCCAGCTTAAGCCAGGAATGGTGGTTTGCGACAATGGCACCAACCTCCTCTCCGCCCTCCGACAGGGACAACTGACCCATGTGCCCTGTGTGGCTCACGTCCTTAACCTGGTGGTGCAGCGGTTCTTGGGCAGGTACCCGGGCTTACAGGATGTCCTGAGGCAGGCCAGGAAAGTCTGTGTGCATTTCCGCAGATCTTATAATGCCAGTGCTCGCCTGGCTGAGCTGCAAAAGGAGTTGAACCTGCCCAAGAACCGCCTTATATGTGACATGCCCACCAGGTGGAACTCAACGTTGGCCATGCTGCAGCGGCTGCACACGCAGCAGAGGGCCATCAATGAGTACCTGTGCGACTACGGCACCAGGACAGGGTCAGGGGAGCTTGGTTTTTTTTCTCCACGCCAGTGGGGCATGATCAGGGATGCATGCACTGTCCTGGCACCATTTGAGGAGGCCACGAGGATGGTGAGCAGTGACAGTGCATGCATCAGTGACACTGTACCTCTTGTCCACCTGTTGGAGCACACGCTGCGTGGAATAATGGCCAGGGCACTTGAGGCAGAACAGAGGCAGGAAGAGGAGGACTTCCTTGCCTCTCAAGGCCCCCTTTACCCAGACAGTGTTCCTTCTGTCCCACCCATCGCACAGGAAGAGGAGGAGGAGGAGGAGGAGGATTGTGTCAGCATGGAGGTGGAGGCTGGCACTCAGCATCATCAGCAGCAGTCTTTTAGGGATGATTTACAGTCCCAAGAAACCAGTGGACTTGTACGTGGCTGGGAGGAGGTGGCTGTGGATCATGTCGTCCTTAGTGACCCAGAGGACTCCGGAGCGAATGCCTCAGCAAACCTACGCTGCATGGCCTCCCTGATCCTGCAAAGTCTGCGGAAGGATCCTCGTATTCTTCGGATCAAGGAGAGGGACCATTACTGGCTGGCCACTCTCCTTGATCCACGGTACAAGGGTAAGGTTGCGGACCTTATGTTACCGTCGCAGAGGGAGCAGAGGATGAGACAACTCCGGGAGGCCTTGCAGAAAGGTCTGTGCAACGCGTTCCCAGAGACTGGGAGGTTACAAACTCCTGGTCCTGGACAACGAGTTGCTGAGGCTTCGGCCAGTCAAAGAAGGAGCGGTGGGGAAGGTGGCCGTCTGACCGATGCGTTCAGACAATTCTTTAGTCCGCAGCCCCAAAGTATGATCGGTTCCAGCAACCATCGCCAGCGTCTGATAAACATGGTGCAGGAATATCTAGGGGCAAGGTCAGACTTGGACACCTTCCTCACCGAAAATCCTCTGGCTTACTGGGTCTTGAGGATGGATCACTGGGCAGAGCTTGCACAGTATGCAATTGAGCTACTGGCCTGTCCTGCATCCAGCGTTCTTTCGGAACGCACATTCAGTGCTGCTGGAGGATTTGTCACGGATCACAGGGTGCGCCTGTCCACCGACTCGGTTGATCGACTGACTTTCATCAAGATGAACCAGTCTTGGATCACCACCAGCTACCACACACCTGATGCTGATATAACAGACTAATTGATTTTAACATGTCACATCCCTTCAAGACTGATGCTGATGCTGAGTGCCTGTGCTGTTATGTTGACTGGCTATCCTCCTCCTCCGAGTCCTCAATGATACGATTGATGATGATAGCTTGGAAGATCATTTTTGTTTATGGGTGCCGCCACCAAGGGCTAAGGCCCAATTTTTCAGCCCCTGTTTTACAGGGGCGTGTAATTACAATTTTTTTAGCAATAATTTGCCATAGGGCTCATTGCTGTGCTCCAAGTACAGTATCTGTGAGGGGTTGGAGTGTTGTGGCACCAGTGCCTAAGGCCCAATTTTTCAGCCCCTGTTTAACAGGGGCGTGTCATTACAATTTTTGAAGCAATACTTTGCAACAGGGCTCATTGCTGTGCTCCAAGTACAGTATCTGTGAGGGGTTGTAGTGTTGTGCCACCAGTGCCTAAGGCCCAATTTTTCAGCCCCTGTTCAACAGGGGCATGTAATTACAATTCTTGATCTAATAATTCACAGCAGGGCCCATTGCTGCACCCACCAAGAGTAACTCTGAGGGCTTACAGTGTTGTGGCAACGCCACCACCACCACCACCACGAAAGGCCCAATTTTTCAGCCCCTGTTCAAAAGGGGCATGTAATTACAATTCTTTATCTAATAATTCACAGCAGGGCCCATTCCTGCACCCACCAAGAGTAACTCTGAGGGCTTACAGTGTTGTGGCAACGCCACCACCACCACCACCACGAAAGGCCCAATTTTTCAGCCCCTGTTCAAAAGGGGCATGCAATTACAATTCTTGATCTAATAATTCACAGCAGGGCCCATTGCTGCACCCACCAAGAGTAACTGTCAGGGCTTACAGTGTTGTGGCACCAGCACCACCATCAAAGGCCCAATTTTTACTACCACTGTTCAACAATTATATGTAATTACAATTCCTGATATAATAGTTGACAGCAGGGCGTTCCAGCACCAACCAAGAGTAACTGTGAGTGCTTACAGTGTTGTGCCAACACCAACAACTAAGGGGCCTATTTCTGCAGAGTATATACGGCAGGTCCCTACTTTCAAACATCCAACTTACAAACGACTCCTACTTGCAAACGCAAGAAGACAACAGGAAGTGAGAGGAAATCTACCCCTTGGAAGGAAAATTCTCTCCTGTAAGAATTAATATGGGAGAAAGGTGTCTCCTCTGTACTGATGCTTTATCAGCAATCCTTGTTTCAAGAAAAACACCACATTTCAAAAACAGTTGTCATTGGGACGGAAAGTGAGGTGAAATGTTCTGAACAGGGGCACAGACAGCAAAACAAATGTTACAGGGGTGATAACCCTTACCTATGTTTTCCAAAAAGTTTAAAAATAGATTTTTGGGCTGGAGCTACACTTAAACAATGTACCTGTTCAAAATTACAAACAGATTCTACATAAGAACAAACCTACAGTCCCTGTCTTGTATGCACCGCCTGTATACGGCTGTACAGAGTATATAGGGCTTTTTTTTTTTATGTGCGGGGTTCCCCTTAATATCCATACAAGACCCAAAGGGGCTGGTAATGGGCTGGGGTAGGGGGGGGGTCATGGGGTAGCTATGCCATTTTTCTTAAAGATTTTCATCCATATTACCGGGACCAGACATTACATTAAAGCCGCAAGCAGTTTTAAATGGCTTTTTTTTCCTTTAGAAGTGTCATTTTGTGCAGGGACAGTTCTAAACACGGGAAACACGTGGCACTTCACAGGCATACTTTAGACACCCCCCAGGTACGATATTTAAAGGAATATTTGACTTTTTTTTTTTCACTTTATGCATCATTAAAATGACTGCTCCCGAAAAACGACCGTTTTTAAAACTTCTTTTTGCATTGATACATGTCCCCTGGTGCACAACCCGGGTTCCCAAACCCTTTTTAGGACAATAACATGCATAATAGTTGTTATAATTAGCACTTTAGAATTCGAACGTTCGCATCCATTGTATTTAATAGGGTTCTAATGTTCGTACGAACTTTCGGTCCGTTCGCGGGTTCTGGTGCGAACCGAACCCGGGGGTGTTCGGCTCATCACTACTGAGGAGCAGAAGAAAAATCAGTTTGCTGATTTTTTGTTTTCAATTCAGTTATAATACAAGGCTTGCATCCATTAGAGCAGTGGTCTCCAAACTGCGGCCCGAGGGTCGGATGTGGCCCTTTGCTTGCCTTAACCCGGCCCTTGGGGCACTATTCCTCCCACTGATACAAAACACTATTCTACCATCTGACACTAAAAATGGAACACCTTTTCTCACACCAACACAAATAATGAGGGCTCTATTCTTCACTAGGATACCAACAATGGGGCACTATTCCTTCCCCCCCCCCCCCAATACCAAATGTGGTGATGTTTACTCCCACTGATGCTAGGACAATTTCTACTCCTGCTGGCCACAATCCGGCCCTCCTAAAGTCTGAAGGACAATAAACCAGCCCTTTGTTTAAAATGTTTGGAGAACCTTGCCTTATGCCCCATACACACGATCGTTTTTCATGCCGTTAAAAATGCCATTTTTAAAAATGGGCATTAAAACCGATCATGTGTGGGCTCCAGAGCATTTTTAACAACGTGAAAAACGGCCATTAAAAATTTCGAACATGCTCTATTTTTTCACGTCATTTTTCATGTCGTTTTTTTTAACGACGTGAAAAACGATGGTGTGTATGCTTTGACGAGGTGAAAAAAAACCGCGCATGCTCAGAATCAAGTATGAGACGGGAGCGCACGTTCTGGTAAAACTAGCATTTGTAATGGAGATAGCACATTCGTCACGCTGTAACGGACTGAAAAGCAGGAGGCTGAAAAGCGCGAATCGTCTCTCACCAAACTTTACTAACATGAAGGGTGGCGCCATCCGAACGGAACTTCCCCTTTATAGTGCCGTTGTACATGTTGTACGTCACTGCGCTTTGCTTGAACGTTTTTTAAAATGATCGTGTGTACGCAAGACAGGCTTGAGAGGAAACATGAAAAAAAACGACGAGAAAAACGTCGGTTTAAAAAATGGCATGAAAAACGATCGTGTGTACGCCGCATTAGAGTGTACACAGAACCATTATTATACATTTTATGGAGGTATTTCAATTTACAATCTCTGCAGCAGTCATATGGGCATATATCTGCATACGGGCCACTTTTGGCTGAAAACTACTTGGTTGACATTAGACATGTACACTGGCGAAAAATTAGTTTGTTTTCGTTTCATTCGTTTTTTAGCTTAATTCGGGAAATTCGGAAATTCAAAAATGTGTAATTCGTAAATTTGGAAATTTGAATATTCAACTTTCCAAATTTTCGAGTTTTCAGAAAATCTAAATTTCAAAAATTCAGAATTCGGAAATTCGAAATTTCGGAAATCCGAAAATTCGGAAATTGAAAAATTCGGGAAAGTTTCAGAATGAACTTATTTGTCAAAATTCGTTAAACTAATTCGGAACTTAAAAAAAATGCACATGTCTAGTTGACATGTATTTTTGGGTCATGAAAAGTAACCAGAGAGCATGAGGACTTTATACAGAGAGTGTCGCTAGTGAAATTTTAAACCCAAACCTGCAGAATTGAAGGCAAGAGCAGTAAGGAATCAATGGTTTTGTTATATTGCAGTCACAGAGACTCCTGGAATATTCTTCTTCTAATCATGTACAAAGTGGGATAAGTGTGACCACAGCAGGTGGCAAATATTCATTCTGCCCAGTGAACCACTACAATGGGGTTGATTTACTAAAGGCAAATACACTGTATTGCAAGTACACTTGCTCCAGAGCTTGGTAAATGAAGTAAAGCTTCACTTTGCAAAGAATAGCCAATCACATGCAAGGAAAAGAAAAAACAGTATTGTTACTTGTACATGATTGGGTGATAGAAATCAGCAGAGCTTCCCCTTATTTCAGAGCTTCCCCGCAGATCTGGAGCAACTGCACTGTCGAAAATGTGTTTGTTTTCGTTTCATTCATTCTTTTTTCATTTTCAAATTTCCGAGAAAAAAAAAAGAAATTCGGAATCAGAAAATCAGAAACTTCGGAAATTCGAATATCCGAAAACAAGAAAAAAAATCCCAAAATTCAAAAGAACGAAAATCCGAAAATTCAAAGTAACTAACTAATAATAACTAACTATTAAATTATAGATATTTGAATTTCCTTTCAAATTTGTCTGTTAGTGAATGTAACGAATACGAATTTATCTAAAGTTACAAATTATCCGAAAAAACGAATGCCGCATCTAAACAAATGGAACGGAACAAATTTATAATAAATAATAATAATAATAAAAAGGTTTTGTTATTATTATTGTTATTTATTTATTTTAATTTGTTACTTTACATTCGTTTAGATGTGGCATTCGTTATTTCGGATAATTCGTAACTTCGGATAAATTCGTATTCGTTACATTCACTAACAGACAAATTTGAAAGGAAATTCCAATACCTATACTTAAAGCGGAGGTTCTGCGGTCCATACTTTTTTTTTTTATATGCATTCTATGTAAAAACGTTAGCATTATAAGTACTCACGTCTCCGGCACTTTAAAACACCCCCCGTCCGTTTTGCGCTAAAAAATTAGTTTATAAAACTCTTCCTGCTATTGCCATTTTGCTTGTGGGCATCTTGAAGCCCACAAGCATATTCTTCCGGGTAGAGATGAATGCTTCTCATTAGATCGGAATTAGATCCGCCCTGCTCTCGTCACGTGACCGGCTAGACGAGTCACGTGACGATACACTTATCGTGATATCTGAATGGAAGGAGGTTCAATATTACTCCTGGGAAGCAGGACAATTTGCTCCCAGGAGCCATTGCGATATTAGAGCACAGCAAAGGACACGCCTACTCCCGCGGGAGGAAATCCCGGAAGTAGGACTAAAGAATGAAGAAATAAAGAAAACTACTGAGAATAAAAAAAAAGGTTAGTGTTCTGTTTATTTTCGTGAAAAGAGTGACTGCTGATATCAAACTTAAATATGTGGGTGAACCTCCGCTTTAAATAGATAGTAATAGTTAAGTTACGTTTTAGAGAATTTTCGGGTTTTAGAATTTTCGGATTTTTGTTCTTATTTTCGGATTTTCATTGTTATTTTTCGGATTTTCGAATTCCGGAATTTTTGAATTTTGAATTTCCAAAATTTTGAATTTCCGAATTTTCAAAATGTGTGGAATTTGAATTTGTTGAAATTTTGTTTTGAATTTGTTTGAAATTTGTTGAAATTTTGTTAATTTTTTTTTTCAAAACTAAACCAATTCCACATGTCTAATATATTTGCCTTTAGTAAATCAACGTCTCCCTCTGATAAAAACAGTTACTCCTGGTTTGTGTGTTTTTCTTTCTGTCCTCTGGCATATTGTTTGTTAGACTTCCATTTACCTAGTCCTAGACCTATGTCTGTAATATGACATCACCTAAATGCCGCTAGCTTTTAACCATGCCAGCATTACAAGTTTTCCCAAATGTCTTCTGTCCTGACCAAAACTTGTTTACTGGCTACGCTCTAGTACCCTCAATGCAAAGCAGTTATCTCATAGATGGCCAGAGTTTTCATTGAAAGAGGTTATGATCTGGTCTCTAATTATGTAATCTCACCATGCTAATTATTATAGTTATTATCACCTGTTCATTTTCAAATTCGTTCTTTCAAACCAGGATTGGTAAATGTCAAAGTGAGGACAGAAGCTATCAACTCGTTTGAACTGTGCCAAAATGAGATCCCGGTTGTTCCCAGCCAAGGCAGTTCCAATACAATTATTAAACCATTACTCATACAGGTCAGTTTCCTGATCATCTCTTTTTACTGTGCATCCTATTCAGCTACTAGAGATTTTAAAGTGATTGTAAAGGTTATTTTTTTTTTTTTCTTTTGTAAAACAACAAGCGTGTTATACTTACTCGGCCCCGCCGCCGACTCCCGTGTCACTGGATTTGATTGACAGCTGTGAGAGCCAATGGCTCCTGCTGCTATCAGTCTTTCCAATGAGGACCCGAAACAGAAGCTGGAGCTGCTGGGCTCGTGCCCATCGCTGGAACGATCGGGTTCAGGTAAGAAAAAGGGGGCTCTGAGGAGCAGCTGCAACACATAAGGTTTTTCACCTTAATGCATAGAATGTATTAGGCCCCTTTCACACTAGCGGACCGCAGGTTCGCTTTTTCATCCGTCAGTTTTACGGATGAAAAAGGGACATACATTGATCCCTATGAGATTAGCGGGTGTCAGCGGATGAACATCCGCTGACACCCGATCTCCTCCGTGTCCGCAATCCTCCGATTCTGCAGACGGAGGAAATTCCTATTTTTCTATCCGTCTGTAGAGCGGATCGGATGAACACGGACAGACGGTCTGTGTTCATACGATCCCCCCCATAGGGGAGAGCGGAGATCTGACAGGGCGGTCCCTGCACAGTGTGCGGGGACCGCCCTGTCATCCGCCGGCTCAGCGGGGATCAACGGAGCGATCCCCGCTGAGCAAGCGGAGGTTCACGGGGCGGATCATTACTGATCCGTCCCGTGTGAAAGGGGCCTTAAGAGGAAGAAAACTAAATTACGTTTGTAAACAAGTTGCAAAGTCCTAAAACTAGGGTTGTCCCGATACCACTTTTTTAATACCAAGTACCGATACTTTTTTCAAGTACTCGCCGATACCGATGTGACAGTGGCACTAATCTGCAGCACTGATGACGTGTGGACTGTCAGTAGATTTTTTATTTTATTAAATTTTTTGGGGAATTTTGCAATTTGTTTTATTTTTATATTTTTTTTTTATTTAAATTTTTTATATAATGCTTTCTTCTTCTCTTTTTATAGTGGATGGTGTCATTGTGTTTTCTATTTTTTTTTTTTAACCCCCTCCTTACGGGGCCATATAGTCATATGACCCCGGCAGGAACCCTCCCTCCCTCCGGGTGGGCGTCATATGACATCTTTTCGTCCCCGCCGTCTAGGGGGCGCGCGTGACCTGTTGCGCGCCCCCGGTGGCCGCGATGTCCGCCGGGCACCCGCGATTGCCCACGATCACGGCAGAAGTGTGGATCTGTGTGTGTAAACACACAGGTCCACCTCCTATCAGAGGTGAGGAGACCGATGTGTGTTCCCAGTACAGAGGAACACAGATCGGTCTCCTCCCCTTGTGAGTCCCCTCCCCCTACAGTTAGAATCACTCAATAGGGAACATATTAACCCCTTCAGTGCCCCCTAGTGTTAACCCCTTCCCTGCCAGTCACATTTACACAGTAATCAGTGCAGTTTTATAGCACTAATCGCTGTATAAATGTGAATGGTCCCAAAAACGTGTCAAAAGTGTCCGATATGTCCGCCGCAATGTCACGGTCACAATAAATATCGCAGATCGCCGCCATTACTAGTAAAAAAAATGAAAAAAATAAAAATGCCATAAATCTATCCCCTATTTTGTAGACGCTATAACTTTTGCGCAAACCAATCAATATACGCTTATTTCAATATTTTTTTTACCAATAATATGTAGAAGAATACATATCGGTCTAAACTGAGGAAAATGTTTTTTTGTTTTCTTAAATTGTGATATTTATTAAATCAAAAAGAAAAAAATATTGTGTTTTTTTCAAAATTGTCGCTCTTCTTTTGTTTATAGCGCAAAAAAAAAAAAAAAACGCAGAGATGATCAAATACCACCAAACGAAAGCTCTATTTGTGGGGGAAAAAAACATAAAGATTTAATTTGGGTACAGTGTTGCATGACCGCGCAATTGTCATTCAAAATGCAACAGCGCTGAAAACTAAAAATTGGTCTGGGCAGGAAGGGGGTGAAAATGCCCTGTATAGAAGTGATTAATTATTTATTGCAATTTTTTTTTCTTTTTTTTATCAGCCCTGTTGGGGGGCTTCGGTGAGATATCAGGGGTCTTAACAGACCCCTCACATCTCCCCTTTGAGACAGGGAAAGGGACTGAGGACACAGATTCCCCAGTCCCTTTCTCTGCAGCCTCAGCTGCACTGGAGATGAATTGACAGGAGACATAGAGGAAAACAGAAGGGGACACGGAGGAGCATGGAGGGGGAACCGGAGCATGGAGGGGGAACAGGAGCACAGAGGGGGAACAGGAGCACGGAGGGGGAACAAGAGCACGGAGGGGAAACAGGAGCACGGAGGGGAAACGGGCACGGAGGGGGGAGAGGGGCACGGAGGGGGGACAGGGGCACGGAGGGGGACAAGGGCACGGAGGGGGACAGGGGCACGGAGGGGGACACGGAGGAGAAGGGAGGGGGACACGAAGGAAAACAGAGGGGTACAGAAGCATGGAGGGGGACAGGAGCATCAGGGGGGGACATGGAGGAGAATGAAGGGGGACAGGATTACAGCGGGGGACATGGAGGAGGATGGAGGGGAACAGGAGCACAGGGGGGACCGGAGGAGAATGGAGGGGGACATGGAGGATAACGAAGGGGGACAGGAGCACGGGGGGACCAGAGGAGAACGGAGGGGGACAGGAGAACAGAGGGGGACCGGGGGGATACAGGAAGAAAATGGAGGGGGACAGGAGCACGGAGGGGAAAATGGAAGAGAACGGAGGGAGACAGGAGCACAGGGGGGACAGGAGGAGCACTGAGGGGGACAGGAGCACTGAGGGGGACAGGAGTACAGGGGGGACAGGAGTACAGGGGGGACTGGAGGAGAATGGAGGGGGAGAGGAGCACAGGGGGGACCGGAGGAGAATGGAGGGGGACCGGAGGAGAATGGAGGGGGACCGGAGGAGAACTGAGGGGAACTGGAGGAGCACGGAGGAGGACACAGAGGGGGACTGGAGGAGCACGGAGGAGGACACAGAGGGGGACTGGAGGAGGATACGGGGACAGTCAGGGGTAATCAGTGTGGCGGTTGGGGGAGTTACACTGATTCCCCTGTATAGATTTCAATAAAGCAGCTAAATGTCGCGCAGGGGGGAGGAGGAGAAGCGTCTGTCAGCTGCTTTATTAAAATCTATACACAGGGATTAGTGTTTGTAACTCCCCCCCCCACCATAGCACTGATCACCCCTGACTGCCCAGGTATCTGATCAAGCATTGGAGCATTTGCCCAAGTCCAAGTACTCGGGTAAATGCTCGGTATCGGTATCGGGACAACCCTCCTTAAAACCACTACTACTGTAGATGGCAGAATACTACAGAAAAATGATAACCCAATGCAGTTCAATATAGCACAGATCACGGGCACGATCACGGCGTTTGCGGCGGGCGCACGTTCGCCCGCATGGCAGGATTTTCAAAGCAATACAGGTACATTGCTTTGCCCAGCCAAGCCATTATGACGACGTATATGTTCGTTAGGCGGTCGGCAAGTGGTTAATGAAACCACAGCTGCTATCCATCTTCTTAATGAGGAAGTAAGAGAACTTTGTAAATTAGCCTTTCAGGAAAGGATGACTATTTGCTGGCCTTGGAAGGGGGTTTTGTAAATACTTGGGGAAAGAAATGCTGTACCTGGATATCAGATGCGGATGATTTATTAGAAGAACATTTAGCAAAAATACAGGATCTCCAACTTGAGGCCAGGAAAATAGCGGAGGATGGATGGAACCCTTTTGAAGGTCTGGGTGGTTTTGGGGACTGGTTTGTGGCATTTTTAGTTGCTTGGCATGCTGCTTTTAATGATCTTATTATTATTATTATTGCTATTTACCTTTCAGTCAAGTTACTGATGTGCCTGATATCACAAATTTGTGTTTCCTCCCAAATCCAGAGCGCTATGTTACAGATCCAGAGCGTTAATTAGGACCGGCAATATATGGACACTTGCAACCAAACACCCCAAACCCGAGGGAATGGCCTCCTGATGGAGAAGACTGGAGGTTCATGACCAGTAGGGAGATGCCTGGTATCTCCCTACCCAGACATCCCTTGGGACATTATGCAATACTCCCTTTTTTCTTTTTTTTTTTGGGGTGATGATATCATTAAAAAGGAGTGAGATTGAGAAAGATGAACCTTTAGAGTACTGCTTCAAACATGATACAAAATGGATACTAGTCTTAATATACTTCAGTCAAACTGTTATTTTCGCTTTGCTCTTACCTTTTTCCTATATTTTGGATATCTGCGGTTTTCCTCAAGCTACCTCCTGCTGCAAAGGGTCGTTGTGACCCAAAAGACATATACCGTAGTTTTGAGTAATAACACACTTCTATGTAACCCAGATTTCACAATCAATCTAACGGCATAATTAATGAGTTGCTAACACCCTAATACGCCTAAAATGTATTATTGATGATTATGGAAATAAATTGGACATTAAAACAGAAATTATTGAACGCTGGTCTTGTGTCAGTATTGTCAGTTTCTTTAGCATATGCTATACTTGGGTGCACTGTAACTCTTCTCTTCTAGGAATATGTGTGGTATCAAAATTTATCTTCAAGATACACCCTGCCTGAAATTGTAAGGTTTCACTATACCCCAATAGAAGTCCATAAAAGATAACTTGTGCTAGGACATAAAAAGAACAAGGGAGGGAGATCATGCAAAAACATTTATAAACACAAGTCCAAAAACATCAGGTGAAAACTAGACATGTGCACTGTTTTCGTCTTTGTTTCATTTGTTTTTGTTTTTTTTTTGTTTTTTTGGGTCATTCATTATGATCGCAGTTCGTAAATTCATAAATTTGGGAATTTACAAATTTGAAAATTCACAAATTTGAAAATCCGAAAATAAGAAAAGAAAAACAGAAAATTAAAAATAACTAACTAATAACAACTAACTATTAAATTATAAGTATTGGAATTTCCTTTCAAATTTGGCTGTAAAGCCCTGTACACACGATCGGATTTCCTATGGATTTTAAACCATCGGAAATCCGATGAAGCTGACTTCCATCAGTCTTGCCTACACACCATCAGTCAAAAAACCGATCGTCCCAAACACTGTGACTTAAAACACTCCGACGAACCAAGAAAAGTTCAATGCTTCTGAGCATGCGTCGACTTGATTCTGAGCATGCGTGGGTTTTTTATCCGATGGGGTTCCCCACAGACGATCGGAATTTGCTATCGTTTTTTTTTTTTCATCGGATAAATTTAAAACATGTTCTATTTTTTAACACTGATGGAAAAAAGACGATGGGGCCCATACACGATCGGTTTGTCCGATGAAAAAAGTCTGGACTGTTTTAATGGGTAAAACCGATCGTGTGTACAGGGCTTTAGTGAACGTAACAAATACAAATTTTTCCTGAAGTTACGAATTATCCGAAATAACGAATGCCCCATGTAAACAAATGGAACGGAACTAATTAATAATAAATAATAATAATAAAAACTTTTTATTATTATTGTTATTTAATATTATTAATTTGTTACGTTCCATTTGTTTAGATATGGCATTCGTTATTTCGGATAATTAGTATCTTTGGATAAATTCGCATTTGCTGTGTTCACTTAACAGTCAAATTTGAAAGGAAATTCCAATACCTATAATTTAGTTATTATTTCAGATTTTCGCACATGCACATGCTGCATATGATGGGCACAGAGGCTAGCATATGATGGGCACAGAGGCTAGCATATGATGGGCACAGAGGCTAGCATATGATGGGCACAGAGGCTGCATATGATGGGCACAGAGGGTGCATTTGATGGGCACAGGCTGCATATGATGGGCACAGGCTGCATATGATGATCACAGAGGCTACATATGATGGGCACAGGCTGCATATGATGGGCACAGAGGCTGTATGATGGGCACAGAGGCTGCATATGATGGGTACAGAGGCTACATATGGGCACAGAGGCTGTATGATGGCCACATTCTGCATATGATGGGCACAAAGGCTGCATATGATGAGCACAGAGGTTGCATATGATGGGCACAGAGGCTGCTAATGATGGGCACAGATGCTGTGTGATGGGCACAGAGGCTGCATATGATGGCCACAAAGGCTGCATATGATGGGCACAGAGGTCCTATGATGGCCACATTCTGCATATGATGGGCAAAGAGGTTGCATATGATGGGCACAGAGGCTGCATATGATGGGCACAGAGGCTGCATATAATGGGCAAAGAGGCTGCATATGATGATCACAGAGGCTGCATATAATAGGCACAGGCTGCATATGATGGTCACAGAGGCTGTATGATGGGCACATGCAGCATATGATGAGCACAGAGGCTGCATATGATGGGCACAGAGGCTGTATGATGGACAGAGGCTTCATATGATGGGCACAGAGAATGCATATGATGGGCACAGGCTGCATATGATGGGCACAGGGGCTGGATTTGATGGGCACAGGCTGCATATGATGATCACACAGGCTACATATGATGGGCACAGAGGTTGCATATGATGGGCACAGAGGTTGCATATGATGGGCACAGAGGCTACATATGATGGGCACAGAGGCTACATATGGGTACAGAGGCTGTATGGCCACAAAGGCTGCATATGATGGGCACAGAGGCTACATATAATGGGCACAGAGGCTGTATGATGGCCACATTCTGCATATGATGGGCACAAAGGCTGCATATGATGGGCACAGAGGCTGCATTTGATGGGCACAGGCTGCATATGATGGGCACAGAGGTTGCATATGATGGGCACAGAGGTTGCATATGATGGGCACAAAGGCTACATATGATGGGCACAGAGGCTACATATGGGCACAGAGGCTGTATGGCCACAAAGGCTAAATATGATGGGCACAGAGGCTACATATAATGGGCACAGAGGCTGTATGATGGCCACATTCTGCATATGACGGGCACAAAGGCTGCATATGATGGGCACAGAGGCTGCTAATGATGGGCACAGAGGCTGCTAATGATGGGCACAGAGGCTGCTAATGATGGGCACAGAGGCTACATATTATGGGCACAGATGCTGTATGATGGGCACAGAGGCTGCATATGATGGGCACAGAGGCTGCCTGTGATAGGCACAGAGGCTGCATGTAATGGGCACAGGCTGCATATGATGAGCACAGAGGTTGCATATGATGGGCACAGGCTGCATATGATGGACAGAGGCTGCATATGATGGGCACAGAGGTTGCATATGATGGGCACAGAGGCTACATATAATGGGCACAGAGGCTGTATGGCCACAAAGGCAGCATATGATGGGCACAGAGGCTGTATGATGGGCACAGAGGCTGTATTATGGCCACATTCTGCATATGATGTTCACAAAGGCTGTATATGATGGGCACAGAGGCTGCTAACGATGGGCACAGAGTTGTCCGATGAAAAAAGTCCGGACTGTTTTTATGGGTAAAACCGATCGTGTGTACAGGGCTTTAGTGAACGTAACAAATACAAATTTTTCCTGAAGTTACGAATTATCCGAAATAACGAATGCCCCATGTAAACAAATGGAACGGAACTAATTAATAATAAATAATAATAATAAAAACTTTTTATTATTATTGTTATTTATTATTATTAATTCGTTACGTTCCATTTGTTTAGATATGGCATTCGTTATTTCGGATAATTTGTATCTTTGGATAAATTCGCATTTGCTGTGTTCACTTAACAGTCAAATTTGAAAGGAAATTCCAATACCTATAATTTAGTTATTATTTCAGATTTTCGCACATGCACATGCTGCATATGATGGGCACAGAGGTTGCATATGATGGGCACAGAGGCTAGCATATGATGGGCACAGAGGCTTGCATATGATGGGCACAGAGGCCGTATGATGGGCACAGAGGCTGTATGTGATGGGCACAGGCTGCATATAATGGGCACAGGCTGCATATGATGGGCACAGAGGCTGTATGATGGGCACATGCTGCATATGATGAGCACAGAGGCTGCATATGATGGGCACAGAGGCTGTATGATGGACACAGGCTGCATATGATGGGCACAGACTGCATATGATGATCACAGAGGCTACATATGATGATCACAGAGGCTGCATATGATGGGCACAGGCTGCATATGATGGGCACAGAGGCTGTATGATGGGCACATGCTGCATATGATGAGCACAAAGGCTGCATATGATGGACAGAGGCTGCATATGATGGACAGAGGCTGCATATGATGGGCACAGAGGCTGTATGATGGACACAGGCTGCATATGATGGGCACAGAGGCTACATATGATGGGCACAGGCTGCATATGATGATCAGAGGCTACATATGATGATCACAGAGGCTGCATATAATGGGCAGAGAGGCTGCATATGATGGGCACAGAGGCTGCATATGATGGGCACAGAGGCTACATATGGGCACAGCGGCTGTATGATGGCCACATTCTGCATATGATGGGCACAAAGGCTGCATATGATGTGCACAGAGGCTACATATGATGGGCAAAGAGGCTGTATGATGGCCACATTCTGCATATGATGGGCACAGAGGCTGCATATGATGGGCACAGAGGCTGCATATGATGGGCACAGAGGCTGCATATGATGGGCACAGAGGCTGCATAGGATGGGCACAGAGGCGGCATATGATGGGCACAGAGGCTGCATATGATGGGCACAGAGGCTACATATGATGGGCACAGAGGCTGCATATGATGGGCACAGAGACTGTATGATGGGCACAAAGGCTGCATATGATGGGCACAGAGGCTGCATATGATGGGCACAGAGGCTGCATATGATGGGTACAGAGGCTGCATATGATAGGCACAGAGGCTACATATGATTGGCACCGGCTGCATATGATGGGAAGAATGCAGCACGGAGGAGCCTCACCTGTGCAATTGCGTGCAACCAGTCATCGTACACTTTATGGCGGTGCCAGGTGCTCCCCCCCACCCCCCGGCCAAGTACCCCCATAATAACAAGCGCCAAGCTACAGCAAGCCGGACGTTTGGGACTGTTTAGTGCAGGAGGCGGGACTCAGGAAGACGGGTTAGGGAGGCATTTTTTTCATGCGAGGGGCCAGCCTTTTTGCCGCCCCCCGCAAAGTGCCGCCCTAGGCCTTGGCCTTGTCTGCCTAGGCCAAAACATAGCACTGTTGACAACACTGAAGAAATTACACTTTGCTACAATGTAAAGTAGTGAGTGTACAGCTTGTATAACAGTGTAAATTTGCTTCTCCCTCAAAATAACTCAACACACAGACATTAATGTCTAAACCGCTGGCAACAAAAGTGAATACACCCCTAAGTAAAAATGTTCAAATTGGGCCCAATTAGCCATTTTCCCTCCCCGGTGTCATGTGACTCGTTAGTGTTACCAAGTCTCAGCTGTGAATGGAGAGTAGGTGTGTTAAATTTGGGGTTATCGCTCTCACTCTCTCATACTGGTCACTGGAAGTTCAACATGGAACCTCATGGCAAAGAACTCTCTGAGGATCTTAAAAAAAAATTGTTACTCTACATAAAGATGGCCTAGGCTATAAGAAGATTGCCAAAACCCTGAAACTGAGCTTCAGCACGGTGGCCAAGACCACACAGCGGTTTAACAGGACAGGTTCCACTCAGAACAGGCCTCGCCATGGTCGACCGAAGAAGTTGAGTGCACGTGCTCAGCGTCATATCCAGAGGTTGTCTTTGGGAAATAGACGTATGAGTGCTGCCAGCATTGCTGCAGAGGTTGAAGAGGTGAGGGGTCAGCCTGTCAGTGCTCAGACCATACGCCGCACACTGCATTCAATTGGTCTGCATAGCTGTCATCCCAGAAGGGAGCCTCTTCTAAAGATGAGGCACAAGAAAGCCAGCAAACAGTTTGCTAAAGACAAGCAGACTAAGGACATGGATTACTGTAGCCATGTCCTGTGGTCTTATAAGACCAAGATAAACTTATTTGGTTCAGATGGTGACAAGCGTGTGTGGCGGCAACCAGGTGAAGAGTACAAAGACAAGTGTGTCTTGCCTACAGTCATGCATGGTGGTGGGAGTGTCATGGTCTGGGGCTGCATGAGTGCTGCCGGCACTGGGGAGCTACAGATCATTGAGGGAACCATGAATGGCAACATGTACTGTAACATACTGAAGCAGAGCATGATCCCCTCCCTTCGGAGACTGGGCCGCAGGGCAGTATTCCAACATAACAACTTCAAACACCCCTCCAAGACGACCACTGCCTTGCTAAAGATGCTGAGGGTAAAGGTAATAGACTGGCCAAGCATGTCTCCAGACCTAAACCCTATTGAGCATCTGTGGAGCTCCTCAAACGGAAGGTGGAGGAGCGCAAGGTCTCTAACTTCCACCAGCTCCGTGATGTGGTCATGGAGGAGGGGAAGAGGACTCCAGTGGCAACCTGTGAAGCTCTGGTGAACACCATGCCCAAGAAGGTTAAGGCAATGCTGGAAAATAATGGTGGCTACACAAAAGATTGACACTTTGGGCCCAATTTGGACATTTTCTCTTAGGGGTGTACTCCCTTTTGTTGCCAGCGATTTAGACATTAATGGCTGTGTTGAGTTATTTTGAGGGGACAGCAAATAATTTACACTGTTATACAAGCTGTACACTCACTACTTTACAATGTAGCAAAGTGTAATTTCTTTAGTGTTGTCACATGAAAGGATATAATAAAATATTTACAAAAAGGTGAGGGGTGTACTCACTTTTGTAAGATACTGTACATCAGGTTCTGCAGGTGAGTCATCTGTACACAGCAATAGGGCAAAGCTGGGCAGCATTAGTAACAAGACTTCACACTGAGATATCGGGACACAGCACAGGACTAAAACTTCAAGGGATAGTTGCCAGGTATGAGGCAGCTGCTTTGGGCCCCACAACAATGATGCCCTGCCTTAACCGCTTGCCGACTATGTCACGCCGATATACGTCGTCAGAATGGCAGGGCTGCACAAAGCAATGTATATATACGTTGCTTTGAATTGCGCGCAGTGCGGGTGCGAGCACGCCCCTGCCGCGAGCTCCGTGATCGTGCCCGCGGACTCGAGGTCTACCGGTGTCCCGCGATCATGTCACGGATCTGCAGAACGGGGGGATGCCTGTGTAAACAAGGCATTTCCCTGTTCTGCCTTGTGACAGGACACTGATCTACTGCTCCTTGTCATCGGGAGCAGCGATCAGTGTCATGTCACATGTAGCCCAGCCCCCACACAGTTAGAATCACTCCCTAGGACACACTTAACCCCTTCCTCGCACCCTAGTGGTTAATCCCTTCCCTGCCAGTGTCATTTACACAGTAATCAGTGCATATTTATAGCACTGATCGCTGTATAAATGACTGGTCGCAAAATAGCATCAAAAGAGACCGATGTGTCCGCCGCAATATCGCAGTCACGATAAAAATTGCATATTGACGCCATTACTAGTTAAAAAAAAAAAGCCATAAAACTATCCCCTATTTTATATATATATTATAACTTCTGCGCAAACCAATACGCTTATTGCGTTTTTTGTTTTTTTTAGCAAAAATATGTACATGAATACATATGAAAAAAAAAATTATATATTTTTTGGGGATATTTATTACAGGCATACCCCACTTTTAAGTACAAAATGGGACAAGAGCATGTATGTAAAACAAAAATGTACTTAAAGTGAAGCAATAAATTTTTTCACTTCTAGGCTGTAGTGGGGGAGTCAGGGGCTGTAGTGGGGGTGTCAGGGGAACACTCACATGTAAATAAGCTCATCTGATGCAAGGGGGTGGGGGCGCTCCAATCCATCCCCCGGACATCACGCTGTGCACAGAGAACAGTGCTGTGGAGAGGCTAGATGGCTTTCTATGGCTGACAGGGAAGCTGGAAGAACCACAGAGTGGATGTGATGTCACCAGAGCTGGGGAGGCGGCCAGGATACAGGAAGAGCACACTGGAACAGGGCAGGCTACATGCTCAGAGCTTCATTTCCGTCTAGTGCAGATGCATGGCGTGGGAATATTTGTACTTGTGAGGCACTTTATGTACACTTGCGGGTATGTCCGTACTCGCGAGTGTACGTAAAGTGAGTGTCCGTAAAGCGGGGTATGCCTGTATAGCAAAAAGTAATAAATATTGCTTTTTTTTTCAAAATTGTCGCTCTTTTTTTGTTTATAGCGCAAAAAATAAAAACTGCAGAGGTAATCAAATACCTTCAAAAGGAAGCTCTATTTGTGGGAAAAAAAGGACGTCAATTTTGTTTGGGTACAAGGTCGCACGACCGCGCAATTGTCAGTTAAAGCGACGCAGTGCCAAAAGCACAAAAAATGGCCCGGTCATTGGGCAGCCAAATCCTCTGGGGCTAAAGTGGTTAAAGTCTGCTATCGGGAAAAAAAATCTGTGATTCTCTAACAATGGTGGCTTGACCAAGTATGGCTAGCTTAAGTAAGGGAGAGACAGTGATTAGCTATCTCATATAGGATACAAATAGGGGAGATTCAAGAAACTTCACTCCACATTTCCCTAAACTTGGATTCCTTTTTGTTTGCTTTAGAAATTAATTCCTCCATCCACATAGTGCGGTTCATCTCAGCAACCCACTCCTGTAGAGTTGGCGATATGTGAGATTTTCAATGTCTTGGAATTAAAGCGGAAGTAAACCCATCGATTTAACAGTTTCAAAAAGCAGTTACATTCCCGGCATGCCGGGAATGCTAACTGTCACATTGGTGGTGCTCTCAATGAAACAGTCAAACCATCCAATGGCTGGTGTCATAACTGATCACATGTGCAGCATCATGGCAGTTGAAGATTAAACAGAGGCCAAAATGGCAGCTTCCTTGCCTGAAAATGATAGGAGGGTTTACTTCCACTTTAATGCTCTGCCTGCCATCAGCAGGAAGCTGAATATGACTTTTTAATGGATTTAAATGATTCAGGGATCATAGAAAAAAGTGCTATCTCTGGGGTCTCTGGCCATTTTGTGCCCGTGACCAAATGACTAAGCTTAAAGTGGTTGTAAACCCACTTTATAAACAAACACCTACAGGTAAGCCTAGATTAAGGCTTACCTGTAGGAGCATGAAATATCTCCTTAACCTACACGGTTAAGGAGATATTTGCATTTAAATGCGGCGATGCTGACGTCACGCGCATGCGCATGGGGTTAACCCCATTCACAAATTCGGCTAGGCCGCAACATTCGACGACGTAGCCGAATTCGACAGCTCACGCGCGCATGCACGGAGTCACGTCTTTGCCGCTCCGGCCAATCACAGTGCCGGAGCGGCGCTGTGATTGGCTGCAGCGGCGATACCCGGAAGTAACCTTCCGGCTATCGCCGCAGCGATGGATGCGGCTGAAGAGGGAGACGAGGACGGCTTCGGGGGCCCCGATCTAAGGTAAGTGATGCATAATGAGCTATTATGCTAGTCATAATAGCTCATTATGCCTTTCTCTTACAGCGAGTTAAAAAAATAAAAATAAAATTAGGAGGGTTTACAACCACTTTAAATATAGCCAACCAACATGGTGTTATTACCGGATAGGACCACCATAGGTGTAAAAGTGTGCCTCTCGATTTCATTAAATTAAATTTGCCACATCACCAGCATCGGTCTGACACAGCCGGATTAATCTTATTTAGTAGGACTGGGCAACGATACCATCTTGTTAAAATCTTGTAATTATGTTCCTGCGAGTAAGAGGCTAGAGTAAATTTAAATGTGAAGGAGAATGATTTATCCCATTCCTCAGGGGCCCGCTTTTTGCCTAATTCTCTCTCCCAGTCTCCGATGTAGAAAGAACAGTTGGGGAAAGCATGTGATTGTAAAATATCATAGGTTTTAGAGAGAGCGTGAGGACATTTTGAGTTGGAAAGGCACAGCTTCTCGAACTGAGTCAAAGCCTTACATAAACCCTCCCTCCTCAACTCTTCATAGAAGTGGTATTATTGAAAATATTGGAGCCACACCCCTCCCTTAGAGTTGGATGGGGAGTTAAGCTCTCCCAACGGTCTCAAGCCCCCATCGATAAATGAACACCAGATAGGTGATGGGTGTGGCGGGTGCCAACAAAGAAAGCCCTTGTCTGATATACCTGGTGGAAACCCCAGATTACTCAATAATGGGGTTAATGGTCCTGGGCGTGAAGATATCTTATATGTCTTAATAACCTTGTCCCAGACATTTAAAAAAGACGAAAGCAGGGACGTTACCTGTGTTAGAGGAGGACAGTCGTTGGGAAGAAACCATGGAAGTAGTACGGGCGATAAGTCGAACTCAAGAGTGACCCACTGCTTAAAGGAACCATGATGGAACCAATCTAATACCCTGCTAAATAGTGCAGCCCTATGATATAGCTCCAAGTGGGGCAAGTCGGCTCCATCAGCATCTCGCCTCATCACCAATATATCATACCTGAGTTTAGTCGAGGATTTAGGCCAAATAAATGTAAGTAGTGAAGACCGTGCTGATCTAAAGAAGGAATCTGGGACTTGAATCGGAATCGTTTGAAAAATATAAAGAAATCTCGGGAGGATGTCCATCTTAAAAAGGGACATCTGTCCCAACCATGAATATCGCATTGATGAACACCTCTTGAGGCGTTGTTGCATAGAATGTAAAAGTGGGTGGTAATTTAACTTGTATAATTTATGGAGTTACCCAGGTATCTGGACCCTCAGATATTTAATAGAATGGAAAGAACATTTTTCCGCAAGAGCTTTGAGTCCCTGCAGGAAGAAAAATATTTAAGCAATGTGATTTGGCTGCATTGGTTTTGAAGTTACTTAGAGTACCAAAAAGTTCTAGTTCCTTTAAAAGAGAGGGAAAGTATACTAATGGATTAGTTATATGACGCAAAAGATCATTCATGAACAAGCTAATTTTATATTGCTTGCCAGCAATATCCACCCCCGCCTAGTTAGTCCTCAGGACAGTCGCCAATTACTCCATCGCTAATACGTACAGGAGTGGAGAAAGAGGACACCCTTTGCGGGTCCCGTTGGATATAGGTACCGGATCTGAAAGTAGGCCATTCACCCTAACATGAGCCGATGGGCAGGAATACAGGGCCAAAATTTTCAGAATACCAGGGGTAAGCCTATTTGTTCCAATGTTGATTTCAGGAATGTCCAATCCAGACAATCAAACGTTTTTTCCGCATTTAATGATAGGAGACAGAGAGGGACCTTCTGTGACTGACAGTATGTGATAAGAGATACTATTTTAATAGTGTTGTCCCTTGCTTCCCGGGTAGGGACAAAGCCCACCTGATCTAAACTAATGATAGAGGGGATAACCGACTGAAGTCTAACCGCTATTATTTTTGCATACATTTTAAGATTGAAATTTATTAAGAGATTGGGCGATAGCTTGAACATTCGGTGGGATCTTTCTGGTCTTTATGGATAAGGGTAATGTGGGCTTCCTTGGATTGACCGGGAAAGGAACATGCATCAGAAATCGAGTAAAATGTAGAGTCTAGAAAAGGGGCTAGAAAATCCTGATTTTTTTTGTAGAAAACTGTTGTGAAACCGTCAAGGAAAGGCCTACTCTTCTTGCTGTACTACACAGTTTGTCTATGTAGCACCCTGGTGCTTTAGACAGGGTTGCTCATAAATTTACCTGCCAAGAGTACCTACCTTGGCTAATTGTTGAGGATCAATTGATTTCACTCTAAGTCTGGAATTGCTGCACTTTTCTCTTTTGTCACTGGGTGGCCGTGCACTTGGTGGCATTAGTTAAGACAAGGGCACTGCAAGGTCAGATTATGGGTATATGGGGTGTCTCCGCCAATAAGCAGGGGTTTTCTCGAATCCCTTGGCGTGCTGGGAGAACCTACTGTATATATTTGGGTGGAGTCAGGTGATCGGTGTTCTGTGCCACCTGGACATCTGTCTGGGTGGATGTGTGTTGTGCTGCCCGGACTGCTAGGCCGGAGTTTGGGCCTATCCCGGGCACATCTGGCTGCTAGGCTGTCTGAGGGCCTATCCAGAAGCAAGAAAGCAGTGCAGGGTTGGGATTGCAGCTTGCAGTCCAACCAGAAATAATGGTTCTGCCAGCCGGAGAACCTGTCGTGGTCGGAGAGGGGAAGCTGACGCTACTAAGGAACCATCCACCTTATTACCAGGGACCACAGTGAGTAGCTAAAGCAAGTACTAGAGCAGCATTCTCACCAACCGGGGATGGTGAAGAATCAGGAAACTTCAGCGAATTTCAAGCCAGCCAGCGGAGGTGACGCTTGCAGAGCAGCCTTGCGTGTCAAGCCAGGGACCGAGCGGGTCAGTGAGGGTGAAGCTTGAGAAGTATCTGGAGTGTCAAGCTAGGGACCCAGCATAGAGGTGGGGTTGACGCTTGAGGAAGATACTAAAGTGAAGAATGGAGGAGCTCAAGGGATTCAGTGGCAGTGAATCATCTATTTTAGTGAGAGAGACTGGGAGCTCAGTGAGCTGAAGAACTACAAGAAGTGATTGTAGTGAAAGTGAAGGAACTGTTACACTTTGTGTTAGGAACTGTTAAAGACTGTTGCCATAGAAGACAGCATTCCTACACATGCAGATGTGGCATCTTGCTGGATGCCTTTCCCTGCATGGCTGTCCTCCTGTAGAAGTCTCAGAGTCTGCCAATTGATATTGCAACTGCTCAAGGGTGTCCTGGCCCTAACCCTCTCGCCCAAAGTTCTGTTTAATGAAATAAAATCTCTTTGCATTCAAAAAGTGTCTGGCGCCCAATCAATATACCTTGTATTACACTCACTATGCCTTGCGACCCACCATATACAAAAGGATGTCAGTTATCTCTGGCCCTGGAGGTTCACATTAGACTGAAGGAGGCCTGGGTTCTTGCTACAACTATAAGGGCAGGGGTTGGGAATACCTAGCCTGCATATGCACAAGGCTCAAGAAATGGTGCTCCTTGTGACTTAGATCACCAGACATTTCAGCAGAAGTAGGATGGCCTGGAGAGCTATTGCAATGCCTAGATAAAAACACAGAAGACAGGGCAGTTGGGCTGGGTCTTCATTCTTAGCTTCTTTTTTTAGAGCTTATCTTTAAGGCTTTAAGCTACGTTATTGCCTTTCTCATCTGCACATGCCCAGACTGGACATAAGGCAGAATCATAGTATTATGCCCCGTATACACAACAGGTTTTCCCGTCGGATGAAAGACTGATGGTTTTTCCAACAGAATTCCTCTCAAGCCTGCCTTGCATACACACGGTCACACAAAAGTCCGGTGAACTTTTGACTGCCAAGAACGCGGTGACGTAAAAGACTACGACGAGCCGACAAAATGAAGTTCTATGCTTCCGAGCATGCACGTTTTTATTCCCGTTGGAAAAGCATACAGACGAACGGTTTTCCCACTAGGATTTTTTCCTGATGGGAAAAAAGAGATCCTGCTCGCTTTTTTTTTCTGGCAGTTTTCCTGTTGGAAAAAGTCAGATGGAGCATACACATGGTCGTGATTCCCGACGAAAAGCTCTCATCGCAGTTTTTCCCACGGGTGTACGAGCCATTACAGGAAACACAGTTCTTCTTTCAGGCTAGGTTCACACCTATGCTTTGCGTTTTTGAGCTTGGAGACCAAGTTAAACCGCATCCAATTCGAAGACCCCCGAAGTTGGAAGAAGACCCCTGGAGCTGACTAATAAATGACTTAAAAAACCTGTGTAGTGTTTTTATTGCCATTTTTTTTTCCACCAGGTGAATGGGTAGGGGTACGATGTACCCCATACTCATTCACATAGGGTGGGGGGCCGGGATCTGGGGGCCCCTTTATTAAAGGGGATCCTGGATTCCGATAAGCCCCCCGCCCACATACCCCGACAACCAACGGCCAGGGTTGTCGGGAAGAGGCCCTGTCCTCATCAACATGGGGGCAGGGTGCTTTGGGGTGGGGGGCCGCTGTGCGCCCCCCTTCCCCAAAGCACCCACCCCCCATGTTGAGGGCATGCGGCCTGGTACGGTTCAGGAGGGAGGGGGCCGCTCTCTCATCCCCCCTCTTTTCCTGCGGCCTGCCAGGTTGCGTGCTCAGATAAGGGTCTGCTATGGACTTTGGGGGGACCCCCACGCCATTTTTTTTGGCGTAGGGGTTCCTGTTAAAGTCCATGCCAGACCTAAGGGCCTGGTATGCTCTTGGAGGGGAACCCATGCCGTTTTTTTTTTTTTAATTTGGCGTGGAGTTCCCATTCAAGATCCCTGTTCAGAGCGCAACACATGTGCGAATCAGATGCGTGCCCATAGAACATAATGGGCCTGAATTCGCACCTGAGCCGCACCGCAATGCCTAGAGAACGCACACGTTTTCTCGGCAATGCGCAGTGCGAATGCATCGCACATATGTGAACCAGCCTCATTGAAATCAATGTATTTTATAATGTTATGCGAATTGGATGCGGTGTAAGCCGCAACCAATTCGCATAGGTGTGAACGGGGCCTCAAACTGTTTTATACATTATGTAATTGGGTGAACCAAAGCAAAAAAATTAACCAGATAATACAATCTGAAGCTATTTTAAAGTGGAGTTCCACCCTGAATTTTTTTATTTTTTGCAAAAATCCTAAAAACAATTGAAAAAATATATATATTTTTTATACTTACCAGAAATAGTGGTTGCTATGTGGAAGTCCATAATCTGCCTCTTCATCGTCCGCAGTGGGTCTACTTCCTCCGTCCTCCTCACGGTGTCTTCCTGTGAATGGGGCGTGCTGCCTTCTGGGAACTGTGTGTATCCCAGAGAGCAGCCGGCCCATTCACAATGCGCCGCGTGGCTCGCGCATGCGCAGTAGGAAACGGGCAGTGAAGCCACACGGCTTCACTGCCTGTTTCCCTTACTGAGGATGGTGGCTCCAGTAGCTGCCAGTGCCGAGGGATCGCCCTCGGGGGGGGCTGACATCGCGGGTGAGTAGGACAGGTAAGTGTCCTTATTAAAAGTCAGCAGCTACAGTGTTTGTAGCTGCTGACTTTAACCACTTAACGACCGCTCACTGTATATATACGTCGGCAGAATGGCACCGACAGGCACAATCACGTAGAGTGTACGTGATTGCCTTTGTACAGTTGGGGGGTCCAATCGGACCCCCCTTCTGTACAGTGAGCGGTGGCTAAGTGTCCGGGAGAGTTCCGGGATGAGGGGGCAGCCATTCGTTTCTGGCCACCCCCTCGCGATCGTTCCCGGCGAATGGAAATGCCCCCTCTGTCTGTGTCAGACAGAGGGAGCAGGAGGAAGTGATGTCATCTCTGGTGCGGCGCTCACATATACCGAGCGCCGTACAAGAGAAGATATCAGGTCAGTGCACACAACACTACACTGACACCAGGACACATAGGGACATAAATCGCCCCCCCAGGCCCCCCCAGACACCCCAGATCACCCCCCCAGCCCCCAGTCACAGTGTCACTGATTGCAGTGACCATTTATTTAGTGATCACTGCAATCAGTGACATTTGTGACTGTAAAAGTGTCACCAAAGTTTAGTCTTAGGTCCAGTGTAGCCCCCTAACCCCCCCTAATAAAGGTTTAACCCCCTGATCACCCCCCAGATAACCCTTTCACCGCCTATCACCACTGTCGCTTAGCGATCATTTTTCTGATCGCTGTCTTAGCGTCAGTAAAGCCGATCAGCAGCCAGTAATTTCTTTTAGGTTCGCCGCAGGTTTTAAGAGCGTCAGGTACCCCAATATATTATCTAATAAAGGTTTAACCCCCTTGATCGCCCCCCAGGTAACCCTTTCACCCCCTATCACCACTATCACTAAGCGATCGTTTTTCTAAACGCTGTCTTATGCCCCATACACACGATCGTTTTTCATGCCGTTAAAAATGCCATTTTAAAAAATGGCCATTAAAAATGATCGTGTGTAGGCTCCAGAGCATTTTTAACGACGTGAAAAACGGCCATTAAAAATTCCGGACATGCTCTCTTTTTTCACGTCGTTTTTCATGTCGTTTTTTTTAACGACGTGAAAAACGATAGTGTGTATGCTTTCACGACGTGAAAAAAAACGTGCATGCTCAGAATCAAGTGTAGCGGCCTCACCCTCTCTTCTTCTTTATCGGTTTTACACACCAACTCATGTCTAGGGGTTGTGAGAGTGAGATGCGCCACGGCCCATGTCCTCCCCATTGTAGTAGGGAGGTGAAGGCCACTTCCTGATGTTTCCTCGGGCCGTTGTGTTCTGTGAATGCACTGAGTCTGTAACCACAAGCTCACCCACCTCCCCTTTGCTTCCAGTAACTGGAGTTCACACACCGAAGAAAGGTCCAACACTTGTTTATTTGGCACTCCAATAGCAAAGCACGATAAACAGTTCTTATTGCAGCAGACTGGTTGGGACCTATAACCTTTCCAACGGTGGGATGAGCAGATCGAGGCACTTCCTAAAGTTTAAGTTCTAAAGATAGGGTCTCTTCTAGCAACCCCTATGAACAGCAATGGAGCCCTCTTCGATACGCTGTGGCCCCTATCAGGGGATGTGTCCTCCCAAGAGAGTTCCCAGAGGCCCACCGTCACCGGGTTGGTGCTGCTCCGGGTCTTCAGTGGGTAACCTCCCCGGCCTCCTCACCTCAGGTACGAGTCCCTCCGCTCAGGGACCCTCGGACAGTCCACCCTAGCGGGACCCAGTCGAAGGTACTGGGCCCCAGGCCTCCTCGATAGTACCTCACCCCAGGCTAAAGGTGCCTGGGATGGACGCCAACATGACTCCGGACCAGGCCATGGGCACCTGGACCAGACTCCTGGATCTCCCGCACCCAGGCCTAAGGGCCCTGGGTGCGGACCGCAACCCTCCTCCTCCGAGGACCTCCTTCTCCGCAAGAACCTCGTGGCAAGGGCGTCTCCCCCTTTTATCTCCTCCCATCAACGGCCCGGCGGGTTCCCCGCCCCAGCCATACCATCTCCGGGAAGGGACAAAACAGGGAGCACTGCGAAGATGATTCTACCTGAAGCCTGTGGGCACCCCGCCACCCACAGGCAAAGGAGAATATTACATCCTCCAATCCTCCACGAAACAAAAAGGGGTCTGAATCCTAACACAATTATACACCTGGGTCACACTATTGCCCAGGTGTATCCCATCTATTTGAGGACCCCGCTACACACTCCCCCCTGTAATTTGACGCTGGTCCCCAGCGTCAGGTGCACACCCATGCCTCCCATAAGTGGTGGCATGGAGTGAAACCCCTGAAGCAGTTCCTCTAAATTTCCCAAGTGCCAAGACCTGCTCAGGGAATGGGGAACATACAAAACAACTTATGTCATAAAACACTTTAAACATTTGCATAGTCACAACCCCTCTCCCACACTGTCTAAGAGCCACCCACTCTTAATGATCTTGATTGACGATTCTCCTGCAGGGGAAAGAAAAAAACAACATCCTACCATAATTTCGTGTCATTTGGGATGAGTGGGCCCGTCAGCCGAGAGACCCACTCACTCCAACAAGCAAGGTGATGTGTGTGTGAAACATTTTCAAACATTTGTTGCGCAACACTGCCACCTGGTGACAACGCCGCGGTCATGACACTCAACGAATCTTCGTTCTTCCAGCTTTTCCCTACTCTGCCACTATTCCCAAATGTCCTTGCCTTTGGCACATGAAGAAAAGGGGAAACACGAAAACACAACAGTCCCCAAGTCTCCAACGAGAAAAAGAAAAACCCAAACAAAAACAAAAGCAGGGCACAGTCCTGGGTGTCTGGGAATGGCTCTTCCAGAAAGTTCAAATGCACAAAGGAAATAAACAGGAGTTCTTTTCTCCTATAAGTAAAACTTTGGATCCGGCAGGTACAGGGGTTTCAGGTGTTTGTCAAATGCCTCTATCGAATACTCGACATCTTCTCCTTCTCTTCTGCAAATGACTATCTTGTCAGCATGGATATGGCGCCCCAATTTCCATTCAGCTTTGCAATTCTCAAACCTCTTAGACACTGCCGGCACACATTCCAGGTACCTACGAGCATGGGGCACCTTCAACTTGTCCCACACAAACTCGTCATACCATCTTGCTCTCCAGACTTCCACCTCATACAGCAAGTCCCGGGGTAGATACGGATACTCCCACCCATATTCCCGAGCTACTTTGTGGCAAAACAGTCTCTGCAAGCGGGCCAAAGGTGGCATAGTGGCTTTCTCTCCAGTTCCAGGCAGCACAATAGCTTCCGGATGCCGAGGTGCCTTTACCAGCTCCCTGAAACTGACTTTCGGCGCTCTCAGAGAAGCGCGGGGTGCCCCCACAACCAAAGTATGTGAGGTAACAGTAGATGAGGACACAGGTGGAGGGGTAGGTTCCCTCGTAAGCTGCGGGTCTTCCACCCGAGGCGTGCTGTCTCCTGTGTACATCGGTGAATCCCGTACCGCACGGGAAGCAAGAAGTGGCACTCTATCCCAGCCCTTGCGGCTGAACAGTTCGTCTATCTCGCCATCATCTCCGCAATCAGACAGCGACTCTAGGTCGGAGGTGTCATACATCTCCGCAGGCAGATATCTTCCGGTGGACACAGAATCTACCTCCCTGGGGGTCTCCACCTCCAATGGGCCCCCGACACCTCCAACCACCACCACAGTCCCAGCCCCTGGCTCACCTGACCCTTGTAGAAGACTGGGATGTCCGGGACTTCCTTCTCGACCGGCGCCATCCAGGCCAGGCAAGCAGTGGGGTGAAGCTCGACCACGTCCACAGGATGCCTGTACTAGGCCAACTTTCCTCTTCAGTGGTGGGAGCAGAGAACTTGTGGCGACCGAGGCAGCATCCTCGGATTTTTCTCTGTTGGGCAGTCCATCGCCCTGGTCAGCGCGCACAGGAACCTCGACAAAGGCCTTGATCTCCCCTTCTGGAGTAGCAGTACCCGTGAGGTGGTTGAGGCGAAGGGCCCGGGGCCTTGCTGTGGACGACTCGACCTCAAAAAGGAATTCTCTGCACTCCTCACATCGCCCGAATGGCTTCAGGGTGACCACCAGTCCCGAGCAGCCGGGACAGATCACACCGAGGGCCTCCGTGTCTCTGCAAGTGTACAGAGCCAACCGCCCTCGGGGCCTAAGTCTTATCCCCGTGTCTGTGATGGGGGCAGCAAAAGAAGTCATTCTCGTGGGGTGAGGAACCATAACCCAAGGGGCACTTGAGGTCATCCCGACTATCTGCTGCTCCATCATGCACTGACCCCGCGCCGGAGTCTCCACGTGTATCCCCACACTTGGCCAGACTCCTCCCATGAGCTGTACATTTTCGCGGGCTTCCTCTTGACTCCGCCCACGAACGATGTCGCCATGGGGAGCCTCGTGGCGCAGTGCGTTAACAGTCCCCACGTGCAGTACGTCACACGGCTGGACCTCTCCCTTTTTCCGCTCCTCCGCATGGGCCTTTCCCGTGTTAGGGTCATTTCCACAACTCCGAGCAGGGACGCACTTTGGCCAGTAATATGGCCGATCTGCTCGGAACTCCTCTGGGCAGCAAAGTTCAAATGTAGACATTCTCAAGTCCATCTTTAGAACACACTCTATCCCGGACTGACGAGCCCCCACGTGTAGCGGCCTCACCCTCTCTTCTTCTTTATCGGTTTTACACACCAACTCATGTCTAGGGGTTGTGAGAGATGAGATGCGCCACGGCCCATGTCCTCCCCATTGTAGTAGGGAGGTGAAGGCCACTTCCTGATGTTTCCTCGGGCCGGTGTGTTCTGTGAATGCACTGAGTCTGTAACCACAAGCTCACCCACCTCCCCTTTGCTTCCAGTAACTGGAGTTCACACACCGAAGAAAGGTCCAACACTTGTTTATTTGGCACTCCAATAGCAAAGCACGATAAACAGTTCTTATTGCAGCAGACTGGTTGGGACCTATAACCTTTCCAACGGTGGGATGAGCAGATCGAGGCACTTCCTAAAGTTTAAGTTCTAAAGATAGGGTCTCTTCTAGCAACCCCTATGAACAGCAATGGAGCCCTCTTCGATACGCTGTGGCCCCTATCAGGGGATGTGTCCTCCCAAGAGAGTTCCCAGAGGCCCACCGTCACCGGGTTGGTGCTGCTCCGGGTCTTCAGTGGGTAACCTCCCCGGCCTCCTCACCTCAGGTACGAGTCCCTCCACTCAGGGACCCTCGGACAGTCCACCCTAGCGGGACCCAGTCGAAGGTACTGGGCCCCAGGCCTCCTCGATAGTACCTCACCCCAGGCTAAAGGTGCCTGGGATGGACGCCAACATGACTCCGGACCAGGCCATGGGCACCTGGACCAGACTCCTGGATCTCCCGCACCCAGGCCTAAGGGCCCTGGGTGCGGACCGCAACCCTCCTCCTCCGAGGACCTCCTTCTCCGCAAGAACCTCGTGGCAAGGGCGTCTCCCCCTTTTATCTCCTCCCATCAACGGCCCGGCGGGTTCCCCGCCCCAGCCATACCATCTCCGGGAAGGGACAAAACAGGGAGCACTGCGAAGATGATTCTACCTGAAGCCTGTGGGCACCCCGCCACCCACAGGCAAAGGAGAATATTACATCCTCCAATCCTCCACGAAACAAAAAGGGGTCTGAATCCTAACACAATTATACACCTGGGTCACACTATTGCCCAGGTGTATCCCATCTATTTGAGGACCCCGCTACACAAGTATGAGACGGGAGCGCTCGTTCTGGTAAAACTAGCGTTCGTAATGGAGATAGCACATTCATTACACAGTAACGGACTGAAAAGCGCGAATCGTCGCTCAACAAACTTTACTAACATGAAGGGTGGCGCCATTCGAACGGAACTTCCCCTTCATAGTGCCGTCGTACGTGTTGAACGTCACTGCGCTTTGCTTGATCGTTTTTTTTTAATGATAGTGTGTACGCAAGGCAGGCTTGAGAGGAAACATGAAAAAAAACGAGGAGAAAAACGTCGGTTTAAAAAATGACATTAAAAACGATCGTGTGTACGGGGCATTAGTGTCTGTGATGCAGATCGGTAGCCGCCTCCGGTAATTTTTTTTAGGTTCGCCGCAGGTTTTTATAGCGTCAGGTACCCCAATATATTATCTAATAAAGGTTTAGCCCCCTTGATCGCCCCCCAGGTAACCCTTTCACCCCCTATCACCACTGTCGCTAAGCAATTGTTTTTCTAAACGCTGTCTTAGTGTCGGTGATGCAGATCGTAGCCAGTAATTTTTTTTAGGTTCGCCGCATGTTTTTATAGCGTCAGGTACCTAGGGATGAGCTTCGTGTTCGAGTCGAACATACGTTCGACTCGAACATTGGCTGTTCGATCGTTCGACGAAGATCGAACGATTTGGGCCGTTCGCGCCAAATTCGAGTGACGCGAACGGCCCACAATGCACTACGCCATCGCAGTGTCATCCAGGCGCTGTGATTGGCCAAGCATGCACTGTGACCCCGCATGCTTGGCCAATCACAGCGCCGGCAGCGAGGAGAGCAATGATTGGCCACAGGCAGGATGCCTGTGGCCAATTATTGCTGAGGGTGTTTAGTACACGCCCCACACTATAAAAGGCCGCCAGCACGGCGGCCTAGTGTAGTGTGTTCCGGAGCAGGGATAGAGTAGCATAGGCAGGGACAGTGACTGTTATTTCTTTCTTGCTTAACCTGGATTCCTTTAGTTTAGGGAAAGAGAAGGATAGGTAGGGAGAGTGTCAGTGTGTTTTGTGCTTCTGCTATAGTGTGCTTAAAAAAAACATTTATTCTAGGGACAGAAAACTCTAGGTAGGGACAGTGTCAGTTTCTTTCACTCTGCAAGTCCTTGTTTCCAGGGACCTGTAAGGACAGTGAGTTAATTGTCCTTGTGCTATATTGTGATTAAAAAAATCATTTTTTCTAGGGACAGAAAACTGTAGGTAGGGAGAGTGTTTTTTTTCTTTCACTCTGCAAGTCCTTGTTTCCAGGGACCTGGAGAGACAGTGAGTGAATTGTCCTTGTGCTATATTGTGATTAAAAAAAAAATTATTCTAGGGACAGAAAACTCTAGGTAGGGACAGTGTCAGTTTCTTTCACTCTGCAAGTCCTTGTTTCCAGGGACCTGTAAGGACAGTGAGTTAATTTTCCTTGTGCTATATTGTGATTAAAAAAAACATTTTTTCTAGGGACAGAAAACTGTAGGTAGGGAGAGTGTTTTTTTTCTTTCACTCTGCAAGTCCTTGTTTCCAGGGACCTGTAAGGACAGTGAGTTAATTTTCCTTGTGCTATATTGTGATTAAAAAAAACATTTTTTCTAGGGACAGAAAACTGTAGGTAGGGAGAGTGTTTTTTTTCTTTCACTCTGCAAGTCCTTGTTTCCAGGGACCTGTAAGGACAGTGAGTTAATTTTCCTTGTGCTATATTGTGATTAAAAAAAACATTTATTCTAGGGACAGAAAACTCTAGGTAGGGACAGTGTCAGTTTCTTTCACTCTGCAAGTCCTTGTTTCCAGGGACCTGTAAGGACAGTGAGTTAATTTTCCTTGTGCTATATTGTGATTAAAAAAAACATTTTTTCTAGGGACAGAAAACTGTAGGTAGGGAGAGTGTTTTTTTTCTTTCACTCTGCAAGTCCTTGTTTCCAGGGACCTGTAAGGACAGTGAGTTAATTTTCCTTGTGCTATATTGTGATTAAAAAAAACATTTTTTCTAGGGACAGAAAACTGTAGGTAGGGAGAGTGTTTTTTTTCTTTCACTCTGCAAGTCCTTGTTTCCAGGGACCTGTAAGGACAGTGAGTTAATTTTCCTTGTGCTATATTGTGATTAAAAAAAACATTTTTTCTAGGGACAGAAAACTGTAGGTAGGGAGAGTGTTTTTTTTCTTTCACTCTGCAAGTCCTTGTTTCCAGGGACCTGTAAGGACAGTGAGTTAATTTTCCTTGTGCTATATTGTGATTAAAAAAAACATTTATTCTAGGGACAGAAAACTCTAGGTAGGGACAGTGTCAGTTTCTTTCACTCTGCAAGTCCTTGTTTCCAGGGACCTGTAAGGACAGTGAGTTAATTTTCCTTGTGCTATATTGTGATTAAAAAAAACATTTTTTCTAGGGACAGAAAACTGTAGGTAGGGAGAGTGTTTTTTTTCTTTCACTCTGCAAGTCCTTGTTTCCAGGGACCTGTAAGGACAGTGAGTTAATTTTCCTTGTGCTATATTGTGATTAAAAAAAAAAAATTTTCTAGGGACAGAAAACTGTAGGTAGGGAGAGTGTTTTTTTTCTTTCACTCTGCAAGTCCTTGTTTCCAGGGACCTGTAAGGACAGTGAGTTAATTTTCCTTGTGCTATATTGTGATTAAAAAAAACATTTATTCTAGGGACAGAAAACTCTAGGTAGGGACAGTGTCAGTTTCTTTCACTCTGCAAGTCCTTGTTTCCAGGGACCTGTAAGGACAGTGAGTTAATTTTCCTTGTGCTATATTGTGATTAAAAAAAACATTTTTTCTAGGGACAGAAAACTGTAGGTAGGGAGAGTGTTTTTTTTCTTTCACTCTGCAAGTCCTTGTTTCCAGGGACCTGTAAGGACAGTGAGTTAATTTTCCTTGTGCTATATTGTGATTAAAAAAAACATTTTTTCTAGGGACAGAAAACTGTAGGTAGGGAGAGTGTTTTTTTTCTTTCACTCTGCAAGTCCTTGTTTCCAGGGACCTGTAAGGACAGTGAGTTAATTTTCCTTGTGCTATATTGTGATTAAAAAAAACATTTATTCTAGGGACAGAAAACTCTAGGTAGGGACAGTGTCAGTTTCTTTCACTCTGCAAGTCCTTGTTTCCAGGGACCTGTAAGGACAGTGAGTTAATTTTCCTTGTGCTATATTGTGATTAAAAAAAACATTTTTTCTAGGGACAGAAAACTGTAGGTAGGGAGAGTGTTTTTTTTCTTTCACTCTGCAAGTCCTTGTTTCCAGGGACCTGTAAGGACAGTGAGTTAATTTTCCTTGTGCTATATTGTGATTAAAAAAAACATTTTTTCTAGGGACAGAAAACTGTAGGTAGGGAGAGTGTTTTTTTTCTTTCACTCTGCAAGTCCTTGTTTCCAGGGACCTGTAAGGACAGTGAGTTAATTTTCCTTGCGCTATATTGTGATTAAAAAAAACATTTTTTCTAGGGACAGAAAACTGTAGGTAGGGAGAGTGTTTTTTTTCTTTCACTCTGCAAGTCCTTGTTTCCAGGGACCTGTAAGGACAGTGAGTTAATTTTCCTTGTGCTATATTGTGATTAAAAAAAACATTTTTTCTAGGGACAGAAAACTGTAGGTAGGGAGAGTGTTTTTTTTCTTTCACTCTGCAAGTCCTTGTTTCCAGGGACCTGGAGAGACAGTGAGTGAATTGTCCTTGTGCTATATTGTGATTAAAAAAAACATTTATTCTAGGGACAGAAAACTCTAGGTAGGGACAGTGTCAGTTTCTTTCACTCTGCAAGTCCTTGTTTCCAGGGACCTGGAAGGACAGTGAGTGAATTGTCCTTGTGCTATATTGTGATTAAAAAAAACATTTTTTCTAGGGACAGAAAACTGTAGGTAGGGAGAGTGTTTTTTTTCTTTCACTCTGCAAGTCCTTGTTTCCAGGGACCTGTAAGGACAGTGAGTTAATTTTCCTTGTGCTATATTGTGATTAAAAAAAACATTTATTCTAGGGACAGAAAACTCTAGGTAGGGACAGTGTCAGTTTCTTTCACTCTGCAAGTCCTTGTTTCCAGGGACCTGTAAGGACAGTGAGTTAATTTTCCTTGTGCTATATTGTGATTAAAAAAAACATTTTTTCTAGGGACAGAAAACTGTAGGTAGGGAGAGTGTTTTTTTTCTTTCACTCTGCAAGTCCTTGTTTCCAGGGACCTGTAAGGACAGTGAGTTAATTTTCCCTGTGCTATATTGTGATTAAAAAAAACATTTTTTCTAGGGACAGAAAACTGTAGGTAGGGAGAGTGTTTTTTTTCTTTCACTCTGCAAGTCCTTGTTTCCAGGGACCTGTAAGGACAGTGAGTTAATTTTCCTTGTGCTATATTGTGATTAAAAAAAACATTTTTTCTAGGGACAGAAAACTGTAGGTAGGGAGAGTGTTTTTTTTCTTTCACTCTGCAAGTCCTTGTTTCCAGGGACCTGGAGAGACAGTGAGTGAATTGTCCTTGTGCTATATTGTGATTAAAAAAAACATTTATTCTAGGGACAGAAAACTCTAGGTAGGGACAGTGTCAGTTTCTTTCACTCTGCAAGTCCTTGTTTCCAGGGACCTGGAAGGACAGTGAGTGAATTGTCCTTGTGCTATATTGTGATTAAAAATAACATTTTTTCTAGGGACAGAAAACTGTAGGTAGGGAGAGTGTTTTTTTTCTTTCACTCTGCAAGTCCTTGTTTCCAGGGACCTGTAAGGACAGTGAGTTAATTTTCCTTGTGCTATATTGTGCTTAAAAAAAAACATTTTTTCTAGGGACAGAAAACTGTAGGTAGGGAGAGTGTCAGTTTCTTTCACTGTGAAAGTCCTTGTTTCAAGGGACAGAGAAGGACACCTGAAGGTAGCCCTTATTGCTTTTTTCCCATCTCCCTGCAGGCCATCTATTAGAATGTCTGGAAGGCAAACAAGGAGAGGCAGACAGTCAGGAGGCAATAAAAGAGGGCAAGCAGGCTCTGTGTCTGGGGGCAACAGTGCTGGTCGTGGACGCGGTGCATTGTCATCAGCACATGGCCATGGGACACGCTTGTCCTTCTTTTCGGCAGCTGGACATGTTGAGCCACATCATGCCGAAGACTTGGTAGAGTGGATGACCAAGCCCTCCTCCTCCTCCTCATCCTCTCTCACCCAGGCTCAGGGTACTGGAAAAGCAGCTGCCAAAGCGTCGTCTTCCCTGGTATCAATGTCAGACAAATCATCAGTCACTCCTTCCCTAGACCCACCATGTCCTCCTCCTGAGGAGTCCCCCGAACTGTTTCAGCACAGTGTTGGGTACATGCTCCAGGAGGATGCCCAGCGTTTCGAAGGGTCTGATGATGAAACCCAGCTAGAGGAAGGCAGTAGCGTGAGAGCAGACAGAGGGGATGCTCAAGAAGGACACCAATCTGGCAGTCATGTTCCAGCAGCTGCAGCATACTGCCAGATTGGCTCCAGTGATGAGGAGGGAGGGGATGATGAGGTCAATGACTCCACGTGGGTGCCTAATAGGAGAGAGGAGGAGGAGGAGGATGAGGAGGAGGCACATCTCCAACGAGGCAGGATGCCCTTTGGTGGCCAGCGTAAGGGAAGTACACCGACGGAATCACACCGCAGAGCTCCGCCTGTGCAGGGCGCTGCCTCTGCCCGTCATTCAAAAAGTTCTTTGGTGTGGGCCTTTTTTGAGGCTAGTGCATCAGATCGCACAGCTGCTGTTTGCAACATATGTCTCAAGCGTATATCGCGTGGCCAAAACATCAGCCGCTTGGGTACCACATGCCTGACCAGACATATGTTGACCTGCCATGCAGCTCGTTGGCAAGCCTACCTCAAAGACCCACACCAAAGAACAAAGCGGACCTCTCCTTGCACCGCATCAGCTGGGATCTCCAACCCCACTATAACTTCAGTCCTCTCTGAAACATGCACTGAGAGGAATGAAGGTGTAGAATTAGGTGTGTCACAGCCAAGTACTTGCGCCCACTCTGCTAGCAGTACACCGACGTCCGATTCTAGCAGGCAAATTTCCCTGCCCCAGCTGCTGGACCGTCGAAAGAAGTTCACTCCCAGCCATCCACATGCCCAGCGGTTGAATGCTAGCTTGGCTAAATTGCTAGCGCTTCAACTGCTGCCTTTTCAGTTGGTAGACTCGGCCCCCTTCCGTGAGTTTGTGCAATGTGCGGTTCCTCAGTGGCAGGTTCCCAAACGCCACTTTTTCTCACGGAAGGCTATTCCGGCTCTCTACCGGCATGTGGAAGGCAATGTCTTGGCCTCGCTGGACAGGGCGGTCAGCGGTAAGGTGCATATTACCGCTGACTCATGGTCCAGCAGGCATGGACAGGGACGTTACCTTTCTTTCACGGCCCATTGGGTCACTCTTTTGGCAGCTGGGAAGGATTCAGGACAAGGTGCAGTAGTGTTGGAGGTTGTCCCACCGCCACGCCTCCAAAATGCTACTACTGGTTGTGACACACCTCTCTCCTCCACCCCCTCCTCTTCTTCTTCCTCCATGGCCTCTTCCTGTGGTTTGTCCTATGAACCAGCGGTGCTCCGTAGCCGTTCACGGGGCTACGCAAGTACGCAGGCAAAAAGATGCCATGCCGTGCTTGCGCTGGTGTGTTTGGGGGACAGAAGCCACACTGGGGCAGAGGTCCTGTCTGCTCTGCAGGGCCAGGCCGAGAGGTGGTTGACGCCACGCCAGCTTAAGCCAGGAATGGTGGTTTGCGACAATGGCACCAACCTCCTCTCCGCCCTCCGACAGGGACAACTGACCCATGTGCCCTGTGTGGCTCACGTCCTTAACCTGGTGGTGCAGCGCTTCTTGGGCAGGTACCCGGGCTTACAGGATGTCCTGAGGCAGGCCAGGAAAGTCTGTGTGCATTTCCGCAGATCTTATAATGCCAGTGCTCGCCTGGCTGAGCTGCAAAAGGAGTTGAACCTGCCCAAGAACCGCCTTATATGTGACATGCCCACCAGGTGGAACTCAACGTTGGCCATGCTGCAGCGGCTGCACACGCAGCAGAGGGCCATCAATGAGTACCTGTGCGACTACGGCACCAGGACAGGGTCAGGGGAGCTTGGTTTTTTTTCTCCACGCCAGTGGGGCATGATCAGGGATGCATGCACTGTCCTGGCACCATTTGAGGAGGCCACGAGGATGGTGAGCAGTGACAGTGCATGCATCAGTGACACTGTACCTCTTGTCCACCTGTTGGAGCACACGCTGCGTGGAATAATGGACAGGGCACTTGAGGCAGAACAGAGGCAGGAAGAGGAGGACTTCCTTGCCTCTCAAGGCCCCCTTTACCCAGACAGTGTTCCTTCTGTCCCACCCATCGCACAGGAAGAGGAGGAGGAGGAGGAGGAGGAGGAGGAGGAGGAGGATTGTGTCAGCATGGAGGTGGAGGCTTGCACTCAGCATCATCAGCAGCAGTCTTTTAGGGATGATTTACAGTCCCAAGAAACCAGTGGACTTGTACGTGGCTGGGAGGAGGTGGCTGCGGATCATGTCGTCCTTAGTGACCCAGAGGACTCCGGAGCGAATGCCTCAGCAAACCTACGCTGCATGGCCTCCCTGATCCTGCAAAGTCTGCGGAAGGATCCTCGTATTCTTCGGATCAAGGAGAGGGACCATTACTGGCTGGCCACTCTCCTTGATCCACGGTACAAGGGTAAGGTTGCGGACCTTATGTTACCGTCGCAGAGGGAGCAGAGGATGAGACAACTCCGGGAGGCCTTGCAGAAAGGTCTGTGCAACGCGTTCCCAGAGACTGGGAGGTTGCAAACTCCTGGTCCTGGACAACGAGTTGCTGAGGCTTCGGCCAGTCAAAGAAGGAGCGGTGGGGAAGGTGGCCGTCTGACCGATGCGTTCAATCTTTAGTCCGCAGCCCCAAAGTATGATCGGTTCCAGCAACCATCGCCAGCGTCTGATAAACATGGTGCAGGAATATCTAGGGGCAAGGTCAGACTTGGACACCTTCCCCACCGAAAATCCTCTGGCTTACTGGGTCTTGAGGATGGATCACTGGCCAGAGCTTGCACAGTATGCAATTGAGCTACTGGCCTGTCCTGCATCCAGCGTTCTTTCGGAACGCACATTCAGTGCTGCTGGAGGATTTGTCACGGATCACAGGGTGCGCCTGTCCACCGACTCGGTTGATCGACTGACTTTCATCAAGATGAACCAGTCTTGGATCACCACCAGCTACCACACACCTGATGCTGATATAACAGACTAATTGATTTTAAAATGTCACATCCCTTCAAGACTGATGCTGATGCTGAGTGCCTGTGCTGTTATGTTGACTGGCTATCCTCCTCCTCCGAGTCCTCAATGATACGATTGATGATGATAGCTTGGAAGATCATTTTTGTTTATGGGTGCCGCCACCAGTGCCTAACGCCCAATTTTTCAGCCCCTGTTTAACAGGGGCGTGTAATTACAATTTTTGAAGCAATACTTTGCAACAGGGCTCATTGCTGTGCTCCAAGTACAGTATCTGTGAGGAGTTGCAGTGTTGTGCCACCAGTGCCTAAGGCCCAATTTTTCAGCCCCTGTTTAACAGGGGCGTGTCATTACAATTTTTGAAGCAATACTTTGCAACAGGGCTCATTGCTGTGCTCCAAGTACAGTATCTGTGAGGGGTTGCAGTGTTGTGCCACCAGTGCCTAAGGCCCAATTTTTCAGCCCCTGTTCAACAGGGGCATGTAATTACAATTCTTGATCTAATAATTCACAGCAGGGCCCATTGCTGCACCCACCAAGAGTAACTGTCAGGGCTTACAGTGTTGTGGCACCAGCACCACCATCAAAGGCCCAATTTTTACTACCACTGTTCAACAATTATATGTAATTAAAATTCCTGATATAATAGTTGACAGCAGGGCGTTCCAGCACCAACCAAGAGTAACTGTGAGTGCTTACAGTGTTGTGCCAACACCAACAACTAAGGGGCCTATTTCTGCAGAGTATATACGGCAGGTCCCTACTTTCAAACATCCAACTTACAAACGACTCCTACTTGCAAACGCAAGAAGACAACAGGAAGTGAGAGGAAATCTACCACTAGGAAGGAAAATTCTCTCCTGTAAGAATAAATATGGGAGAAAGGTGTCTCCTCTGTACTGATGCTTTATCAGCAATCCTTGTTTCAAGAAAAACACCACATTTCAAAAACAGTTGTCATTAGGACGGAAAGTGAGGTGAAATGTTCTGAACAGGGGCACAGACAGCAAAACAAATGTTACAGGGGTGATAACCCTTACCTATGTTTTCCAAAAAGTTTAAAAATAGATTTTTGGTCTGGAGCTACACTTCAACAATGTACCTGTTCAAAATTACAAACAGATTCTACATAAGAACAAACCTACAGTCCCTGTCTTGTATGCACCGCCTGTATACGGCTGTTCAGAGTATATAGGGCCTTTTTTATTTTATGTGCGGGGTTCCCCTTAATATCCATACAAGACCCAAAGGGGCTGGTAATGGGCTGGGGTAGGGGGGGGGGGTCATGGGGTAGCTATGCCATTTTTCTTAAAGATTTTCATCCATATTACCGGGACCAGACATTACATTAAAGCCGCAAGCAGTTTTAAATGGCTTTTTTTTCCTTTAGAAGTGTCATTTTGTGCAGGGACAGTTCTAAACACGGGAAACACGTGGCACTTCACAGGCATACTTTAGACACCCCCCAGGTACGATATTTAAAGGAATATTTGACTTTTTTTTTTTCACTTTATGCATCATTAAAATGACTGCTCCCGAAAAACAACCGTTTTTAAAACTTCTTTTTGCATTGATACATGTCCCCTGGTGCAGAACCCGGGTTCCCAAACCCTTTTTAGGACAATAACATGCATAATAGTTGTTATAATTAGCACTTTAGAATTCGAACGTTCGCATCCATTGTATTTAATAGGGTTCTAATGTTCGTTCGAACTTTCGGTCCGTTCGCGGGTTCTGGTGCGAACCGAACCCGGGGGTGTTCGGCTCATCACTACAGGTACCCCAATATATTATCTAATAAAGGTTTTACCCCCTTGATCGCCCCCCCAGGTAACCCTTTCACCCCCTATCACCACTGTCACTAAACGATCGTTTTTCTAAACGCTGTCTTAGTGTCTGTGATGCAGATCGGTAGCCGGTAATTTTTTTTAGGTTCGCCGCAGGTTTTTATAGCGTCGGGTACCCCAATATATTATCTAATAAAGGTTTAACCCCCTTGATCGCCCCCCAGGTAACCCTTTCACCCCCTATCACCACTGTTGCTAAGCAATTGTTTTTCTAAACGCTGTCTTAGTGTCGGTGATGCAGATCGTAGCCAGTATTTTTTTTTAGGTTCGCCGCATGTTTTTATAGCGTCAGGTACCCCAATATATTATCTAATAAAGGTTTAACCCCCTTGATCGCCCCCCCCCCAGGTAACCCTTTCACCCTCATCACCACTGTCGCTAAGCAATCGTTTTTCTAAACGCTGTCTTAGTGTCGGTGATGCAGATCGGTAGCTGGTAATTTTTTTTAGGTTCGCCGCAGGTTTTTATAGCGTCAGGTACCCCCATATATTACCTAATAAAGGTTTTAACCCCCTAATTGCCCCTAGTTAACCCTTTCACCAGTGATCACCATATAAGTGTTACGGGTGACGCTGGTTAGTTAGTTTGCTTTTTATAGTGTCAGGGCACCCGCCGTGTATATAACCCAATAAAGGTTTAACCCCCTGATCGCCCGGCGGGTGATATCAATTAGGTTTTAGCGTCAGAGAGGGTCTGAGTCACACCCCAGGCAGCGTCAGGTTAGTGCCAGTAACGCTAACACCCACGCGTGAAGCATACACCCCCCTTAGTGGTATAGTATCTGAACAGATCAATATCTGATCTGATCAGATCTATACTAGCGTCCCCAGCAGTTTAGGGTTCCCAAAAACGCAGTGTTAGCGGGATCAGCCCAGATACCTGCTGGCACCTGCGTTTTGCCCCTCCGTCCAGCCCAGGCCACCCAAGTGCAGTATCGATCGATCACTGTCACTAGTGATGAGCCGAACACCCCCGGGTTCGGTTCGCACCAGAACCCGCGAACGGACCGAAAGTTCGTACGAACATTAGAACCCTATTAAATACAATGGATGCGAACGTTCGAATTCTAAAGTGCTAATTATAATGACTATTATGCATGTTATTGTCCTAAAAAGGGTTTGGGAACCCGGGTTCTGCACCAGGGGACATGTATCAATGCAAAAAGAAGTTTTAAAAACGGTCGTTTTTCGGGAGCAGTCATTTTAATGATGCATAAAGTGAAAAAAAAAAGTCAAATATTCCTTTAAATATCGTACCTGGGGGGTGTCTAAAGTATGCCTGTGAAGTGCCACGTGTTTCCCGTGTTTAGAACTGTCCCTGCACAAAATGACACTTCTAAAGGAAAAAAAAGCCATTTAAAACTGCTTGCGGCTTTAATGTAATGTCTGGTCCCGGTAATATGGATGAAAATCTTTAAGAAAAATGGCATAGCTACCCCATGCCCCCCCCCCTACCCCAGCCCATTACCAGCCCCTTTGGGTCTTGTATGGATATTAAGGGGAACCCCGCACATAAAATAAAAAAGGCCCTATATACTCTGAACAGCCGTATACAGGCGGTGCATACAAGACAGGGACTGTAGGTTTGTTCTTATGTAGAATCTGTTTGTAATTTTGAACAGGTACATTGTTTAAGTGTAGCTCCAGCCCAAAAATCTATTTTTAAACCTTTTGGAAAACATAGGTAAGGGTTATCACCCCTGTAACATTTGTTTTGCTGTCTGTGCCCCTGTTCAGAACATTTCACCTCACTTTCCGTCCCAATGACAACTGTTTTTGAAATGTGGTGTTTTTCTTGAAACAAGGATTGGTGATAAAGCATCAGTACAGAGGAGACACCTTTCTCCCATATTAGTTCTTACAGGAGAGAATTTTCCTTCCAAGGGGTAGATTTCCTCTCACTTCTTGTTGTCTTCTTGCGTTTGCAAGTAGGAGTCGTTTGTAAGTTGGATGTTTGAAAGTAGGGACCTGCCGTATATACTCTGCAGAAATAGGCCCCTTAGTTGTTGGTGTTGGCACAACACTGTAAGCACTCACAGTTACTCTTGGTTGGTGCTGGAACGCCCTGCTGTCAACTATTATATCAGGAATTTTAATTACATATAATTGTTGAACAGTGGTAGTAAAAATTGGGCCTTTGATGGTGGTGCTGGTGCCACAACACTGTAAGCCCTGACAGTTACTCTTGGTGGGTGCAGCAATGGGCCCTGCTGTGAATTATTAGATCAAGAATTGTAATTGCATGCCCCTGTTGAACAGGGGCTGAAAAATTGGGCCTTTCGTGGTGGTGGTGGTGGTGTTGCCACAACACTGTAAGCCCTCAGAGTTACTCTTGGTGGGTGCAGGAATGGGCCCTGCTGTGAATTATTAGATCAAGAATTGTAATTACATGCCCCTTTTGAACAGGGGCTGAAAAATTGGGCCTTTCGTGGTGGTGGTGGTGGTGGCGTTGCCACAACACTGTAAGCCCTCAGAGTTACTCTTGGTGGGTGCAGCAATGGGCCCTGCTGTGAATTATTAGATCAAGAATTGTAATTACATGCCCCTGTTGAACAGGGGCTGAAAAATTGGGCCTTAGGCACTGGTGGCAAAACACTACAACCCCTCACAGATACTGTACTTGGAGCACAGCAATGAGCCCTGTTGCAAAGTATTGCTTCAAAAATTGTAATGACACGCCCCTGTTAAACAGGGGCTGAAAAATTGGGCCTTAGGCACTGGTGGCACAACACTCCAACCCCTCACAGATACTGTACTTGGAGCACAGCAATGAGCCCTGTTGCAAAGTATTGCTTCAAAAATTGTAATGACACGCCCCTGTTAAACAGGGGCTGAAAAATTGGGCCTTAGGCACTGGTGGCACAACACTCCAACCCCTCACAGATACTGTACTTGGAGCACAGCAATGAGCCCTGTTGCAAAGTATTGCTTCAAAAATTGTAATTACACGCCCCTGTTAAACAGGGGCTGAAAAATTGGGCCTTAGCCACTGGTGGCGGCACCCATAAACAAAAATGATCTTCCAAGCTATCATCATCAATCGTATCATTGAGGACTCGGAGGAGGAGGATAGCCAGTCAACATAACAGCACAGGCACTCAGCATCAGCATCAGTCTTGAAGGGATGTGACATGTTAAAATCAATTAGTCTGTTATATCAGCATCAGGTGTGTGGTAGCTGGTGGTGATCCAAGACTGGTTCATCTTGATGAAAGTCAGTCGATCAACCGAGTCGGTGGACAGGCGCACCCTGTGATCCGTGACAAATCCTCCAGCAGCACTGAATGTGCGTTCCGAAAGAACGCTGGATGCAGGACAGGCCAGTAGCTCAATTGCATACTGTGCAAGCTCTGGCCAGTGATCCATCCTCAAGACCCAGTAAGCCAGAGGATTTTCGGTGGGGAAGGTGTCCAAGTCTGACCTTGCCCCTAGATATTCCTGCACCATGTTTATCAGACGCTGGCGATGGTTGCTGGAACCGATCATACTTTGGGGCTGCGGACTAAAGAATTGTCTGAACGCATCGGTCAGACGGCCACCTTCCCCACCGCTCCTTCTTTGACTGGCCGAAGCCTCAGCAACTCGTTGTCCAGGACCAGGAGTTTGTAACCTCCCAGTCTCTGGGAACGCGTTGCACAGACCTTTCTGCAAGGCCTCCCGGAGTTGTCTCATCCTCTGCTTCCTCTGCGACGGTAACATAAGGTCCGCAACCTTACCCTTGTACCGTGGATCAAGGAGAGTGGCCAGCCAGTAATGGTCCCTCTCCTTGATCCGAAGAATACGAGGATCCTTCCGCAGACTTTGCAGGATCAGGGAGGCCATGCAGCGTAGGTTTGCTGAGGCATTCGGTCCGGAGTCCTCTGGGTCACTAAGGACGACATGATCCGCAGCCACCTCCTCCCAGCCACGTACAAGTCCACTGGTTTCTTGGGACTGTAAATCATCCCTAAAAGACTGCTGCTGATGATGCTGAGTGCCAGCCTCCACCTCCATGCTGACACAATCCTCCTCCTCCTCCTCCTCTTCCTGTGCGATGGGTGGGACAGAAGGAACACTGTCTGGGTAAAGGGGGCCTTGAGAGGCAAGGAAGTCCTCCTCTTCCTGCCTCTGTTCTGCCTCAAGTGCCCTGTCCATTATTCCACGCAGCGTGTGCTCCAACAGGTGGACAAGAGGTACAGTGTCACTGATGCATGCACTGTCACTGCTCACCATCCTCGTGGCCTCCTCAAATGGTGCCAGGACAGTGCATGCATCCCTGATCATGCCCCACTGGCGTGGAGAAAAAAACCAAGCTCCCCTGACCCTGTCCTGGTGCCGTAGTCGCACAGGTACTCATTGATGGCCCTCTGCTGCGTGTGCAGCCGCTGCAGCATGGCCAACGTTGAGTTCCACCTGGTGGGCATGTCACATATAAGGCGGTTCTTGGGCAGGTTCAACTCCTTTTGCAGCTCAGCCAGGCGAGCACTGGCATTATAAGATCTGTGGAAATGCACACAGACTTTCCTGGCCTGCCTCAGGACATCCTGTAAGCCCGGGTACCTGCCCAAGAACCGCTGCACCACCAGGTTAAGGACGTGAGCCACACAGGGCACATGGGTCAGTTGTCCCTGTCGGAGGGCGGAGAGGAGGTTGGTGCCATTGTCGCAAACCACCATTCCTGGCTTAAGCTGGCGTGGCGTCAACCACCTCTCGGCCTGGCCCTGCAGAGCAGACAGGACCTCTGCCCCAGTGTGGCTTCTGTCCCCCAAACACACCAGCGCAAGCACGGCATGGCATCTTTTTGCCTGCGTACTTGCGTAGCCCCTTGAACGGCTACGGAGCACCGCTGGTTCAGAGGACAAAGCACAGGAAGAGGCCATGGAGGAAGAAGAAGAGGAGGGGGTGGAGGAGAGAGGTGTGTCACAACCAGTAGTAGCATTTTGGAGGCGTGGCGGTGGAACAACCTCCAACACTACTGCACCTTGTCCTGCATCCTTCCCAGCTGCCAAAAGAGTGACCCAATGGGCCGTGAAAGAAAGGTAACGTCCCTGTCCATGCCTGCTGGACCATGAGTCAGCGGTAATATGCACCTTACCGCTGACCGCCCTGTCCAGCGAGGCCAAGACATTGCCTTCCACATGCCGGTAGAGAGCCGGAATAGCCTTCCGTGAGAAAAAGTGGCGTTTGGGAACCTGCCACTGAGGAACACATTGCACAAACTCACGGAAGGGGGCCGAGTCTACCAACTGAAAAGGCAGCAGTTGAAGCGCTAGCAATTTAGCCAAGCTAGCATTCAACCGCTGGGCATGTGGATGGCTGGGAGTGAACTTCTTTCGACGGTCCAGCAGCTGGGGCAGGGAAATTTGCCTGCTAGAATCGGACGTCGGTGTACTGCTAGCAGAGTGGCCGCAAGTACTTGGCTGTGACACACCTAATTCTACACCTTCATTCCTCTCAGTGCATGTTTCAGAGAGGACTGAAGTTATAGTGGGGTTGGAGATCCCAGCTGATGCGGTGCAAGGAGAGGTCCGCTTTGTTCTTTGGTGTGGGTCTTTGAGGTAGGCTTGCCAACGAGCTGCATGGCAGGTCAACATATGTCTGGTCAGGCATGTGGTACCCAAGCGGCTGATGTTTTGGCCACGCGATATACGCTTGAGACATATGTTGCAAACAGCAGCTGTGCGATCTGATGCACTAGCCTCAAAAAAGGCCCACACCAAAGAACTTTTTGAATGACGGGCAGAGGCAGCGCCCTGCACAGGCGGAGCTCTGCGGTGTGATTCCGTTGGTGTACTGCCCTTACGCTGGCCACCAAAGGGCATCCTGCCTCGTTGGAGATGTGCCTCCTCCTCATCCTCCTCCTCCTCCTCTCTCCTATTAGGCACCCACGTGGAGTCAGTGACCTCATCATCCCCTCCCTCCTCATCACTGGAGCCAATCTGGCAGTATGTTGCAGCTGCTGGAACATGACTGCCAGATTGGTGTCCTTCTTGAGCATCCCCTCTGTCTGCTCTCACGCTACTGCCTTCCTGTAGCTGGGTTTCATCATCAGACCCTTCGAAACGCTGGGCATCCTCCTGGAGCATGTACCCAACACTGTGCTCAAACAGTTCGGGGGACTCCTCAGGAGGAGGACATGGTGGGTCTAGGGAAGGAGTGACTGATGATGAGTCTGACATTGATACCAGGGAAGAGGACGCTTTGGCAGCTGCTTTGCCAGTACCCTGAGCCTGGGTGAGAGAGGATGAGGAGGAGGAGGAGGGCTTGGTCATCCACTCTACCAAGTCTTCGGCATGATGTGGCTCAACATGTCCAGCTGCCGAAAAGAAGGACAAGCGTGTCCCATGGCCATGTGCTGATGACAATGCACCGCGTCCACGACCAGCACTGTTGCCCCCAGACACAGAGCCTGCTTGCCCTCTTTTATTGCCTCCTGACTGTCTGCCTCTCCTTGTTTGCCTTCCAGACATTCTAATAGATGGCCTGCAGGGAGATGGGAAAAAAGCAATAAGGGCTACCTTCAGGTGTCCTTCTCTGTCCCTTTACTTAAGGATTTCTAAATATGGTTGAGGATGATTGCTTTCGCACAGAATAGCACAACGACAATTTCCCTGACTGTCCAAAAAACAAGGATTTCAAAGATGGTTGATGAGGAATGCTTTAGCACAGTATAGCACAAGGAGAATTTCCCTCACTGTCCTTCCCTGTCCCTAGAAACAAGGATTAGCACAGTGAAAGAAACTGACACTCTCCCTACCTATAGTTTTCTGTCCCTAGAAAAAATGTTTTTTTAAAGATGGTTGATGATCAATGCTTTAGCACAGTATAGCACAAGGAGAATTTCCCTCACTGTCCTTCCCTGTCCCTAGAAACAAGGATTAGCACAGTGAAAGAAACTGACACTTCTCCTACCTATAGTTTTCTGTCCCTAGAAAAAATGTTTTTTTAAAGATGGTTGATGATCAATGCTTTAGCACAGTATAGCACAAGGAGAATTTCCCTCACTGTCCTTCCCTGTCCCTAGAAACAAGGATTAGCACAGTGAAAGAAACTGACACTCTCCCTACCTATAGTTTTCTGTTCCTAGAAAAAATGTTTTTTTAAAGATGGTTGATGATCAATGCTTTAGCACACTATAGCACAAGGAGAATTTCCCTCACTGTCCTTCCCTGTCCCTAGAAACAAGGATTAGCACAGTGAAAGAAACTGACACTCTCCCTACCTATAGTTTTCTGTCCCTAGAAAAAATGTTTTTTTAAAGATGGTTGATGATCAATGCTTTAGCACAGTATAGCACAAGGAGAATTTCCCTCACTGTCCTTCCCTGTCCCTAGAAACAAGGATTAGCACAGTGAAAGAAACTGACACTCTCCCTACCTATAGTTTTCTGTCCCTAGAAAAAATGTTTTTTTAAAGATGGTTGATGATCAATGCTTTAGCACACTATAGCACGAGGAGAATTTCCCTCACTGTCCTTCCCTGTCCCTAGAAACAAGGATTATCACAGTGAAAGAAACTGACACTCTCCCTACCTATAGTTTTCTGTCCCTAGAAAAAATGTTTTTTTAAAGATGGTTGATGATCAATGCTTTAGCACAGTATAGCACAAGGAGAATTTCCCTCACTGTCCTTCCCTGTCCCTAGAAACAAGGATTAGCACAGTGAAAGAAACTGACACTCTCCCTACCTATAGTTTTCTGTCCCTAGAAAAAATGTTTTTTTAAAGATGGTTGATGATCAATGCTTTAGCACAGTATAGCACAAGGAGAATTTCCCTCACTGTCCTTCCCTGTCCCTAGAAACAAGGATTAGCACAGTGAAAGAAACTGACACTCTCCCTACCTATAGTTTTCTGTCCCTAGAAAAAATGTTTTTTTAAAGATGGTTGATGATCAATGCTTTAGCACACTATAGCACAAGGAGAATTTCCCTCACTGTCCTTCCCTGTCCCTAGAAACAAGGATTAGCACAGTAAAACACACTGACACTCTCCCTACCTATAGTTTTCTGTCCCTAGAAAAAATGTTTTTTAAAGATGGTTGATGATCAATGCTTTAGCACACTATAGCACAAGGAGAATTTCCCTCACTGTCCTTCCCTGTCCCTAGAAACAAGGATTAGCACAGTAAAACACACTGACACTCTCCCTACCTATAGTTTTCTGTCCCTAGAAAAAATGTTTTTTTAAAGATGGTTGATGATCAATGCTTTAGCACACTATAGCACAAGGAGAATTTCCCTCACTGTCCTTCCCTGTCCCTAGAAACAAGGATTAGCACAGTAAAACACACTGACACTCTCCCTACCTATAGTTTTCTGTCCCTAGAAAAAATGTTTTTTAAAGATGGTTGATGATCAATGCTTTAGCACACTATAGCACAAGGAGAATTTCCCTCACTGTCCTTCCCTGTCCCTAGAAACAAGGATTAGCACAGTAAAACACACTGACACTCTCCCTACCTATAGTTTTCTGTCCCTAGAAAAAATGATTTTTTAAAGATGGTTGATGATCAATGCTTTAGCACACTATAGCACAAGGAGAATTTCCCTCACTGTCCTTCCCTGTCCCTAGAAACAAGGATTAGCACAGTAAAACACACTGACACTCTCCCTACCTATAGTTTTCTGTCCCTAGAAAAAATGTTTTTTTAAAGATGGTTGATGATCAATGCTTTAGCACACTATAGCACAAGGAGAATTTCCCTCACTGTCCTTCCCTGTCCCTAGAAACAAGGATTAGCACAGTAAAACACACTGACACTCTCCCTACCTATAGTTTTCTGTCCCTAGAAAAAATGTTTTTTTAAAGATGGTTGATGATCAATGCTTTAGCACACTATAGCACAAGGATAATTTCCCTCACTGTCCTTCCCTGTCCCTAGAAACAAGGATTAGCACAGTAAAACACACTGACACTCTCCCTACCTATAGTTTTCTGTCCCTAGAAAAAATGTTTTTTTAAAGATGGTTGATGATCAATGCTTTAGCACACTATAGCACAAGGAGAATTTCCCTCACTGTCCTTCCCTGTCCCTAGAAACAAGGATTAGCACAGTAAAACACACTGACACTCTCCCTACCTATAGTTTTCTGTCCCTAGAAAAAATGTTTTTTTAAAGATGGTTGATGATCAATGCTTTAGCACACTATAGCACAAGGATAATTTCCCTCACTGTCCTTCCCTGTCCCTAGAAACAAGGATTAGCACAGTAAAACACACTGACACTCTCCCTACCTATAGTTTTCTGTCCCTAGAAAAAATGTTTTTTTAAAGATGGTTGATGATCAATGCTTTAGCACACTATAGCACAAGGAGAATTTCCCTCACTGTCCTTCCCTGTCCCTAGAAACAAGGATTAGCACAGTAAAACACACTGACACTCTCCCTACCTATAGTTTTCTGTCCCTAGAAAAAATGTTTTTTTAAAGATGGTTGATGATCAATGCTTTAGCACACTATAGCACAAGGAGAATTTCCCTCACTGTCCTTCCCTGTCCCTAGAAACAAGGATTATCACAGTAAAACACACTGACACTCTCCCTACCTATAGTTTTCTGTCCCTAGAAAAAATGATTTTTTAAAGATGGTTGATGATCAATGCTTTAGCACAGTATAGCACAAGGAGAATTTCCCTCACTGTCCTTCCCTGTCCCTAGAAACAAGGATTAGCACAGTAAAACACACTGACACTCTCCCTACCTATCCTTCTCTTTCCCTAAACTAAAGGAATCCAGGTTAAGCAAGAAAAAAAATGTCACTGTCCCTGCCTATGCTTCTCTTTCCCTGCTCCGGAACACACTACACTAGGCCGCCGTGCTGGCGGCCTTTTATAGTGTGGGGCGTGTACTAAACACCCTCAGCAATAATTGGCCACAGGCATCCTGCCTGTGGCCAATCATTGCTCTCCTCGCTGCCGGCGCTGTGATTGGCCAAGCATGCGGGGTCACAGTGCATGCTTGGCCAATCACAGCGCCTGGATGACACTGCGATGGCGTAGTGCATTGTGGGCCGTTCGCGTCACTCGAATTAGGCGCGAACGGCCCAAATCGTTCGATCTTCGTCGAACGATCGAACAGCCGATGTTCGAGTCGAACGTATGTTCGACTCGAACACCGAGCTCATCCCTAACTGTCACTTACAAAACAAAAACACACATAACTGCAGCGTTCGCAGAGACAGGCCTGATCCCTGCGACTCCAGTGCTGTAGGAGGTGATTTCACCACCACAGTTAAAAAAAAAAGCAAATATGCCGAAGCATTGGGGCAGCAGGGGCGGAGGAGCGATTTTGCTCCTAATGCCGCGTACATACGGTCGAAATTCCGACGGAGGCTTGCCCGTGGAAAAGTCCGACCATGTGTGTGCGGCATAACTTTTTTGCGGGAGGATGCCCCCATGCTTCGGCATATATAAATGGTGCGTGTATGCCCATCATTGGAAGTGGGTGGATGAAGGGCGGTATTCTAATGGTGGGCATACCCACCGATCAATCTCTTTTTTCGTTCAGCCAACTGGCTGCATGAAATAAAAAGATTACAATACATGTCCAACAAGGACCAGCAACGTACTGGTATGTTGCTGGACTTTGAATGTTTATACCAGAATGATGCCTGTGGGTTTAGGTATCATCTTGGTATCATTCTTTTCAGCCTGCGGCCGGCTTTCATGTAAAAGCAATCCTAGTGGCTAATTAGCCTCTGGACTGCTTTTACAAGCAGTGGGAGGGAATGCCGCCCCCCGGATATAAAAAGCGCCATTGGGAAATTGGGAAAGCATTTTATCACACCGATCTTGGTGTGGTCAGATGCTTTGAGGGCAGAGGAAAAATCTAGGGTCTAGAAGACCCCAGTTTTTTCAAAAAAAGAGTACCTGTCACTACCTATTGCTATCATAGGGGATATTTACATTCCCTGAGATAACAATAAAAATGATAAAAAAAAAAATACTTGGAAGGAACAATTTAAAAATAAAATAAAAAAGCAAAATTAATAATAAAAAAAAATAATAATAAAAAAGCACCCCTGTCCTGCCCTGCTCTTGCCCAATGGCGAACGCAAGCGTCGGTCTGGCGTCATATGTAAACAGCAATTGCACCATGCATGTGAGGTATCACCGCGAAGGTCAGATCGAGGGCAATCATTTTAGCAGTAGACCTCCTCTGTAAATCTACTGGGGTAACCTGTAAAGGCTTTTAAAGGCTTTTAAAAATGTATGTAGTTTGTCGCCAATGCGCGTTTGTGCGAAATTTTAAAGCATGTCGTGTTTGGTATCTATGTACTCGGCCTAAGATCATCTTTTTTATTTCATCAAACATTTGGGCAATATAGTGTGTTTTAGTGCATTAAAATTAAAAAAAGTGTATTTTTTAACCCAAAAAAATGCGTTTGAAAAATCGCTGTGCAAATACTGTGTAGAAAAAAAAAAATGCAACACCCACCATTTTAATCTGTAGGTCCTTTGCTTTAAAAATATATATAATGTTTGGGGGTTCAACATAATTTTCTTGCAAAAAAAAAAATGTTTTCATGTAAACAAAAAGTGTCAAAAAGGGCTTTGTCTTCAAGTGGTTAGAAGAGTGGATGTAAGCTTCCTAATGTTGTGTATAAAATGCCAGAACAGTTCAAAACCCCCCCAAATGACCCCATTTTGGAAAGTAGACACCCCAAGCTATATACTGAGAGGCATGTCGAGTCCATGGAATATTTTATATGTTGACACAAGTTGCGGAAAAACGACAATTTTTTTTTTTTTTTTTTTTTGCACAAAGTTGTCACTAAATGATATATTGCTCAAACATGCCATGGGCATATGTGGAATTACACCCCAAAATACATTCTGTTGCTTCTCCTGAGTACGGGGATACCACATGTGTGAGACTTTTTGGGAGCCTAGCCATGTACGGGACCCCAAAAACCAATCACCGCCTTCAGGCTTTCTAAGGGTGTAAATTTTTGATTTCACTTCTCACTGCCTATCACAGTTTCGGAGGCCATGGAATGCCCAGATAGCACAAACCCCCCCCCCCCCAAATGACCCCATTTTGGAAAGTAGACACCCCAAGCTATTTGCTGAGCGGTATTGTGAGTATTTTGCAGATCTCGCTTTTTGTCACAAAGTTTTGAAAATTGAAAAAAAAAAAAAATATATATATATTTTCTTTCTTCATTTTCAAAAACAAATGAGAGCTGTAAAATACTCGCCATTCCTCTCAGCAAATAGCTTGGGGTGTCTATATTCCAAAATGGGGTCATTTGGGGGGGGTTTTGTGCGATTTTGGCATTTTATGGCCTTCGAAACTGTGATAGGTAGTGAGGAGTGAAATCAAAAATTTGTGCCTAGAAATCCTGAAGGCGGTGCTTGGCTTTCGGGGTCCCGTACGCGGCTAGGCTCCTAAAAAGTCCCACACATGTGGTATCCCCGTACTCAGGAGAAGCACCAGAATGTATTTTGGGGTGTAATTCTACATATAACCATGGCATGTGTGAGCAATATATCATTTAGTGACAACTTTTTGTAATTTTTTTTTTTTTGTCATTATTCAATCACTTGGGACAAAAAAATTATATTCAATGGGCTCAACAGGCCTTTCAGCAATTTCCTTGGGGTGTCTACTTTCTAAAATGGGGTAATTTGGGGGGGTTTTGTGCTATTTTGGCATTTTATGGCCTTCGAAACTGTGATAGGTAGTGAGGAGTGAAATCAAAAATTTGCGCCCTTAGAAATCCTGAAGGCGGTGCTTGATTTCCGGGGTCCCGTACGCGGCTAGGCTCCCAAAAAGTCCCACACATGTGGTATCCCCGTACTCAGGAGAAGCAGCAAAATGTATTTTGGGGTGAAATTCCACATATAACCATGGCATGTGTGAGCAATATATCATTTAGTGACAACTTTTTGTATTTTTTTTTTTTTTTTGTCATTATTCAATCACTTGGGACAAAAAAATAAAAAATTCAATGGGCTCAACATGCCTCTCAGCAATTTCCTTGGGGTGTCTACTTTCCAAAATGGGGTCATTTGGGGGGGTTTTGTACTGCCCTGTCATTTTAGCACCTCAAGAAATGAGATAGGCAGTCATAAATTTAAAGCTGTGTAAATTTCAGAAAATGTACCCTAGTTTGTAAACTCTATAACTTTTGCGCAAACCAATAAATATACGCTTATTGACATTTTTTTTACTAAAAACATGTGGCTGAATACATTTTGGCCTAAATGTATGACTACAATTGAGTTTATTCGATTTTTCTTATAACAAAAAGTAGAAAATATCATTTTTTTTCAAAATTTTCGGTCTTTTTCCGTTTATATCGCAAAAAATAAAAATCGCAGAGGCAATCAAATACCATTAAAAGAAAGCTCTATTTGTGGGAAGAAAAGGACGCAAATTTCGTTTGGGTACAACATTGCATGTCCGCACAATTTACAGTTAAAGCAGCGCAGTGCAAAATTCTGAATTCACCTCTGGTCCTTTAGCTACCAAATGGTCCGGGGCTTAAGTGGTTAAAAAAAAAAAAAAATCACGGGTGGAATCCCCCTTTAAGTAGTTAGATGCACCTGGCACATATTTAGATCAGATTCCAGTAAATCAGTGTTTGTGATATTTTACTGTGGAATGTGAAAGTTTATTTTTCACTTCTGTTACACCTGCAAAAGCATTGAGCTGACCAGTTGTAACTCAGCAAATATTGACCTTGCAAAAGTAAATGAGCAAACTGTACTACAACCAGCAGCAGATATTAAAAGTGTGTCACTTATTGTGTAATAACAGACTGGCTGATCTGTCATGCAATGAAGAAGCTCCGTTATAGGATGTCACCCCACTGTGTACCCCTGTGTTTCATATTACTGCTTATCTCGGGTTTGCTGGAAGCTAAACTGTGAGTGTCCAATCTTTGTACATCCGGTGTATTTATTATGTTCAGGGTAATTGTGCCTAGTGTTTTGTTTGTTTGTTTTTTTTGTTTTTTTATTACATTCTTCATTTAAGGTATGCAACAAAACAATGTAGTATGACATGACAGTCTGTTCCCAATGATACCTTTCAACAGTTATATATTAACCACTTCAGCCCCAGAGGATTTGGCTGCCCAATGACCAGGCCATTTTTTGCGATTTGGCACTGCGTCGCTTAAAACTGAAAATTGCGCGGTCGTGCGACGTTACACCCAAACAAAATTGATGTCTTTTTTTCCCCACAAATAGAGCTTTCTTTTGGTGGTATTTGATCACCTCTGCGGTTTTTATTTTTTGCGCTATAAACAAAAAAAGAGCGACAATTTTGAAAAAAAAAGCAATATTTTTTTACTTTTTGCTTTAATAAATATCCCCTAAAAATATATAAAAACTAATTTTTTCCTCAGTTTAGGCCGATACGTATCCTTCTACATATTTTTGGTAAATAAGCGTTTATTGATTGGTTTGCGCAAAAGTTTTAGCGTCTACAAAATAGGGGGTAGTTTTATGGCATTTTTATTATATATATTTTTTTTTTACTAGTTATTGCGGCAAACTGCCATTTTTATCGTGAATGCAACATTATGCCGGACACATCGGACACTTTTGACGCTATTTTGGGACAATTGTCATTTATACAGCGATCATTGCTATAAAAATGCACCGATTACTGTGTAAATGACACTGGCAGGGAAGGGGTTAACCACTAGGGGGCGATGAAGGGGTTAAGTGTGACCTAATAAGTGATTACTACTGTGTGGGGGCGAGGCTTGGCGTGTGACGTCACTGATCGTCGTTCCCTATGACAGGGAACAGACGATCAGTGACACTCACACTAGGAAGAACTGGGAAAGGTTTGTTTACACTTTCCTCTCTGTGACCCGATCGCGGCACACTGGCGCCGATCGGGTCCCGTGGGCAAGGTCACGGAGCTCAGGACTGGGTCGCGAGCGCGCCGCCGGCGGTGCATGCGCAACCAACGGCTGGGCATCTTAAAGGGGACGTACCCATACATCCATATGCCCAGCCGTGCCATTCTGCCGACGTATATCGGCGTTAGGCGGTCCTTAAGTGGTTAAGAGCTATGGGCGGAAGTGACGTTTTGACGCCGCTTCTGCTATGGTATGGAGACGGGTGGGGGCCATCTTCCCCTCACTCGTCTCCATACCCAGCCACGGACAGGACCCGATCGTCTCTGCTACCGACGGCTCCAGTAAGCGGCGGAGGGCACGGGAGAGCGGCGGGAGGGGGGCCCTCTCCCGCCGCCGATAACAGTGATCTTGCGGTGAATCAGCCGTAGGACCGCGCAATTGTCAGTTAAAGCGACGCAGTGCCGAATCGCAAAAAGGGGCCTGGTCCTTTAGCTACAAAATGGTCCGGGGCTTAAGTGGTTAAAGGGCCATTTTTTTTTTGTCTTTTTTTTTTCTTTATTGCATTTAATTTTAAATATGAGATGTGAGGTCTTTTCGACCCCAGATCTCATATTTAAGAGGACCTGTCATGCTTTTTTCTATTACAAGGGATGTTTACATTCCTTGTAATAGGAATAAAAATGACCCAAAATAAAAAAAAATTTAAAAACAGTAAAAATAAATTTAAAAATTAAAAAATATATAAGAAAAAAATATAAGTGAGCAGCACCCGCATATGAAAACGGTGTTCAAACCACACATGTGAGGTATTGCCGTGATCGTTAGAGCGAGAGTAATAATTCTAGCCCTAGACCTCCTCTGTAACTCAAAACATGCAACCTGTAGAATATTTTAAACGTCGCCTATGGAGATTTTTAAGGGTAAAAGTTTGTCGCCATTCCACGAGCGGGCGCAATTTTGAAGCATGACATGTTGGGTATCAATTTACTCGGCGTAACATTATCTTTCACAGTATAAAAAACAATTGGGCTATCTTTACTGTTGTCTTATTTTTTTATTAAAAAAAGTGTATTTTTTCCAAAAAAAAGTGCGCTTGTAAGACCGCTGCGCAAATACGGTGTGACAAAAAGTATTGCAACGACCGCCATTTTATTTTCTAGGGTGTTAGAAACATTTTTTTAAATGTTTGGAGGTTCTAAGTAATTTTCGGACAAAAAATAATTGTTTTTAACTTGTAAACAACACATCTGAAAAAGAGGCTCGGTCCTTAAGTGGTTAATCGTTTGTATGTAATCGTTTTCAAATAATTTTTGTTAATGCTTGTAGCACCAAATTGAAACAAATGCTTTGTACCAGACACAAAATAAAAGGGATACAATTGTGTTTAACTCTAATTTGTTTTTTGAAACACTAAAATTTGTAGTTAACCCTTATTCTGTCATTAACCCCTTCATGCCTTTTCCTTAATTTCTTTTTACCATATTAAATCTAATTTTTTTGTAGCGCTGAATTAAAGAGCTAGGGGAATGGGGGGTGGACTTTGGTGTCCTTACCTTGGTTGCCAGGGGGCCTTGTCCTGGAACTTGCTACTTTAGAGTAACTGCACTTTCAGTGCAATTTCAAGTGCTCTTTGCACTTGCAGTTTTCACTTGTAGTGCAAAGTGGATTTGCCTTTCGTAAATAACCCCCATGGTGTCCTGTGCATTGTGCTGTGCTGCCAAATTAAAGGCCTACACCATTTTTTCATGTGCTGTGATGCACTGCAGCCCAATTATTTGAAATGAGATGTTGTCATAGCTTGCCACAATATGCATCAACTCAGCACAGTACTAGATATGTGCACTGCCAAAAAATGTGTTTTCTTTTTCGTTTTATACATTTTTTATGTTTTTCGTAAATTAAAATTTTTTAAAATTCGGAAATCTGAAAATTGGAAATTCGGAAATTTGGGAATTCAAAAGTTTGAAAATCCGGAAATAAGAAAGAAAATCCCAAAATTCTAAATAATAACTAACTAACTACCATATATACTCGAGTATAAGCTGCCCCGAATATAAGCCGAAGCACCTAATTTTACCACAAAAAACTGGGAAAACGTATTGACTCGAGTATAAGCCTAGGGTGTCCATCTGCATGCCTCACTGTGCCCATGCCTCACTGTGCCCATGCCTCACTTTGCCCATGACTAGACTGATGTTTAACATGGGAGTCTATGGAAGGGGTGCCCGGCTTTGAAAAATCGGTGCTCCCCAGCCATAGGTCCCCCGGACAACAAACTTTGCACAATTGTAGAGAAAGAGTGGGGCTATATGTGTGCCCAAACATCTGGAAGATCAGGCGCAAAAAGGTGACTCGTGTATAAGCCGAGGGGGGCATTTTCAGCACAAAAAAATGTGCTGGAAAACTCGGCTTATACTCGAGTATATACGGTAATGATAACTAACTATTAAATTTCCTTTCAAATTTGGCTGTTAGTGAACGTAACGAATTATGAATTTATCTGAAGTTCCGAATCATCCGAAATAGCGAATGCCACATCTAAACGAATGGAACGGAATGAATTAATAATAAATAATAATAATAAAAATGTATTTGTTACCTTCCATTCGTTTTAGATATGGCATTCGTTATTTCGGATAATTCGTAACTTCGGATAAATTCGTATTCACTGACATCGAAATTTGAATGGAAATTCCAATACCTAAAATTTAATAGTTTAGTAATAGTTAAAGTGTTTGTTAACCCTAAGAATACAAACACTGCCAGACCCTCTATTAGAGCCTGGCAGAGCACACTGCAGTCGTTTTTGGGGAAAAAATAAGACGACAGTAAAGTTAGCCCAATTTTTTTATTTATTTTTTATATTGTGAAAGATAATGTTATGCCGAGTAAATTGATACCCAACAAGTCACAATTCAAAATTGCGCCCGCTCGTGGAATTGCGACAACTTTAAAAATCTCCATAGACGACGTTTAAAAAAATCTACAGGTCATATGTTTTGAGTTACAGAGGGGGTCTAATGCTAGAATTATTGCTCTCGCTCTAACGATCGCAGCTATACCTCAAATGTGTGGTTTGAACACCGTTTTTATATGCGGGCGCTGCTCACGTATGCGTTCACTTCTGCACGCGAGCTCGGCGGGACAGGGTAGCGTTTACATTTTTTTTTTTCTTATTTATTTTACCTTTTTGTTTTTATTTTTACACGGTTCTTTTAAGAAACTGTCACTTTTATTCCTGTAAACATCCCTTGTAATAGAAAAAAAGCATGACAGGGCCCCTTTAAATATAAGATCTGGGGTCAAAGAGACCTCAGATCTCATATTTGCACTAAAATGCAATAAAAAAAAAAAAATTATAATAATTTTGTCATTTGAAACAATGAAAAAAAAAATGGACCTTTAAGAGCTATGGGCAGAAGTGACGTTTTGACGTTGCTTCCGCCCTGCAATGGTATGGGGACAGGTGGGGGCCATCTTCCCTTCACTCGTCTCCATACCAAGCACAGAAGAGGATCCGATCGGCGGAGACCACTTTTATCTTAAACCGGACCGCTCACTGAAGAGGAGGATAACCAGGGTTATGGCAGCTAGCTGCTGCCATAACAATGATATCCCTCTTCAAAGTGCCAATGTATATTGGCGTGAGCCAGTCCGGAAGTGGTTAAGGGACCAGGAAAAGTTTTGAAACACAAAATCATAAATTATAATATAATAAATAACTATAAATATTTATAACAAATAATAATATAATAATAATAAAAATTATTCAATAATGTAATCAAATCAAAAACACTGAAATTTTAGTGTTTGATGACGAATTTCCCCACAAACCGCTATCGCTCAATTCTGCGAGTGATTATAATTTATTATTGCTGTTTTCTAGCTGGTCTAAAACCACTTTTGATGTAAAGGGACACTTTTGGTTGCTATGGACAATCTCCAGTTTCCAGGCAGAAAGAGCAGTTTTTATAATATAAAACTGCATGCAGGACAATGGACAGACCACTAGGGACAAAGGGGACATGGGCGTCCGCTCAATAGGGCAAGGGGGGTCGTTTGCCCCCCCCTGGAATCGAAAAGGTGTTGGCCAAATTGGCAGTGTTCTACACCCTCCGCTGCCCTTACACCCACTTCCAGCCCCGCTGGACCTGCTGAAGGTGAGAAGGAAGGAGAGCCGGGCTGTGTGTGCAGTATGGAGGGAGGAGGAGATGTCCTACAACACGTGTGTGTGTGTGACTGCAGAGACATGACGTCATAGGACACGTCATACATATGGTCAGTGTGGTCAGTGTGCAGTGTAGTGGTCAGCAGGGATGAGCCGAACACCCCCGGGTTCGGTTTGCACCAGAACCTGCGAACAGACAGAATGTTCGCGTGAACTTTAGAACCCTATTAAATACAATGGACTCGAACGTTCGAAATCTAAAGTGCTAATTATAAAGGCTTATATGCAAGTTATTGTCCTAAAAAGTATTTATGGGACCCGGGTCCTGCCCCAGGGGACATGTATCAATGCAAAAAAAAGTTTAAAAAAATTGAAGTTTTTACGGGAGCAGTGATTTTAATAATGCTTCAAATGAAAAAATAAAAGTGAAATTTTCCTTTAAATTTTGTACCTGGGGGGTGTGTATGATATGCCTGTAAAGTCGCGCATGTTTCATGTACCCCTTACCAATTCACATAGGGGGGCGGGATCTGGGGGTCCCCTTTGTTAAAGGGGTCTTCCAGATTCCAATAAGCCCCCCGCCCGCAGACCCCCACAACCACCGGGCAAGGGTTGTGGGGATGAGGCCCTTGTCCCCATCAACATGGGGACATCCTCCCCATGTTGAGGGCATGTGGCCTGGTACGGTTCAGGAGGGGGGGCGCTCTCTCGTCCCCCCTCTTTTCCTGTGGCCTGCCAGGTTGCGTGGTCGGATAAGGGTCTGGTATGGATTTTTGGGGGGACTCCACGCCTATTTTTTTTAAATTTGGGATGGAGTCCCTCTTAAAATCCATGCCAGACCTGAAGGGTCTAGTATGGATATTTGGGGGGAACCGCACGCATTCTTTTTTAAAATTTGCGGCGGGCTTCCCCTTAATATCCATTCCAGACCTGAAGGGCCTGGTAATTGAATCTGGGGGGACCCCCATGCTTTTTTTTTTTTTTTTATCAATGACTTTTCTATGTATTGCTGGGAGCCGACAATTCATTCAAGTAAAGCCTCGTACACACGACCGAGTTTCTCGTCCAAAACCGGCAAGAAAAGTGCCGCGTGAGCTTTTTTGTCGAGAAAACCGTTCGTGTGTATGGTTTTACGACGAGAAAATTGCCGTGAATCTCGACGAGAAAATAGAGAACCTGCTCTCTATTTTCTCGTCAGGATTCCAGATTTCCTCGTCGTGTTTCTCGTCGGCCTGTTTTGTGACGAGAAAATGGTTCGTGTGTATGCTTTTACGACTCTTCCAAAAGCGCGCATGCTCACAAGCAACTATGAGACGGGAGCGCATCTTCTGGTAAAACAAGCCTTCGTAATGGAGAAAGCACATTCGTCACGCTCCAAATTTTTGCATCGTTTAAATGTTGTGCATTGAAATCTTCGTTAGAATGTTACATTAATCCAAACGAATGAACTTCTTTTGCTGCTGATATTCACACAGAGTTATGACTATCTTTTTTTAACCTTTTTCATGCTGCTCTTCAGAAGATTTATGTGTATTATATCGTGCAAGTTTTTAGGAATATTTAAAAATTTGATATTTTTCAAACTGATGTTAATTGTAATTTCGCAATGTTTTGATAGTGATCTCCCATTGAATCTTTTAATATATATTATTTAAATTTTACACCCTTTTTTGGGAAATACGATTTAGTTATTTTTTTGGGGGGTTGTTATCTGTCCCTTTTTTTGTCAGTCAAATGTATCTGCTTACTCCAAAGCTAGATTTTACATTTTTACAAATACACATAGTCAAGTATGAACTTAAAGAAAAATAACATTTATTCATGTTTGAACTAAAATAAAGAGAAGGCAGCGCTGGAGAAGCTGCTGCCATTTGTGCATCCCAGGGACCCCAGAGCAAACAGCAACCCTGTGTGGACACTAAAATTGGGAGCTTGAGAAGGCCAACATTTCTGAGCACAATCTGATGCTGGCCTCCCAGAGGTCAGGAACAGCAGCAGGTGAGATATATGTCCCAAGTGTGTGGTACTACAACAGGCTGCCTTCTGTCCGACCACAATGAAGCAAGGCCATCACTTCCTCGTCTTCCTGGCAACCTTCCCTGCAACCTTTCCTGAAGCCTTCCCTGCAGCCTTCCTTCTTCGTTTGGCTGGAGGCTGGGCCACTGGAGGGGTACTCCTGTCAGGAGGAGGTGGAGGAGAAGGGGGTGGCGCAGAAGAACAAGGTGGAGGTGGAGGAGAAGGGGGTGGGGCGGAAGAACAAGGTGGAGGTGGAGGAGAAGGGGGTGGGGCGGAAGAACAAGGTGGAGGTGGAGGAGAAGGGGGTGGCGCAGAAGAACAAGGTGGAGGTGGAGGAGAAGGGGGTGGCGCAGAAGAACAAGGTGGAGGTGGAGGAGAAGGGGGTGGCGCAGAAGAAGAATGTGGAGGTGGAGGAGGAGGTTGAGGTTGGGACAGTTGTGCCACCTCACAAATGGCGGTATTGGGGGTAATTTTTCCCATCACCCCCTTGTTGAGCAAGGTGATGAGCAGGGGCTCGCATAGGAGGCGTTGCTCCATGCTCATCACCTTGAACTTTGCCTCCACTAGGCCCGGCAATGGCCTCTTCAGGGGATGTGGGCTCTTTGAGGGTGGCATGGGCCTCTTTAATAAGGGCCATTGCTGCCTCACTGGTGGTCCTGTCCCTCCTGCCTCTTTTGGGAAGCCGGATGGGAGGCACCTGGGATCTGGTGCTTCTCCTTTGCCCTGCCACCTCCTGGCTGCCACTGGGCCCTGCCACTTCCTGGCTGCCACTGGGCCCTGCCACCTCCTGGCTCACAGTGGGCCCTGCCTCCTCCTGGCTGCCACTGGGCCCTTCCTCCTCCTGCCTGACAGTTTCCAGACCCTCCTCCTGGCTGATTTCATCCTGTGTATGAAAAAGGGACATAGTTTAATATGTTGGTTTAATCTTTGCAGCAAACTTTATAAACATGATTGAAGCAATTAGAATGTAAATCCAGAAATCATTTTTTCTAATTTACACCTACATCAGATTGACTATTTAGCACCCAATTAAGTGCAGACTAATGTCTCGAGATCTTGATTTCACTTGTGGAAGCCAAAATATTGTATGTTTCTCATCTTGACATATTTGGCAAACATTAATTTTATCCCAATACATTTTCATTTAATACTATACCTGGCTCCAGATGGCCAAATCAGGATCATCCAGGATGGCTGCCTCCTCTTGCTCCAGAGAAGGCTCAGGTTGGCTGCAGGGAAGTCTGGGGGGAAGAGTGGAGAGTGATGGCCTTGCCTCAATGTGGTCATCCAGGAAGGACATCCTGCTGTAGTACCACAAAATCGGGACATACACATCACCTGCTGCTGCTCCTGACCTCTGAGAAGCCAGGACCTTAGAGCGTTCAGTCCTGTAGGTGCCTCTCAAGCTCCCAATTTTAGTGTCCACTTGTTTTGCTGTGGCTGTGGGCACCTTGGTCTGCACAAATGGGAGCAGCTTCTCCAGCGCTGCTTTTCTCACCCCTCTTTTTTTGTGGATGGGGTTTTTCGTCTCCCACAGAGCCGGCAGCTCCCTTACCCGGTCAATAAATTCCGCCAGGAACTCTTTGTCGCTAATAAAGACATTCATATTGTATCTGCAAGTTAAATAAATAATATATAACTAATGTGAGGCAAACAGTCTAACCTCCTTAACATCGTAGTCACCATATATATCCTACAACATTCTCCAAACAGTATAGGCCAACAATTTGTCCAAGTCTCAAAATCACATACCTTCGTTCGCACGTCCGTCACTTGAACTCCTCTCTCCGCACACCGAACGTACTATAGTCACATGTGTGTTTGCTATATACACACCACGCATGCGTCAAAATACGAACACGTCGCTCAGCACACGTTGCCCGCCCATGACGTTCTAACTAACATCTTTTCCCCGCCCCTTCTCTTTCGGCGCGCAGACAGATATGGCGGAGTTACAGCAGGTGTCTGATAATTCCGCAACTAACGAGGAGGAGACAAGCCCGGAGACCGAGGAAACGTCACGATCAAGGAGGAGATTCAAGGCATCGAATATGTCTTTTGCGGAGATGGCGGAGATGGTGGACATCTTGCTCAAGTCTGATTATGACGCAAAGCATGGGCCGTATAGCAAACCAAATAGAAGGAAGGCCAAAATCCTCACTAAAGTCGTGAAGAGTCTGAAGACGAATTTCGGGGTGAAACGCTCAAATGAGCAGCTCAGAAAGAGGTGGTCAGACCTCAAACTGAGGGAGCCAGAGCAGTTAAGGAGCATTAAGAGAATGCTTGCAAAAAGTAAGTAAAATGTACACTTTTCTGCTATTAATCCTTTTCTAAACTGACATGTTGCTGGTTTAGTTTTTTTTTCTTATTGGACTCCCTTCCAAAATGTAATATTTTGAACTTGGTTGGGCACAGTAATCGTTCGTTACGTTACAGACACTTCGTTCGGCCACTATCCGCTGTTTTGGCTTATTTTACAGCCACAAAAGTAATTAGACATCTGTCATTTTTTGGGAAATTTGGGGCACAAAGTTTTAGGCTAGATGATGTGTTTGTAAAGAGAATGAAATGCAAACTTTTGTCAGTGTAAAGGAGAGGACACTCAGCAGCTGCTTCCACATCTGTACTTTGGAGCACTATAGTGTGGGCCACCAGACCCGCCTTTGTTGGGTGTCCCACACAGGTGCATCAGAGAATTTTTGTGTTGCCTACATGTCTAAAAAATGACAGACAAAGGTGAATACTAAGCATATTCTTGGTCAGAAATAATGCATTCATCTTTAACTTCCACCCAAACACACACTTGTACCACACTTCCAAGCAATTTAGCCTGTTTTTTTTTTTTTACATAGAGAATTTCTGTGTGATAACTCTACCTTTTGTTTGAATCTCATAGGGGAGAGAAGACTGGGAGGAGGATACTCCAGGGAGCACAGGAACCCCACAGCTTCACAACAACCCCAAACTCCAAAAGACCAACAACCTAAAGATGTGGAGGAAGTTGAGGTGGAGGAAGGAGAAGTGCAGGAAGGAGAGGTGGATGACGTTGTGGAACTGGTCACCACAACAGGTCAGTATCTGTCACCACAGCTTCAGGTAAGAGATGTAGGCCTGCAGAGTTATAATACCTTTTGTATTTTGTTTTTAGGGGATGTGAATGTTGGGGTGAAGGATAGTACAGGTTTCTCTGCTGACAGTGCCCTCCGCCTCATCCAGCAAGTGATGGAATGTAGCACGGAACTGGACAAAATTAAAGAAAGAATTCATGTGATGGATCAAACATTTAAAGACATTCTCGATGTTTTGGGGAGAATTCAATAAGGCATCCCAACCCCCTTTTTTTCATGTTTGTTCTTCAACTTTTAAAAAACTTTTTGACAATCAAACCAGCCAAAAATTGAATCTGCACACAGTGTGTCAACATGTGCTATCTGCCATCAGGGGATATCCATGTACGTCTTTTGGGGGTGCAACCCCTTCCTCGTATCTAAAGTAGGTGAACTGAGGAAGGGGTTGCACCCCCAAAACACGTCCATTGATCACCCCTGATGGCAGATAGCACATGTTGACAATAGGGATCAGGAGTCTAAAATCCCTATAGGAAAATAATCCCAATTGTGTGCATATTCAATTTTTGGCTGGTCAAGGTGTGGCAGGACCCCATATTAGGACGGGCACATAGAGACATATAGTTTGTGTAAGTGAATGTCTCAGATTGCTCCGAGGTATCCAATTTTGTAATTTTTGGAATGCAACTGTTGTTTTTGTATTTTCCTAAGAAAACAATTGCCGGTTTGTGGCCAGGCAAACAAAAAATGTAAAATAAAAAAAAAAGGTGTGTGAATTTGCACATAGTAAAATATTTGAACACAAACAACGTGTAGCTTCTTTTTCTAATACGCTCTAACCTTATTTGGTACATTTTTAAAGGTTACATAGTGAAATGGTTGGTATTTACTAAAGGAAAATACACTTGGCACTACAAATGCACTAAGACAAACTAGGAGACAGGAAACCAACAAAAGTTAGAAGTTTAAACAAGATTTTTATTTGGATCGTTAGACAGGAATCTTTAGCCATAGCCTGGCATAGGAATTGCCCCCCTACCCGTGAAATAGTCCATGTATTTGTCCCGAACCTCACGGGCATTTTGGGGGGGCAAGCCAGGACGGGCAGATTCCAGGCCCGGCAGGGGATTATCAGGGGAAAGTCCAGCCTCAGGCAAAACTGAGGCCATATAGGAATTTGATTTGCGGCAAAGAAAATTGTGTAGCACACAACAGCATAATACTACATAGTTTATTTTGTAGTCCGCCAAGTGTATTGAAGTCATAAAAAGGCGGAACTGGCTGGCCATTATGCCAAAGGCATTTTCAACGACTCTTCGGCCCCTGGCCAGCCGGTAATTGAACACCCTCTTCTCTGGGGTCAGGGTCCTCTGAGGAAATGGCCTCATAAGATGTGGTCCGAGCCCGAAGGCTTCATCAGCCAAAAAAACAAAGGGGAGTCCTTCAATATTCCCTGCATCCGGTGGCAATGCAAGGTCGTCACTCTGGAGACGGAGGGCAAACTCCGTCTGGATGAAGGATCCCCCATCGGACATCCGGCCATTCTTCCCTACATCAACATAGAGGAATAAATACCGTGCTGACACCACCGCCATCAGCACAATGCTATGAAACCCCTTGTAATTGAAGTAGTAGGACCCAGAACGGGGTGGCGGCACGATGCGGACGTGCTTCCCGTCTATAGCACCACCGCAGTTGGGGAAGTCCCACCGCGTGGCAAACTCCGATGCCACAGTCTGCCATTCCTGTGGCGTGGAAGGAAGCTGGGGAGTCAAACAAGATGAAAAAATATTAGAATACACAAATCAAACATTACAAGTATATTCTAAGAAAATACATTAGAGGCCAACATCAAGCAAAGTCTACGTTTATTAAGGTGTTTTAAATAAGTATAATGGAAGGCTCATGTATCATATTCATCACCCCCTATGATGGTCCATTAATAAATTGGGGAAAGGGGGGGGTAGATGTGTTTGGACACAGGATAGCATTGCAGTGGCGGTGCGTCCAGAGTGGGCGCTGGAGCACTGCCCCCTCTCTCCTGTGCCCGTCACTCAGAACAATACATAGGTTCATGCCTTGCATTAACCTATGTATTGTCTATGCCACCCACTATTCAGGTGGATGGCCCCCTGTTAAGCGACCGACATATGAAGAACTGCGGCATTTATGGGCTTAAAATTGCATATCAGAAACAGGAAGGAAAATTGTCTTGCACATTACAGCCTGAGGGATGTAATTGGCTTCAGAAAAGTTAAATAGGGGACGCAGGGGGGGGGGGCATTCCTTGGGTAAACACTGACAGGCTGCTCTGCCAATCATGTTCACCAAGTCTGTTTAATGGTAACATGATTGGCTGATGCAACATCAAGGGAAGGAGAAGACATCAAGGACAGAAGAAGGATGGCGCTGACCACAAGAAGGTAAGTGCAGGGCTGGGGGGGAACTGGCTGCATTGGAGGGGACAAAATAGCTGCATTAGAGGGAACAAAATGGCTGCATTGGAGGGGACAAAATGGCTGCATTAGAGGGAACAAAATGGCTGCATTGGAGGGAACAAATGGGGGCGTTTAATAGGTACCAGAGCAAAAAAGGAGGAAGTTTATTTCCTAAATTGGGGTTTGAACCCCCAAACATTTGGAGCAACAGGCGCCCCTGCTGGAAAGGTTAGTGAAGGAAAATATGCATGGAGGAGAAAAAAGGGGCAATCTAAAGCTTCAAGCATGCATGAGGACAAAGGGGACATTCTCAGCATATTACAATCATGGTAATTAGGGAAGGATGAAAGAAATACAATACATTAGCATACATGTAATACATAAAATGTGATGTTAATGGAGAAAACTTACCCTAATATAGTCCTCCTGCAGGACTTGTATAATAGCAGAACAGGTGTCTGGGATTATGAGGCCCAGAGCCTGGGGGGAGATGCCTGTCGTGAACTTCAAGTCCTGAAGACTTCTCCCTGTCGCCAGATAACGTAACGTGGCGATGAGCCTCTGCTCAGCACTGATGGCTTCCCGCATAACGGTGTCCTTCCTGGTATAATAGGGGGACACCAAAGACAACAGTTCCTGAAAAACGGGGTCAGACATCCGCAGAAAATTCCTGTAGTCCTCAGGATTATTCTCGACGATCTCCCACAGCAGAGGCATATGGCAGAATTGGTCCCGCTGGAGCAACCAATTCTTGGTCCATGAACTCCTCCTCACACCATTCATGGACTGGTCTTGGTCCAAAACAAGCAGACCAACACCAAGCGCACGCACAGCACGAACTCGACGACGAGAACGTCCAGGCGACATGGCTAGGAAACGGTCGTCTTATCAGAACGTACAGAACAGAACGCACTTTAGAACAGCAAGGCCTATGAATAACAAACTGAAAAACAGAAACGAACAGGCAAGAACGCACTGTAAAACAGATACGACCTGCCTAGACGCCCTGAAAGTCAAGATACGAACCCACAAGCACAAACTGAACCGCAGAAAACGAACTGAAAAGTACGAAGACTGAAAAGCGCGAATCGTCTCTTCCCAAACTTTTACTTCACACGCGGTAACACGAGATCAGCAAAAGCAGCCCAAGGGGTGGCGCCAAGAAAAAAGATCTTCCCCTTTATAGTGCCGTCGTATGTGCTGGACGTGACCGCGGAGAACAACAAGGAAATTGGGAAATGTCAGTGTGTACGCATGGAAAGCTTGACGAGAAAATCGACAAGGTTAACAAGAATGTCGTCGAAAAAAACGACGTGTTTTTTTTTTTTTTTTATAATTGTAATTTTTATTGGGTTTTAAAGAACAAACAAGATATTGTTACATTATGCACAATATAAAGATATCTAACACAAAATGATATCAAAGAAAGAAAAAGAAAAAGAAAATTAAAAGTAGGAGGAATTCGTCAAGCAATGTCCATAAGTACAGAGCACAGGCGTGCTCGGTACACCAGATCAAAAATATATAAACAACAACTTATAGGTTTACAATAGGGATTAATAACCAAAATGAAACCTTAGGCGTCAAAAACAGGGGTACCTATGAAGTACGTATATGGTAGGCAGCAAGAGATGTGGAGCTAGTAAATATCAAGCTAGTACATGTCAAGGTGTAGCAGGTGGTGCGAGGGTCCCATAATCCGATCGATCCCAGGGTTCCCACACTTTATCAAATTGGGGAATTTTATCATGCACAGAGGCCGTTAGGTATTCCATCCTCTGAATCTCAGCCACCAGATGGAGAAACCTAGGCCATGGAGGAGGCATATTAGATAGCCAACATAATGGGATAAGCCTTTTGGCAGCTAGTAAAATGTAGGAGACAAGCCGATTTACCTTCTTGGGTATGCCCGGAAAGGGGAGACCCAATAAGTAATTTAAGGGATCGAGCGGTAGGGACACACCCACCACCCTCTGTATCAGCAGCCTCACATCATGCCAAAAGGGTTGGATCATAGAACACTGCCAAAAGATATGGAATAGGGAACCCGTATCAGTCCCGCATCGCCAACAGCGCGGCGAGACTGAGGGATCATATTTGTGAATTACATTAGGCGTTTTATACCAAAACAGAAGAATCTTAATGGACGTTTCCCTTTGGGACACACATTGAGAAGATTTGAATGTAGAGGACCATATCCTATCCCACACCTGGACCGTAATAGGTCTATCCAACAAAAGTGACCATCTTTTCATGTAATGGTGGGTTGTCTCAGTCAGTGGAGTAGACTCATGAAGGAGACGGTGTATAGAAGGTATTAAATGTAGTTGGTATGGACCCTGAGCGCATATGTATTCAAAGGTAGTCGGTTTGTCAAGAATCAGAGTTGGGGACTTGGAGTGGAAAAAATGTCTAACCTGCAGGTAGAAATGGAAAAGTTGGGTGGGTATATTAAACTTCTTACTCAGAGTTTCAAAAGTATGCAAATGTCGCGTGATAGGATGTACCAAATTCCGGAGTTGAAAGAGAGGAGCATCAAGCCATGAGAAAACCCTGCCCAGGGACAAACTGTCTGGTAAATTTGGGTTAAACAATACATTTACAAGGGGAGAGCATGTTGAAGCAAGGTGATGAGTCTTAAGGCATTTACGCCAAATGGTTAAGGTGAAAGCCATCGGAGCAGTGCATTGGCGTTTGAAAATGGAATCCAAGGATGAGACATTGTCCCAGACCAAGGAACATGGGTGGACCGGGTATAGTACCCCCTTTTCAATGCAGACCATTGATTTGGTGCATGTAGGGAGGACCACGAAACAATAGCCCTCAAGTGTGAGGCGTGGTAGTATTTAAAAATGTCCGGGGCACCCAATCCCCCCCTGGACCTTGGGGCGAATACCACTGAATAAGCTATACGATGTGCTCTATCGCCCCATATGAATTTTAGAAAATTCCTCTGAATCGCTTTTAGTTGAGAGGAAGGCAGGGCAACTGGTAATGTTTCAAAGTGATAAAGTAGTCTGGGTAATAAAGACATTTTTAGGACGTTAATCCTACCCAACAGAGACAGGGGATATTTTGTCCAAGCCATCAGGGATTTGTTAATGTCTAAGACGAGAGGGGGGAAGTTGGCTTGATAGAGAGAAGAGTAAGAACGTTTTTGGTTGTAGCTTGACAAAATTTGGAAAATGTCAAGGGGTATGAATACTTTTTAAAGGCACTGTATATGAGTTGTCGGTCTCATTGAAAACCCTTCACTCACTGTGGTTGATTTACTAAAGGCATATAACTTTTTAAGGAAAGTTGCACTCTGCAAAGTAAAATTTCACTACATTTACTAAGCCCTGGAATAGTCATCCTGGCTAATTGTTAGAGATCCATTGATTCCATCCTAAGTTTGGACTTGTTGCACTTTTCTCTTCTACCACTAGGTGGCCCGGTACCTGGTGGTATTAGATACGAGAAGGGCAATGCAAGGTCAGATTATGGGTATATGGGGTTTCTCAGCCAATGGGCAGGGATTTTCTTGAATCCCTTGGCCTACTGGGAGAACCTATATATTTGGGTGGGGTCAGGTGATCTGTGTTCTGTGCCACCCGGACGCTGTCTGGGTGGACGTGTGTTGTATTGCCCGGGCTGCTAGGCCGGAGATAGGGACTATCCCAGGCACATCTGGCTGCTAGGATGTCTGAGGGCCTATTTAGAAGCAAGAGAGAGCAGCGAAGGGTTGGGATTGCGGCTTGCAATCCATCCAGAAGTGACGGTTCTGCCGGCCGGGGAATCTATTGTGGTCAGAGGTAGAGGGGAAGCTGTCGCCACTAAGGGACCAACCAACCACCTTATTATCAGGGACCACAGTGAGTAACTGAAGCAAGTACCGGAGCAGCATTCTTATCAATTGGGGTCGGTGAAGAATCAGGAAGCTTCAGTGGGTATCAAGCCAGGCACCCAGCCAGCAGAGGTGACGCTTGCAGAGCAACCTTGTGTGCCAAGCCAGGGACCGAGCAGGCCAGTGGGGTGAAGCTTGAGAGGCATCTTGAGTGCCAAGCTAAGGACCCAGCAGAGAGGCGGGGGTGACGCTTGAGGAAGATACCACCTTGAAGATTGCAGGAGCTCAAGGGATTCAGTGGCAGTGAATCAGAGGGTCAAGTGAGAGAGACTGGGAGCTCAGTGGGCTGAAGAACTACAAGGGGTGATTGTAGTGGAAGTGAAAGAACTGTTATGCTTTGTGTTAGGAATTGTTAAAGACTGTTGCCATAGGAGTCAGCATTTCTGCATGTGCAGATGTGGCGACTTGATGGATGCCTTTCCCTGCTTGGCTGTCCTCCTGTTGAAGTCTCGGAGTCTGCCAATTGAACTTGCAACTAACTAAGGGTGTCCTGGTCCTAACCCTCTTTCCCCTAAAAGTTGTTAAGAGAAATTAAAAACTCTTTTGTATTCAAGAAGTGTCTGGCGCCCTATAACTTTATTCACCTTGCACCCACTATGCCTCACAACCCACCATATACAGAATGATGTCAGCAATCTCTGGCCCTGGAGGTTCTCATTAGACAGAAAGAGGCCTGGGACCTTTCTACATGTAACTTTAGTAAATCAACCCCATTATGTGGCTGATATCTTGCTAAGAGAGAAACAGAGTAACTGCACTGGGCCACTAAGAGCTCCCTTTAGTGGCTGCTGCAGATTTTTCTGTATTTTTTACAATATTAAGCATGTAACAATGTGAGCTTCATGTCAAATTCCTTTTGTTTTGATCAACTGTTATTAAAAAAAGGAAAAAAGTTACATTATGTAAAGACACCATCTATAAAATGTATTCTATTACTCTACGTAAAGTGATAGGCAAGTGGATGCAGCAAAATGACAATCAGTTGCTTTCTTCAATGGGGTTGCTAGCAGTGGCGACTGGAGCTAAATATTTTGGGACGGACGGACGGAGAGGCAGCGATCCTCCCCCACAGGAAACATGTTATTTTCTATGCTCTCCCTGTGTATCCATAGGATGCCAGTCACTCACTCACCAGGCTCATGCTCTCAAGGCTTATCGGAGATCTCTATGACCAGCAGCTTCCGGCCCTCGTAGCTCCGTCCTATGGTGTAGATCAGGCTGATGGAGGGACATTGCAGCCACACGGCCACCAGCACCTCTCGTAGCTTGGGTTGGCAGGGATACTCGAACGAGATGGCTCCCAGTTCCTGGCTCAGCCTGCGCCTCCTGCCCTCGCAGGATGAGCAGAGATGCCCGGCTGAGAGTCCCTAAGACTCCCTGGCCAATCAGGCCCTGCTTTTCTTCCTAATTGGCCAGGAGGAGAATCAGGAAGACAATAGCGAATATTCATTATTCAATATTGTCACACAAGTGGCTGGGCTCTGCGCCCCAAGCCCACCCTTTTTTAAGCCAATTAGAGCATCAGGCTCTAATCACGTGCTTCAAAAAAACAAAAAAACACTGGAATCCATGTGTCCGGTGCCCTGCATGTAGATTAGGGTCCGGGCACATGGATGGGGGGGGCGGCGCCCCTGTGCTCCCAATGGATGAGCCGCCATTGGTTGCTAGACAGGAAATTTTCTTTATATTGGTAAATAATCCCCCCCCCCCCCATATCATAATTTTTTTAATTATCTTCAGTTCTGATATTCCGTACAGCTGTAAATGTTCTTTATAAAAGTAAAAAGTATTATTGCTATGTTTATATGTGTCCCTCTTTTCTGTGTGTGCTCTGAGCCAGTGATATGTGTGTTGCAGGGAGGAGTGGAAGATGATGTTTCTTTGTCTACATATGTGACCATAGCACTGCTGGAGGCGGATGTACCAAAAGATGTAAGTACCAATAACTCTGAATACAGAAATAATCATCAGAATCAATTATTTAGGTTGAGTCATAATAGAGTAAGTCCACCCGCACAGTGACAAAACATTGGGAATCGTGCATGTATATATATGTGCCGAGCATTTTTTTATTGTAACCATGCGTATACTATAACATGACCATGTTCTCTCCAACACATACATGCAATTTAGCAGGTTTGTAATGACATGATTTATTTTTTCAGAGTCCATTTGTCAGGGATTCAGTGACTTGTCTACAACGACTGTCAATCAGTGTGACTAATATGTACACCCAGGCATTGATGGCCTACGCATTCACTTTATATGGTGACATGTACAACCGTCAGATCATGCTGAACAGACTGGAGCAAAGAGCTGTGAGAAGAGGTGAGACCTGTCACAATGGGACCTTAGAAAGTATAGGTAAAAATGATCTATCACAAGAATGATGGCTCTGTGTCACAAAGGAATACATGGATCACAAACCCAACTGAACAAAATTACAAACACTATGGGGTTGATTTACTAAAGGAAAATCCACTTTGCACTTGAAAGTGCACATGGAAGTGCAGATGTAGATCTGAGGGAGACATGCAAGGAAAATAAAAAAACAGCATTTTAGCTTGCACATGATTGGATGATAAAATCAGCAGAGCTTCCCCTAATTTCAGAGCTTCCCCTCAGATTTACAGCGATCTACAGCGACTGCACTTCCATGTGCACTTTCAAGTGCAAAGTGGATTTTCCTTTAGTAAATCAACCCCTATGGAAACTATGGGGGTTATTTACTAAAGTCAAATCCACTTTGCACCACAAGTGCAAACTACAAGTGCAAAGTGCACTTGAAATTGCACTGAAAGTGCACTTGGAAGTGCAGTCGCTGTAGCTCCGAAGGGGACATGCAAGGAAAATAAAAAAACAGCATATAAGCTTGCACATGATTGGATAATAAAATCAGCAGAGCTTCCCCTCATTTCAGATCTACCCCTCAGATTTACAGCGACTGCACTTCCAAGTGTACTTTCAGTGCAATTTCAAGTGCAGTTTGCACTTGTAGATTGCACTTGTAGTGCAAAGTGGATTTGCCTTTCGTAAATAACCCACATTGTGTTTTTTGCGCAAACCAATCAATAAACGCCGATTGCGATTTTTTTTTTTTACCAAAAATATGTAGAAGAATACGTATCGACCTAAACTGAGGGAAAAAAATGTTTTTTTATATATTTTTTGGGGATATTTATTATAGCAAAAAGTAAAATATATGTACTGTATATACTCGAGTATAAGCCGAGTTTTGCAGCACATTTTTTTGTGCTGAAAATGCCCCCCTCGGCTTATGCTTGAGTCACCTTTTTGCGCCTGATCTCCCAGAATTTGGGGACCCGGTACCGGCCGTCCGTAGGTCCCCTGGACCCCACACATGTAGAACCACTCTTCCTCTACAAGTGTGCAAAATTTCTTGTCCGGGGGACCTACGGCCGGGGAGCACCGATTTTTCAAATCCGGGCACCCCTTCCATAGACTCCCATGTTAAATGGTAATTTCTCTGGTAATTATGGGGACCCAGTACCGGCCGGTCGTAGGTCTCCTGGACCCGGAGCTAGGCACATATGTAGCCTCATTTCTCTTCTATAAGTGTGCAAAGTTTGTTGTCTGGGGGACCTACGTCCGGGGAGCACCGATTTTTCAAAGCCGGGAACCACTTCCATAGACTTCTTATGTTAAAGTCAATCTAGTCATGGGCACAGTGTGGCATGGACACAGTGAGGCATGGACACAGTGAGGTATGCACATGGACACAGTGAGGTATGCACATGGACACAGTGAGGTATGCACATGGACACAGTGAGGTATGCACATGGACACAGTGACGTATGCACATGGACACAGTGAGGCAAAGTGAGGCACAGTGAGGCATTCAGATGGACACCCTAGGCTTATACTCGAGTCAATACGTTTTCCTATTTTTTTGTGGTAAAATTAGGTGCCTCGGCTTATATTCAGGTCGGCTTATACTCGGGTATATACGGTAATTTTTTTAAAAATTGTCGCTCGTTCTTTTATATCGCTAAAAATAAAAACCACAGAGGTGATCAAATACCACCAAAAGAAAGCTCTATTTGTGGGTAAAAAAAGGACGTCAATTTTGTTTGGGAACAACTTCGCACGACCGCGTAATTGTCCGTTAAATTGACGCAGCGCCGTATCGCAAAATATGGCCTGGTCTTTGAGCAGCCAAATCTTCCGGGGCTGAAGTGGTTAAATGTATTCAGTGATTTAGTTGTGTGGCTTCTATCAAAGTGAAATTCAGGAAATATCACTATCAGCTATACTACCGGGCAAACTACTAGTTTCAGCACCATGGACAGGGGATATATTTTTATACTTTACACACTAGAAAGCAAACACACTGAAGGACTGGTTGTGCAAGCAGGAAACCACCAATGGCAGAATTGTTATAGTCCAGATTCAGTTCTATTCAGACCCTTATATCATACAAATCCAACTGGTTTTGTGCTTTTTTTGGTGCATTATACCTTTTGCAGAAACGCACTACGGACCATTTAACAAGGTTTCCTACGGTACACATTGACATTTATGTGTCTTTCAGCCAGTGCGTTTTCGGAAAGGGTTAGAGACTTTTTTCCTGAAGCAGATTGCATTTTGCGTGCAATAGACTTCAATTGAGTCGCACCAGAAACGCACCAGGTGGTGCCGTCACAAGGGCACAAAGCCACCAGATGATGTCACTATTTGGTCCTGTCCCTTACCTATTTAAGAACTGTCAGATGGAGGAGCGGGCAGTCGGTGGTTAGCCTTCGATGAGTGCGGAGCTTTTTTATTTTTCGGTCCGGCGGGGCGGCGTAATTGAAGATGGATCTACATTGAGGGACATTATTTTTGGATATGTAATAAAGGAATTTTCAAAGACTGTGTTTGTTTTTGTTTTTTTCTAAGTGACTTTTTTGGAGAATGAGTAAAGCCGCGTACACACGACCGGTTTTCTCGGCAAAAAACTACAAGAAAACTGCCGGGAGAGCTTTCTTGCTGAGAAAACCGGCTGTGTGTACGCGGGTTTCAGTTTTCTCGTCAAGTAAACTGGCCAGATTCCCCGATGAGGAAAAAGACGACCTCTGGTCGTTTTTCTCGTCGAGAATCTCGTCGGCCTGTTTCCCGACGAGAAACCCGAGAGTGTGTACACTTACCTGTCGCCGTGGAAACCCGCGCATGCTCAAAATGACTTTGACGCATGCGTGGTAGCTTCCTAGGCATAGGCATAGGGTGTAGCAAGATGGCGGCGACGGCATCGAATGTGACGAGTGCACGCTTGTCGTAGTCGATGACGTCACCGCATACGTGCCATTCAAAAGAATGCCGGTTCTTTTGAATCGTACGTGTGTACACTTGGCCGGGACAAGATTCTTGTCAAGATTCTCGTCAGGAAAAACAACGTTTTTTTCCTGACGAGAATCTCGGCCGTGTGTACGAGGCCTCAGAGTACTATTTACCCCATACTCATTCACATGGGTGGGGGGGGACAGAATCTGTGGACCCACTTGTTAAAGGGGGCTTCCAGATTCTGATAAGTCCCCCGACCGCAGACCCACACAGCCACAGCCCAGGGTTGTGGGGAAGAGGTCCAAAGCACCCCCCCTATGTTGAGGGCATGCAGCCTGTATGGTTCAGGAGGAGGGGGGGCGCTCACTCGTCCCCTCCCTTTCCTGACCTTCCGGGCTGCATGCTCAGATAAGGGTCTTGTATGGATTGGGGGGGACCCTATGCCGTTTTTTCACAAATCTGTTGCTGGCAATTCATTTTTTCTACATTCAGCTGTCAGCAGGGAACCCTGTTGACAGCTGATGACTCATCAGTTGTTAAGGATGCAGCGGCCGGCTTCCCAGCCCGCTCCTTAGTAACTAGCTATATCAAATGATTTTAAAGGGAAAAGAAAACACAAAATGCATGAAAACTGCATGCAAAAACGCATAAAAAACATGCGTTAAAAAATTTAAAATGCTCCACAAAATGTCCCTGAAAAACAATTCACCCACAACCGCATAGATGTGAACCTGGACTAAGGGACCGCATTCAGCGGGGGCTTGGGATATTTTAACAAAACTAGACTGATGAACTTGGAAGGATCCTAAGGATTATTATGATTGCACCAGATACAGATTTGGTAGCATGTGTGGTTATATAAATTTTTAGGATCACTCCAATTTTACCAAGTCTAGTACACATTTTTGTCCAACAGTACCAAGCACCGATGAAGGAGGATCCTTTGAACCCCCACAGAAGCTGACACTAGAGGCTGATTAAGGTTAATTTCTAGAAATTGTAAAAGGAACACATATCTATACAGATATCAGCAACCAAAATCCACAGCCTAGTGAAGTGTATGCAGAGTCATAACCTTTTCTTTGAAGATTCCCTTTAATTTATTGAGATTTTCTTTACCTCCCTGTTGTGTCTCCAGGACAGGTAATGAAAGGAAATCGTCTCAGCAAAACAGACAGCAAAAAATAAGCTAATAGTCGTGCTAACTATTTCAAACCCGAAAACAAACAAGCTTTGGTTCTATATGTGTGTGTGTGTGTGTGTATATAGATATATATATAGATATATATATACACAGTGCCTTGAAAAAGTATTCATACCCCTTTAAATTTTCCACATTTTGTCATATTATAACTGTAGCGGGGTCCTCAATTTAGGGGTAGTGTTTGAGTGGTAGTTATGCTCAAACACCTAAATTGTTAGGATATTATCAACCATTTTGTCTGCAGGAAAAGTATCGGTGTACCGTTCCCTGTGGCCTGCAGGTGGCGCTGCCATGGTAGGCCAGGGTTGAACCACTGATACAGTGCTGTGCCTTATGTGTCCCCTCTCGGCAACCATACAGTTGGAGTGGTCGGCCTGCTGTGTATGCTGGGAGAGGATATAAAAGGGGCAGACGCTGCCTGTAGGTGGTCGGGAGTCCTACTCCCAGGGAGTGTGTGTTCCTGTCCGCCCAGGGGCGGTGGTCGGTGAATCAGTCCCAGGCACCTTTAGTCCTGGGGCTGCATTTAAAGGCCTTGGGCCCAGCATCTTCGGCTGGGGCCCATCAAGGATCGAGGAATCTCAGGGTGCCGCCTTGCGAGGGGACCCGCATCTTAGACGAGGAGGCCGGGGGAGGACCGTTCCGAGGGACTGGTGAGGAGTCAGTGAAGGAAGGGGCCCGGTAACTCTCTGGAAGGATGTCTTCTCCTTACAAAGAGGCCAAGCTTTGAAAACCAAGTTCACCAGGTCTGTGGCAGAGAACAAGTTCACCAGTTTGTGTGGTGATTGTGCGGTTAGTTTGAGTACCATTCTGGCTGCTAGTCCCTATGTAGGGAGACTATCCAAATGGGCCAAGTCTGCTTGAGAAGCCGAGCAGTGAAGTGGATTACGTTTGTGCCTGGACCTCTCCCACACCTTATGCTGTCCTGTTCTCTCTCCAACCTTTCCTATCAGAGACTGTCTTTTAAGAGAAATAAACTCTACGTTGGAGTTACAGCTGGTGTGGACATTGAAGTCATTGGGGGAAATAGAGAGTTGTCTTATTTGACTATAGAGATAAGAACCATTCTCTAGAGAATCTGGCTGTGGAGACCCATCACAACACCGCTCAACCTCTTTACACAGGAGGGTACGGGCATATAGAGCTGGGTGTGCCCTTTCTTCCTGCGAGGAGCCAAAGCCAAGGAGGAGAGGGTGGTAAGCGCTATATAACCAAAAAACATTCATGTATTTTATTGCGCTTTTATGTGATAGACAAACACAAAGTGGCACATAATTGTGGAAGGAAAATGATAAATGGTTTTCAAAATTTTTACAAATAAATATGTGAAAAGTGTGGCGTACATTTGTATTCAGCCCCCCCCCCCCCCGAGTCGAAACTTTGTAGAACCATCTTTCACTGCGATTGTTGGGGATGTCTCTACCAGCTTTGCACATCTAGAGAGTGACATTTTTGTCCATTCTTCATTGCAAAAAAGCTCAAGCTCTGTCAGATTGGATAGAGAGCGTCTGTGAACAGCAATTTTCAATTCTTGCCACAGATTCTCAATTGGATTTAGGTCTGGACTTTGACTGGGCCATTCTAACACATGAATATGCTTTGCAGGGATGAGCCGAACACCCCCCTGTTCGGTTCGCACCAGAACCTGCGAACAGACAAAATGTTTGTGTAAACTTTAGAACCCTATTAAATACAATGGACTCGAACGTTCGAAATCTAAAGTGTTAATTATAAAGGCTAATATGCAAGTTGTTGTCCTAAAAAGTGTTTGGGGACCTGGGTCCTGCCCCAGGGGACCTGTATCAATGCAAAAATAAGTTTTAAAAACGGCCGTTTTTTCGGGAGCAGTGATTTTAATAATGCTTAAAATGAAAAAATAAAAGTGAAATATTCCTTTAAATTTCGTACCTGGGGGGTGTGTATGATATGCATGTAAAGTGGCGCATGTTTCCCGTGCTTAGAACTGTCCCTGCAAAAAATGTCATTTTTGAAAGAAAAAAATGCATTTAAAACTGACTCGCGGCTATTAATGAATTGTCGGCTCCCGGCAATACATACAAAAGTCATTGATAAAAAAAAAAAAAAAAAGCGTGGGGGTTCCCCAGAATTCAATTACCAGGCCCTTCAGGTCTGGAATGGATATTAAGGGGAACCCCGCCGCAAATTTAAAAAAAAATTGACATGGGGTTCCCCCAAATATCCATTCCAGGCCCTTCAGATCTGGCATGGATTTTAAGGGGAACTCCACCCCAAATTAAAAAAAAAATGGCGTGGAGTCCCCCTAAAAATCCATACCAGACCCCTTATCCGAGCACGCAACCTGGCCGGCCGCAGGGGAAAAGGGGGGGACGAGAGAGCGGCCCCCCTCCCTCCTGAACCGTACCAAGCCACATGCCCTCAACATGGGGAGGATGTCCCCATGTTGATGGGGACAAGGGCCTCATCCCCACAACCCTTGCCCGGTGGTTGTGGGGGTCTGCGGGCGGGGGGCTTATCGGAATCTGGAAGACCCCTTTAACAAAGAGGACCCCCAGATCCCGACCCCCCCTATGTGAATTGGTAAGGGGTACATTGTAACCCTACCATTTCACGAAGAAAGCGTAAAAAAATGTTTAAAAAAAACACACAAACACCTTGAAAAAGTCCTTTATTAAAAAAAACAAAAAAAAAAACATTCCAGCGGTGAAATCCAGTGTCCCGCGGCGATCCCGATGTCCAGCGCTGTCCTTCATTGGTTGTGCCTGAGCGGACCTGATGGGGAACTCCCTCTCAGTATTTTAAATGTATAGACCCGCCCCTTCTAAAGTTCCCCATCAGTTCCGCTCAGCGGACCAGAAGCGGAACATGAGAAGGGGCGGGTCTATACATGTATTACCAAAGTGAGAGCAGTTCCCCATCAGGTCCGCCCCCTCGGTATGTCGGACCCGCCTACGTCATTGGCTTGAGCGGGGAACTTCCTTCACTATGTAAATTTAAATTACACAGTGAAGGAAGTTACCCGCTCAAACCAATGACGTAGGCGGGTCCGACATACCGAGGGGGCGGACCTGATGGGGAACTGCTCTCACTTTGGTAATACATGTATAGACCCGCCCCTTCTCATGTTCCGCATCTGGTCCGCTGAGCGGACCTGATGGGAAACTTTAGAAGGGGTGGGTCTATACATTTAAAATACTGAGAGGGAGTTCCCCATCAGGTCCGCTCAGGCACAACCAATGAAGGACAGCGCTGGACATCGGGATCGCCGCGGGACACTGGATTTCACCGCTGGAATGTTTTTTTGTTTTTTTTTTAAATAAAGGACTTTTTCAAGGTGTTTGTGTGTTTTTTTAAACATTTTTTTACGCTTTCTTCGTGAAATGGTAGGGGTACAATGTACCCCTTACCAATTCACATGGGGGGGGCCGGGATCTGGGGGTCCCCTTTGTTAAAGGGGTCTTCCAGATTCCGATAAGCCCCCCGCCCGCAGACCCCCACAACCACCGGGCAAGGGTTGTGGGGATGAGGCCCTTGTCCCCATCAACATGGGGACATCCTCCCCATGTTGAGGGCATGTGGCTTGGTACGGTTCAGGAGGGAGGGGGGCCGCTCTCTCGTCCCCCCCTTTTCCCCTGCGGCCGGCCAGTTTGCGTGCTCGGATAAGGGGTCTGGTATGGATTTTTAGGGGGACTCCACGCCATTTTTTTTTTAAATTTGGGGTGGAGTTCCCCTTAAAATCCATGCCAGATCTGAAGGGCCTGGAATGGATATTTGGGGGAACCCCACGTCAATTTTTTTGTAAATTTGCGGCGGGGTTCCCCTTAATATCCATTCCAGACCTGAAGGGCCTGGTAATTGAATTCTGGGGAACCCCCACGCTTTTTTTTTTTTTTTTTTTTATCAATGACTTTTGTATGTATTGCCGGGAGCCGACAATTCATTATTAGCCGCGAGTGAGTTTTAAATGACTTTTTTTCTTTCAAAAATGATATTTTGTGCAGGGACAGTTCTAAGCACGGGAAACATGCGCCACTTTACATGCATATCATACACACCCCTCAGGTACGAAATTTAAAGGAATATTTCACTATTATTTTTTAATTTTAAGCATTATTAAAATCACTGCTCCCGAAAAAAACTATTTTTGCATTGATACATGTCCCCTGGGGCAGGACCCGGGTCCCCAAACACTTTTTAGGACAATAACTTGCATATAAGCCTTTATAATTAGCACTTTAGATTTCTCCCATAGATTTTTCGAATTTGCCGCGAACACCCCAATTTGTTCGCTGTTCGGCGAACCGGCGAACAGGCAATGTTCGAGTCGAACATGAGTTCGACTCGAACTCGAAGCTCATCCCTAATGCTTTGATATAAACCATTCCCTTGTAGCTCTGGCTGTATGTTTAGGGTCGTTGTCCTGCTGGAAGGTGAACCTCCGCCGCAGTCTCAAGTCTTTTGCAGACTCTAAGATTTCCCTGTATTTGGCTCCATACATCTTCCCATCAACCCTGACCAGCTTCCCTGTCCCTGCTGAAAAAAGTCATCCCCATACCATGATGCTGCCACCACCATTTTTCGCAGTGGGGATGGTGTTTTCAGGGTGATGTGCAGTGTTAACTTTCCGCCACACATAGTGTTTTACTTTTAGGCCAAAAAGTTAAATTTTGGTCTCATCTGACCAGAGCACCTTCTTCCACATGTTTGCTGTGTCCCCCACATGGCTTCTCACAAACTGCAAACTGGACTTCTTATGGCTTTCTTTCAACAGTGGTTTCTTTTTGCCACTCCATAAAGGCCAGATTTGTGGAGTGCGCGACTTATGCCGCGTACACACGATCGGAATTTTCAACAAGAAAAGTCCGATGTGAGCTTTTGGTCAGAAATTCCGACCGTTTGTATCCTCCATCTGACTTTTTCTGTCGGAATTTCCGCCAACAAAAGATTGAGAGCAGGTTCTCTATTTTTCAGACGGAAAAAGTTCTTGTTGGAAATTCCGATCGTCTGTATGCAATTCCGACGCGCAAACAAACACGCATGCTCAGAATCAAACAGAAGAGCCCAACTGCCTATTGAACTTCATTGATCTCGGCTCGTCGTACGTCTTGTACGTCACCGCGTTCTTGACGTTCGGAATTTCAGACAAGATTTGTGTGACCGTGTGTATGCAAGACAAGTTTAAGCCAACATTCCGTCGGAAAAAAAAACAAGTTTTTCTTGTTGGAATTTCCGATCGTGTGTACAGGGCATAAGAGTTGTCCTGTGGACAGATTCTCCCACCTGAGCTGTGGATCTCTGCAGCTCCTCCAGAGTTACCATGGGCCTCTTGGCTGCTTCTCTGATTAATACTCTCCTTGCCCGGCCTGTCAGTTTAGGTGTGTAGCGATACCTCCAACTAAGGAGGCCGCAGAATTAGATTTGGGCCCTGAGTGCAGCTCCGCCAACCCCCGGCAATAGGCTCTACCCCCTTCTGGCACAGCTAGTACTAACAATCAATGATATGTCCTATGCAATAGAATAACTAAGCAAGGACACAGTAATGAATTGTAATAGGTAAAGTGTTTTACTCATTAATTCTCAATATGGATAAAGGGGTAACAGTAATCACAGTTCAAGATAATCACTCCTAAGGGCAGCGTCCTGCCACTCTAACACACTATATAGTAACACACGCTACAGGTGCGCCATACGGGCGACCGTTAACTAAGTGCCCTATGGCGCAGTAATCAAACATGCTAGAATCCCCACCAGGCCTGGTTCTAATATTTAAACTTAGTCCTTCTTTCTTCACCGGCAGGTCTGTAATGGTGGTGCACTTTAAACAGAGTATAACTTTGTAATCCAAGGGGTATCAAAATAACTTGTAGGCCACGGCAGTCTATAGGCCTATATACAGCAACAGTATCTTAGCTGGGCTTACGCCCTCTCACCCGCCGGACTACGGATCCAGTCCGGGAAACCTCCACCGGTCGTGTCACACACACTCGATCTCTCCAACGATCGGGCCCCCGATCCGACAAGGCTGTAGCTCACAAAGTCAGATGCCACCCAGGCTCGCAGAGGGGAGGGTGGAAGGCTCTTTGGTGCAGAGCAAGGCCTCAGGCTTCAGGCCTTGCACTCCGACACATCCGCACAGGAGGATCCGTCTGTGAAGTCTCGTGTCCCCCAAAGAGGCCGAGCCCGGCCTCGCCTCCTCCTTTTATAACCCCTCCCATGAGTCTCTGCGGTGGAACATCACAAGAATGGGGTTATGGGTAATGTAGTTTCTTCCCAATATAGGGGAATACCCCGCTACACACTCCCCCCACTTAAACTCTTTGGTCCCCAAAGATAAATTTTAGCAACAACTATATACAACATTGGACAATTCTGAAAACGATGTTGGGATAGGGGATTCCCACCATAACTGAGGGGTTGAATTCCCTTGCCCACAGGTCACATTATCATGGGTGGCCTGCCTAACTGTGCCAGAGAGTGAGCTGGGGTTGCCCTCCACCAAATGGACAGTGGAGGGATCCGGAATCTCAGCATTTCTCCTAGCAGTGACCACAGAGTCTTCCGAACTGTTCCCCATCTGGGGGTAGGTCAGCTTCTTAGGAGGTCGAATGACTCTTCGAGCTCTTTGCTCTCCTGGAATCTCTGGCTCTGGCGCCACAGGCTCCTCTTCCTCGGAGCAACTATCATAGGCATCTTCCCAGTAATCTGCTGAAGGACTGAAAGGGATGAATTCTGTAGCCTCTGGGTTCAGTGTTTCATCTGTGGTATCTTGGGTGACTGGAAGATCTATGATAGAAGTTCCTGGAGTTGGGGAAGACCACAGCCAATCAAGCTCTCCTTCTTCATCTCCACTAAGTTGGGAGGCTTCTCCATTTCCAGCTCGGGAGGTCTGTGACCGAGTGTGCGGCCTAGGAGTATCCAAGATAGAGGCCGGTGCAGGGGAGTCTCCCACGGAAGGTATTCTAACTGCCTCCGCAAGTGGGAGCAGGTGGTTTCGATGCCATGTCTTCAGTGGGCCTACCTTTCCCTCTGGCTTCACCTTGTAGACAGGTAGGCCCGGCAACTTCCTGCAGATGACATAGGGTTCAGATCTCCATCTGTCTGCAAGTTTGTGCTTTCCGGGGACTCCCAGATTGCGCAACAGTACTCGATCCCCGGGCTGTAGGTCTTGTACCCGGACCTTCAAGTCGTAATTTCTTTTATTCCGAGCTCCCCTTTGATCTGAGGCCGCTTGAGCTTGTTCATATGCTACTTTCAGGCTGTGTCTGAGCCTGTCCACATATCCTTTGTGGGAGGTGACTGAGGAATGGTCCAGTGAGGTGCCAAAAGCCAGGTCCACCGGTAGTCTCGCTTCTCTCCCAAACATGAGTCGATATGGGGAGTAGCCTGTAGCATCACTGATGGTGCAGTTGTAAGCATGTACTATGGCTGCTATGTGTTTGCTCCAATGTTGCTTTTTCTCGCTTTCCAGAGTCCCCAACATGTTGAGCAAGGTTCGGTTGAACCTTTCCGGCTGAGCATCTCCCTGAGGATGGTAAGGTGTAGTTCGAGTCTTCTTAATCCCCAATGAATCCAAGAGCTTCCGGATCAGCTTACTCTCGAAGTCCCTCCCTTGGTCTGAATGGAGTCTCTGTGGCAGCCCATAATGGACAAAATACTTCTCCATAAGTACCTTGGCCACGGTGGAGGCCTTCTGATCTTTGGTGGGGAAGGCCTGGGCATATCGGGTGAAATGGTCGGTTATCACCAGAACATTTCCTAGTCCACTCAGGTCGGGTTCGAGGCAGAGAAAATCAATGCACACCAGGTCCATGGGCCCTTGGCTCTGTAGATGGCCCATTGGGGCAGCTTGATGAGGCAAAGTCTTCCTCTGGATGCATCGCGCACATGAGTGGCAGTACTCCTCTACCTCTGCCCTCATGCAGGGCCAATAGAACCGACTTCTGACAAGTTGAAAGGTCCTTTCAGCCCCTAGGTGGCCATGATTGTCATGCAAGGCCATCAGAACAGTCTCCCAATGTTTCTCTGGGAGGAACATCTGCCACTTATCTTCTGAGTCATCAGAGGGGCCCCTTCGGTAGACCACTCCCTGATGTAACTGCAACCTATCCCACTCCTTCCTCAGTAGGCGAGCTTCTTTTGAAGGTTGACGCAGGAGTATGTTTGGATCCTGATTTTTCAAGGCCTCCAGGACCAATCTCCCCATGGGGTCTTCCAATTGGTCACACCTCAATTCCTTCTTGGACAGTCTTGGTAGGTTGTCCTCTTCCAATTGAGCTACTCCACAGTAGTGTTTGGGGACTCCCACCGTGGTAACTCCTATTTCCTCTGCTCTGGAGCATCCTCGGGCTTGGAATGCAGCTCCTTGACAAAGGGCCTGCACCCCGTCCGGTGCCACTTGGGTCCAATCTTCTATTTCAATGGTCGGGGAATGAGATCTTCTGGACAGGGCGTCTGCGTCTCGATTCCCCACTCCTGGTCTATACTTAAGGCTGAAGTTGAATCCAGACAGTGCGGCCAGCCACCTGTGTCCAGTGGCATCCAGCTTGGCCGTGGTGAACAGGTAGGTAAGGGGGTTGTTGTCGGTCTTCACAGTGAACTCTGCTCCATACAGGTAGTCTTTGAGCTTGTCTACTACCGCCCACTTGAGGGCCAGGAACTCCAGCTTGTGAGTGGGGTAGTTCTTCTCAGAGGGGGTCAGGCTCCTACTCACATAGGCAACAGGCCGCAATTGCCCCTCATGTTCTTGGTAGAGTACTCCTCCCAGACCGTCATGACTAGCATCCACGTGCAGTTCATAGGGTTTGGTTGGGTCTGCATAGGCCAAGACTGGTGCAGTGGTCAGGCTCCTCTTCAATTCCTGGAAAGCCTCTTCACACTTCTGATTCCACTGATCTCTGATGGACTCTCCTGGCCTCCTGGGCCCCGATCCATCCTCCTCTCCTTCAGTCTTGAGCAACTCATTCAATGGTCTAGCAATTCGGGCAAATCCCTCCACAAACCTCCTGTAGTAGGAGCAGAATCCCAAGAAGGATCTGAGTTCTGTTACTGTGGTGGGCTGTGGCCAGGAGGTAACTGCCTCCAATTTCTCAGGGTCTGTGGCCACCCCTTCTTCAGATACTATGTGCCCCAGATAGTTCACAGAAGACTGGTAGAACCGACACTTCTCAGGCGAAAGCTTAAGTCCTTCCTCACTGAGTCTTCTCAACACTTTCTCCAGCCTCTCTTCATGTTCCTCCAAGGTTCTCCCAAAGACAATGACATCGTCTAGGTATACAAGGACTTCGATCAAGTTCATGTCCCCTACTGTCTTCTCCATGAGGCGTTGGAAAGTAGCTGGGGCTCCAGACAGACCTTGGGGCATCCGGTCGAATTCAAAGAACCCCACTGGGGTTATGAAAGCTGTCTTCTCCTTGTCTGCTGGGTGCATCGGAATCTGATAGTACCCACTCTTGAGATCCATAACGCTGAACCATTTGGCTCCAGACAAGCTCTGTAGGGCATCCTCTATCCTCGGAGTGGTGTATTGGTCAGGTATGGTTCTCCTGTTGAGAGTCCTGTAGTCTATACAGAGCCTCAATGATCCATTCTTCTTTCGGACCACCACTATGGGAGAGGCATAGGGGCTTCTGGACTCCCGTATCACACCAGTCCTCTTGAGTTCTGCAAGTTGTTCCCTCAGATCCTCCAGATCTGCTAGCGGGACCCGCCTGACCCTCTCTCGGAAGGGCTTATCTTCCTGGAGGCGGATCCGATGGGTGGCACTCCTTGCACACCCCACATCAAACTCATCCTTAGAGAAGATCTTCTCCCATCTATTCAACTGGGCCTTGGCTCTCTCTTTCCAAGCCCTGGACAGATTCGGGTTTTCCATGGTCAGCTTCTCCCAAACATCCCCTTCTTCACCTGTCCTCTTCACTTCTGACAGGGTAACAGGGGCCGCCGGGCTCACCTGGCCTAGCAACATTCTTCCTGGGATGTCCATGGGGTCTTTGGTAGTATTCCTAACACTCACTGGAACTCTATAATGGGCCTTCTTCAGGACCTTCAGCGGAATCACTTCCGGTATCACCTCCAGGCCTGAGGACTCACCCCTTGGGTCTGACTCCAGCATGACAAAGGGACCAGGCTGCTCCCAAGTAAGCTTCACAGTGGCCCTGAGACAGGTTACTTCACCGGGCTGCAACACTACCCCTTCTCTTCCAAGTCTCCACACCTTCCCTATCTCCTCTCCAGGGGTCTCCCGCTCTTGGACCAGCCGTTGGTAGGCTGTCTTCAGCATGGGATGGATCTTGGTAGCTGCTTGTCTTTCTTCTGTCACGAGAGGGGTCAGGAGTCTTCGGACCAGGTCCGTGTTTGTCCCTATTATAAGGGAATTCTTGTTGGCTCCAGGCGGCCTAGGACACACAACTGCCAGGGTGTCAAACACTTCGGCCTTCCCAGCCACGGATGGGTCAAAGGTCATTTGGATGGGAAGGTAGCCGTCGTAAGGGAAACTCTGGGTTCCAATTCCCCATATCTCCAGCTCCTCTATCTTCTGGATAGGCAGATGACTCAGGTGCCTGTCGTAGAAGTCCCGGTATAGTAGGGTCACTTGTGCCCCGGTATCCAGGAGGCCCCTGGTGTAGACTCCCTCCACTTGAATGGGCACTATAGGGGATGGGCCTACCAGCTTCTCTGGATATGGTCCGGCAGGAGCCGCCTTCTTCAGACCTTTTCCCTTTGGACTCTCTCTTGTCCTATTCCCTTTGGACTTGAACCTTTCTTGAGCCTGGTATGCACTGACTTCCCCCCTTTTAATGGGTGTAGGAACCCGCTGAGGCGTGCTATTATTTTTCTTGGGTGGGCACCCCCTTTGGGGGGTGCCGTGCCTCTCCTGAGGGGTCTCCCCCCTTCTTCTTGGAGTATAGCTTTGTTGAGGGGTATTGCGTTTCCCCTTTGGTGTTCTATCTCTCTTTTTGTTTTTCTTCGCATTCAGCTTGGAGTTTACTGAAGATGGTGGGCACCCGGTTGACTCCTTCACCGGGGCCCTCTGGAGTTTCCCGCCGGCTTGCGGTTGTCTGGTCTCTTCTTCTTCGGACTAGAACATGTGGCTGCAATGTGGCCAACTCCCCCACAGTTGAAGCAGACTATATCTCCCCATTCTTGTAAAGGTTCGGGTGCTGAGGCAATCGGGAACAATTCCTTCCTTGGACTTTCCTTCTTCTTGGGACACTCTGTGTCTTTTGCTATCAGAGAGGTCAATATCTCTAACACCTTGGACATCTGAGTTTTTAGGGTGTCTATCTCCGCCTCTCTTTCAGGGGTCATTACTGGATTGACCAGCACCTGTGCGGGTACAACAATTGTCTTATCCTTCTGCTGGTCCTGTTGCAGCGCCTCCTCATCTCTGATAATTTTTATTAAATCAGCATAAGTCAGCAACATTCCTCCTCCCAAGGTTTTCAGGTGCAGCCAGACTGGATCGGAGCGTAGCGCTTCCTTTAAGACTTGCTTCATTCTTGCCGCATCGGCATCTTGGGGCTTCATCCCTTTCTTTAACACAATCTTGCACAGCAGCCTGTTTAGCCTTCTGACATACTCGGAAAGTTTCTCCTCCGGTTTTTGGAAAGTGTGTTCAAACTGGTAGACCGTCTCTGTCACCTTGTCTAATTGACCAAACTCTTCCTGCAGCATAGCTAGACAATCCTGCGCCGTGCACCCTGCATTCCCAAACCGGAAACTTTTCACTGCTTCTGCTGCTGCACCTTTAAGGCTTTCTAACACTCGCTGCCTCTTCTGTGCTTCAGGCACCTCCCATGCCTCCACCGCCTGTAATGCCTGTTCCACCCAAGTATCAAAATCTTCTTCCCCTGCCGGGACAGGGAGCTTCCCTGAGAATATTTTTAGTCTCCGGTAGCTAGTTTCCACATGCACCGTACTTGTCTTCTGACATTTGGCTAGCAAATCCCCTATTGCATTTATCAGTTCTGGTGATATAGCAGTGGCCGATGCAGGTGCCACCGGGGGTGTCGCCCTGTCTTCTCTTTCAGGTGTAGTTCGGGCCGCAGCCTGTGGCGATCCCGTAGGGGATGGTTCCCTTTCTACAGTTATTGCGTGCGCCAGCCTAAATGTTCTGTTGTCTGGCGTCCGCAGACACTTGTGCTTACAGGCCTCTGGCATCCCGTCCCAATATTCCACTAATGCGTATTGATATGAGATGTTTGGGTCTGTCTTCATGTCTATCACCCACGGTGTGTGATCTGGGGACACTGAACTCATCAGTTCCTCTACCGTCTCACTTGACCATTTCTCGCCAGGGAGACTAATGGCTATCCACTGTTTTGGCTCTGTATTAGCGGCTTTGCACCACTCTTCTACCGCTCTTGGATCCATGGGGTCCATGCCGGCACTTCTGGCGTTCGCTTGCTGCATCAGGATCCCGGACGAGAACCCCCACGTGTAGCGATACCTCCAACTAAGGAGGCCGCAGAATTAGATTTGGGCCCTGAGTGCAGCTCCGCCAACCCCCGGCAATAGGCTCTAACCCCTTCTGGCACAGCTAGTACTAACAATCAATGATATGTCCTATGCAATAGAATAACTAAGCAAGGACACAGTAATGAATTGTAATAGGTAAAGTGTTTTACTCATTAATTCTCAATATGGATAAAGGGGTAACAGTAATCACAGTTCAAGATAATCACTCCTAAGGGCAGCGTCCTGCCACTCTAACACACTATATAGTAACACACGCTACAGGTGCGCCATACGGGCGACCGTTAACTAAGTGCCCTATGGCGCAGTAATCAAACACGCTAGAATCCCCACCAGGCCTGGTTCTAATATTTAAACTTAGTCCTTCTTTCTTCACTGGCAGGTCTGTAATGGCGGTGCACTTTAAACAGAGTATAACTTTGTAATCCAAGGGGTATGAAAATAACTTGTAGGCCACGGCAGTCTATAGGCCTATATACAGCAACAGTATCTTAGCTGGGCTTACGCCCTCTCACCCGCCGGACTACGGATCCAGTCCGGGAAACCTCCACCGGTCGTGTCACACACACTCGATCTCTCCAACGATCGGGCCCCCGATCCGACAAGGCTGTAGCTCACAAAGTCAGATGCCACCCAGGCTCGCAGAGGGGAGGGTGGAAGGCTCTTTGGTGCAGAGCAAGGCCTCAGGCTTCAGGCCTTGCACTCCGACACATCCGCACAGGAGGATCCGTCTGTGAAGTCTCGTGTCCCCCAAAGAGGCCGAGCCCGGCCTCGCCTCCTCCTTTTATAACCCCTCCCATGAGTCTCTGCGGTGGAACATCACAAGAATGGGGTTATGGGTAATGTAGTTTCTTCCCAATATAGGGGAATACCCCGCTACAGGTGGATGGCCATGTCTTGGTAGGTTTGCAGTTGCGCCATACTCTTTCCATTTTTGGATGATGGATTGAACAGAGCTCTGTGAGATGTTCAAAGCTTGGGATATTTTTTTATAACCTAACCCTGCTTTATACTTCTCCACAACTTTATCCCTGACCTGTCTGGTGTGTTCCTTGGCCTTCATAATGCTAATTAGGTGAGTTCTGAAGGCAATTGGTTCCACTAGATTTTAGTTAGGGGTATCGGAGTAAAGGGGGCTGAATACAAATGCACGTCACACTTTTCACATATTCATTTGTAAAAAAATATTGAAAACCATTTATCATTTTTCTTCCACTTCACAATTATGTGCCACTTTGTGTTGGTCTTTCACATAAAATCCCAGTAAAATACATTTATGTGTTTGGTTGTAACGTGACAAAATGTGGAAAATTTCAAGGGGTTTGAATACTTTTCCAAGGCACTGGGGGTTATTTACAAAAGGCAAATCCACTTTGCACTACAAGTGCAAACTACAAGTGCAAAGTGCACTTGAAATTGCACTGAAAGTGCACTTGGAAGTGCAGATGCTGTAGATCTGAGGGGGACATGCAAGGAAAAGAAAAAACAGCATTTTACCTTGCACAGGATTGGATGATAAAATCAGCAGAGCTTTCCCTCATTTCAGATCTACCCCTCAGATTTACAGCGACTGCACTGCCAAGTGCACTTTCAAGTGCACTTTGCACTTGTAGTTTGCGCTTGTAGTGAAAAAGTGGATTTGCCTTTCGTAAATAACCCCCACTGTGTGTATGTATGTGTGTGTATATATATGTATATATATATATATATATATATATATATATATATATATATATATATATATATATATATATGTAGCGGTTATGTACTTTCCAATGTGTCATTTTGAACCGGCAGAGACATCAGTGATGTGTAGTTCCCTGCAGCCCAGTGGGTGACGCTGTCGCCATGGGCTCGGGTTGAACCATCACTGAGTGCCGTACCCTTTTTGGTCTCTTCCAGCAGCCATGCTGTGGGGCGGGGAGCCCGCCGTGCTTGCTGGGAGAGGATATAAAGGGGCCGGACATCTTGGTCACGGGGTTCGAGTCCCAGGCACCTTCAGCCTGTGGGCGGTGGTTCGTGGTGGTCCTCTAGGCGGCCTAGGCCTAGAGGATGCTCGGAGGTCGTGTTCCATCCCAGGCACCTTCAGCCTGGGGTGAGGTACTCAGATGGAGATCTGAAGTCTAGTGTTGATCGCTGGGTTCCGCGAGGGAAGGACTTCCTAGGGGACCCGGGAGTGGGTACCCGAATCCAAAGGCATAATGGACAGGAGGAGGCCCTCATCTGAAGACCCGGTGCAGCATATTGCCGGTGACAGGTGAGCCTCCGGAGACCGCCTGGATGGAGGTCTCCTCAGCCAAAGGAACCGGAAAGAAACCTCACTTACTAGCAGAACGAGAGTGAGTACACCGTGCCTAGGCCTACTCGTATCCACACCCACCCTGTCTGTTCTGTTCGTTGAGGGGGTCCAACTGATTGTATTTTACTCTGTGCTAAGAAGAATAAAGGAGTGTTGGACTTTACGGGTGTGGGGCTCATTTTCTGGCAGACACTGATCCAAAGCAGCTGGATGCTCCAAGTGCAGAACACCGACCCGAAGGTAAAGGAACTTTGCTTACACTGCTCAATCACAAAGTAGGTGGAGGCTCGGCATAGTAACCCTGCACTCTCTCCTCCAAGGTACCCCTAGACAATAGCCACAGTAACCGATATACAAGAGAGAGAGTGGAGGCCGCTACATATATATGTTGGAAGGCCAGCATGGTGGCCTGAATTTATGGGAGGAGCCCGGCGGCTATATAGCCAGCCCACTCCTCCACAAGCCTCGTCGGTATTCCTGTGCACAACACGTGGTTTCCGACGCAACGTCACGTCCTTACGTCATTTCAGAGCGACCGTCAGCGAGCGCGGCACGATTCAACCGCTCTCATCCAGGGACTCAGCGCCGTTCGCACGCCCGTCTCGGCCACAGGTAGGCTTCACTTTATGCTGTAGATGCCATGCAGGAGATTTTGCTCTTGGTCAGCAAAACTCTCCCCTCAGACCCCCGCACTGCCGCTTGTTCCCGTGCCGTGGTAGTGTCACCAGGCACCGTTATTTCCGCCCTCCCGGCGGCCCCTGCCAGCACTTTCGGGCGTCCGGGACTTGCTGCCGCTCCACCCGCACCGCCCCCCCCTCACCTCACTGCTCTTGTACTTGTTCCTTCACAGTGTTAGGTGCTGGTCAGGCTGCATCCATGCACCGACTCGCACCGGCGCGTCCCACTTCCCTTAGCCTGTCTATGTTTGTACTGCCAATCGCTGGCGTTCACATCTGCAGGGTACCAGCAGTCCCACTTTTTCAGCCCATGTCAAAGTAGGGACCAGCTGCTCAGTACCATACTGCTTAATTTATTTAGTTCACTAGTGCTCTGAGGTACAGCAGGAGTTTGCAAGATGCCATCGTTAATTCATTCATCACATTTAATTGATTATAGCTATTCTTTGTTTTATTTTTATTTATTCTTATTTTATTTTTATTTGTTTTATTTTATTTTGAATTACTTATTTATTTATTTATTTTTCCCCTCCTTTCTTTTTGTTGTTTGATTGTTTTATTTGTTGTTTTTGCTTATTTATAAAAAAAAAAAAAAAAAAAAATAATATAATTTTTTTTTTTAGTGAACATGATAAAAAAAAATAAAAAAAAGAGAGAAAAAAACAAAAAAAAAAAAATTAAAAAGGGGAAAATTGACAATGAAGATATATATTAGGGGGGCCATAATATATACACAAGTACAGAGGGCAATCGGTAATACGAGGTCTTGCACTCTGCTTTCTAGCCCACACGCGATGGGCATACCCACCTCAGAGCAAGACACCTGTTGTTTTCAGCCCCATTTCTGTACATGCTCCAGAGCCCGGGGTTTTTCAGTCACTACTGCAAAAACGTACCGATTCACGTCTCTGTCATGGGTCATTTCGGCCACTCGTTTAGGAGGGACACAGCTGTTCAAGTTTTACGCGCATTCTCGGCAGCAGCTTCACCCTAAACACGCACCAGTCCTGCACGGCCCCATTTCGGTACATGCTCCAGAGCGCGGTAGGTTAGCCGCATTGCAAACGCACCGACTCATGTCTCTGTCATGGGACATTTCTGTCACTCACTTTCACCATTGTTACCGCGTCCGTTCGCTCGTCTAGGTACAGTCTAATCAGTCAGTACCCCCTCGTCATGTTTTATCTGTTGTTTCTTCTCCAGATCAGTCAAATCCAGCTCCGTCCTGCACTAGGTTGGACGCCATTTCTACAGGTAAAAAAGAAAAAAAAAATTTTGAAAAAAAAAGAAAAAACATGTACGTTTTTTTTTTTTTATGGGGAAGAAAATCCCCCGTAACTACAGAAACAACCCCGATTGTCGTGTCATCCCTTACAGGTTTCGGTCACCAACCCAACCTCGGAAGACAGGATTTCCTATCCAGGCCCCGAATTACTCAGAGCCATGTCTCAGGCCGGCAGTGTAGATCTCACCGCCCCTCCTTCACCTTCTCCCGCCTCAGAGAGCGGCAGCACACGTTCCCTCAGGGGATGGACCATCCCCTAGTTGACCGCAGAACTGAGACGCCGGCAGGTGCCTTTCCCGGCCACAGCCAGGAAGGCAGAGCTCTTTAGGCTCCTATTTTCGCCACCAGCCTCAACCGACCTCCCCATGCCAGCTTCACCTGGACCAAGCACGCAGCAGACATCCCTGCACTCTGTTGCCGCTGCCGTCGCTCAACTCCACACCCTGGTAACTTCCTTGTCTACCGCAGTCACAGCCATGCAGGCCAGAGTGACGCTCCTGGAGGTCCACCCACCAACCGTCACTCCTGACCTACCAGTCCAGGTCCCGACACCCCCTCCAGCTATCCCTACAGGCAAGTGCCCCGTTGTCCTCCCAGCACATTTGGTCCCAGCCAGCATTAGGAAGGACATCCTGGATGGCAAGGACATTAACCTTGCCTCCCTACTCATCGCAGTCCACGATGTAGCGGATAACAAGGCCTACACATGGGGAGACGTTTCAGTGGTCCTCAAGGCCAAAGACCCAAGGCTGAATCGCAAATTGTCAGTACCAGAATTTGCGCTGGCCTTCGGGACTCTCAGGGATGTCCTGTGCTCTGCCTCCCCCAACAGACGGGAAGAGTTGGACCTATATCTCCACACTTTGGTGGATCTAGGTTACAAGTACGGAGGATTTTCGTTCTACGACTATCACCGCTCCTTCTCAGCCAAAGCTGCTGCTAGGCTGTTGCAGTTCCAAATAGCCACAGACTGGAGTCTCATGGATACCGAGCTCTTCTGCCGCCACTTCGCTGGCCTACGCTCACCTCTATGCACGAACTGCCAGTCCTCTACCCATACTGCCACTTGGTGCTCTAACACCACCAATGTTCGCCCCCACGAAGTCCCCTCCACCTCGAGGGCAGCTCTAGGCTTACCGGCCTCCCAGCAGACGGCCCAGGTGGACAAGTTCGGACGCCCAGTACTGACAGCAGGGGGAGCAGCCATCTGCAATAACTTCAACTTCAGATCCTGCAACTTTAGTCAGTGCCGCCTGCTTCATGTTTGCCTCGTATGCCACAGGGCACACCCCAAGACCCTGTGCCAGGTCAAGCAACAGAAAAACTCTTGACTAGGCCAAGTAAACGTTCTGTGGCTGGAGCACTACCTCATTTCACACCCCACCCCCTCTCTCACCACCTTCCTCGTCCAAGGGTTCACAACCGGCTTCCACACAGGCCTCATCTCCTTACCCCACACGTCTCACGAATGCAAGAACCTGCGTTCAGCCGCCACAGATGAACAGGCCATAGATCAGCTGTTACACACCGAGCTGCAGCGAGGCTTTGTCATAGGCCCCTTCACTCAGCCCCCTTTCAACACCTGGAGAGTCAGCCCTATTGGGCTTGTCAAGGGCAAGTTTTCGAATAAAGTTTGCTTGGTGTACGACCTGTCTGCGTCTCATTCTTCCCCCATCCCCAGCCTAAATTCCTTAATGCCCTCCGAAGAGTTCTCCCTTAAATACGCCTCCGTAGACATGGCAATCCAAGCCATAATTTAAACCGGCACAGGCGCCTGGCTCTCCAAAGCCGATATCTCGGATGCCTTTAAGCTCCTACCCATCCATCCATCCCTCTGGTGCTGGCACGGCATGAAATGGAGAGACTCTTACTACTTTGCTACCAAGCTGACTTTCGGCTCCAAGAGTAGCCCCTGGCTCTTCGACACTTTTGCACGGTCTCTCACCTGGATACTGCTGCACCAAGCCCAGTGTCAAGAAGTCATCCACTACTTGGATGACTTTTTGCTGATTGAACAGCCTGATACGCCCCCGAAAGACCTCGACAAGTTAAGAGTCGTCTTCGGAAATCTCAATGTTCCCATCGCGGAGCATAAAGTAGACGGTCCAGCACACTCGGTCACCTTCCTCGGTATCATTCTGAATACCACCACCATGCAAGCCAGCCTCCCCCCAGACAAACTGGCACGCATTAGATCAGTACTCCAAACCTTCACCCGCACACGGGGGTGTACTAAAACAGTTGCAATCCCTTCTGGGAATGCTTAATTTCGCGGTAAGGATCATCCCCCAGGGACGGTCCTTCGTCTCACGTCTCCTAGTTTTTCTTTCCCAGTCACAGGACCCCGATCAGATCCTTAATTTAGACACCGCAGCTGTAGCGGACTTGTTGATGTGGGAAGAGTTCCTCACCAGCTGGAACGGGATATCCATGTTCATACCCACGATGTCTCCCCTCTCCCCGCAGGTAATCACAGATGCCGCAGCCTCCAAAGGCTTTGCAGCAATTTTTGGCCACCACTGGTTCGCAGGGTCATGGCCGCCAGAGATACTAGCAATCCCAGGCTTTACTCAGTCTTCCTCCCTGTTCGAGTTATACCCGGTGGTAGCAGCCGCCCGGTTATGGGGCCACGATTGGACAGGACAAACCGTAGGCTTCACCACTGACAACCAGGCCACTGCCGACATTGTCAACAAAGGCAGGTCCAAGTTGCTCACCACGATGTCCTTCCTACGTAGGCTCGTACAACTCTCGTTACAACATCAGTTTAACGTTCACTGCACCTTCCTCCCGGGCAAGTATAATCTTGCCGCAGATGCTCTGTCCCGCTTTAATTATATGTCCTTTTTTCAGCAGAGACCCGGAGCCGACCAGACCTCAGCCCCTATCCCTCCTTGGTCTCAGCTGACCCTGGACTAGGACACCACCTACAGCAAGCGTCACAGCTCATCAATCAGTCCCTGTCTTACAACACCTTGAAAGCCTACCGTGCTGCCTGGGACGTTTTCAGCAAGTTTCTGGCACCCCGCTCCGATAATACGGCCGTAGACGTCAAGCACGTACTGGCCTTTATCTCGTACTGCCATAGTAGCTTGGCCTTATCCCACAACACCATCCGTCTGTACTTAGCAGGCATTCAGCACTTTCTGGCCTTACAGGATCCCGCAAAACCCTTGTTGTTCACGTCCCACGCAGTCAGAGCCGTCCTACGAGGAGTCCAGAAACTACAACCCACTATCAACCCCAAACGTCTACCTATAACCGGTGCCATCTTCAGGGACATGTCCAATATCCTCGCCACATCTCCGTTTGGCCTCCTCCCTAGCTTGGTCATACAAGCGGCCATCTATTTAGCTTATTATGGGTTTCTACGGCCAAGCGAATTCACCTACAATAATCCCACCGGCCAAGTCTTGCGCAGACGTCACTTAGTTCGCCATCCGACTCACTTCACACTCCACCTGGCAGTGTCCAAAACTCAACAGTTGGGTGCCGGCGTGGATATCTGCATATATAGAACAACCAATGCCTGGTGCCCAGTGGCCATATTGGATCGCCTACTGTCGTACCTACCGGCACAAACAGACTCTGCTCCCCTACTCCCTTTCCCAACCAAACCTTTAAGCACCTGCCAGTTCGTCAAGCATGTGAGGATCCTTCTTTGAAGTATACATCTCAACCCAGCTCGCTATACAGCTCACTCGTTTCGCATCGGGGCAGCTTCGGCCGCCTCCCGCCATGGGGTGCCAGATCATGTCATTAAGAAGCTAGGCAGATGGAAGTCCGCCTGCTTCGCCCGGTACATTCCTAACCCTCAGCTGGAGATCGCACAGGCTTTTTCAAAACTTGCTCAGTAAACAGTCCAAATAAAATTATATCCCTACCTGAATGTTTTTGCCCCCTTATTTTGGCATACCGTCCGTTAGGCCAGGGCACGCTTCAGGTCTATCTATGTTGTAAGTCCGCGTCAATGTATCTTACCCATATCCTATCGGCCATAGGGCTCCAACCATAAGTTGGAAGGCCAGCATGGTGGCCTGAATTTATGGGAGGAGCCCGGCGGCTATATAGCCAGCCCACTCCTCCACAAGCCTCGTCGGTATTCCTGTGCACAACACGTGGTTTCCGACGCAACGTCACCCACCCTCCCATCCCCTATTAATAACATCCTCAGGAAATCATTTCTCTCTACAATATCTACCACTAATCTTGGGTATGCCCCCTTATTTTGGCATACCGTCCGTTAGGCCAGGGCACGCTTCAGGTCTATCTATGTTGTAAGTCCGCGTCAATGTATCTTACCCATATCCTATCGGCCATAGGGCTCCAACCATAAATATATATATATATATATATATACACACACATGCATATTGAAATTTACAGTTTAAACATAAATATTTGTTTACTTATTATTTGCAATCTCTACTTTTCATGAAATAAGGGAAAACCATATCCCAATGTTTTACTTTTCTTGTGTCATCTTTGCACTCCTTATCCAGAGGGGGAACTGTACTGGCAACCAAATCCCACATCTCCCTCTGATCCGTTCTGGCATCGGGCTCCTTCTACGGAGGTGGAATTGACATCCTACGTGCTCCTGGCTTTGCTCTCAGCACCCACAATAGACTTTCTGGGAGCTTCTCAAATTGTCAGATGGCTGACCAAACAACAAAATGCATTTGGAGGATTTTCATCCACCCAGGTAATAAAGAAGAAACACGTAAAAGGATTTTTCAGGACAATTCTTAGAAACTGGATCTGTTTAGTAGTAAAAGTCTTCAGATTATTTAATTCATTCATTCATTTCTTGGGTGGGGGACAGGCAAGATGTGTGCGGAGTGTGAGCCCTTAGCTGATATCAGTTGTGCGGAGATGAACAATGGTTAGGAGAATTTAATAGATATCTATGGGAACAAATGCCTTAACAATCAATCTATTTTCGCAAACTTGATCTCAGATAAGGCCTTAGATTTCAGACAGCTCTTGTGTTTGCCAAGCAAGTTGATGAAGCTACAAACCACTGAGAAGTGTACCTCCAGTTGGTTTAACATTGTGGAATTTCTTTAACACTAACTGCTAATCTACTTGCTTGCTTCAGTCTCACTATTCTGGTCATAGGCAACTTCAATAGTGCAGGCATCTCTAAGTGCCTGTCAACACATTTAGGGCCAGTTCACACCGGATGCAGTTCAGTGCATTCTTTTTTCTGCATCAAAAACGCGTGGACAGTAGGTTATATGGATTCCAGTGGCAAAGTCCCCCCCCCCCCCCCCGCTGTCTTCTGGCAGACACACGGGTCCCAGAAGACAGCAGGGATCATTCAGCGTGACTCGCGCATGCGCAGTAGGGAACCAGGAAGTGAAGCCGCAAGACTTCACTTCCTGATTCCCTTACCGAAGATGGCGGGGGAAGCATCCGAGGGACGGGTCGGCTTCGGGTGCCAACATCGCGGGCACCCTGGACAGGTAAGTGTCCATATTTTAAAAGTCAGCAGCTGCAGTATTTGTTGCTGCTGACTTTAAAAAAAAAAATTGGGCGGACCTCCGCTTTAAGACCTCTTTCCTATACTCCTCCAGCACTTTCACTTGCTGCAGACCATTACTCCTCCAGCACTTCACTTGCTGCAGAATCCCGGAACAGCTAGCACCACATGATTAGGGCCTGAGACTAATTCAGCTAGGCCTCAGTGAATTGCCTTTTGGGGGCAAGGGCCTTGGGCCCCTATGGTGTAGAAATAGAAATAGTTCTGGTGCTAACTGTCCTCAACACGGCTACTGATCCCAGTAAACCCTCTTCAGGCCCTGCCAGCCCTCTTGGCTACAGCTGCCTCTTTCCACTGCCCTTCCCACAGTCCTCTCTTCTGGTTCTGCACCCATCGCAAACTGCAAACTCCCATTTATTGAAGAAATGGATTCTGGACACATGTCACATGCGACAAGATACCCTTTGATAAATTTGCATGTGAGCGAAGAAACGCTTCAGGGCGGGGCTTGTGACGCCATCGCATCGTTTGTAGGAAGTACACGATCACCCATGAGGGTAGCAGGGCGGAGTACTTGCAGACAATTTTGTGACCCCAGGGATGGATCTGTACATTTTCAAGTTCATCGCCTGTATGCACCAGGGATAGTGCATTCCTAAATGTGAGTGGAATAGTTGCTTGTGTTTTAAATACATTTTGTTTTATTTTCTGGATTTATGGTTGATATTCTGTCTCTATCATTTGAAATGCACCTGTGGTAAAAAATTATAGACCCTTCAGCGGAAAGAGGCAGCTGCCTCTTTCCACTGCCCTTCCCGCAGTCCTCTCTTCTGGTTCTGCACCCATCTCAAACTGCAGACTCCCACTTCTCTCAGGCGTCCCTCCCCAATCCTCCTGACTGTGCTTCACTCACCAGCCCTCCTGGCTGCGAACAGATGTCCTCCCTGGAGTCTCTTAGCAGCATTCTCTCTCGCTGTCCTCTCCTTGCTCTCTCATGTGCCTCTCCTGCAGGATCTCTTCTCCTCCCGGCTGCACCCGAGCCCAGGCCCAATGTCACCCCCCATCCAGACTGGAGAGCTCCCTGTGGGCCCCAACAGCCTCCACACTCTCTCACTCCAGCTTTTCCACCCAACAACTCCTCCCCAGCTGGGCTGACCCTGGGTATTTAAGGAGGCCTTCCCCCCTGCCAATCCAAGTTGGGGATTGGTCAAGGCTCCTCAGAATACCCCAGGCAGCTCCACCTCTCCTCCTCTCCTCTTTCTAGCACCTTCTAGAAAGAAGAGGGAGGTGACAGTGATGCTACCTATGAGTCACCCAGCCCTGCCCTGAGCCACTCCTAACCCAGAATGAAAGCAAACAGGCCTAGCCACCAGCTAGGCCTGCCTACATTTTCCTACTCTATAGAAAAATCTAACCTCCTATCTAACTAGAGGGTGCTACATACGTATTTTACAATGGCTGTTATAACTGCTTCTAAAAATGTTTTTCCTTTTGGCTAGATAACTCCTTTTTTTAATCAATGTGCCAACTTCTCTGATTTCTCTACCAAGGACACAGTTGTGGCTCTACAGGCTCTTTCCAAGTATGCAGAGGCGGTGTATAGTGGTAGGAGAGATGTGACAGTGACGATCACTTCCAAGACAGGATTTCTGGAGAAGTTCCATGTGAATAACAATAATCGACTCCTCCTTCAGAGGGCGACAGTAACTGGCATTCCCGGAAACTACACTGTGACAACTACAGGGAGTGGCTGTGTCTATGTACAGGTGAGAGATGACAAGCAAACGTGATTATTCCAAAATATTCTAGGAGCTGAAATTTTATGGGTGATAAGAGATATGAGCAATGTGTGTATAAAAGTAACATCAAAGACATAACTTTTCCATTTCATTTTGAACAACCTCTGTAATTTTGCCCACAATTCTTGCATGAAGATTACTTCTGTCCAGACAGTAGATCGGTGTACCCGTGTCCCACTGGTTTCCACCAGTTATGTGCTGATGGCATTGCTGGACATCGTCTGATGTCCATGGGAAGTAAGCATGACGTGTCTTCTGCATTAAGTTTCCTTGGCCGACCACTGCGTCTATGGTCCTCAACATTGCCCGTTTCTTTGTGCTTCTTCAAAAGAGCTTGAACAGCACATCCCGAAACTCCAGTCTGCTTTGAAATCTTTACCTGGGAGAGAGCTTGCTGATGCAAATACCTTCCGCCTTGTTGCTGTTGCCATGGTGTATGACCTATGACATGAAACTGTCTTCCACAACCTCATCTTAGTAGCAGAGTTTGGCTTTTCTTCACTCATTTTTAAAGTGGTCCTAAAGGCTCAAGGTTTTTTACTTTCATGCATTCTATGCATGAAGGTAAAAAACAGTGGCAGGTGGTGCTCCATTTTGTTTGGGGGGGGCGGCAAACAAACCCCTTACCCACCCACCCCTGCCAGCTCTGCTCGCCAGCCCCGCCCACCAGCTCCCACACTTACCCTATCTGACTTCTCCTCCTGGCCCATCCTGGCACTCATCCTCCCAGGCCAATCAGATTTTAGGACCCACTTTCTGCCCTGATTGGCCAGGAGGAGAAGCAGGAAGACGATAGCAAATATTGATTTGCTATTGTCACAAGTGGGTGGGCTCAGGGTGCAGTACTCTGCGCCCCAAGCCCACCCTTTTTTAAGCCAACTAGAGCTTCCGGCTTCCATCACGTGCTTTACAAAAAAAACAGCCCATAGAACCCTAGATATTAGGTTAGAGGGGCGGTGCCCCTTAAGGACGGACCGCCGATGGTAAAAAATCTTCTCTGTGCAGCAGCCACCAGCCACCTCTAATACTTACCTGAGTCCCATCACGATCCAGAGATGTGCACAAGAGTCTCGGCTCTCTGCGGGCTCTACCTGTTCATTGGCTGAGACAGCAGCAGGAGCCATTGGCCCCTGCTGTTGTCAGTCACAGCCAATGAGCCAATGAGGAGAGAGAGGGGGCGGGGCCGAGCCATGGCTCTGTGTGTGAATGGACACGCATAGCAGTGGCTCAGGAAACGAGCCTGCTTGGGTGTCCCTATTGCATGCTTCTTGCTCTGGGGCAGGAAGGAGGGGCCAGTAGTAGACATGTGCATTCGTTTTCGTCCGAATGCATTTTCGTCCGAATTTCTGGGATTTTCGCGTTCGTTTTAAAAAATGATAACGAACGTGCAGAATCCGAAATCTGAAAGATCCGACATAAAAAATGCGGTTGAATGTGCTTAAAGGAGTTGTAAAGGTTTTTTATTTATTTTTTTATTTTAAATAACAAACATGTCATACTTACCTCCACTGTGCAGCTCGTTTTGCACAGAGTGGCCCCGATCCTGTTCTCCTGGGGTCCCTCGGCGGCTGTCTCGGCTCCTCCCCGCAAGAGCTAACCCCTGTTCTGGGAAGCTCTCTCCCAAGGGGGTTAGCTTGCGGGCGCGCTCCCGTGTGATACAGTGGCGGCCATAGCCGCCAAGTGTATCACTCGGCCCCGCCCCTGGGCGCCGCGTCATTGATTAGATTGACAGCAGCGGAAGCCAATGGCTGCGCTGCTATCAATCTCCAATGAAGAGCCGAGAAGACGGGCGAATAGCCAGCGCGTTCGTGACGCGGGACTTTCGAGGGCTCAGGTAAGTAAACCGGGGGGCTGGGGGGCTTGTAAGCATTGAATGTTTTTTCACCTTAATGCATAGGATGCATTAAGGTGAAAAAACACAAAGCTTTGTGTAACAGCACCCCAAATACGAAAGGGGGTAACGCCGTTTAGATCCCTTCCCTCTCCTGGACACAGATTCACTGCCGATCCTCCACAGCCAGACGACCCCTTCCCATAGGAATTAATCCTTCTGAAAGAACGAGACGCACTCTGTATCTTTCCAGGATAGACTGACTTTATTGAAAAAAGCATTGTAACTTTTATACACATCCAATACTGCATTAACCTGAATGAACAATGGTCCAGCTCCACCCACAACATAACAAGACCCAATACACATTATTTTGATGTCTGTTAGGAGACAACAGGTTCTAATCCCCTTTCAGTTCAAAAGACTTTACACAATAGAAACATGATGACCTTCAATACACATCTCACAATGAAAGGATTTGTAGCCTGTCCCTCTGAGTACAATACACACAAGTATAGAGTTAATTATCCCTATTCACACTAAAAGGGTCTTCAGACGCCCTTCTAGATTCATTTACATCACAACTGGCAGGTAACACATCTCTCAATTAACCTGTTGAGTTCAGAATAAAACAACCAGTACATAGTGTGGACTAATATTACTATTTCAATTTCAAGCAATCCAAGCCATATTCTTAATGTCCATGGTTTCCTGGCTCACCCTTTGTCCAAAGTGACGCCCCTGTCACACTTTGCAACCCCTTTAACCTAACTGTATTAGTCCAAGATTATTCGACATAGAGAGAAAATATTAGACTTTATAGAGACATGAAGATTCGACGAAGCAGCTAAAAACATACGATTGAAAGAAAGAAAATTGCGCTAGAAATCAACTACTAGGATATATAACAAACTGGTAGACAAATATACGTATATGCAACATATATGATAACATATGATGGTCTCATATGGTGCTCGTGCCCAATAAAGACTCCTATGGACTGGTGCTCAAACTGGGTGCCCCACATAGATGTACACTCACCGCAATGTGTGGACCAACTATCGCAAGTATGGTCTATTAGGCATGTGGGGATACCCCGAACTCAGATCCTTAGGATGACGTCTTGTTGATAGAGATTTTGCTCATAGGGATGAATGGGGATCAAGAGAGAAAGAGCCTCATTACGCAATGCCGTTTAAAACATTTATTGATTCCACAAAATAAAAAAGGGAAGTCCTGCTTCCTGATGATGGCCCTGTGAAACGTCGAGGTACTACTTCCGGCCCAATTGAAACCACCAGGGAATCGTGCACCAGGACACTGCTACTAGGACTATCCTGTTCAGGGCCGATTACCCTTTAATCAATCGCCTGCTATACATGCCGGGTGCCAGGACTATCAGGCACTCAGCAATGTAAGTGTAACCCTTTTTTATTTTGTGGAATCAATAAATGTTTTAAACGGCATTGCGTAATGAGGCTCTTTCTCTCTTGATCCCCATTCATCCCTATGAGCAAAATCTCTATCAACAAGACGTTTGTCCGTTTACCAACAGCAGCAGTGTACACAGCGTCCCGTCTGCTTAGTGTTAAGCAGCAACCTTTAATATATAGCACTTACTTTATATTAGTAGCGCAGAAGTACATTTCTTTTTATTTGTATACACTTCTAGTTGAGCTGCTAGGTAAATTTAGTTTTTGGCTTCTGTAATCAGAGGAGCAGTGATTGTTTGGTTTGGTCTGCTCATTTGATTACTCCCCCTTGCCTCTAGAGGAAATTTCTAGAGCATAGGGTAGAAGGATTGACATGTACAGTCTGAATATTTGCCTGGGGAGATGTGTCCAGATGATGGCTGGGCTTTTGTTAAATAGTCTGGAACCCTGAGGAGTTGGTCTTTAACCTGCGGGGAAAGGGATCTGTGAGCTTCAGGAGGCTGCTTGCCCCTGGACTACTTTGTTGGAGGCTGCACCTATGGAATCTTTGCTTATCAAGATCCAGGGAGTAGAACCTCTTTACCTGTGCTCATATTGCTTCATGGTTCCCAGCCGTGAGCCATGGACTGAAATAAACTGCCTTTATTTGTGCTCATATTGCTTTAGCAAGTAACCATCTTGTACCTCTAGGCATGGGGAGCATGTGACCATCTTGTTCCTTTAGGCATGGGGAGCATGTGACCATCTTATTCCTCTAGGTATGGGGAGCATGTGACCATCTTGTACCTCTAGGTATGGGGAGCATGTGACCATCTTGTACCTCTAGGTATGGGGAGCATGTGACCATCTTGTACCTGTAGGTATGGGGAGCATGTGACCATCTTGTACCTCTAGGTATGGGGAGCATGTGACCATCTTGTACCTCTAGGTATGGGGAGCATGTGACCATCTTGTACCTCTAGGTATGGGGAGCATGTGACCATCTTGTACCTGTAGGTATGGGGAGCATGTGACCATCTTGTACCTGTAGGTATGGGGAGCATGTGACCATCTTGTACCTGTAGGTATGGGGAGCATGTGACCATCTTGTACCTCTAGGTATGGGGAGCATGTGACCATCTTGTACCTGTAGGTATGGGGAGCATGTGACCATCTTGTAATTCTAGGCATGAGGAGCATGTGATCATCTTGTAGCTCCAGGTATGGGGAGCATGTGACCATCTTGTACCTCTAGGTATGGGGAGCATGTGACCATCTTGTACCTCTAGGTATGGGGAGCATGTGACCATCTTGTACCTCTAGGTATGGGGAGCATGTGACCATCTTGTACCTCTAGGTATGGGGAGCATGTGACCATCTTGTACCTCTAGGTATGGGGAGCATGTAACCATCTTGTACCTCTAGGTATGGGGAGCATGTGACCATCTTGTACCTGTAGGTATGGGGAGCATGTGACCATCTTGTAATTCTAGACATGAGGAGCATGTGACCATCTTGTACCTCTAGGTATGGGGAGTATGTGACCATCTTGTACCTCTAGGTATGGGGAGCATTTGACCATCTTGTACCTCTAGGTATGGGGAGCATGTGACCATCTTGTACCTCCTAGGTATGGGGAGCATGTGACCATCTTGTACCTCCTAGGTATGGGGAGCATGTGACCATCTTGTACCTCTAGATATTGGGAGCATGTGACCATCTTGTACCTCTAGGTATGGGGAGCATTTGACCATCTTGTTCCTGTAGGTATGGGGAGCATGTGACCATCTTGTACCTCCTAGGTATGGGGAGCATGTGACCATCTTGTACCTCTAGATATTGGGAGCATGTGACCATCTTGTACCTCTAGATATGGGGAGCATGTGACCATCTTGTACCTCTAGGAATGGGGAGCATGTGACCATCTTGTACTTCTAGGCATGAGGAGCATGTGACCATCTTGTACCTCTAGGTATGGGGAGCATGTGACCATCTTGTACCTCTAGGTATGGGGAGCATGTGACCATCTTGTACCTCTAGGTATGGGGAGCATGTGACCATCTTGTACCTCTAGGTATGGGGAGCATGTGACAAATCTTGTAATTCTAGGCACGAGGAGCATGTGACCATCTTGTAGCTCCAGGTATGGGGAGCATGTGACCATCTTGTACCTCTAGGTATGGGGAGCATGTGACCATCTTGTACCTCTAAGTATGGGGAGCATTTGACCATCTTGTACCTCTAGGTATGGGGAGCATGTGACCATCTTGTACCTCCTAGGTATGGGGAGCATGTGACCATCTTCTACCTCTAGATATTGGGAGCATGTGACCATCTTGTACCTCTAGATATGGGAAACATGTGACCATCTTGTACCTCTAGGAATGGGGAACATGTGACCATCTTGTACCTCTAGGTATGGGGAGGATTTGACCATCTTGTACCTCTAGGTATGGGGAGCATGTGACCATCTTGTACCTCTAGGTATGGGGAGCATGTGACCATCTTGTACCTCTAGGTATGGGTAGCATGTGACCATCTTGTAGCTCCAGGTATGGGGAGCATTTGACCATCTTGTACCTCTAGGTATGGGGAGCATGTAACTATCTTGTACCTGTAGGTATGGGGAGCATGTGACCATCTTGTAGCTCCAGGTATGGGGAGCATGTGACCATCTTGTACCTCTAGGTATGGGGAGCATGTGACCATCTTGTACCTCTAGGTATGGGGAGCATTTGACCATCTTGTACCTCTAGGTATGGGGAGCATTTGACCATCTTGTACCTCTAGGTATGGGGAGCATGTGACCATCTTGTACCTCCTAGGAATGGGGAGCATGTGACCATCTTGTACCTCTAGATATTGGGAGCATGTGACCATCTTGTACCTCTAGATATGGGGAGCATGTGACCATCTTGTACCTCTAGGAATGGGGAACATGTGACCATCTTGTACTTCTAGGCATGAGGAGCGTGTGACCATCTTGTACCTCTAGGTATGGGGAGCATGTGACCATCTTGTACCTCTAGGTATGGGGAGCATGTGATCATCTTGTACCTGTAGGTATGGGGAGCATGTGACCATCGTGTAATTCTAGGCACGAGGAGCATGTGACCATCTTGTAGCTCCAGGTATGGGGAGCATGTGACCATCTTGTACCTCTAGGTATGGGGAGCATGTGACCATCTTGTACCTCTAGGTATGGGGAGCTTTTGACCATCTTGTACCTCTAGGTATGGGGAGCATTTGACCATCTTGTACCTCTAGGTATGGGGAGCATGTGACCATCTTGTACCTCGTAGGTATGGGGAGCATGTGACCATCTTGTACCTCTAGATATGGGAAACATGTGACCATCTTGTACCTCTAGATATGGGAAACATGTGACCATCTTGTACCTCTAGGAATGGGGAACATGTGACCATCTTGTACCTCTAGGTATGGGGAGCATTTGACCATCTTGTACCTCTAGGTATGGGGAGCATGTGACCATCTTGTACCTCTAGGTATGGGGAGCATGTGACCATCTTGTACCTCTAGGTATGGGTAGCATGTGACCATCTTGTAGCTCCAGGTATGGGGAGCATTTGACCATCTTGTACCTCTAGGTATGGGGAGCATGTAACCATCTTGTACCTGTAGGTATGGGGAGCATGTGACCATCTTGTAGCTCCAGGTATGGGGAGCATGTGACCATCTTGTACCTCTAGGTATGGGGAGCATGTGACCATCTTGTACCTCTAGGTATGGGGAGCATTTGACCATCTTGTACCTCTAGGTATGGGGAGCATTTGACCATCTTGTACCTCTAGGTATGGGGAGCATGTGACCATCTTGTACCTCCTAGGAATGGGGAGCATGTGACCATCTTGTACCTCTAGATATTGGGAGCATGTGACCATCTTGTACCTCTAGATATGGGGAGCATGTGACCATCTTGTACCTCTAGGAATGGGGAACATGTGACCATCTTGTACTTCTAGGCATGAGGAGCGTGTGACCATCTTGTACCTCTAGGTATGGGGAGCATGTGACCATCTTGTACCTCTAGGTATGGGGAGCATGTGATCATCTTGTACCTGTAGGTATGGGGAGCATGTGACCATCGTGTAATTCTAGGCACGAGGAGCATGTGACCATCTTGTAGCTCCAGGTATGGGGAGCATGTGACCATCTTGTACCTCTAGGTATGGGGAGCATGTGACCATCTTGTACCTCTAGGTATGGGGAGCTTTTGACCATCTTGTACCTCTAGGTATGGGGAGCATTTGACCATCTTGTACCTCTAGGTATGGGGAGCATGTGACCATCTTGTACCTCCTAGGTATGGGGAGCATGTGACCATCTTGTACCTCTAGATATGGGAAACATGTGACCATCTTGTACCTCTAGGAATGGGGAACATGTGACCATCTTGTACCTCTAGGTATGGGGAGCATTTGACCATCTTGTACCTCTAGGTATGGGGAGCATGTGACCATCTTGTACCTCCTAGGTATGGGGAGCATGTGACCATCTTGTACCTCTAGATATTGGGAGCATGTGACCATCTTGTACCTCTAGATATGGGAAACATGTGACCATCTTGTACCTCTAGGAATGGGGAACATGTGACCATGTTGTACTTCTAGGCATGAGGAGCATGTGACCATCTTGTAGCTCCAGGTATGGGGAGCATGTGACCATCTTGTACCTCTAGGTATGGGGAGCATTTGACCATCTTGTACCTCTAGGTATGGGAAGCATGTGACCATCTTGTACCTCTAGGTATGGGTAGCATGTGACCATCTTGTACCTCCTAGGTATGGGGAGCATGTGACCATCTTGTACCTCTAGGTATGGGGAGCATGTGACCATCTTGTACCTCTAGGTATGGGGAGCATGTGACCATCTTGTACCTCTAGGTATGGGGAGCATGTGACCATCTTGTACCTCTAGGAATGGGGAACATGTGACCATCTTGGACTTCTAGGCATGAGGAGCATGTGACCATCTTGTACCTCTAGGTATGGGGAGCATGTGACCATCTTGTACCTCTAGGTATGGGGAGCATGTGACCACTCCCCTTCCTACTGTTCGCTAGGGCTGGTGCTTTGTAATTGGTTGCTCAGGCACCCAGTTCTCTCAAGTGGAGACAGAGAGAAGGTCCTTGGCCTTTTATAAACTCCAAGTTCCAACCTAGATCTTATGTAGGGCTTCCTGTCTCCATGCATTTTGACAAATGTGTTTTAACATCCTCTATTTTTTTTTGTAAATTGCAGATACGTAGGCTCTCGTCAGAGGTCTAACATGGTTATTATAGAAGTGAATATGTTGTCTGGTTTCACTGCAGTAAAGAGCTCAATAGAACTGGTGAGTTTAATAAGCCTTGTGTAAGGTGAAGAATACTGCTTTATAGTCATTTACTGTGATCATCAGCTTCTAGTAAGTATTCACTGTGATCATCAGCTCCATCTTGTGACCACAATGTGGTATTTTCCTGATTCATTCTATTCTTTTTGAATGAATAACATTTAACCTGAAGAGAAAATAGCCTAATAACATTTGAATATGCCACCATTTACACAGATCAAATGTACAGAGTCACAGGACAAATAACTCTGCACATTTTTTACCAGTACACCCCATAGGGCCCATTTTGCTGCTTACCAGCAAGCATCCTATAATTAGTAAGCTGAACTGGTACAGAAAACATAAAAAAAATCCAGCCAGAGCTATAAACATTCAGATCATTGTATAACGCAGAAGATCTTTACCATCACTTCATATCTAATTTTCTTGCCTTTGTGTCTTTTATAGCTGAAAAGGAATAGAGTGATACAGAGAGCAGAGACTGGGGATGATGTCATAAACCTTTACCTGGATGAGGTCAGACCTTTGTCTTGTTCTGTGATTCTGTCTGTGCATTGATTCTGTTTAACTTTATTCTTTACTGTAGCAGACTTTAAAGTGGTTGTAAACCCTGGAAAAAAAAAAAAAAAACACCTGCAAGATAAAGCCATAATGAGCTAGTATGACTAGCATACTAGCTCATTATGCATTACTTACCTTAGATCGAAGCCCCTGAAGCCGTCCACGTCTCCCCCTCCGGCCGCAGTCATCTCTCCGGAAGGTAACTTCCGGGTATCGCCGCTCCAGCGTTGTGATTGGCTGGAGCGGCGAAGACGTCATTCCGCGCGTGCGCACGGGAGCCGGCAAGGCCGAATTTGTGAATGGGATTTACAGCGCGCCTGCGCCGTTGTCTGCGGCGCGCATGCGCCGTAGACAACTGTGTAATCCTATTCACAAATATCTCCTAAACCGTGTAGGTTTAGGAGATATTGAAAACAGCTACAGGTAAGCCTTAATGTAGGCTTACCTGTAGGTGAAACTTCCGGGGGGAGGGTTTACAACCACTTTAACCACTTCATCCACGGAAATTTTTACTCCCTTAACCCCCTTGGCGGTATTCCCGAGTCGGGCTCGGGGTGAGTTTTTAATGCTAAGAGCGGTAACCTCGAGCCAGACTCGGGCTGCATCGCAGTATCCAGGGGAAGTTACTTACCTTGTCCCCAGGATCCTGCGATGTCTCCCCGCAGTGTGCGAGCCGTGTCTCGCTCCATCCACACTGCCGGGTGCCGAGCTCCGCTCCCTGCGACGTTGCGGCGCACCGGGACGGAGTTCGGCGCCAAATTCAAAAAGTGAAAAACACACAATACATACAGTATACAGTAATCTTACAGATCACAGTACTGTATCGAATAATTACACATCCCCTTTGTCCCTAGTGGTCTGTCCAGTGCCCTGCATGCACTTTTATATTATAAAAACTGTTTTTTTCTGCCTGGAAACTGGAGATTGTCCATAGCAACCAAAAAGTGTCCCTTTATGTCAAAAGTGGTTTTAGACCAGCTAGAAAACAGCGATAATAAATTAGAATCACTTGCAGAATTGAGCGATAGCGATTTGTGGGGAAATTTGTCATCAAACACTAAATCTAATGACAGCGACAATTCTGCAACTGAGCAAATTTCAGTGTTTTTGATTTGATTACATTATTGAATAATTTTTATTATAATTACATTACTATTTGTTATAATTATTTATAGTTATTTATTATATTATAATTTATGATTTTGTGTTTCAAACTTTATCATACCCGGGATGTCTACTAGACTCTGGTTTGGTCAGGTTTAACCCTTTCATGCCTAAGCCCATTTCTGACATTTGGTGTTTACAAGTTAAAATGCGTATTTTTTGCTAGAAAATTACTTAGAAACCCCAAACATTATATATATTTTTTTAGCAGAGAATCTAGAGAATAAAATGGTGATCGTTGCAATATTTTATGTCACACAGTATTTGTGCAGCTGTGTTTTAAATGCAACTTTTTTGGAAAAATTTACTTTCACGAATTTTAAAAAAAATTAAAAAGTAAAGTTAGTCCAATTTTTTTGTATAATGTGAAAGATGATGTTATGCTGAGTAAATAGATACCCAACACGTCATGCTTTATAATTGCCCGCACTCGTGGAATGGCGACAAACTACGGTACCTTAAAATCTCCATAGGCGACGCTTTAATTTTTTTTTACGGCTACTAGGTTAGAGTTACAGAGGAGGTCTATGGCTAGAATTATTGCACTCACTCTGACAATCGCGGTGATACCTCACATGTGTGATTTGAACACCGTTTTCATATGCGGGCGCGACTTCCTTATGCGTTTTCTTTGCTGCGCGAGCTTGCGGGGACAGGGGCGCTTTAAAAATGTTTTTTGTTTTTTTTCTTATTTATTTTATTTCTTTTTATACAAAAAAATAGTGTTTTAAAAAAAAAAAAATTTGATCACTTTTATTGCTGTTGCAAGGAATGTAAACATCCCTTGTGACAGTAATAAGTGGTGACAGGTACTCTTTATGGAGAGCTCGGAGGTCTAAAAGACCCCCAATCCCTCCTTTGCACTTCAACGTATTCAGATCGCTGAAAACGGCAATTCTGAATACTGTGTACTTTTTTAAATCCGGCGCCATTGGCAGCCGAGTAACCCGGACGTGACGTCATGACGTCGCTTCCGTGGTTACAGTGAAGAGACTGAATCAAAGCCGTTCTCGGCTTCGATTCAGCCTCTCTCTAGGCGCCCAAGGTGGCGGATCGTGGATCGGGTCTCCTGGTGGGACGGGAGGCCCGGTAAGAGCGGCGGAGGCGGTGGGAGGGGGGGATGTCCCCTCCCGCTCCTCCGCTATAACAACCGAGCGGCTTTTAGCCGCATCGGTTGTTATACCTGGAAAGCCAATCGCCGACTCTAAACAACGGTACCGGGATGATGCCTGCAGCTGCAGGCATCATCCCGGTATAACCACCGAAAGCCTAGTAGGCATATGTGCGTACCCTCGGCGGGAAAGGGTTTTAAGTAAGTAATTACTAAGAATCACAGGCCTACAATACATAACACCAAATTTCCATGCAAAATAATTGTACCGCTTTTGGTACAAAATTCCAGACAGAATCATACCGCCAGGGAGGTTAAAGACCAGGCCATTTTTTGCGATATAGCACTGTGTCGCTTTAACTGACAATTACGCAGTCATGCGATGCTGTACCCAAATAAAATTGATGTATTTTTTTCCCCACAAATAGAGCTTTATTTTGGTGGTATTTGATCACCTCTGCTGTTTTTTTGTTTTTTTTTTGTGCTATAAACAGAAAAAGAGCAAAAATTTTGAAAAGAAAAACAGTATTTTTTACTTTCTGCTATAATAAATATCCCCCAAAAATATTAAAAAAACAAATTTATTCATCGGTTTAGGCCAATATGTATTCTTCTACATATTTTTGGTAAAAAAAAATCGCAAGAAGCGTATATTGATTGGTTTGCGCAAAAGTTATTGCATCTACAAGCTATGGGATAGATTTATGGACTTTAAAGATTTTTTTTTTCGATTTTACTAATTATGGCAGTGATCAGCGATTTTTTTTAACGTGGCTGCAACACTGCGGCGGACAAATCTGACCCTAAGTGACACTTTTTGGGGACTAGTGACACTAATACAGTGATCAGTGCTAAAAAAAAGGAAATACAGTGGAACCTTAGTTTACGAGTAACGTGGTTAACAAGCGTTTTGAATAACGAGCAACTTTTTTTTTAAATTCTGACTCGGTTTGCGAGTGTTGTCTCGCAAAACGAGCAGAATTCAAGCTAATGGGGTGTGCAGTACCGCATTTGGCCAGCGGTGCGGGGGCACCGGTGACACTCGGAACGGTTCGGAAATACTCTCAATCACTCAGAATCACTCGGAAATACTCAGTTCCCGAGTGTTTCCAAACTTTTCTGAGGGTTTCCGAGATCAGCCGAGCTGTCCCCGAGTATTTCCAAGGCTCTCCGGCACCCCCCCACCTATGGCCACATGCGGTATTGCATGCCATAAAAGTCAATGCGGAACGAATTATCTTAGTTTCTATTGACTTCTATGGGGAAACTCGCTTTGATATGCGAGTGCTTTGGATTACAATTATTCTCCTGGAACGGATTATGCTCGTAATCCAAGGTTCCACTGTATCTCCTTTCTAAAACTTAAAAGGGTCTGGCATTTACTGATATGATATGAACTTATACACTACTACACATCACGATTTTGTAAAAAATGATTTCATGGCATGTCCCGCTTCTACCTGCAGATTGGACGTTCTCCTATTAGGTTTGCCTTTATGGTGGAGCAAGAATTTCCAATATTAGACCTTAAACCAACCACAGCGAAGGTGTATGACTACTACCAGACAGGTGAGTACCCTTGTGTGGTTAGAAGGCAATGATGTTATCTGAGATAAAATATCTCAAGATCCACTACCTAGGATCTGTTTGTAGATCACAAAATGTTGGGGAATTAAACCCTAAAGCCTCGTACACCCGATCGGATTTTCTGACCGTTTGTATGCTCCATCGGACAATTGTTGCCAGAATTTCCGACCAACAAATGTTTTATAGCATGCTTTTAAATTTTCCGACAACAAATGTGGGCCATCGGATTATCCGATCGTGTGTACACAAGTCAGTCGGAAAAAAATCCAAAGTACAAACACGCATGCTCCGAACCAATGCTAACCATGGGGACACTCAATGTTAGTGTAGGACCACAGACTCCAGGGGGCCTTGGCGTGGCTCTGTGGCTCACGCATGCGTTTGCAAATGCGTGCGGACAAACCCCTGTTTTTAACGCATACTGTTAGACAGGTTAATTGGTTGTCAGCGAGCTGGTCGGTAAGTAGGCTTGGTTTTTCCCTGGGCATTCCCCAGGCCATGTTGTTATTTGTTCAATGCTAACCATAGCACAACATTAGCAGAAGTTGCCCAAAGGGTGGTGGTAAAGAGCTGAAAAAACACGTCGTTTCGTGAATGTTGGCTGAAAAAGTGTTGCCGTCTGTATGCAGAACAAGTTCACAGCCAACGCCCTTCGGACAAAATACCACGGATTTGTCCGATGGAAATCCGATCGTTTGTATGAGGCTTTAGAGTAAATTATTTGGTTAGGTAAATGTTGCCCGTGTCTCCAAAGAGGAGTTTTCTCTTCTCGTCCTGATGTGTCTGGCATGCTTTACCTGAACAGAAAGGAAGGTCTTAAGCTGGCCATAGATGGATCGACATTTGGCCAGTTCAGCAGGGACCGGCCAAATGTAAATCCATCTATGGGCAGGCTGGTTGTACCATCGATCGACTTCAGTACAATCAATCCTGTTGGGTTTTTTTGTTCGATACTCATGGGGATGCAGACAGCAATAAAATCCTGAAGAATTTTCTTCCTCACTCTACCAGAAAATTTTATTTTATTGCAGTTGGGGTTTTCTTCTCAGATTCGGTTTTGTCTGACACCCAACAAACAGACATAGATGGGAACATTCATTGCATAAATCAATCCGCTGTGCTGTTTTACTTCCTGCCCGGCTGTTTTTACTCTCTAAACAGACTTTTTTGTTTTTTATTCTGACCAGCTTTTTCCACTGTCCAGCTGCTTTACTTTCTGTTTTGGATCCTTCCCCTTTCTGACCAGCTGCTCTACTTCCTGTCCAGCTTCTTTCCTTCTCTGACCAGCTTCTCTACTTCCTGTCCAGCTTCTTTCCTTCTCTGACCAGCTGCTCTACTTCCTGTCCAGCTTCTTTCCTTCTCTGACCAGCTTCCCTACTTCCTGTCCAGCTTCTTTCCTTCTCTGACCAGCTGCTCTACTTCCTGTCCAGCTTCTTTCCTTCTCTGACCAGCTGCTCTAGTTTCTGCCCAGCTACTTTCCCTCTAGCTATTTCCACTCTCTGACCAATTGTTTTCCCTTAAGGTTAAACCTCTTTTCTTCTAATTTTAATGAGTGGCCACGTGTCTTGTTAAACTCCTTTCCATGAAAAAGTTTTATCCCTATTGTGGGGTCACTAGTACGGTATTTGTAAATTGAAATCATATCCCCTCTCAAGCGTATCTTCTCCAGAGAGAATAAGTTCAGAGCTCGCAACCTTTCCTCATAACTAATATCCTCCAGACCCTTTATTAGCTTTGTTGCCCTTCTTTGTACTTGCTCCATTTCCAGCACATCCTTCCTGAGGGCTGGCGCCCAGAACTGGATGGCACACTCCAGGTGTGGCCGGACCAGAGTCTTGTAGAGTGGGAGAATTATCGTTTTATCACTGGAGTTGATCCCCTTTTTAATGCATGACAATATTCTGTTTGCTTTGTTAGCAGCAGCTTGGCATTGCATGCCATCGCTGAGCCTATCATCTACTAGGACCCCCAGGTTCCTTTCTATCCTAGATTCCCCTAGAGGTTCTCCCCCCAGTGTATAGATTGCATTCATATTTTTGCCACCCAAATGCATTATTTTAAATTTTTCTACATTAAACCTCATTTGCCATGTAGATGTCCACCCATTAATTAGTTCAGATCTTTTTGCAAGGTTTCCACATCCTGCGGGGAAGTTATTGCCCTGCTTAGCTTAGTATCGTCCGCAAATACAGAGATTGAGCTGTTTAACCCATCCTCCAGGTCGTTTATGAAAAATTTAAATAGGATTGGTCCCAGCACAGAACCCTGGGGGACTGCACTACCCACCCCTGACCATTCCGAGTACTCCCCATTTATCACCACCCTCTGAACTCGCCCTTGTAGCCAGTTTTCAATCCATGTACTCACCCTATGGTCCATGCCAACGGACCTTATTTTGTACAGTAAACGTTTATGGGGAATTGTGTCAAATGCTTTTGCAAAATCCAGATACACCACATCTACGGGCCTTCCTTTATCTAGATGGCAGCTCACCTCCTCATAGAAGGTAATGAGATTGGTTTGGCAAGAACAATTCTTCACAAATCCATGCAAATCCGCATAATGATACAGTTTTCATTACTAAAATCTTGTATATAGTCCCTTATCATCCCCTCCAAGAGCTTGCATACTATTGATGTTAGTCTAACTGGTCTGTAATTCCCAGGAATGTATTTTGGGCCCTTTTTAAATATTGGTGCTACATTGGCTTTTCTCCAATCAGCTGGTACCATTACAGTCAGTAGACTGTCAGTAAAAATTAGGAACAATGGTCTGGCAATTACTTGACTGAGTTCCCTAAGTACCCTCGGATGCAAGCCATCTGGTCCCGGTGTTAAGTTAATGTTAAGTTTCCCATGTCTAATTTTAATTCTGTCCTCTGTTAACCATGGAGGTGCTTCTTGTGACGTGTCATGAGGATAAACACTGCAGTTTTGGTTACTGAAGCCCCCCAATTCCATCCTTTGTAACCAGATGTCCTTCATCATTCTTTATGAATGATGGCCAATATGATCTGCCCTCCCTTTTTTCCTGTTTACATACTTAAAGAATTTATTGGTATTTTTTTTGCTCTCCTTTGCTATGTGTCTTTCGTGTTCTATCTTAGCCGCCCTAATTGCACCCTTACATTTCTTGTTGCATTCTTTATAAAGTCTGAATGCTGATGATGATCCCTCAACCTTGTATTTTTTGAAGGCCTTCTCCTTTGCATTTTTACATTCGAGTTAAGCCATTCAGGACTTTTGTTTGCTCTTTTAAATGTATTACCCAATAAGATGCAGTGGCTAATGCCCTTATTTAATCTGCTCTTAAAGCAAACCCATCTCTCCTCCGTGTTCTTTGTTCCTAAGATTTTATCCCAATTCATGCCTTCTAGCAAGTTTTGTAGTTTAGGGAAGTTGGCTCTTTTGAAATTCAGTGTCTTTGTATTCCCCTAATGTTTCCTATTTGTGTGATTGATACTGAAGCCAATTGACCTGTGATCGCTGTCTCCCAAATTTCCCCGTATTTCCACATCCGTGATCAGGTCTGTATTGTTGGTAATCAGTAGATCTAGTAACGCTTTATTTCTAGTTGGTGTGTCTACCATCTGAACAATGAAATTGTCCTGCAAGATTTTTAGGAACTGGCGAGCCTTAGACGAATGCGTGGTTCCCTCCACCCAGTCTATGTCTGGATAATTAAAATCCCCCCATTATAACACTTCCCTTCCTTGCTGCTAATCCAACTTGTGATAGGAGATCCGACTCCCCCTCCTCCCTCGATTTAGGGGGCCTATAGCATACTCCCAGTATTTTCCCCTTAGCTTCATCACCCTGGAGAGCTTCATCCCTCTGGAGCTAAAGGGATGAAGCTCCCTCTAGCTATTTCCAATCTCTCACCAGTTGCTTTGCCTCTCTGACCAGCTGCTCTACTTTCTGTCCAGCTACGTTCCCTCTAGCTATTTACAAGCTCTCACCAGTTGCTTTCTCTCTCTAACCAGCTGCTGTACTTTTTTGCCCAGCTGCATTCATTCTTTAATCAGCTGCTCTACTTTCTATCCAGATCCTTTCCCCCTTGAACCAACTGCTCTACCTTCTGTCTTGCCATATTCCCTCTCCGACCAGTCGTTCTACTTTCTCTATTTTCCCCCTCTGACCATCTGTTCTACTTTCTGTCTATCTGCTTTCACTCTCTGACCACCTGACATAGTTTCCGCCAAGCTGCTTTCACTCTCTGACCAACTGATGTACTTTCTGCCCAGCTGCTTTCACTCTCTGACCAACTGACGTACTTTCTGCCCAGCTGCTTTCACTCTCTGACTGGCTGCTCCGCTTTATGACCAGATCCTTTTTAATTTAATTATTCTAGCTGTGTTTTACCTTCTTTTTAGCCAAGCAAATTTGTTTTTGATTCAATTGTTGTATTACTCTCTGGGAACATAAACTTTATTTTTAGCTCCGAAAAAGGATTAACTCTTCTTCCTTTCTTATTACTCTACAAATAACTAATAACTGGAACAATGGCTTAGTGAACCCTGGTGGGCAGTTATGGGGGTGTGTTATACCATAGTGATGTATCAGCAATAACAAATGATAAATGATGTAACACGGGACAGTTCTCCTGTAGGTTAACACACATCAACGTACTTTTAAATTATATTACCTAACAAGAAATCTGTTTCTTTTTTCAGATGAATACGCCATTGTGGACTATCGCTCACCCTGTACCTGGTGAGAGCAGACTGCTGTTCTGTCATTTTTGTCTCTTCTCTCTGCTATCAATATTTCTATACAATGTTCTACAGAGTGTCAGCTGTATGTATATGTATGTAGGGTTATGTACAGTGGCGGCTGGTGCTCCATCGGTCGAGGGGGGTGGGGCGGCAGACGGACCTGACACACACACACCCCTTCTGTCCCCCAACGCTCCAGCCTGCACCGCACCCCTACACAATCCCCCCCCCCATCGCTAGTTCACGCATCCTGTGCTGTCAGGCGGTGGTGGCGGCTTCCCTCCTCAGTCTCTCTTCTTTAGCAAGGCAGTGGTCATCTTGGAGGTGTGTTTGGGGGTCGTTATTTTGGAAAACTGTCCTGTGGCCCAGTCTCTGAAGGGAGGGGATCATACTCTGCTTCATTATGTCATAGTACATGTTGGCATTCATGGTTCCCTCAATGAACTGTAGCTCCCCAGTGCCGGCAGCACTCATGCAGCCCCAGACCATGACACTTCCACCACCATGCTTGACTGTAGGCAAGACACACTTGTCTTAGTACTCCTCACCTGGTTGCCGCCACACACGCTTGTCACCATCTGAACCAGATAAGTTTATCTTGGGCTCATCAGACCACAGGACATGGTTCCAGTAATCCATGTCCATAGTCTGCTTGTCTTCAGAAAACTGTTTGTGGGCTTTCTTGTGCATCATCTTTAGTATAGGCTTCCTTCTGGGACCCCTTCAACCTCTGCAGCAATGCTGGCAGCACTCATACGTCTATTTCCCAAAGACAACCTCTGGATATGACGCTGAGCATGTGCACTCAACTTCTTAGATCGACCACGGCGAGGCCTGTTCTGAGTGGAACCTGTCCTGTTAAACCGCTGTATGGTCTTGGCCACCGTGCTGCAGCTCAGTTTCAGGGTCTTGGCAATCTTCTTATAGCCTAGACCATCTTTATGTAGAGCAACAATTATTTTTTCAGATCCCCAGAGAGTTCTTTGCCATGAGGTGCCATGTTCATCTTCCAGTGACCAGTATGAGAGAGAGTGAGAGCGATAACACCAAATTTAACACACCTGCTCCCCATTCACACCAGAGACCTTGTAACACTAACGAGTGACATGACACCGGGGAGGGAAAATTACTCATCGAGCCCAATTTGGACATTTTCACTTAGCGGTGTACTCACTTTAGTTGCCAGCGGTTTAGACATTAATGGCTGTGTGTTGAGTTATTTTGAGGGAACAGCAAATTTACACTGTTATACAAGCTGTACACTCACTACTTTACATTGTAGCAAAGTGTAATTTCTTATCTGAAAAGATAGAATAAAATATTTACAAAAATGTGAGGGGTGTACTCACTTTTGTGAGGTACTGTATGTAAACACACACACACATACAGTATATATATATATATATATATATATATATATATACACATACCTAGTACCTACATACACATATATAAACACACACACATACACACCTATATACACTTACATATATACATACGCACACACATATGTGTATGTATATGTATATATATATATATATATATATATATATATATACAGTATATTTAAATACACACATATGTGCACATACATAAATAAACAAAAACATGCATACATATAGATATATAAACACACACATACATACTGTACATACATACAGACGTATATACATAAACACACACATACATTCACACACTTATACACACACAAACACGGACAAAAATCGGCAGTACTTTACCAATACCTTCACAATGTCCGCCAGGTACTGCAATGTAGGTGGAGGCAGAGAGCAGAGAACACACGTTCGGCAAGACATCTCTCCCTTGCTTTCACTTTGCATTCACTGTTTTTCTGAGCTCCTGAAGTGCCAATTTACAGTTCAGCTGGAGATCAGGAGTTCATTCTCATGTGACAGCCCTTCCCTACCAGGATGCCACGACACCCCTGGCAAACTCAGGCGGTACACCAGGGTGCCGCAGAACCCTGGTTGAAAAAGGCTGCTCTACAGTATGAGTCTGTGTCTGGCCAGCCTTGATTGGTGTTGTGCCCGTCACATGACTAAAAAATAGGTTCGGAAGGTTCAGAAGGGGAGTTTAAATTAAAATATCAAATAACTGTTTTACAGCTCCTTATAAATCTTTATTGAACAACAAATATGTACTTCATTTATCCCTGTGTATACACCCACATGTGTGACTTTACAGTCATATGGGCTGCACAGATAAGAAAAATGAGAAAATGAAATGCTTAGAAGGGAACTAAAACTGGAGCATGCTCAGTAGATCGCAACAGCTGGTCTACACAATCTTAGCCTGCAGTGGGGGCACAGAGAAGATGGGAGGGACAGCTGAAGGGAGGATCAACCTGGTATATTTCACTCTACACCAAACAAATGCTTTAGCTGCTTTGTGGGTATGCACACTCTGTTAGGCCCCTTTCACACTGGGGCGGGAGGTGCGGTGGCAGTAAAGTTTCAGCGGCACATTACCGTCGGAATTGCGGCTGTATTCGGCCGCTAGCGGTGTGGTTGTAACCCTTGCTAGCGGCCGAAAAAGGGTTAATACCGCCGGCAATGCACCTCTGCAGAGGCGCATTGCCGGCGGTATAGCCGCGGTGTCCCATTGCTTTCAATGGGCAGGAGCGGTAAACACACCGCTCCAAAGATGCAGCTAGCAGGACTTTTGGAGCGGTCCTGCTAGCGCACCGCTCCAGTGTGAAAGCCCTTTGGGCTTTCACACTTGAGACACAGCAGCCGCTGTTTCAGGTCGGTTTGCAGGCGCTATTTATTTACAATAGCGCCTGCAAACCGCCCCAGTGTGAAAAGGGTCTTACATAGCATGTAATGAGAGTTTTTCATAGTATGGGTTGAATGACACTATGGGGTTGATTTACTAAAGGAGAATAGACTGTCTACTTTGCAACGTGCAGTTGCCCTCTGCAAGTACAGTTGCTCCAGAGCTTAGTAAATGAGGTAAAGATTCACTTTGCAAAGAGTACCCAATCACGTGCAAGAAAAAAAAAAAAAAAAACAGCATTTTTGCTTACACATGATTGGCTGATGGAAGTCAGCAAAGTTTCTGCTCATTTACTAAGCTCTAGAGCAGAGTGCAACCGCACTTTTCAAAGTGCACAGTCTTTTTCCCTTTAGTAAATCAACCCCCCTTAAGTCTTAGCTTAGATAATCGAAAGAATCTTCTGAAAACAATAATTTTCTAACAAAATTCTACAGGTGTAAGACCAGCTTTAGGACATTCCATGTGCTTGTATGCAGCACCAGGATGTCTGAACATGGTCCTTCTCCACCCATCACAGACATACAAGAGTGTCATGGGTTGTGAAGGCTCAATTTTTTTTAATTCATTGGATTATTATTTTATTTGTAGGCTTTGAAGGAAACAATTATTCCGAAAAGAATGAAATGGACTGTTCCAGAATGCTGATGACACAATACAGGATAATAAAAAAAGACGCACAAAAATATGTTTTTTCTGTTTGTTAAATGGATATATGTTGATTGCATTCTGTGCAACATTCCAACTGTAATAAAAGGGACATGATGAATACAATTGACGTTGCAGACTGTTTAATGCCAAAATGATCAAGAAGGTAGATCATGACATTGTTCAGAATAAGCGGTAAACAGATATGTTTCTACTCCAGATTTGCGGCAAAGCTGGGTTGCCCAGGAATAACAAAGGTGGTCTGTTAAAGTGACAGTAAAGGTAAACTTTTTTTCTATTAACCACTTCAATACCGGGCACTTTCACCCCCTTCTTTCCCAGGCCAATTTTCAGCTTTCAGCGCTCTCGCACTTTCAATGACAATTGCGCGGTCATACAACGCTGTACCCAAAATACATTTTTATCATTTTGTTCACACAAACAGAGCTTTCTTTTGGTGGTATTTATTCACGACTTTGTTTTTTATTTTTTGCGATAGAAGCGAAAAAAGAGCAGAAATTTGGAAAAAAAATAACAATATTTTCTTCTTTCTTTTTTAAAAGAAATCCAATAAAATCGAATTTTGTCATAAATTTAAGCCAAAATGTATTCTGCTACATGTCTTTGGTAAAAAAAAATCAGTTAAGTGTATAGTAATCGGTTTGTGTGATCAGGGACAGATGTACGCAGATAATCATGTACAGATGTGCGCAGGTGATGAGACATATGTGTGCAGATGATCAGTGGAACATGTGATTTTACTGTTACATATGTGGGGGACGGGTGTTTTTACTGTGTGGGGACATGTGTTTTGGGGACTTTGTGTGTTTACATTGTGTTGGGACATGTGTGGGGACACTAGGCTGGTGATCATTGTGTAAAAAGCTGTAAAAAAACAGTTCATACTCACTGATCACCGGCCGGCTGCAGAGATCCGCTCACCTCTCCTCACTGACAACTTCTGTATGAGGAGAGGAGAGCCGATCGCCTAGCAACCGGCTCTCTATTTACATCACATGACGGCTGTGATTGGACACAGCCGTCATGTGATCAGGAGGGCCAATCAGAGAGCCCTCCTGCCGATCGGAGATGCGCCGTGTCTGGGTGACACGCACGCGCATGATCCCCCTCCTTCTGAGGGACATTCCTGAACGTCCACTCAGAAGGAGAAAGCACCCACCCGGCCGTATATGTGCAGTGGGCGGGTGGGAAGTGGTTAAATAACAAAAAAAATTATACTTACCTGCTCAGTGAAATGTTTTGCACAAAGCACCCCCGATCCACCTCTTCTTGGGTCCCCTGTGGCGCTCCCGTCTTGTCCCCCCTTCCAAGCTGTCTCCTATAGGCACTCGTGTGGGCTCACTCCAGAGATGGGCTTCGTGTATCCATTGATGACTTAGCCACACACCCTTCACAGGCACATCAATGTAAAGAAGAACTGGTAGGTAGTGTTGGGTGAACGGTTCAGGCCGAGAAAAAGTTTGGCCCGAACATCGCCTGTTCACCCGTTCAGTGAACACCCAAATTTGTGGGGCGCTCGCTGAGTGCCCCACAATGCACTGCGCGCTGCACAGTGCATTCTAGGGTTCTAATTGGATGAAGCCTTGTACCTGACCGCAGGTCAGGTGCAAGGCTTTGCCAATTAGGGCACAGAGCACTGTCATAGCCCTGATTGAACAAAGTGATAATGACTTTGTCCAATCACGGCTCAGTGCTCATAGTTCCTCTCCACATTATAAGACTACTTTCACACTGGCAGCGCTGGCCGTTAGTGCTAAAGCAGCGCTCGTTGCTGCGGCACTTTAACGCTCTTTTAGCTGTGCTTTTGAGCTGCTTTTTAGCTGCTAGAGGGGCGTTTTTTACCCAACAAAAGGGTAAAAGCTCCCGTTTTGCGGCACTTTAATTGCAATGGGTATGGCGTTTTGGAAGCGCTAAATACAGTGCTCCCAAAGCGCCCCAAAGATGCTGCTTGCAGTTCCAAGTGCACTAAATTGTGGCCCCAATCCGTTGTTTACTAAATAAGGAAAGCTTGCAGGGAAAATCTATTTAATTTTTTTTTTTCTTTATAAATGTCAGTTTTGCTGTAGCATGTACTATATATGGTACAGATGTGCCAATTTACAGGCAGAACAAGGGGACCCCTAGGCACTATTAAAGGAATTTTTCATTCGTATTGGTTCCCCTTAAGAATCATTAAAATTACTGCTCCTTTAAAAACAATCTTTTAAAAAAAATGTTTGCATTGGTATATGTCCCCCAGGGCAGTACCCGGGTCCCCATACCCTTTTTATGGGCAAAAACTTGCATACAAGCCTTCAAAATTGGGACTTTTGATTTTTCAAGCTCAGGTTCCATAGACTTTAATAGGGTTCGCGGTTCGGTGTCCGAACTTTTGCGATGTTCAAGAGTTCTGGAGCGAACCGAACCGTGGGGGGGGGGGTGTTTGGCCCATCTATACTGGTAGGCGACTGACCGTCAAGAAGCAGCAGACTAAAAAGCACATCTAGAGAGTGAAATTTTTGCTCGTTCTGCTTTTCAAAACAGCTCAAGCTCCGTCAGATTGGATGGCGAGCATCTATGAACAGCAATATTCATGTCTTGCCACTAATACTCAATTGGATTTAGGTCTGGACTTTGGCTGGGCCATTCTAACACATGAATATGCTTTGATCTAAACTGCAGCTCTGGCTGTACAGTTGTGCTCGTAATTTTACATACCCTGGCAGAATTTATGATTTCTTGGCCATTTTTTAGAGAATATAAATGATAACACAAAAACTTTTCTTTCACTCGTGGTTAGTGTTTGCCTGAAGCCATTTATTGTCAATCAACTGTGTTTACTCTTTTTAAATCATAATGACAACAGAAACTACCCAAATGACCCTCATCAAAAGTTTACATACCCCAGTTCTTAATACCGTGTTTTGCCCCCTTTAACATCAATGACAGCTTAAAGTCTTTGTGGATGAGGCTCTTTATCTTCTCAGATGGTAAGGCTGCCCATTCCTCTTGGCAAAAAGCCTCCAGTTCCTGTAAATTCTTGGGCTGTCTTGCATGAACTACACGTTTGAGATCTCCCCAGAGTGGCTCAATGATATTGAGGTCAGGAGACTGAGATGGCCACTCCAGAACCTTCACCTTATTCTACTGTAGCCAATGACAGGTCAACTTGGCCTTGTGTTTTGGTCATGTTGGAATGTCCAAGTAGGCCCCATGTGCAGTTTCCTGGCTGATGAATGCAAATGTTCCTCCAGTATTTTTTGATAACATACTGCATTCATCTTGCCAACAATTTTGACCAAATTTCCTGTGCCTTTGTAGCTCACACATCAAAACATCAGCGATCCACCTCCGTGTTTCACAGTAGGAATGGTGTACCTTTCATCATAGGCATACCTCCCAACTGGCACGGATTCTGCGGGTTTTACCCGCATAGGCTCCTCCTTCCCACAGTCCCGCGAGACTGTCAGTTTTCATGAAGAGATGAAGAGGGGGAAACACAGCAGCAGCAGGTCCCCCCCCCCCTGCGATTGGTGGACTAAATAATGCTCGGAGGCCCCCCCCCGCGATCGGCGCCACCCCCCCTCCCCCCCGCTTTACATCTTTTTTCACAGGACGTTTTTATTTTCCATATGTCCCGCGGCGGCACCCCCCCCCCTCAACAACTTTAGTTAGCAGGGGAGAGGGGACATCTGAATGGGAGTTGGGAGGTATGTCATAGGCCTTGTTGACGCCTCTCCAAATCTAGTGTTTATGGTTGAGGCCAAAAAGCTACATTTTGGTCTCATCACTCCAAATGACTGTGCCAGAAGGTTTGAGGCTTGTCTCTGTGCTGTTTGACGTATAGTAAGCAGGATACTTCGTGGCATTTGCATAGTAATGTCTTTCTTCTGGCGACTCGACCATGCAGCCCATCTTTCTTCAAGTGCCTCCTTATTGTGCATCTTGAAACAGCCACACCACATGTTTTCAGAGAGTCCTGTATTTCACCTGAAGTTATTTGTGGGTTTTTCTTTGCATCCCGAACAATTTTCCTGGCAGTTGTGGCTGAAATTTTAGTTGGTCTATCTGACCGTGGTTTGGTTTCAACAGAACCCCTCATTTTCCACTTCTTGATTAGAGTTTGAACACTGCTGATTGCAATTCTCAATTCCTTGGATATCTTTTTATATCCCTTTCCTGTTTTATACAGTTCAACTAACTTTTCCCCCCAGATCCCTTGACAATTATTTTGCTTTCCCATGACTCAGAATCCAGAAATGTCAGTGCAGCACTGGATGAAAGATGCAAGGCTCTGTCAGGAGTCCAGAAACTCATTGACCTTTTATACACACACACTAATTGCAAGCAAACAGATCACAGGTGAGGATGGATACCTTTAATAGCCATTCAAACCCCTTTGTGTCAACTTGTGTGCATGTTATCAGGCCAAAATCACCAGGGTATGTAAACTTTTGATCAGGGTCATTTGGGTAGTTTCTGTTGTCATTATGATTTAAAAAGAGTAAACACAGTTGATTGATAATAAATGGCTTCAGCCAAACACTAACCATGAGTGAAATAAATGTTTTTGTGTTATCATTCATATTCTCTGAAAAATGGCCAAGAAATCATAAATTCTGCCTGGGTATGTAAACTTATGAGCACAACTGTATGTTTAGGATCGTTGTCCTGCTGGAAGGTGAACCTCCGCCCCAGTCTCAAGTCTTTTGCATACTCTAACAGGTTTTCTTCTAAGATTGCCCTTTATTTGGCTCCATTATTATTCCAATCAACTCTGACCAGCTTCCCTGTCCCTGCTGAGGAAAAGCATCCCCACAACATGATGCTGCCACCACCTTGTTTCACAGTGGGTATGGTGTGTTCAGGGTGATGTGCAGTGTTCGTTTTCCGCCACACATATCGTTTTGCTTTTAGGCCAAAAAGTTCAATTTTGGTCTCATCTGACCAGAGCACCTTCTTCTACATGTTTGCTGTGTCCCCCACATGGCTTCTCACAAACTGCAAACGGGACTTCTTATGACTTTCTTTCACCAATGTCTTTCTTCTTGCCACTCTTCCATAAAGGGCAGATTTGTGGAGAGCACGACTAATAGTTGTCCTGTGGACAGATTCTCCCACCTGAGCTGTGGATCTCTGCAGCTCCTCCAGAGTTACCATGGGCCTCTTGGCTGCTTCTCTGATGAATGTTCTCCTTGCCCGGCCTGTCAGTTTAGGTGGACGGCCATGTCTTGGTAGGTTTGCAGTTGTGCCATACTCTTTCCATTTTCGAAAGATGGATTGAACAGAGCTCTGTGAGATAGTCAAAGCTTGGGATATATTTTTTTATAACCTAACCCTGCTTTATACTTCTTCACAACATTATCCCTGACCTGTCTGGTGTGTTCCTTGGCCTTCATGATGCTGTTTGTTCACTAAGGTTCTCTAAAAAAACGCTGAGGGCTTCACAGAACAGCTGTATTTATACTGAGATGAAATTACACACAGGTGGACTCTATTTACTAATTAGGTGACTTCTGAAGGCAATTGGCTCCACTAGATTTTAGTTAGGGGTATCAGAGTAAAGGGAGCTGAATACAAATGAGCGCCTCAATTTTCAGATATTCATTTGTAAAAAAAAGTAATTTTGAAAACCATTTATCATTTTCCTTCCACTTCACAATTATGTGCCACTTTGTGTCACATAAAATCCCAAGAAAATAAAGAACATTTACGTTTTTTGACATGAAAAAATGTGGAGCATTTCAAGGGGTATGAATACTTTTTCAAGGCACTGTAGATACACTTTAGATTCTATGATTTTCCACCTCAACTACCAAAAGAAATCTGTGTACTTGTGTTACATTGGACACATATACAGATCAGCTTGAGCAATCTTGCCTAATTTATTTGTACTTGTACACCCTACATCCATATTCTGAAATCACTGATAATTTAATGAGCTTCTATGAGCATCTACATTACAAAAATGACATTATAGTTTTGCTTTTCTATGGATATAATATTCCTGAATGACTGGTTGTTCTTTTGTTAGGTTTTTGTCACACCTGTACAGACATTCCAGCGAGTCTTCAGCCAGGTCACATTGTAGAATTAACCTGCAAAAAGAAAGTGATATAAATATAAGATTTTTCTTGACCTCCCCCACATAGCACTCATCCCATTTTCTATATCAGTGGTCTCCAAACTGAGGCCCGGGGGCCAGATGTGGCCATTTACTTGCCTTTATCTGGCCCTTGGCGTACTATTCTTGCCACTGACACCAACAATGGGCCATAATTACTGTCACTGATACCAACAATAGGGCACAATTCCTCCCTCTGACATCAACGACAGGACAGTATTCTTCCCACTGACACCAATGATGGTGCACTATTCCTTCCCCTGATACCAACAATGGGGCAATATTCCTCCCTTGAATTCCAACAATACGGCCATGGGCATCCGCTGAAATGTTTTCGGGGGGGGCGCTTCAGCAGCGGCAATACACAGTCGCATTTTACCGTTTCTTCGACCGCTAGCGGGGGTTAAAAGCGGCCTCCCCCCCACGTTAAAATGTAAAAACACCCCGCTGTGCCCCCTGCATCTTTAAATATCTCTTTGTCACTACTGTGTACCCCCTCTCCACAACTGCACCTCTGGACCCCTTTACATTACACAGAACCCCACAGCTCTGGACCCCTTTACATTACACAGCACCCTGCATCACTGGACCCCTTTACATTACACAGCACCCTGCATCACTGGACCCCTTTACATTACACAGCACCCTGCATCACTGCCCCCCATTACATTACACAGCACCCTGCATCACTGCCCCCCTTTACATTACACAGCACCCTGCATCACTGACCCCCTTTACATTACACAGCACCCTACATCACTGGACCCCTTTACATTACACAGCACCCTGAACCACTGTACCCCTTTACATTACACAGCACCCTGCATCACTGACTCCCTTTACATTACACAGCACCCTGCATCACTGACCCCCTTTACATTACACAGCACCCTGCATCACTGGACCCCTTTACATTACACAGCACCCTGCATCACTGGACCCCTTTACATTACACAGCACCCTGCATCACTGACTCCCTTTACATTACACAGCACCCTGAATCACTGACCCCATTTACATTACACAGCACCCTGCATCACTGGACCCCTTTAGATTACACGGCACCCTGCATCACTGGACCCCTTTACATTACATAGCACCCTGCACCCCTTTACATTACACAGCACCCTATACCACTGGACCCCTTTACATTACACAGCACCCTGCACCCCTTTACATTACACAGCAGCACCCTGCACCTCTGAACACTACACACACTACACTCTGACCACTACACTGCACACTGGCCACACTGACCATATGTATGACGTGTCCTATGACGTCATGTCTCTGCAGTCACACACACACACGTGTTGTAGGACATCTCCTCCTCCCTCCATACCACACACACAGCCTGGCTCTCCTTCCTTTTCACCTTCAGCAGTTCCAGCGGGGCTGGAAGTGGGTGTAAGGGCGGCGGAGGGTGTAGAACACTGCCAATTTGGCCAACACCTTCTTGATTCCAGAGGGGGGCAAAAGACCCCCCTTGCCCTATGGAGCGGACGCCCAAGAATACGCCATTGTTTACTCCCACTGAAGCCAGGAAATGTTCTACTCTCACCGGCCACAGTCCAGCCCCCTAAAAGTCTGAAGGACAGTAAACCAGCCCTTTGTTCATAAAGTTTGGAGAGCCCTGTTCTATATGACCAGAACCAATGTATTCACAGGGACAAAAGAACTATACCAAGCCTAAAACCAAGCCTAAGGACAAAGCATCTAACTTTTGCTGACTCTACTCATAGCTAAAAAAAAAAAAAATCTGTTGGAGTTGGGTTTTATATCTCTAGTTAACTTCAGTTGTCCTATGCCATGCTATCATATTAAAGTGTATCTATATGTATCTATGGTCAAAATTTAAAATCAAGTATTCATTTTTAAATTGTATTTAGATTATTTCTGGGGGGTTTTACAGCAGTTTTTCCAGCCACCTTTTAACCGCTTCAGCCCCGGACCATTTTGGCTGGTTAAAGACCAGGCCCCTTTTTGCGATTTGGCACTGCGTCGCTTTAACTGACAATTGCGCGGTCGTGCGACGTGGCTCCCAAACAAAATTGACGTCCTTTTTTTCCCACAAATAGAGCTTTCTTTTGGTGGTATTTGATCACCTTTGCGGTTTTTATTTTTTGCGCTGTAAACAAAAATAGAGCGACAATTTTGAAAAAAAAAATGCAATATTTTTTACTTTTTGCTATAATAAATATCCCCAAAAAATATATGTAGCGGGGTCCTCAAATTGATGGGATACACCTGGGCAATAGTGTGACCCAGGTGTATAATTGTGTTAGGATTCAGACCCCTTTTTGTTTCGTGGAGGATTGGAGGATGTAATATTCTCCTTTGCCTGTGGGTGGCGAGGTACCCACAGGCTTCAGGTAGAATCATCTTCGCAGTGCTCCCTGGTTTGTCCCTTCCTGGAGATGGTATGGCTGGGGCGGGGAACCCGCCGGGCCGTTGATGGGAGGAGATAAAAGGGGGAGACGCCCTTGCCACGAGGTCTTTGCGGAGAAGGAGGTCCTCGGAGGAGGAGGGTTGCGGTCCGCACCCAGGGCCCTTAGGCCTGGGTGCAGAAGATCCAGGAGTCTGGTCCAGGTGCCCATGGCCTGGTCCGGAGTCACGTTGGCGTCCATCCCAGGCACCTTCAGCCTGGGGTGAGGTACTATCGAGGAGGCCTGGGGCCCAGTACCTTCGACTGGGTCCCGCTAGGGTGGACTGTCCGAGGGTCCCTGAGCGGAGGGACTCGTACCTGAGGTGAGGAGGCCAGAGAGGTTACCCACTGGAGACCCGGAGCAGCACCAACCCGGTGACAGTGGGCCTCTGGGAACTCTCTTGGGGGGACACATCCCCCTGATAGGGGCCACAGCGCATCGAAGAGGGCTCCATTGCTGTTCATAGGGGTTGCTGGAAGAGACCCCATCTTTCCTGTTCTGTAACAGCCGGATTGGCTTAGGCGCCGCTGGTCATAGTACAGTGGCATAGAACTGAAACTTTAGGAAGTGCCTTGATCTGCTCGGCCCACCGTTGGCAAAGTTATAGGTCCCAACCAGTTTGCTGCAAAAGAACTGTTTATTGTGCTTTGCGTATTGGAGTGTCAAATAAACAAGTGTTGGACCTTTCTCCGGTGTGTGAACTCCAGTTACTGGAAGCAAAGGGGAGGCTGGTGAGCTTGCAATTACAGACTCAGTGCATTCACAGAACACACCAGCCCGAGGAAACATCAGGAAGTGGCCTTCACCTCCCTACTACAATGGGGAGGACATGGGCCGTGGCGCATCTCACTCTCACAACCCAGGAACCCCTAGACATGAGTTGGCGTGTAACCGATAAAGATGGAGAGAGAGTGAGGCCGCTACACGTGGGGGCTCGTGAGTCCGGGATAGAGTGTGTTCTAAAGATGGACTTGAGAATGTCTACATTTGAACTTTGCTGCCCAGAGGAGTTCCGAGCAGATCGGCCATATTACTGGCCAAAGTGCGTCCCTGCTCGGAGTTGTGGAAATGACCCTAACAAGGGAAAGGCCCATGCGGAGGAGCGGAAAAAGGGAGAGGTCCAGCCGTGTGACGTACTGCACGTGGGGACTGTTAACGCACTGCGCCACGAGGCACCCCATGGCGACATCGTTCGTGGGCGGAGTCAAGAAGAAGCCCGCGAAAATGTACAGCTCATGGGAGGAGTCTGGCCAAGTGTGGGGATACACGTGGAGACTCCGGCGCGGGGTCAGTGCATGATGGAGCAGCAGATAGTCGGGATGACCTCAAGTGCCCCGTGGATTATGGTTCCTCACCCCACGAGAATGACTTCCTTTGCTGCCCCCATCACAGACACGGGGATAAGACTTAGGCCCCGAGGGCGGTTGGCTCTGTACACTTGCAGAGACACGGAGGCCCTCGGTGTGATCTGTCCCGGCTGCTCGGGACTGGTGGTCACCCTGAAGCCATTCGGGCGATGTGAGGAATGCAGAGAATTCCTTTTTGAGGTTGAGTCGTCCACAGCAAGGCCCCGGGCCCTTCGCCTCAACCACCTCACGGGTACTGCTACTCCGGAAGGGGAGGTCAAGGCCTCTGTCGAGGTTCCCGTGCGCGCTGACCAGGGCGATGGACTGCCCAACAGAGAAAAATCCGAGGATGCTGCCTCGGTCGCCACAAGTTCTCTGCTCCCACCCCCGAAGAGGAAAGTTGGCCTAGTACAGGCATCCTATGGACGTGGTCGAGCTTCACCCCGCTGCTTGCCTGGCCTGGATGGCGCCGGTCGAGAAGGAAGTCCCGGACATCCCAGTCTACAAGGGTCAGGTGAGCCAGGGGCTGGGACTGTGGTGGTGGTTGGAGGTGTCGGGGGCCCATTGGAGGTGGAGCCCCCCAGGGAGGTTGATTCTGTGTCCACCGGAAGATATCTGCCTGCGGAGATGTATGACACCTCCGACCTAGAGTCGCTGTCTGATTACGGAGATGATGGCGAGATAGACAAACTGTTCAGCCGCAAGGGCTGGGATAGAGTGCCACTTCTTGCTTCCCGTGCGGTACGGGATTCACCTATGTACACAGGAGACAGCACGCCTCGGGTGGAAGACCCGCAGCTTACGAGGGAACCTACCCCTCCACCTGTGTCCTCAGCTACTGTTACCTCACCTACTTTGGTTGTGGGGACACCCCGCGCTTCTCTGAGAGCGCCGAAAGTCATTTCCAGGGAGCTGGTAAAGGTACCTCGGCATCCGGAAGCTATTGTGCTGCCTGGAACTGGAGAGAAAGCCACTATGCCACCTTTGGCCCGCTTGCAGAGACTGTTTTGCCATAAAGTAGCTCGGGAATATGGGTGGGAGTACCCGTATCTACCCCGGGACTTGCTGTATGAGGTGGAAGTCTGGAGAACAAGATGGTATGACGAGTTTGTGTGGGACAAGTTGAAGGTGCCCCATGCTCGCAGGTACCTGGAATGTGTGCCGGCAGTGTCTAAGAGGTTTGAGGACTGCAAAGCTGAATGGAAATTGGGGCGCCATATCCATGCTGACAAGATAGTCATTTGCAGAAGAGAAGGAGAAGATGTCGAGTATTCGATAGAGGCATTTGACAAACACCTGAAACCCCTGTACCTGCCGGATCCAAAGTTTTACTTATAGGAGAAAAGAACTCCTGTTTATTTCTTTTGTGCACTTGAACTTTCTGGAAGAGCCATTCCCAGACACGCAGGACTGTGCCCTGTTTTTGTTTTTGTTTGGGCTTTTCTTTTTCTCGTTGGAGACTTGGGGACTGTTGTGTTTTCGTGTTTCCCCTTTTCTTCATGTGCCAAAGGCAAGGACATTTGGGAATAGTGGCAGAGTAGGAAAAGCTGGAAGAACGAAGATTCGTTGAGTGTCATGACCGCGGCGCTGTCACCAGGTGGCAGTGTTGCGCAACAAATGTTTGAAAATGTTTCACACACACATCACTTTGCTTGTTGGAGTGAGTGGGTCTCTCGGCTGACGGGCCCACTCATCCCAAATGACACAAAATTATGTTAGGATGTTGTTTTTCTTTCCCCTGCAGGAGAATCGTCAGTCAAGATCATTGAGAGTGGGTGGCTCTTAGACAGTGTGGGAGAGGGGTTGTGATTATGCAGATGTTAAAAATGTTTTATGACATAAGTTGTTTTATATGTTTCCCTTTCCCTGAGCAGGTCTTGGCACTTGGGAAAATTTTTTTTTAGAGGAATTGCTTCAGGGGTTTCACTCCATGCCACCACTTTATGGGAGGTATGGGTGTGCACCTGACGCTGGGGACCAGCGTCAAATTACAGGGGGGAGTGTGTAGCGGGGTCCTCAAATTGATGGGATACACCTGGGCAATAGTGTGACCCAGGTGTATAATTGTGTTAGGATTCAGACCCCTTTTTGTTTCGTGGAGGATTGGAGGATGTAATATTCTCCTTTGCCTGTGGGTGGCGAGGTACCCACAGGCTTCAGGTAGAATCATCTTCGCAGTGCTCCCTGGTTTGTCCCTTCCTGGAGATGGTATGGCTGGGGCGGGGAACCCGCCGGGCCGTTGATGGGAGGAGATAAAAGGGGGAGACGCCCTTGCCACGAGGTCTTTGCGGAGAAGGAGGTCCTCGGAGGAGGAGGGTTGCGGTCCGCACCCAGGGCCCTTAGGCCTGGGTGCTGAAGATCCAGGAGTCTGGTCCAGGTGCCCATGGCCTGGTCCGGAGTCACGTTGGCGTCCATCCCAGGCACCTTCAGCCTGGGGTGAGGTACTATCGAGGAGGCCTGGGGCCCAGTACCTTCGACTGGGTCCCGCTAGGGTGGACTGTCCGAGGGTCCCTGAGCGGAGGGACTCGTACCTGAGGTGAGGAGGCCAGAGAGGTTACCCACTGGAGACCCGGAGCAGCACCAACCCGGTGACAGTGGGCCTCTGGGAACTCTCTTGGGGGGACACATCCCCCTGATAGGGGCCACAGCGCATCGAAGAGGGCTCCATTGCTGTTCATAGGGGTTGCTGGAAGAGACCCCATCTTTCCTGTTCTGTAACAGCCGGATTGGCTTAGGCGCCGCTGGTCATAGTACAGTGGCATAGAACTGAAACTTTAGGAAGTGCCTTGATCTGCTCGGCCCACCGTTGGCAAAGTTATAGGTCCCAACCAGTTTGCTGCAAAAGAACTGTTTATTGTGCTTTGCGTATTGGAGTGTCAAATAAACAAGTGTTGGACCTTTCTCCGGTGTGTGAACTCCAGTTACTGGAAGCAAAGGGGAGGCTGGTGAGCTTGCAATTACAGACTCAGTGCATTCACAGAACACACCGGCCCGAGGAAACATCAGGAAGTGGCCTTCACCTCCCTACTACAATGGGGAGGACATGGGCCGTGGCGCATCTCACTCTCACAACCCAGGAACCCCTAGACATGAGTTGGCGTGTAACCGATAAAGATGGAGAGAGAGTGAGGCCGCTACATATATAAAAACATTTTTTTCCTCAGTTTAGGCCGATAAATATTTTTCTACATATTTTTGGTAAAAAAAAAAAATCGCAATAAGCGTTTTTTTTGATTGGTTTGCACAAAAGTTATAGCATCTACAAAATAGGGGATCGTTTTATGGCATTTTTATTAATAATTTTTTTTTTTTACTAGTAATGGCGGCGATCAGCGATTTTTATCGTGACTGTGACATTATGGCGGACACTTTGCCACATTTTTGGGACCATTGTCATTTTTACAGCGATCAGTGCTATAAAAATGCACCGATTACTGTGAAAATGACACTGGCAGTGAAGGGGTTAACCACTAGGTGGCGCTGTAGGGGTTAAGTGTTCCCTGCATAGTGTTTCTGACTGTAGGGGGGGTGGGCTCTGTGTCACATGACAAGTACACAGAGCCGAGATCAATGTTATTGTCACTAGTCAGAGCGGGGAGATGCTTGTTTACACAAGCATCTCCCCGCTCTATACCTCCGTGAGACGATCGCGGGGATGCCCGCAGCGATCGAGTCCGCGGGACCCGCAGTCCGACTCACGGGAAAGGCAGCAGGGTCGCGAGCGCGCCGCCGGTGGCACGTGCGCGACCACACGTCAGGCATTTAAAGGGCAACGGATAGGTACGTGATTGTGCCTGTCCGTGCCATTCTGCCGACGTATAAGTACAGGAGGCGGTTGGCAAGTGGTTAGTGCTCACTAGGAGTGGTTGGAACGTGGGTGGACCACCAGTTCAACATAGGTGTTAGTTACTCTTCTTACTCATAGAGAACTCCCCTAAATCCAGCACAAAAGACATTCACTGCCCAGGTAATACATAATATGTAGAGGATACACTAAAATTTATCTGATCAAATATTGACATAGTCTGGTTGCAAAAGTTATTTTTATAAATCATGTGTTGTATATGTATGTATTTTATGTGAACTATTCAAAATTTGTTATTTTTATATGTGACTACAAAGTCCACTATTCCCAATTTCAATATTTTCAGATATGTAGGATGTGGCCACATTTATACTAAAAGGTGTTTGATTGCCACCTTAGGGCATTGCAATCAACGGAATTTCGTCCCACTGCATTTGGCGTACATTTGTGAAGTGGCAAGGTCAGGGACAAGAACCCGCTGGTGAGGGACAGTGTGTCTAGTGCAGCCAGGGAAAGGTTCTGGTGGAGGAGAGACAGAGTAGGGACCTCAGGCCTGATTTTGCCAGCTGGTAAAGCTTGTGGGTCTGATCTTGGAGCCTTTTCAGCCTCTCGAGCGCCCTTGCTGCCGCACCACCTATTAGCCACCTACCTCATCAGATGCTGCAGGGTGATGTTAGCTTTCTCACATGTCTTCTACAGCATAAAGGCTGCGATCTATATAAATCCTTCTGTAAGGAACTGTTATACTTGATTTGGCTGCAAAATTCAGGCCCTTTTGTCACTTTCTTGGATCCTGTTCTAATATATGGTGCTGCCTTGCTTGCACTCTTTGTGTGTTTACTCCACTTTGGGTACCAAGATTTAACCCGCCTACATGTCTAACAAGCTGTACCAGCATGTTAGTTCATTTCCAAAGAATGAGATCACCTTGGGGTTTTTACTTTCCAAAGTAGAAAGCTCAAACCCCTTTTTAGGGGATTTGTAAAGTCCTGGCATTTTTCTTTTACCAGAGTAAGAAAAGCAGCTTTTCTATAAGGTGTTTGATCTTTCTTTAATATGTAGCGATACCCTCAACTTAAGAGAGCCGCAAGTTTTGATTTGGGCCCTGAGTACAGCTTCCCCAACCCCCCGGCAATCTGCTCTACCCGCTCTGGCACAGTTAACCCACAGCAATTTCACTTAAACAATCACTTATGCTTTAAATGTGGGTGTGTGGATTGATAACTCAGACTCATAGACAATGTTGTAAATAATAACTGACTTTACTGCTAGTGGTAAGATAAAGGGGATAACATGCATGTAACATTTGGTTCACAACACATAAGCAGGTCCCTGCAGTTATAAATCACAATACTGTGTGTGTGTGTCAGCAATGGAAAGGGGACGGAACGCCACGTGGGGCGACCGTTACCTAAACACCCTGTGGTGTGATAACTAACTTATAACTATCTAACGGATCAGGCCTGATCCCTAACCATGAAACTCAGTCTTTGAAGAAACACAAATCTTCACCGGCACAGGATCTGTAAAGGTGGTGCACTTGAAGTATTTAAAACCATGTATTTGTAATCCAATAGGGGGGGGTAATTCTCCCTCACCGGAGGTGTTAGGCCTCGGAAGTCTAGTAGGCACAAAGTATAAAAGTAACAGTTTAAAGATGAGCTTTCGCTCGCTCACCACTCCGGAACACTTCCCTCAGTCCGGAGCTTCCACCGGCTGTGTCGGTCCTCGTCCACAGCGGCTTCTGCGATCGGATCCCCGATCCAGACAACTTTCGACGAGATGAGTCTGGATGCCCCCAGGCTCGCAAAGGGGTGGAAGGCTCTTTGGTTCGCTCCACAGGCCCCAGGCTTCAGGCCTGGAGCAGCACAGATCCGCACAGGTGTCTCTCTCTCTGCCTCCCCGTGTCCAAAGAGAGAGAGCTAGGCCTCGCCCCCTCCTTATATTCCTTCCCCCCGACTCCCCTCTCTCTGGAATTTCCTGTCTCTGATTAAAGGGGAACACCCCGCTACAAATAGAAAAAATAGAGAACAAAAAACAGTGGTTACTGATGTAGCACACTGATGTTTAGGCAGGGTTGCTAGTAAATTTACTTGCCAAGTGATCGTTCCCTTGGCCAATTATTAGGAGGTCAATTGACTTCTCCCTAATTCTGGAATTGCTGCACTTCTCTCTTCTCCCACTAGGTGACCGAGCATCTAGTGACATTAGATAAGATAAGGGCAAAGCAAGGACAGTTTAGGAATGGATGGGGTGTCTCATCCAATGGGCAGGGATTTTCTTGGATCCCTTGGACTGCGGGGAGAGCCTATTTATTTGGGTGGAGTCAGGTGATCGGAGTTCTATGCCACCTGGATGGCTGTCTGGGTGGACGTGTGTTGTGCTGCCCCGGGTTGCTAGGCCAGAGACCTGAGGCCTATCCCAGGGACATCTGGCTTCTAGGCTGTCTGAGGGCCTATCCAGAAGCAAGAGAGCAGCGTAGGGCTGGGACTGCGGCTTACAGTCCATCCAGAAGTAACGGTTCTGCCAGCCGGAGAACCTGTCATGGTCAGAGCCAGTAGAGGGGAAGCTGTCGCCACTAAGGGACCATCCACCTTGTTACCAGGGACCACTGTGAGTAGAAGAAGCAAGTACCGGAACAGCATTCTCACCTACCGGGGACGGTGAAGAATTGGGAAACTTCAGCAGGTGCCAAGCCAGGGACCCAGCCAGTGGAGGTAACGCTTGCAGGGCATTCATTCAGCGACCAAGCAGACCAGCGGGGTGACGCTTAAGGAGTATCTGTGAGTGCCAAGCTAGGGACCCAGCAGGGACGCGGGGGGTGAAGCTTGAGTAGGATGCTGAGTGAGAAGATTAGAAGAGCTCAGGAGATCCAGTGGCAGTGGATCAGTGAGTCTAAGTGAAAGACTTGGAGCTCAGTTGAGTGAAGATCTACAATAGGAGATTGTAGAGGAAGTTTGTTGCAACATTTTTTAGAAACTGTTACAAGATGGTTGCTATAAGAGACAGCGGTCCTACTCATGCAGATGTGGTGTCTAGCTGGATGCCTTTCCCTGCATGGCTGTCTGCCTATAGAAGTCTAGGAGTCTGCCAATAAACATTGCATCCACTAAAGGGTGTCCTGGCTCCAACCCTCTCTCCCACAGTTCTGCTTAAGAGACAATAAATCTCTTTGCATTCAAGAAGTGTCTGGCGCCCAATCAATCTACCTTGCATTACACCCACCAAGCCTTGTAACCCACTCTACACAGAAGGATGTCAGCTGTACCTGACTCTGGAGGTCACTATTAAGCCTCTGGGGGCTTGAGACCTCGCTAAACTAAATACCACCAAAAAAAGCCCTAGCTGGTTTTAAAATTGATTTGGGTACAGTGTTGTATGACCAAGTAACTATCAGTCAAAATATTATAGCACTGAAAAGTTACCTGATAAAAAAGGGGTATTGCAGGCTAGTACTTAAGTGGTTAAAGGGAAATTCCTATTAAACAGTTTGTTTGTGGCTACTATGTTTATTAACCCATGGAGGTCCTCCTCCCACTGCTCCTGGTTCTTACCTGTACTGGCAGGTGCACTTCTAATGCTCAGCAGCTACAACAACTACTAATGACAACTAACTATACAGGCAAAACAGATTCTTATCCCTGCTATATATAACAATGGGGCTGATAAAGTTGGAGATGCCACTGTGTTACTGTGTGGATGATCCTATCCTAAGCAGGTATGTGGAAATCCCTTTAAGTAGATGTAGACCCCATCACTGAAACTTCATGTAAGTTTTATCATGCTCATGTTGGCCTGAGGGTCAGAACGGCCATGGCAGGCATCTCTGGGGAGAGCAGAGGGAGCTCAGCAAATACCTATTCACTGATCCTTCCTCTGGTGAATGAATCAGGAAGATATGTGTATTACGTCACTTCCAAGTTCAGGGCTGACATTTTCTGGTTGCTGTAGCCAGGGATGTAGCTGATCAATCACAATCTGGATCAGAACCTTTCACCAGTAGTATGCTATCATATGTTGTCACATGGGGCTATTGGTCCCCTACGTGATGGCAAAAAGGTTAAAGTGGTTGTAAACCTCGGTCATGGAATCTGAGCAAAGCACATACTGTATATCTGGAGTGTTTACTTATCTCTCTCCGAAGCTCTAAGTGACATTTTTCGCTGGTGCTTTTTTCCTCTGTTATCAGCATGAGTCACTTCTGAGAAGTTTTCCAGATACATGAGATAAATTTATGTGGGGGGGGGTGCTCAGAACGGAGCTTGTCTATTCACAATACTATTCTTCTGCTGTATGGAGGGGGGTGTGTGTTTTCCTCCAATCAGCTCACACACGCTGTTACTTCAGCTCTCCAACCCCTTCTCTGTGCTCCTGACAGATGTAGAAGGATGTTAACACTTTTCTGCCCTTTTGAACTGGTGTAGGGTAGAGAAGACTGCAGATAAACAAGTAAAAAATCCTACCTACGTAGGAGAATTTGTTTAATTGTGTATCATCTGAGGCTGTTCACTTCATTTGGTATATGTGAGGGTTTACAAGGATGAAAGTAACAAATAAAATGTAAGAGATTTTTTTTTTTGCCCCCCCCCCCATGTGCGTACACAAAAACATGTACGACACAGGTGCCCACATACGGAAGTGAGAATTGCGCCACAAATAATTCTAGGGCTATCATTTGATTGACTCTAATCTGATAACATTTAAGGGCTTTTAGAGTGTCGCCTATGGACAATTTTGGGTACCAAAGATTGCTAACATGTTGGGTATTTATTTACTCGATGCAACCTCTCATTTAAAATTTTACCAAAAAAATGTAGTAATATGTTGTGGTAAGTAATTTCTACTGAAAATCTGCATTTGAAAAAGTCGCGCTAATATCATGTGACATAAAAAATTGCAAGTTCCAAAATTTTATTCTTCAGAGTCTCTGCTTTCAGAAAATATATCATGTTTGGGACCTTAGTGCTAGATTGTGAACGCCGCTCAAGCTGGGGAAACCAAACTCCCGCAGTCACCAAGAAGAAACGGTGCAGGCTGCTAAGGGTGCTTATCTGATCCGAAGCAATGCATGCATCAAATCAAATCAAAGAAGTGCCGCACTTTCATCTAGCCAACCTAGTGTAGATAGGCTTGAGTCTCCGTCAAAGCCACGCCCCCTAAAAGTTTCACTCCGCCTACCGGAGCTTAATCATAGAGTAGTAACCTACCCTATGATTAAGCTCTGGTGGGTGGAGCGAAACATGTCAGTGGCCATGGCTTTGACAGAGACTCATGGGCTGTTTTCAGGTGTACACTTGGTTGGCGTGACGGGAGTGTGGCGCTTCTTTGATACTATATCAGGTTTGGGAGTTTCAAGTAATCGTCAAACCTAAAATGGGCCTTTTAACATGTCTGCAAAAAAAACTGCAAAAAGGGGCACCAAAAGGGTTAAATGTATCAAAGAGCATATAGTCTGTGTGTGAAGATGCTCATAAAGTTGTAATGATATAAGCAGTATATTTAGCTGACTTACCTGATTCACACACTACCCCTGCATCCTCACTGTGGTCACAGTTGTTGGTGCCCCATGGTCGGTGGTGACACTGCCATATAGCAGATTCTGTGCTTTTACAGTCTACGTCATCCAACCAAATTTTTCCAGTCCCTTGACCAAAGTATGCCATTCCTGGAGCTTTCTGGGCCTGTCCACAGCCAAGCTGCCTGCACACCACTGTAGCCGCTGCCATGTCCCATAGGTCATCACACACTGTACCCCATACACTCCGATAAGAAATTTCCAAACGCCCTTCACAGCGATGACTTCCATTGACAAGTCGCATGCTGGGGGGAATTTCTAGAACAGCGGGGGGAAAAAAGGACATTATGTAGACATCTGAGAAGCTAAATGTGTCAAAAAACAAATCATTTCGGAAGGTTTGGGATGACGATAAGACTTTTCAAAATGTTGCTACGCCATGAAGAGCGGTTTGATTGAAGGTAGACCGCCATTCCAACACAGGTGCTAGATTCTCCTCTGTACATAGTGCCCATGTGAGTCCAACATAAAGAGACATTTATTGCCCAGATGAAAAATAGTGGAGGAACTGTGGCCTCAATTAATATGCTGCAGGAACTCACCAGATGTGTTTTCTTTTGCTGCTGTGTTAGAACCTGCAAATTATTTAAAAAAAAACATTTATTTACTTTTACATTTAGTCAAATGACATACTTAAGGGTAGAGATGAGCTTAGGCGTGTTCGGATCAGTGGCGGCCTGTCCATTAGGGGCGCCGCCCCCTCTCTCCACGCCACCCCCCTATATGCAATGGATAAATTCATGCATAGCATGAATCTATCCACGGCCACCCCCTATTCATGTGTCCGGCCCCTTTCAGGGCATCGGGTGCATGAATTACAGCGGCCAGGGTTTCTTTTTTTAAGCACCTGATTAGAGCCAGAGGCTCTAATAGGCTTCAAAATAGGGTGGGCTCGGATCACAGAGAATGCGCTCCGATCCCACCCAGGTGTGTTACAAAAGTGAATGAATATTCACCGTTGAAACACTGATCCCCAATCAGGCCAATCAGAAGCGGGTGTGAAACCTGTTTCCCGATTGGCTGAAAAGAGAAGACGCCAAGAAGGAGGGAGGAAACAGGAGCTGCCACTGCCGTGATGACCCGTGGAGAGCTGGAGAACAGGAGGCTGCCATTGATGGGGTAAGTGCTACCGATTGACCAGGGAGGGGGATTGGCATACTGTTTGCCGCCCCCCCAAAAAAAATTACACCGACCGCCACTTGTCGGATCCGAATCAAAACCCATCTGAGCAATCCCACCTAGAAACTGCCCGGTAATAACGTTTTTTTTTTTTACATACCGTATATACTCGAGTATAAGCCAAGATTTTCAGCCCTTTTTTTTAGCTGAAAGTCCCCCTTTCGGCTTATACTCGAGTCAGCGACATTTTACATTGTAAATAGTACCTGAAAAAAAGATGAGAGGCTGCGGCGTCCATCGTTTAAATCCCGCTGTCTCTTCCTGGTCCCTTTCGTGATAGGCGATTTTCAGCAGACTCTCCGCCTATCACGAACGTTCTCTCATCCTCAGTTTCCCAGCAGACGTCTGTGATTGGCGGAACACCCAACACAGTGTCTGCTGGGAAACTGAGGATGAGAGAACGTTCGTGATAGGCGGAGAGTGTCTGCTGAGAATCGCCTATCACGGAAGGGACCAGGAAGAGACAGCGGGATTTAAACGATGGACGCCGCAGCCTCTCAACTTTTTTTCAGGTTCTATTTACAATGTTAAATTTAAACAGTGAGGGTAGGAACAGTGAGGATGGGAACAGTGAGGATGGGAACAGTGAGGATGGGAACAGTGAGGATGGGAACAGTGAGGATGGGAACAGTGAGGATGGGAACAGTGAGGATAAGAACAGTGAGGATGGGAACAGTGAGGATGGGAACAGTGAGGATGGGAACAGTGAGGATGGGAACAGTGAGGATGGGAACAGTGAGGATGGGAACAGTGAGGATGGGAACAGTGAGGATGGGAACAGTGAGGATGGGAACAGTGAGGATAAGAACAGTGAGGATGGGAACAGTGAGGATGGGAACAGTGAGGATGGGAACAGTGAGGATGGGAACAGTGAGGATGGGAACAGTGAGGATGGGAACAGTGAGGATGGGAACAGTAAGGATGGGAACAGTGAGGCATTGTTGACCCTCGGCTTATACTCGTGTCAGTAAGTTTTCCCAGTTTTTTGTGGCAACATTAGGTACCTCGGCTTATACTCGGGTCGGCTTATACTCGAGTATATACGGTAGTTAAATTTGTACAGCTGGGACCAGTTTACTGTATTGAGCTGCAGCCCAATATTTAGATTTTTGGCTAATCTTTAAAGTGGTTGTAAGCCCACTTTTTCAACTTGCACCTACAGGTAAGCCTAGATTAAGGCTTACCTGTAGGTGCAAGAAATATCTCCTAAACCTACACGGTTTAGGAGATATTTAGTAAAAATGACATTGCTCCGTGTCTACGGCGCATGCGCGCCGTAGAGAACGGCGCATTCATGGGGTTAATCCCATTCACAAAATCGGCTACTTCCCAGCAATAGCTGGGCGTAGCTGATTGTGACGGCTCTTGCGCGCATGTGCAGAGTGACGTCACCGCCGCTCCGGCCAATCACAGCGCCGGAGCGGCGCTGTGATTGGCTCCAGCAGCGATACCCGGAAGTAACCTTCCGGCTATCGCTGCAGTGATGGATGCGGCTAGATGGAGGGACGCGGACGGCTTCGGGGGCCCCGATCTAAGCTAAGTGGTACATAATGAGCTTATATGCTAGTCATACTAACTCATTATGCCTTTCTCTTACAGGTGGGGCGAAAGAAAAAAAAACTAAATGTGGGTTTAAAACCACTTTAAAGGGGCGTTCCACCCATATAAATGTCAGCAGCTACAAAAAGTGTAGCTGCTGACTTTTATTAATTGGACCCTCACCTGTCCCATGGTCCAGCAATGCGGGCGAACGAAGCCCCACTCATCTCCCCCTCCTATCTGCGGTGCCGGCATTGTCACTCTGGGCGCCCGACTGTGGCTTCACAGCCGAGCACGAACTGTGCATGCACGAGCCACGCTGCACACTGTGACTGGCCGGGCAATCTGAGACCTTTGATGTGTCCCAGATGATTGCCGAGAGGGAGGGGGGAGAGGTAAACTTCCTCCTGGCGCCAGGAAGTGGGAGCTGGATCCCTCTAAAAAGAGGGTATCCGCCCCCCCCCCAAAAAAAAATGACATGCCAAATGTGGCAGGTCAGGTGGTCACCATCACTTAAAGCGGAAGTTCCATTTTTGGGTGAAACTCCGCTTTAACAAAGCTGACTAAATTATACAACATATAAAGTCTGGATAATGTACAGTGAGCACTTCAGTTATGCAAATCTGATCTTGATCTGTAGTAATAAAAGATTTACCTGGAACCTTTGGTACAGGAACTCCAACTACTGCAGAGAAAAAGTAATAAATGTCACGTATTTAAAAAAAAACAGCATAAACATGATTACACTCGAGATTCTAATATCTCTCCCACTTGGGGCTGTTTTCAGGGTCCATGCACAGTAACGTAACCCCTTCAGACCCGGAAGGATTTACTCCTTTAATGACCAGGCCATTTTTTGCGATACAGCACTGCGTTGATTTAACTGACAATTGCGCGGTCGTGCCACGCTGTACCCAATCAAAATTGATGTCCTTTTTTTCCCCACAAATAAAGCTTTCTTTTGGTGGTATTTGATTGCCTCTGCGGTTTTTATTTTTTTCGCTATAAAGAAAAAAAGAGCAACATTTTTGAAAAAAAAAACAATGTTTTTAACTTTCTGCTTTAATATCCCCCAAAAAAATATAAAAAAACTAATATATTCATCGGTTTAGTCCAATATGTATTCTGCAACATATTTTTGGTAAAAAAAATAAAAAAATCGCAATAAGCGTATATTGATTGGTTTGCGCAAAAGTTATCACGTTTACAAAATAGGGGAAGGATTTAGGGACTTTTTATGGTGGCGATCTGCGATTTTTAGTGGAACTGCGATATTGTGGCGGACAAATCTGACCCTAAGTGACACTTTTTGGTGACCAGTGACACCAATACAGCGATCAGTGCTAAAAAAAAATGCACTGTCACTGTATAAATGGCACTGGCAAGGAAGGGGTTAACACTAGGGGGCGATCAGGGGGTTAGGTGCTCCCTAGGGGGGTGTTTCTAACTGTATGGGGGACGGACTGACTGGGAGAAGAGAGAGATCGCTGTTCCTGATCACTAGGAACAGCAGATCTCTCTCTCCTCCCCTGTCAGAATGGGGATCTGTCTGTTTACATTGACAGATCCCCATTCTGGCTCTCTTTCCCATGATTGCGGGTGGCCGGCGGACATCGAGGTAAACTGCTGCAGCAGGCGCGCAACCGCAAAAGCTAGTGCACGGACCGGCGTACAGGTACGTTTTGCATTTTTCTAGTAGAAGCAGCTCAATGTTATCCTATGTGCCCATGCACATTATGACATTTAGAGGCATATTTTAAGCTCAGCGTTTAGAGGTAGGAAAAAAAAACGTCTGTGTTTTTGAGAGCAGTTTTCTGGCAGAAAAAAAAAGCTAAATGTGCCTACATGTGCATAAACGCTTCTATAAAATACTTAAAATTTGCGGCTTTTTTTCTGCCAAAGGAACTGGAGTTTTTATGCCAGTGTGCATGAAGCCTTAAAGATATTCCAGACCTGAAACAAGCTCTACCAGAGTTATCCCTTACCATGTTATTTGAGTGTTATTGAAATAAAAACTTAAGAGCTGCTGAGGAGGAGTATGGCATTTTACTTGAGCAACAGAGAGTCTTGTGATTCTCTCAGCAGCCCTACCTCTTTGTTGTAAATTACATGACACTCGCGCCTTGGTAATGTGGTGTGACTATATCTGGCTGCTGCTGTATGTTCCGTCCTCTTGCAAGGGGGAACAAATGTGGTGATTGCCCCACCCCACCTCTATCTAATGAGAACATTATACTTAATAAATAAGTTACACTAGTAAATATCAAAATAACAATCGTGACAAACTATAAATTATTGACTCTAATATTACATATATTTTTTGAGAATAGTGACTTGATTTACAATGTAAAGTGACTCGTGATACAATGTGCATATACAGCAAAACAAAGTGCTTGGTGCTCCGTGCTCCAAAGGTGACTGTAATTCCACCACTGTGTGGTTCCGCACTCACCAGATGGGTTGGACTCCTCTGCCTTATGACAGGAAGAGTCAGCTGTGCTTTAGGTCTCTTGAGGGGGGACCTATCCCTCTACGGTTATTACCAGACACTTCCGCTGTATAGGTTGGCCTCCTATGGTGGCGCTCAATATTCAGGGCGTGCAGGCATGGAGTATACAAACAGAGGTCTCTTCATAGTGTAAGATCCTTTAAAAATCTTTATTCAGCATAGGCATCTTATGATAAAAATTCCTTTAAAAGGTGTAAACAGCCTTGGTAAAATACTGGTAAAAAACGTCCCCGTGCAGCTGTCGGTGTCTGTTAAATAACACTGCCTGCAGTCCAGCGCGTGTTCCAACGTCTGTGCCGGATGTGACGTATCAGGACTTCAGATTGACCTTGCCTGCACACCCTGGATTTTGAGCGCCACCATAGAAGGCCAACCTATACAGAGGAAGTGTCCGGTGATAACTGTAGAGGGATATGTCCCCCCTCAAGAGACCTAAAGCACAGTTGACTCTTCCTGTCATAAGGCAGAGGAGTCCAACCCATCTGGTGAGTGCGGAACCACACAGTGGTGGAATTACAGTCACCTTTGGAGCACGGAGCACCAAGCACTTTGTTTTGCTGTATTTGCACATATCATCACAAGTCACTTTACATTGTAAATCAAGTCACTATTATCAAAAAATGTATGTAATGTTATTAATTTATAGTTTGTCACTCAGTCACGATTGTTATTTTGATATTCACCAGTGTAACTTATTTATAAAGTATAAAGTTCTCATTGGATAGAGGTAGGGTGAGGTAAGCGCTGTTTAGTTTAACCAATCACTAACTCTTTGTTGCTGTATTCACCCATCTCTTTCAAAAGGTAGGTAGGTAAGTCAATAATGAAAAAACGAAGACAAACAGTAAAATATTCAGTTTGGTGCTGCCACTAGCCCACATGTGTGACCACATATTAATGCTCAAGTGTCCCAATTATCCTTGTACGCAACAGCTGAAAAATGTCTATGCTGAAATCCAAACAGCAATCAATATACTACTAATGAGGTATTAGAAGGGTATATGCAGGTGCCGCCATCAGGAATATTGGGGCCCCTTACACAACTTCAGGCATGGGCCCCCTGGAGCATAGGAGAAAGGGAGGGGTGCTGCCGCCGCAAATTGAGAAGTGAGGGGGGGCAGCCGCGAATTGAGAAGCGGGGGGTGCCACGAAATGAGGAGCGGGGGGTGCTGCCGCCGCAAATTGTTGAGGTCGGGGGGGCTTTGGGTGCTGACGAACACATTGAAAGAACAACAAAAAAAAAGGGGGGTTGCCATGCGGAGCCCTGGGGACCTCTGGGCCCCTTACAAAGAATAAATAAAAATAGATTAAAAAAAATAGATATATTTTTTTTCAAAAAAATACATAAAAAAGGGGGTTACCATCCTGGGCCGCTGGGGACCTCTGGGCCCCTTCCAAAAAAAAAAAAAGGGGAGGGTTGCCATCCGGGCCCCTGGGGACCTTACAGGTGTACTGCCTGTACCCCCCTGATGGCGGCCCTGAGGGTATGACTACATGTAACAATCAAGATTCTTAATTCCCAGCATAGTTGATCCTACATTGACATTGCGGCCTGGTTCACACTGGGGCGACAAACGCTCCGACATTGGGAGCTCATGTCGCATGACGTGTGAAAATCAATGTTTCCCTATGGGAGCCGTCCTAACTGGTCCGACACATGTCGGTCCGACTTTGAGAATGCTCCCTGTACTACTTTGGTCCGACTTTGATCCGACTTCAGCCCATTGACTATCATTGAAGTCGGATCAAAGTCGGACCGCAGTCTTGCATGGTGCGACTTTGGCATGCGACTTGTGCTGTGCTGCTCTTGAGGGGGAACTCCAGGCCAAATTTTAAATAAAAAACCGGCTTGGGTTCCACCTCCAGGAGCATACCAGGCCCTTGGGTCTGGTCTGGATTTGAACGGGCACCCCTACGCCGAAAAAACGGCGTGGGGGGTCCCCCCAAAATCCAAACCAGACCCTTATCCGAGCACACAACCTGGCAGGCCGCAGGGGAAGAGGGGGGGATGAGAGAGCGGCCCCCCTCCCTCCTGAACCGTACCAGGCCGCATGCCCTCAACATGGGGGGTTTGGTGCTCTGGGGCAGGGGGGCGACCTGCGGCCCCCCCCACCCCAGAGCACCCTGCCCCCATGTTGATGAGGACAGGGCCTCTTCCCGACAACCCTGGCCGTTGGTTGTTGGGGTCTGCGGGCGGGGGGCTTATCGGAATCCGGGAGCCCCCTTCAATAAGGGAGCCCCCGGATCCCGGCCCCCCCACCCTATGTGAATGAGTATGGGGTACATCGTACCCCTACCCATTCACCTGGTGGAAAAAAATTGCAATAAAAAAACACTACACAGGTTTTTAAAGTAATTTATTACACAGCTCCGGCGCTCTTCTTCCGACTTCCGGGGGTCTTTTCCGACTTCGGGGGTCTCCGGTGTCGTCTCCGCGCTCTCCGGTTCTTTCTTCCGCCGGGCCTCCGCTAACTTATTTTTAGCTCTCTTGCTAACGGAGGCCCGGTCTTCCCGTTGTCTCGTCCGGCTCTCCGTAGTCCTTCTGCCGGCCCCTCCACTAACTTCTTGGTAGCTCTTTCGCTAGTGGAGGGGTCGGTCTTCCCGTCGTCGCCGTCGGCTTCTTCTTCCCTCTTCTCCTTCTCGATGTTGACGCGTCGCTTCTTCCCGCTGTAATACTGGCTCTCCGCTCTGCTCCGCATTAATATAGGCTTCTCATGACATCACAGTCACATGTTCCGGGGCACATGGCCCCGGAGCATGTGACTGTGACGTCATGGGAACATGTGACTGTGACGTCATGAGAAGCCTATATTAATGCGGAGCGGAGCGGAGAGCCAGTATTACAGCGGGAAGAAGCGACGCGTCAACATCGAGAAGGAGAAGAGGGAAGAAGAAGCCGACGGCGACGACGGGAAGACCGACCCCTCCACTAGCGAAAGAGCTACCAAGAAGTTAGTGGAGGGGCCGGCAGAAGGACAACGGAGAGCCGGACGAGACAACGGGAAGACCGGGCCTCCGTTAGCAAGAGAGCTAAAAATAAGTTAGCGGAGGCCCGGCGGAAGAAAGAACCGGAGAGCGCGGAGACGACACCGGAGACCCCCGAAGTCGGAAAAGACCCCCGGAAGTCGGAAGAAGAGCGCCGGAGTCGGAAGAAGACCCCCGGAGCTGTGTAATAAATTACTTTAAAAACCTGTGTAGTGTTTTTTTATTGCAATTTTTTTCCACCAGGTGAATGGGTAGGGGTACGATGTACCCCATACTCATTCACATAGGGTGGGGGGGCCGGGATCCGGGGGCTCCCTTATTGAAGGGGGCTCCCGGATTCCGATAAGCCCCCCGCCCGCAGACCCCGACAACCAACGGCCAGGGTTGTCGGGAAGAGGCCCTGTCCTCATCAACATGGGGGCAGGGTGCTCTGGGGTGGGGGGGCTGCAGGTCGCCCCCCCTGCCCCAGAGCACCAAACCCCCCATGTTGAGGGCATGTGGCCTGGTACGGTTCAGGAGGGAGGGGGGGCCGCTCTCTCGTCCCCCCCTCTTCCCCTGCGGCCGGCCAGGTTGTGTGCTCGGATAAGGGTCTGGTTTGGATTTTGGGGGGACCCACACGCCGTTTTTTTGGCGTAGGGGCGCCCGTTCAAATCCAGACCAGACCCAAGGGCCTGGTATGCCTCTGTAGGGGAACCCACGCCTGTTTTTTTAATTTAAAATTTGGCCTGGAGTTCCCCCTCAAGATTCATACCAAACACAGTGTCTGATATTGGCGGGGATCCAAGTCGGATCCCCGTTCATTGAAAGTCGGACATATGTCGGCTTCATGTCGCAGGGCAAAGTCGGATCCAAAGTAGGACAGATGTCGTGTCGCACTAGTGTGAACCCAGCCTGCATGTCCAATAAGGTACCTTATTTTTGGCATTTTTCTAGTAGAACAGAGAATGACCAGAGAGGGATCACTTTGTATCACTTGGCTGGTTTGAACATATATTGTGTTAAACGTGAACCAGGAATCCCTGTTTTATGCAAAGTTTGCCTAAAGTGTGTAAGGGCGTATAGAGGGTTAACTGAGAATCTTGGGTGGGTAGGCCAAGCTCAACCATTGCAGGAAAAGTCATAACTTCAGCTGTCCTGAAGTTGGATCTCTGGATCAAATGGTTCTTTTGACATATGATTTTAACTGAAGATAATTGCTGTGTATACATCGCATGCCCAGTCTGAATTTGTGAGTATAAAGATTTGGGAAATAGGAACAAATTAGAACAAAATACAGTGGAACCTTGGTTAACGAGTAACATGGTTGACGAGCGTTTTGAAAGACGAGCATTTTTTTTTTTAAATCCTGACTTGGTTTGCGAGTGTTTTCTCTTAAAACAAGCAGAATTCATGCTAATGGGGCATTTAGCCAGAGGTGCGGGGGGCGCCGGTGACACTCGGAACGGTTCGGAGCCTTCGGAAATACTCAGAATCACTCAGGAAATACTTGGAAACACAAGAAAATACTCCATTCCCGATTGTTTCTGAGCCTTACCGAGTTCAGCCGAGCTGCCCTTGAGTATGTCCGAGGCTCTCCGGCGCCCCCCACCTCTGGCCAAATGCGGTATTGCATGCAATATAAGTCAATGCGGAACTAATTATCTTTGTTTCCATTGACTTCTATGGGGAAACTCACTTTGATATGCGAGTGCTTTGGATTACAAGCATTCTCCTGGAACGGATTATGCTTGTAATCCAAGGTTCCACTGTAATTTCTTTCCATAAAATGACTACTAATAATTTGGCTGAGAGATAGATATTTTTTTCTTTGTTGAACTTGATGGTCAAATGCTTATTTTTTAACCTATATAACTCTGCAACCAGTTACACTATTCCATACCTGAGCAGATGACTCCACTGTCCTCACTGTGCAGGCAGTTGTGTTCTCCCCATGCCCGATGTTTGCATTGACCTAGGAGAGATTCGTTACCAGCACAGTTCACATCATCCAGGACTATATTCCCATTTCCTTCACCAAAGCGTGCCATCCCATGAGCCGAAACTGCAGCCCCACAACCAAGCTGCCTACACACAACTTCTGCGTCTCTAATGTCCCACAGGTCATCACATACCGTGCCCCAAGAATTGTGGTAGTACAGCTCCACACGGCCAGCACATCTATGCCATCCATTGACCAGGCGTAGGTCTATAACAGATTCTGCCAGAAGAGAAACACAAACATTTAATACAGATCCTAGGTTATAGTATGTGTATGACCTGATTACATTTTAGTGGCTAAAGAGCTTGAAGCACCATGATCTGCTCTGTAAAATCTTCCCATAAGGTATGGTTTCAGCTTTTTCAGAATCCCTATTCGATACAAGGCCAAGGCTAACATGAGATAGCTTGGATCAGCTGGTACCTTCTAGAGGTGGCATGAGGGATGCTTCTGCATTGCCTTTCCTTTGCCACCTCCTGAAGGAGCTTGGCACTGGCAGCAAGGGGTGGCTTTTAACTCTGCTCGGGGGGGTACAATAGAATAATTTAACAGGCTGGTTGTACTGAAGTCAATTAATGGATCAGATTTAATATAACCAGCCTGCCCATAGATGAATTGAATCTGGGCCGGTCCCTGCTGAACCGGTCGAGATTCAATCCATCTTTTGCCAGATGGGAGCCAAATATCATAGATTCAACAGCACATGTACATTACCATGACCAGCACTTCACCCGCATTCTTCCTGGCTAAGCCAAGTACCAGTTTAAAGGATAAAACTATCGTAGCAAGAAGAGTCCAATAAATTTCCAAAGCTTTACTTTTACACCTTAAAGGTAGACAACTTCAGGACATACAACTTCAGGGCATTCCGCTCCTCACCAAATATGGCAGTAGTCATTGCCACTTTTCCGGGATGGGCAGTTTTTGTTCTGTCCCCTACTCTCTCCTGTCCAGGGCATCGGGACCTCCTTCCAGGTATATCCCAGCCGGAATACCACACGCTGGAAGCTCTACATCTCTAAAGCAAGGGCCTCCCCCCCCCCAAGTCCAATGGAGGCCAGCTATCGAGATCTCACATTTCTCTGCAGGCAACATCTTGAAAGATTGAAAAGCAGTCTCATCCAGTGTCGGGACAAGGCCATCTGGAGCCCAGGGCAAACATGCCAAACTGTGCCCCCCAAGATGTATGGGCATTATCTGTCAGCAAAAATCCCCCCACCCCCAAAACTAAATTTTAACAATAATCTGCATGCTTACCCTCCAAGCATAAATCCCCTCCTCCCAAGACAAATCCACCCCCCTGCTGAAATCCCCTCTCCCAGCACAGATCATTACCCCCATCCCAGCTCAAATCCTCTCTCTCCAAATCCCCCAGCACACATCCCCCCCACTCCAAATCCCCCCTCCTAGCACAACCCCCCCCCCCCAATTTCCCCTTCTAGCACAAATACTTCCAATCATTCCCTACTGACACAACCCCCCCCCAAAAAAAAAATCCCTCCTTTCACAAATCTCATCTACCATATCACCTCTTCAAGCACAAATACCCCCCCCCCAGCACTAATTTTCCTCTCCCCCTCCCAACACAATTCCCCCCAAATGTCTCCTCCTAGAACAATTCTTACCCCCCTGCTGCCCCCCAAATTCACCCACCCAACACAGATCCCCCCTCAACCCCCCATCTCACATGATACCACAGTGCCCAGGGCAGACACCCCTCCTGCCAACCCTTTGTCCCCAGCATCAGCACTTTCCCAGGTCAGGCAGTCTTTGTCCTGTCCCTACTCCCTCCTGTGCAGGGCACCAGAACCTCTCCTGGTATTTCCCATCCGGGGCACAGGTTGGGTTGGTCAGTCTAGTCACCGTATGTATAAACAGGTTAAAGCTATTTTTTTCACAAAAAAATAAACAAATAAATCAATTTTACTTACCTGGAGGTTCAGTACCAGACAGCTTGGCATCTGTTTAGCATATAAAGGGAGACACGATTAATGCTACTTGTTCCGTCACACTGTGATCTACATACATCTCTAAGCAGAATCCACTAAATGGCACATTATAAAGTCTTTCTGGGCTCTGGTTTATTCTATTTAGGCATATATGGAAAAAGCATAGTACTCATAATAGTAGCTCAGCTGAAAAATTTTACTTTTTGAGTCACAATTGTGATCGGTGGAACTGTTCCCTTCAGGACCCTGGGCAGCGATAAAGACCACCTGAGGGACGGAATTTAGTTGTTGGCCCAAAAAAAATTGTAGCAACAAATAGATGCTATTTACAAGCTCACCAGCAAATGATATAAGATTGTTAGTCATCTTTTGGTTCCTATGTCACTGCTACTATACTCACATAAATATAGGCTGCCATATTTGGAATGAGTTTTTGTAGAAAAAATATAGAGATGAGACAACTAACTGTCTGCAATCTCCCAATCCTCAGAGAGGTTACCTTACTTCCCAAGGCATGCAGAAAACGTAATTGGACCAAGGACAGATCCACCAGGGCAAAGGGGTATCCTAAGTCAAAACTAATAGGGTTGGGGAAGGTAATATTATTCCTGAGCCTTTAAGGTTATGGGGTTTAGCCATCACACAAATTTTTTATCATTGAAGTGGTTAAGAAATAAAGTAACATTTTGTTTCTTCCAGATCTTTTTTGAGGCTGTTCATAGCTCTAGTAAGCTTACTGAACAAGAACAAACGATATCCAATCGTCTGTAGCAATTCCGACGCGCAAAATTCCGACGTATGCTCGGAAACTTTATTTTCTCGGCTCGTCGTAGTGTTGTAGGTCGCCGCGTTCTTGACGGTCAAAAGTTCAGAGAACTTTTGTGTGACCGTGTGTATGCAAGCCAAGCTTGAGCGTAATTCCGTCGGAAAAAATATCCAAGGTTTTTCCGATCGTGTGTACGCGGCATGAGGGGAATCTTCTTCATGCAGACACAGACTGCAATAAAAACCCAACAGTCTAATTTCTTTCCACCCCATAATTATTATTTTTTTTAAATCTATTGTAAGATTATGCACCAAGGTACGATGAATTTGAACATCACCAAAGATTAAATTCTATATAGACTGTTCTATGAAGGAAATAGTCACCTGAGCATATAACGCCAACATGTTCAAAAGGCATACAGTCATGTACATAGAACCCACGATGTGAGCATTGCCATAACGTCTGCTCTGTTCCACTGCAACTCAAATCATCAAAGAGGATGTTCCCACCGCCTTGTCCATACTTAACAAGTGGAACGATAGGACTTCCACAACCAGCCTGGTGACACACCACTTCTGCATTAACTCTGTTCCAGCCATCATCACAAACAGCTTGCCAGCCTCCTCGGTGGTAGATCTCTACCCGTCCTGCACAGGCATGTTCACCATCTGCCAACCGCAGAGATATCGGAGGACTCTCTGTAGATAAAAAAATGCAACCATCAAATACAGAACTGTCTAAACTATAAAACAAGGAACCAGAATATGATAGAGATACTATCCAGGGCTTTTTTTCAGCTGGAACTTGGTGGAACTCAGTTCCACCACCTCTGGCTCAGGCCCCCTGTTCACTACTATTACTTAAAGTAGAGTTCCACCCTAAAGTGGAACTTCCACTCATCTGATTCCCCTCCCTCTCCGGTGCCACAATTGGCACCTTGCGAGGGGGGAGGGGGGAAAGGATACCTGTCTTTGCCAAGGCCTGTGACATCGCCGCGGGGTTCTCACCTCCTCCCCCGGCCGCTGGGCCAATAGAAGAGAGGAGCGGGTCCTCGCGCATGCGCAGTAGGGTTCCCGGTGTGAAGCCGAAAGGCTACACTGCCAGGTTCCCTTACCTGCAATGGCGGCGGCAGCACCCGTCATCAGCTGCGGTGCCGATATCGAGGGACTCCAGGATAGGTAAGTGTCCTATTATTAAAAGCCAGCAGCTGCAGTATGTGTAGCTGCTGGCTTTTATTTTTTTTTTGGCTGGAACACCGCTTTAAAAACACAAAAGTTTGGCTTCTATGCTCACAAGTAACAGCTTGTTCCCCAACAGCTCCCACAGATCAGATCTCCTGAGTGGCTCCCACTGAGTGAAGGATGGGGACAAGGGAGATGCAGGTCCCTGGGGTGCAGTACAAATGCCAACATCACCACTGGATGATCTCCCCGCAAGTGAGAGAGGTGGAGCCAACTATAGTATGCGGGGGGTACTTGAGATGGCTGGGTGCTTCAGCTTAATACAGCAACAAAAATAAGACATGTGAAAGATGGTGGAGCTTTTAAGAAGATGGGGGCAGTAGAGGGGGGCTGCATGCAGAGGTCAGAGCTGAAGAGCGGTAAATGTGAGATGTGGATGGGGGATGAAGAGGTAAGCAGCTGTGGAAGAAGGCTGAATTCTGCACTCTGTGTGTAGCGCACCCCTGAACTCTGCACTATTTACATAGCACACCCTGAACTCTGCAGTCTGTGTGTAACCCCCTCCTTGAACTCTGCACATAATGCACTCCTGGCATTTAATGACCCTGTTAAGACCCTCCCACTGTTAGTGAAAATTGACCACCCCTACTATTTGATGCGGTTTGGAGGGTGTGTGTAAGGGGGGGGGAGCTTGTTATTGAGTTCCTTACCTATTTTCAGAGGGAAAAAAAAACCTTGACTATGACACTATGAGATTCACCCCACTATTTGTATGTGTGACCATTGTCACTGAGAAAGAAAGTGAGGGAAGAACAAAAATGTTAGAGTGGTGGGCAAGAGGGATAGCTGCCCTGGGCTCAATTGTTTATTGCATGGATAAGGCCACCAAAATTGCGGGTGGGTAAACAAACCCTGCAGAGTCCTGATCTGACAATTAACCTGTATTCAGAAACCGGCAGCCCTGTCCCCAGTACTGTCCCAATCTGATAGAACCCATTGATTATGTATGAATGGGTTTGAAAGTACACAAAACCATTAATATGAATGTAGAAAACTGAAGTGAGGACAATGGTGACTGACCACTGCACTCACTTCACAGATCAGAACTATGTTACTAACAGGCACAAATCCATTCATAAATGTAGCGGCCTCCACTCTCTCCTCTCTATTCTTCTTGCTCTGGCGCTCGTCTAGGGGTACTCTGAAGGAGAGAGTGTGGGGTCACCACGCCAAGTCCCCCTGCAGAGTATGTGCAGTGAGAGACAATCCTCTTTTACCTTCGGGTCGGTGTTCTGCATCTGGAGACCTCCTCCTGGTTTTCTCGAACAGTGTCTGCCAGTTAATGAGCCCCACACCACTAAAGTCCAACACTCCTTTATTCTTCCGATAACAGAGTAATGCACAGACAATTGGACTCCCTCAACGAACAGGACAGACAGGGGGGTGTGGATGCGAGTAGGCCCAGGCACAATGAACTCTCCACTTTCCTTCCTGAAAGTGGGTTGCGGTCTCCGAGCGAGGGGGGATTTCCTTCCAGACGGTCTCCGATGGAAGGCTCACCTGTCACTGGCAATATGCTGCACCAGGTCTTCAAGCAAGTATCTCCCACCGGTCCATTACGCCCTCCGGATTCGGGTACCCACTCCCGGGGCCCCCTAGGATCTCCTTCCCTCGCGGAACTCAGTGTTGGGCACTGAGCTCCAGACCTCCACATGAGTACCTCACCCCAGGCTAAAGGTGCCTGGGATGGAACACGACCTCTGGACGTCCTCTAGGCCTAGGCCGCCTAGAGGACCGACACGAACCACCGCCCACAGGCTGAAGGTGCCCGGGACTCGACCCCTTGACAAAGATGGCCGGCCCTTTATACCCTCTCCCAGCAAGCACGGCGGCTTCCCCGCCCCACCATACCGCTGCCGAGGGAGGACAAAAAGGGAGCACGGCACACAGCAATGGTTCAACCCCAGCCCAAGGCGACAGCGCCACCCGCTGGGCTGCAGGGAACTGCACATCACTGGTATCTCTGCCAGTTTTAAATACACAGAAAAGTGTATACCCGCTACATAAATGTAAAAAAAAAAGAAATGATAAAAACAGAAACAGAAAATACGTTTTATGACATTTAAGGTACAATCACACCAGGGGCTATATTAGAACGCATGGGCTGGTGTGCAATGGGGTGACAGCAGTGCTAATGCTCCAATTGCAGCGCATCGCACTGTTCACTTTTTTAAAAGAAACTATTTTGAAGTCACACAATGACAGCTCATTAAGTTCTATTGACCACAATCCGATGTGAGGTAGTAGACTGACTCACACTGCGCTGAAAAACAAAAGTATTTCATGCAGTACTTTTTTCAGCGCACACCATCGCAACATGGTTGTGTGAACTGGACTGGCAGAAGAGAATTTTATCTTGTCTTGTGGTGAGACTGTGCTGGAATAGCCACCAAGCACAATTCTACCATACCTGGTGTCAATCTTCATTGTGACTAGTTGCAATGACAAGAAAGAAATTAGTAGTATTATTTTTATTATTAATCTATCCTCACAAATTGTTGCTTATTTTATTATTTAAAAAAAAAAAAAGTCCAAATAGCAACTTTTAAAATTTAAAGAAACATCCACACAAGCATGCTCCCAGTGTTAAAACTATCTAGCTATTTTCTACCCCTTTTTTATCTAATGTAGTAGCTGATGTAGCACCCTGATGTTTAGGCAGGGTTGCTCTTAAATTTATCTGCCAAGTGATAGTTGCCTTGGCCAATTGCTAGGAGGTCAATTGATTCCACCCTAATTCTGGAATTGTTGCACTTCTCTCTTTTGTCGCTAGGTGGCCGGGTACCCGGTGGCATTAAATAAGACAAGGGCATTGCAAGGACAGATTAGGAATGGATGGGGTATCTCAGCCAATGGGCAGGGATCTTCTTTGGTCCCTTGGCCTGCTGGGAGAGCCTATTTATTTGGGTGGAGTCAGGCGCATTTAAAAAAAAAAAATCTTATTTATTTTACCTTTTATTTTTAATTTTTACACTGTTCTTTAAAAAAAAATTAAATAAATGTGTCATTTTTATTCCTATTACAAGGAATGTAAACATCCCTTGTAATAGAAAAAAAAGCATGACAGGACCTCTTAAATATGAGATCTGGGGTCAAAAAGACCTCAGATCTCATATTTACACTAAAATGCAATTAAAAAAAAAGAGAAAATGTTGCTTTAAGAGCTATGGGCGGAAGTAACGTTTTGACGTCGTTTCCACTCTGCAATGGTATGGAGACGGGTGGGGGCCATCTTCCCCTCACTCGTCTCCATACCTAACAGGAGAACAGATGCAATCTCCTCTGCCGGTAAGCAGCGGAGGGCGGTGGAGGGCACCGGAGAGCGGCAGGATAAAAGTGATCTTGCGCCGAATCCGCCGCAGAGACCACTTTTATCTGAAACCAGACCGCCTGCTCTTGAAGAGGATACCAGGATTATGGTAGCTAGTCTGCTGCCATAACAACGATATCACTCTTTAAAGAGCTGCCGTACGACGGTGGGCAGTCCATAAGTGGTTAATGGGCACAAAATCGGTTATCGCTGGGACATTTTTGAGCTGGAAAAACGAAGGACAAGTTTGGAAATTTTCTGCTAAACGAACGATAAATTGAAAGGGTAATGTGTTTCCCGTCCGAACTGTTTGCACTATGTAAATGTAAAAAAAAAAAAATTGATTCATTTATGTCCACTAAATGATTTATCGGTCATTACATGATGGCACTATCGTTTGCTCTAACGGCCGAATGTTCGAAATTGGGTTCAGCCGATTTTTCGTATAGTGTATGGCCAGCATAACTGAATGCATTAATGAAGGGCCAGTTCACCAGATACAGGGGTAGCTAACTGCAAATAATATGCCCACAACCTTCCCACTGGATCTTGGAGCATGAGAAGTACAGGAGAACCCCGGCCTACCATAATTTGTGTTCTGAAAAGAAGGTTTAAGTGTTCTTTAAACTTTTATTTACTGTTTAAAACAATAAAAAATACAATAACTAGTTCTTGCCAGTTTCCAGTTCCTAGTACCAGTGCTCATTATATATTGAAAGCTAAAAACTTTTTTAAAATTGAATGGGTACTTGGAGTATTAATACTGGCTATAGATCTCACTTTGCATCACATTTGAGTTTTTTCCAATATTATTATTAGTCAGCATGCGATGTTGAGCAATAATGATAAGCAGGACTAGGGATGAGCTTCGTGTTCATGTCAAACTCATGTTAGACTCGAACATCGGCTGTTCGCTCATTCGCCGAATTTCGAACATTATGGGCTGTTCGCGCCAAATTCGAGTGGCGCATCACGGCCCATAATTCACTGCGTCATCGCAGTGCATTGCTGGCTGATGATTGGCCAAGCATGCACTATGACCCGCATTCTTCGGCCAATCACAGCGCCGTCAGCACAGAGAGACATAATTGGCCAAAGGAAGGGTGCCTTTGGCCAATCATGGCTCAGGGGAGTAGGTACGCGCCCAACACTATATAATGCCACCTGCGTGTCGGCCTTGTGTAGTGTGTTGCGGCGTTGTGAGAGTCTGAAAGAGATAGAGAGAGAGTCAGAGTATCATTTAATTTCAGTTAGATAGAGCAGGCAGGCGATTCAGGTAGCAGCAGTCAGTGTATTTAGTATATTTAGTATATATATGCAGGAGGATGCGCAGCATTTTGAAGGCTCCAATGATGGTACTCAGCTTGAGGAAGGCAGTAACATGAGCCCAGAGAGAGGGGGTGCCCATGAAGGACAGCAAACTGGCAGTCATGTTCTCCCAGCTACAGCATACTGCCAGGTTTTCTCCAGTGACAAGGAGGGAGGGGATGATAAGGTCACTGACTCTACGTGGGTGCCTGATAGAAGAGAGGAGGAGGCACATCTCCAACGAGCCAGGATGCCCTCCAGGGGCCAGCTTACGGGAAGCCAACCAACTGCATCACACCGCAGAGCTCCGCATGTGCAGAGCGCTGCTGTCTCTGCGCATTATTCCAAAAGTTCTTTGGTGTGGGCCTTTTTTGAGACGTGTGCAACAGATCGCACTGTTGCTATTTGCAACATATGTCTGAAGCGTATCTCGCGTTGCCAAACATCAGCCGCTTGGGCACCACATGCTTGACCAGACATATGTCGACCTGCCATGCAGTCCATTGGCAAGCGTACATAAAAGACCCACACCAAAGAACAAAGCGGACCTCATCAGCTGGGATCTCCAACCCCACTATACCTTCAGTCCTCTCAGAATCCTGCACTGAGAGGAATTAAGGTATAGAATTAGGTGTGTCACTGCCAAGTACTTGCGGGCAATCTGCTATCGGTACACCAACGTCCGATTGTACCAGGAGCTGCTGCACCACTGAAAGAAATTCGCTCCCAGCCATCCACATGCCCAGCATGTTTAATTGGTAGACTATGCCCCCTTCCGTGAGTTTGTGGAATGTGCAGTACCTCAGTGGCAGGTTCCCAAACGCCACTTTTTTTCACGGAAGGCGATTCCGGCTCTCTATCGGCATGTGGAAGGCAATGTCTTGGCCTCATTGGACAGGGCGGTCAGCGGTAAGGTGCATATTATGGCTGACTCATGGTCCAACAGGCATGGACAGGGACGGTACCTATATTTTACGGCCCACTGGGTGACTCTGCTGGCAGAGGATGCAGGACAGGGTGCAGTAGTGTTGGAGGTTGTTCCGCCACCACGCCTCCAAAATGCTACTAGTGGTGATTCTGACACATCTCTCTCCTCCACCCCCTCCTCTTCTTCCTCCAGGGCCTCTTCCTGTGCTGATTTGTCTTCGGAACCAGCGGTGCTCCGTAGGCGTTCAAGGGGCTACGCAAGTACGCAGGCAAAAAGATGCCATGCGGTGCTTGAGCTGGTGTGCTTGGGGGACAGGAGCCACACTGGGGCAGAGATTCTGTCAGCTCTGCAGGGGCAGGCTCAGAGGTGGTTGACGCCACGCCAGCTTAAGCCAGGAATGGTGGTTTGTGACCATGGCACCAACCTCCTCTCCGCCCTCCGACAGGGACAGTTGACCCATGTGCCCTGTTTGGCTCACATCCTTAACTTGGTGGTGCAGCGGTTCTTGGGCAGGTATCCGGGCTTACAGGATGTCCTGAGGCAGGCCAGGATAGTCTGTGTGCATTTCCGCCGGTCAAATAATGCCAGTGCTCGGCTGGCTGACCTCCAAAAGGAATACAACCTTCCCAAGAACTGCCTAATCTGTGACATGCCCACCAGGTGGAACTCAACGTTGGCCATGCTGCAGCGGCTGCACACACAGCAGAGGGCCATCAATGAGTACCTGTACGACTATGGCACCAGGACAGGGTCAGGGGAGCTTGTTTTTTTTTTGCCATGCTAGTGGGTCCTGATCAGGGATGCATGCACTGTCCTGTTACCATTTGAGGAGGCCACGAGGATGGTGAGCAGTGACAGTGCATGCATCAGTGACACTGTCCCTCTTGTCCACCTGTTGGAGCACACGCTGCGTGGAAAAATGGACAGGACACTTGAGGCAGAACAGAGGGAGGAAGAGGAGGACTTCTTTACCTCTCAAGGCCCCCTTTACCCAGACAGTGTTCCTGCTGGCCCGCCGATCACACAGGAGGAGGTTGAGGAGGAGGAGGAGGAGGAGGAGGAGGATTGTGTCAGCATGGAGGTGGTGCCTAGCACTCAGTATCAGCAGCAGTCTTTAAGGGATCATTTACAGTCCGAAAAAACCCATGGACTTGTACGTGGCTGGGAGGAGGTGGCTGCGGATCATGTCGACCTTAGTGACCCAGAAGACTCCAGACCGAATGCCTCAGCAAACCTACGCTGCATGGCCTCCCTGATTCTGCAAAGCCTGCGAAAGGATCCTCGTATTCGTGGGATCAAGGAGAGGGATCATTACTGACTGGCAACCCACCTTGATCCACGTTACAAGGGTAAGGTTGCGGACCTTATCCAGCCGTCGCAGAGGATGAAACATCTTCGGAAGGCCTTTCAGAAAGGTTTGTGCAACGCGTTTCCAGAGCCTGGGAGGTTACAAATTCCTGGTCCTGGACAACGTGTTGCTGATGCTTCGGGCAGTAACAGAAGGAGCGGTGGAGAAGGTGGCCGTCTGATCGATGCGTTCAGACAATTTTTTAGTCCGCAGCTCCAAGGTATGATCGGTTCCAGCAACCATCGCCAGTGTCTGATTCACATGGTGCAGGAATATCTAGGGGCAAGATCAGTATGGACACCTTTCCCACCGAAAATCCTCTGGGTTACTGGGTCTTGAGGATGGATCACTGGCCAGAGCTTGCACAGTATGCAATTGAGCTACTGGCCTGTCCTGCATCCAGCAGTCTTTCGAAACGCACATTCAGTGCTGCTAGAGGCTTTGTAACCGATAACAGGGTGCGCCTGTCCACCGACTCAGTCGATCGTCTGACCTTCATAAAAATGAATCAGTCTTGGATCACCAGCTACCAAGTACCTGATGCTGATGTAACCGAATATTTTTTTTTTAATGTGAGATCCCTTCAAGACTGCCTATGCTGATGCTGAGTGACTATCCTGTTATACTGAGTGACTATCCTCTTCCTCCTGTTTATGTTGATAGCTTGTAAGAACATTTTTGGTTCTGGGCACCGCCACCAGTGCCTAAGGCCCAATTTTAAGTTTAACAGGGGCGTGTAATTATAATTTTTGCTGCAATACTTTGCAGCAGGACTCATTCCTGTGCTCCAACTAGAGTATCTGTGAGGGGTTGCAGTGTTGTGGCACCAGTGCCTAAGGCCCAATTTTTCTGCCCCTGTTTAACGGGGGCGTGTAATTATAATTTTTGCTGCAATACTTTGCAGCAGGGCTCATTCCTGCGCTCCAACTAGAGTATCTGTGAGGGAAAAGAAAAGCAAGGGGAGAGGCGCCTCTGAGTGCAGATGTTTAAAACAATTTAATAAGAGATTGCAGTACAAGCAACTCACATTTTACTGGATAAAAACAGGCATTGTACGATTTCCATATGTAGGAGAGGGTATCATCAGGTCAGTCATCAGCCTCCTTCTCCTGCTGGGGCGCTGTGTTGCTGGTTCTTCCTATCTGCACCGCTTTAGATGGATGGAATAGCCGGCGGCGGCCCTCGCCTGCCGGAAAAACCATCACCCAGGCCGTGCTCTGCAGTATCTCCACCGCCGCCGGCTATTCCATCCATCTAAAGCGGTGCAGATAGGAAGAACCAGCAACACAGCGCCCCAGCAGGAGAAGGAGGCTGATGACTGACCTGATGATACCCTCTCCTACATATGGAAATCGTACAATGCCTGTTTTTACCCAGTAAAATGTGAGTTGCTTGTACTGCAATCTCTTATTAAATTGTTTTAAACATCTGCACTCAGAGGCGCCTCTCCCCTTGCTTTTCTTTTCAGTACTTTTGGAACACGGTTTCTGTTTCTCCTTGATGGCAGCCCTGAGACTGTATATGTGACTGTTTTTACTACTCCCCGCCCGACTCCCTCCCCTTCATTCATTTATTCATTTTTTCTCTCTCCCCTCCACATGCCCCGAGAGCCTGGTCTCTATGTTTACCGATTGTACATGCATTGTACATACACTATCCTAAACCCCATACTCTAAGGATAACAGCGATTTGGACTCATGCGCATATTTACTTGTATAATGAGTATCTGTGAGGGGTTGCAGTGTTGTGGCACCAGCACCAGTGCCTAAGGCCCAATTTTTCTGCCCTTGTTCAACAGGGGCATGTAATTACAATTCTTGATCTAATATTTCACAGCAGGGCCCATTCCTGCACCCACCAAGAGTAAGGCCTCATGCCCACGGGCGTTTTTTCAGCCGCGTTTTTGAGCGTTTTTTACAGCTTAAAAACGCCTGTCCATGTTAGTCTATAGCTTCATGCCCACCTAGGCGTTTTTGAGCTGTAAAGAGCATAGGCGTTTGTAAGCTGTAAAAAAAAAACAGGACCAGTGCGTTCCTCAGCGTCAGAATTAGGCAGAAAAAAACGCGAGCGTCAAAAAACGCGCAAAAACGCGCACTAACGCGCACTAACGCGCAAAAAACGCGCACTAACACGCGGTCGCGTTTTTAGCTCCGACGTTTTTTTTTTTTGTTTTTTTTTTGTTTTTTAAAAAAAAAAAATATATATATATATATATATATATATATATATATATATTGTGAGGGGGTTAGCTCGGCAGCGGGTGTGTGTGACCCCCGGGATGGGCTCCCCACACAAAACAGGCCCAGCAAACGGAGGTTGTGGTTTTCAAAATCAAAAAAGGTGCGGTTTATTTTCTATTTACAGTGACAAAACACAGCAAAGCAAAAGAAACATAACCAAAATAAATCCTGGTCAAGTTGACCTCTGACTAAACATACAGGTTTCCTAACTAACAACTGGGATCAGCCTAGTGCTGTCCTAGTCCCTAAGTCCCTGGTTTTAAATGTCCAAGCAAATAGCCACACAGGCTTTGTCTCACCGCACAGGGGTTCACTCTCCCTAGACAGTCCACACAGGTCTGGTTCCAGGCATGAACTAACATCTAATGAAGCTGGGAGTTCTTATAGAGGCCTAAATGAGCTGACAAGCTTCAGCTGGTCTCATCAACTCCCTGTCTGCACGACGCCCAGCCCTCTCCCTAGAGGTATGAGTCATCCATGAGCCCACTAGCCTTATACAACTCTCCACCTAGTTGTATAAGTCGGCGTAAAGCCTGAATCTGGGCGAAATATATCTACCCCCCTGGATGCAACCAGGTGACTTTACCTTCCTGCTGTCACATACCCCCCCCTCTTGTTTTAACCTCGGGGTTGGAACACCAGCAATCAGGCATTCATGTACTCGAGACAAAGCATCCACATTCCCCATTTGAACGCCAGGGCGATGCTTTACTGTGAAGTTGAATTCCTGGAGGGCCAGGAACCACCTATTCACTCTTCTATTTGTTTCCTTGTTTTGAGCCATCCACTTTAACGGAGCGTGATCCGTAACCATGTCAAAGTGCCTACCTAGCAGGTAGTACCGAAGGGAATCTAGAGCCCACTTCACCGCTAAACACTCCTTTTCAACGGTGGCGTAATTTACCTCATGGGACTTCAACTTCCTGCTGAGGTAAATGACTGGGTGCTCTTCCCCGTTCCAGACCTGGGACAATACTGCTCCTAACCCCACATCTGACGCATCACTTTGTACGACAAAGTCTTTAGAGAAGTCGGGTGAGTACAACACTGGCTGGCTACATAAGGCTTGTTTCAAGAATTGGAATGCTGCCTCAGCCTCGGGGGTCCATTTAATCATGACCGACCCTTTCCCCTTCGTCAGGTTGGTTAGGGGCACAGCCTTAGAAGCAAAGTGGGGAATGAATCGCCGATAATACCCAGCGATTCCCAGAAAGGCTCGTACCTGCTTCTTGCTGTTGGGACGTGGCCAACTCTGGATGGCCTCGACTTTGTTGAGTTGGGGTTTTATTACTCCCCTCCCAATGGTGTACCCAAGATATTTGGCCTCCTCCTGCCCAATGGTACACTTCTTGGGGTTAGCCGTAAACCCCGCTTCCCGAACAGAGTCCAGGACTGCTTGCACTTTTGGCAGATGTGAGGCCCAATCTGTGCTATGGACAATTACGTCATCCAGGTAAGCCGCAGCATACTTCCGATGGGGCCTCAGCATCTGGTCCATTTTCCGCTGGAATGTGGCCGGCGCATTCTGTAACCCGAACGGCATTCTTTTATATTGGAACGCCCCGTCTGGGGTTACAAATGCGGTTTTCTCTTTGGCCGACTTGGCCAGGGGGATTTGCCAATACCCTTTTGTGAGGTCAAGAGTCGTCATGTATCGGGCTGTTCCCAGCCGGTCGATCAACTCATCTATACGTGGCATGGGGTAGGTGTCAAATTTTGTAACTTTGTTCAACTGACGAAAATCATTACAAAATCGCCAGCTCCCATCCGGTTTAGGCACCAACACAATGGGACTAGACCAATCACTTTGGGACTCCTCTATCACCCCTAAGTTCAGCATTTTCTGTACTTCCTCCCGTATTGCCTCCCGTCGAGCCTCTGGGATCCGATAGGGTTTTAACTTCACCCTTTCACCGGGCGGGGTAATGATGTCATGCTCTACCCCAGATGTTTGTCCCGGCAGCTCAGAGAATACCTCCTTGTTGCGAAGCACAAACTCCTTAACCTCCTGTTGTTGGGGTTGTGACAAGGTGGCTGCTATTCCAACCTCAGGAATCACGCAACCAGTTTGAGCTGGTGACCAAGTGTCTGCGACTAGGGACTCTCTATCCCTCCAGGCTTTCAACAGATTAACGTGATAGATCTGTTCGGGCTTTCGCCTTCCTGGTTGTCTGACCTTGTAATTCACTTCGCTCACTTTTTCCATTATCTCGTAGGGGCCTTGCCATTTGGCAAGGAATTTACTTTCAACCGTAGGGACAAGTACCAATATCCTATCCCCCGGGGAAAAGGTACGGGTCTTGGCTCCACGGTTGTACACTCTCTGCTGTGCCAACTGCGCTTGGGCCAAATGTTCCTTCACGATGGGCATTACCTGTGCAATTCGATCTTGCATCAGGGCGACATGCTCAATCACACTCCTGTGGGGAGAACTCTCACTTTCCCAAGTTTCCTTGGCAATATCCAACAGCCCTCTTGGGTGTCTCCCATACAGTAACTCAAAGGGGGAGAATCCCGTAGAGGATTGGGGCACCTCCCTAATAGCAAACATCAAATAAGGAAGTAAACAGTCCCAATCCTTTCCATCTCTATCCACCACTTTCTTCAACATTTGTTTTAGGGTTTTGTTGAATCTTTCAACCAGCCCATCGGTTTGGGGGTGATACACAGACGTACGCAATTGCGTCACTTTGAACAATTTACACAGCTCTTTCATAACCCGGGACATAAAGGGTGTACCTTGGTCCGTAAGCAGTTCTTTACAAATACCCACCCGGCTAAAAACAAGAGATAGCTCTTTGGCTATGGTTTTGGCCGAGGTATTTCGGAGAGGGATCGCTTCTGGATAACGGGTGGCATAGTCCATTATAACTAATATGTACTGGTGCCCCCTAGCGGACTTGATTATAGGACCTACCAAATCCATGGCGATCCTCTCAAACGGGACCTCAATGATGGGTAGAGGGACCAGCGGGCTACGGAAATGTGGCATCGGGGCCAACCTCTGACACACAGGGCAGGAGGAACAATAATTTTCTACGTCCTTCATCACCCCCGGCCAATAGAATCTCTGTAATACCCTCTCTCGGGTTTTCTCTGTCCCCAGATGACCTCCAAGAATGTGCCCATGGGCCAACTCCAACACCAACTTCCTGTAAGGTTTGGGCACCACAAGCTGCTCAACGGTTTCTTCTGCCCTTTTTGCCACCCGATACAGTAGGTCCTTCTCTACGCTGAAGTATGGGTAAGTGCAGGTATTATCTGGGTTCACTAACTCGCCATCTATTTTCACTACGTTTTCCCGTGCCTTTATTAGGGCGGGGTCTTTCAACTGTTCTGTGGCAAAGTTTTCCCTGTGAACCTCAAGATCAGAAAACTCCACAGACGGTAGGTTTTCGTCTGAGGAGGTGGGCTCCTCTCCAGTTTCTTGAGTCTTCCCTGCCAATACTGATAAGGGAAATTCCGGAGAGTCCTCACCACTCTCAGGGGAGTTCTGGCTATCACATTCCTGGTACATAGGGGCACCAGTGAGGGGCTCAGGATCATCCCACAGTTCCCAGAACTTCGGAAAATCCCTTCCCACAATGGCGTCATGCGGTAACTGAGATACTAAGCCCACTGGATGAGAGAGGGTACCTTTGGGGGTCTCGAAACACACTGTAGTCACTGGATACTCTCGGGTGTCCCCATGCACACAAATAACAGCTACCTTGCTATTCCCAGAGACCTCTGTTTTAACTAACTCAGCCTTTATCAGGGTCACAAGGCTACCTGAATCCAGCAATACCACAACATTTCTACCATTAACACACATTTTGCATAAATGTTTCTCAGTTCCTCGAATGGCAGTGCATGCGACTGTCGCACACAGGGACTGACGTCTGCCCGTCAGAAAGTCACACTGCATGGGTTCCTCCACAACCGGGCAATTGGCTGCAATATGTCCCGCTTGCCGGCAGCGGTAGCAAACGATCCTTCTTGCCGCCTCTTGAGCCGCTGATTTCCCAGGCTGTTCTCGCCAAACTTGGGGTAGAGCTCCCACCCTCTCACTCTCTCCACCCTCACCCCTTGGAATCCTCTTATCCGCCCCTGGGGATGGTCTGGTCTTAGGGTGGAAAGTCCGAGTGTCTCTGGAAGAGGCCGTCAGGTTCTCTGTAGCCAAGTATTTCTCCACACGATCCACAAGACCATCGGCCGTCTCTGGGTCTCCATGGCTTACCCACTTTTGGATGGCAGTAGGAAGAGCTCTCAAAAACCGATCCATTACAACACGTTCCACAATCTTTGGTGCGGACAAAGTCTCTGGCTGTAGCCACTTTCTGCTCAGGTGAATGAGATCATACATTTGAGACCTGGGGGGTTTTCCAAGCTGGAAAGTCCAGTTATGCACACGCTGAGCCCGGACAGCCTGGGTGACACCCAGCCTTGCCAATATTTCAGCTTTTAGCATCACATAGTCTTTTGCTTGGTTAGGCTCTAGGTCATAGTAAGCTTTCTGCGATTCACCAGTTAACAGAGGAGCCACCAGTCCAGCCCACTGCTCCTCAGGCCACTTTTCTCTTTCAGCGGTCCTTTCAAATGTGGTCAAAAATACCTCTGGATCATCCTCTCCAGTCATTTTTGTCAATAAACGACTCACCCCAAAGGACGCGGTATTAGTGGGACGGCTTTCCTCACTGGTCTGCGGACGTTGCTGCATTACTGCTTCCATCTGTTGTTGTAGTCTCTGCTCTTGCTTCTGCAACAGGTCTATGAAGCGGGCCTCAGATTGCTGCTGGGCTCGTTGCTGAGCCTCCAGACTCTGTTGCAAAGTTGCGTTTGTCTGCTGCTGGGCTGCAAGGCTCCTTTGCAAACCTGCATTTGTCTGCTGTTGATTGGCATTTGCTAGAGCCAGCTGCTTCAGTATCTCCTCCATGCTGGCTTAAAAAAAAACTGCCACTGGTTCTCCACCAACTGTGAGGGGGTTAGCTCGGCAGCGGGTGTGTGTGACCCCCGGGATGGGCTCCCCACACAAAACAGGCCCAGCAAACGGAGGTTGTGGTTTTCAAAATCAAAAAAGGTGCGGTTTATTTTCTATTTACAGTGACAAAACACAGCAAAGCAAAAGAAACATAACCAAAATAAATCCTGGTCAAGTTGACCTCTGACTAAACATACAGGTTTCCTAACTAACAACTGGGATCAGCCTAGTGCTGTCCTAGTCCCTAAGTCCCTGGTTTTAAATGTCCAAGCAAATAGCCACACAGGCTTTGTCTCACCGCACAGGGGTTCACTCTCCCTAGACAGTCCACACAGGTCTGGTTCCAGGCATGAACTAACATCTAATGAAGCTGGGAGTTCTTATAGAGGCCTAAATGAGCTGACAAGCTTCAGCTGGTCTCATCAACTCCCTGTCTGCACGACGCCCAGCCCTCTCCCTAGAGGTATGAGTCATCCATGAGCCCACTAGCCTTATACAACTCTCCACCTAGTTGTATAAGTCGGCGTAAAGCCTGAATCTGGGCGAAATATATCTACCCCCCTGGATGCAACCAGGTGACTTTACCTTCCTGCTGTCACAATATATATATATATATTTACAATAACATGGACAGGCATTTTTAAGCTGCAAAAAACGCAGTTGTAAAAACGCCAGTGGGCATGAGGCCTAACTGTGAGGGCTTACAGTGTTGTGGCAACACCACCACCAAAGGCCCAATTTTTCTGCCCCTGTTTAACAGGGGCGTGTAATTATAATTTTTGCAGCAGGGCTCATTCCTGCGCTCCAACTAGAGTATCTGTGAGGGGTTGCAGTGTTGTGGTACCAGCACCAGTGCCTAAGGCCCAATTTTTCTGCCCTTGTTCAACAGGGGCATGTAATTACAATTCTTGAGCTAATATTTCACAGCAGGGCCCATTCCTGCGCCCACCAAGAGTAACTGTGAGGGCTTACAGTGTTGTGGCAACACCACCACCAAAGGCCCAATTTTTCTGCCCCTGTTCAACAGGTGCATGTACCGTATATACTCGAGTATAAGCCAAGTTTTTCAGCACATTTTTTTGTGCTGAAATGCCCCCCTCGGCTTATACTCGAGTCTGTGTCCGACTTCAACTTTGTGCGCCTGATCCCGGCCAATCTTGGCACACATGTAGCCCCACTCTTCATCTACAAGTCTGCAAAGTTTGTTGTCCAGGGGACCTATGGCCGGGGAGCACCGATTTTTCAAAGCCGGGCACCCCTTCCATAGACTCCCACGTTAAAAGTCAGTCTCGTCACACAGCGCCGGAGATCAGGTAGGGAGATTGGGCACAGTGAGGCATGGGCACTATGACAGTGAGGCATAGGCACAGTGAGGCATGAGCACAGTGAGGCATGGGCACAGTGAGGCATGGGCACAGTGAGGCATGGGCACAGTAAGGCACAGTGAGGCATAGGCACAGTGACAGTGAGGCATGGGCACAGTGAGGCATGGCCACAGTGAGGCATGGCCACAGTGAGGCATGCACATGGACACAGTGAGGCAGGCCATTTTTCTCAATGATTTTCATCCATATTGCCGGGACCACACATTACATTAAAGCCACAAGCAGTTTTAAATGACTTTTATTCCTTTAGAAATGTAATTTTGCGCAGGGACAGTTAAAAAAAATGGGAAACACGCGCCACTTTACAGGCATACTATAGACACCCCCAGGCACGATATTTAAAGGAATATTTCACTTTTATTTTTTCACTTTAAGCATCATTAAAATCACTGCTCCTGAAAAAACTGCCGTTTTTAAAACAGTTTTTTGCATTGATACATGTCCCCTGGGGCAGGACCCGGGTCCCCAAACCCTTTTTAGGACAATAACTTGCATATTAGCCTTTAAAATTCGCACTTTTGATTTCTCCCGTTCGAGTCCCATAGACTTTAACAGGGTTTGAAAATTTGCGCGAACTATCGGTCCGTTCGCATGTTCTGGATGCAAACCGAACCGGGGGGGGGGGGGTGTTCGGCTCATCCCTAAGCAGGACTGTTGCTGTTTATTGATCATTAGTGATTTATAGTCATATAGATAAAGAATGTACTTACCATCCCGGATAGTGGAAGAAGAGGTGGAGGCTGTCAAAAGATAGGGAATCAGTAAAATACCGGTCATGTGAATTATGGACACTATACATGCACTGTATGCAACTACTGCATATTTCTAAAATATCTTTATTTCTACAACAATGAATGTCCTTTGTGTATGGTTATTCCAAAGCTTATTCTTAAAGCTAGATCAATGTGGTACTGATGCAAACCTGTGTAAAATAAATGTATTGATATATGTATATATATTTCCCATCATACTAGTCCATGGAATTATGTAATTTATGTCTAACTTATCAATGTTTTATTATCTATAAAATCCATTATAATGTCTTCCTGTGCTATTCTTAAGGCCCTGACGAAGCGGGATTGTCCTCGAAACCCGTAGGCCACACCTCTAAATTTTTCCAGGACCTGCACGACCCGAAATCAAATTAGGAGACTGTAATTTGTCTTAAACTGATTTGTACTTTTAGAAGGTACTGCCTAATGGCAGACAAATACAATTTGTTTATTTTTCTATAATTGTAGTATTTTATCTTTCTTTTTTCATACTCCACCGAGGCACAATTAAAGTCCCACCCCATTCTACCCTTTTTTTAAAACATATTATTTAAAACAAGCAGCTCTTCAGTCATTTTTTTTCTTTCCATCTATTAAATACTCTGCCCTTGTTTTAACTTTGGATAGTAAAACATTTTTTTTTCTGCCAGTTAATACCTTATACAGACCACTTCCTGTTTCTTGTCTGGTCATTAGCCTAGGCTTATGACATCATGCACAGCTCTCATGAGAGTTTGCCAGGAAGGGAGGGGGGATGAGTCATAAGAGGGCTAATGAGAGCTGCAGAGCTGGAGGTGTGTCTGTGTAAATCCAGGAAGTGAACAGGCAGCAGCTTCAGCTGCCCACAGTTAAAATGGCTGCATCCAGACTCAGTGGAGGGAGATTTCTGCAGCATATTTGGCAAGTACAGAATCACAGTATATATAAAATAATATGCAAAGTGGTTGGAGGGAAGCTTCAGAATGGCAAAGATGTTTTTATTACAAAATATGTGAGCAGACTGCAGTTCCTCTTTAAGTAATTATTATCAGTAACTAGACATGTGCGCCGTCAATAAATTAATTTAGTTCCGTTCTGTTTCGTATTAGCCGTTAATTCGTACAAATTTTCGTTAGGTTCGTTAACTTTTTGTAACAATTACAAACGTTCGTTATGATGAATTTAAAAAGCAAAAAATACCTTTCTCAATATGGCAGTCGTCGGACTCATTATGCTCAATATGAGGGGCTCCCACCATCCCTGTGCTGTGCTGTGCTGTGCTGACTTCCTCCTGGGGCTGTACCCCTGCTGTGCTCATTATGAGGGGCTCCCACCATCCCTGTGCTGTGCTGACTTCCTGGGGCTGTACCCCTGCTGTGCTTATTATAAGGGGTTCCCATCATCCCTGTGCTGTGCTTATTATGAGGGGCTCCCACCATCCCTGTGCTGTGCTGACTTCCTGGGGCTGTACCCCTGCTGTGCTCATTATGAGGAGCTCCCACCATCCCTGTGCTGTTCTCATTATGGGGGGGCTCCCACCATCCCTGTGCTGTGCTGACTTCCTGGGGCTGTACCCCTGCTGTGCTCATTATGAGGGGCTCCCACCATCCCTGTGCTGTGCTGACTTCCTGGGGCTGTACCCCTGCTGTGCTCATTATGAGGGGCTCCCACAATCCCTGTGCTGTGCTCATTATGAGGGGCTCCCACCATCCCTGTGCCGTGCTGACTTCCTGGGGCTGTACCCCTGCTGTGCTCATTATGAGGGGCTCCCACAATCCCTGTGCTGTGCTCATTATGAGGGGCTCCAGTGCCTAAGGCCCAATTTTTCTGTGCTCATTATGAGGGGCTCCCACCATCCCTGTGCTGTGCTGACTTCCTCTTGGGGCTGTACCCCTGCTGTGCTCATTATGAGGGGCTCCCACCATTCCTGTGCTGTGCTGACTTCCTGGGTTTTTAACTTCATCATAACGAATAATCGTAATTATTAGGACAATAATAAAACGATATTTACGAACATTCATATTTTGTCCGATTCTGAATCTCCCATCGACTACCAGTACCAGTCTCCCACTCCCATATTAAAAAAGGTAATTTTCCCAACCCTCACTCAGCAGCAGAAGAAAACCTCTGATTGGTCAACAAAACACCAGTCACGTTTCCGATGTAACGGAATTTGGATCCGAAATTCGTCAACGAAATTTCGGATTTCATATAAAATTCGGAAGCATAGCAATTTTGTATTTCGGATGCTTCCGTATGTATGAATTTTCGGGAATTCGTACGAATTTTCGATTCGTACGAAACGAATCGCACATGTCTATCAGTAACACACAACTAAATATTTTTCACTTGTAGCACTCTCCTACCGTAGGATGCAAAGTACATTTTGTTTTTGGCTCCTTCTGTAATTAAGGGAGCAGTGATCATTTGTCCTGGTCCATTCAGGGTTTCACAGGCTGGGAGTTTGATTGCTTCCCCCTGAATCTAGAAGAAGAGGGGGAGATACAAATAACCAGCCTGAATATTGATCATGTTCCAGCCAATCCCTGGAGATGAGTGTCCAATAGGGGGCTGGAATCAAAATAAATAGTCGGAAGCAGTGGAGAGCTGGGCTCTCACTCCCCAGGAGGGTTCCAAGCCTGAGGGGTTGCTACCATGAACTGTGAAGCTGTTCTTGAGGTGGAATCAGGGCTGAGGGCCTGGATTGATCTGGCTAGAAGCTGATTACTGGACCTCAACACAAGGGATCTGGTCTGGAGAAGGACCACATCACTCAGTGGCCTGTTTCCAGAGAAAGATGGAAATTGTCAGCTATCTTAAGGTCTCGTAAATAAAGACCTTAAAGTTAGATGTTCCAACCCATCTCCAGTTGAAGTTTCTTCAAGCAATAAATCTTAAAAAGACATCCCCTATACCAGTGATGGCATAGATGTTTTGGAACTACATTTCCCATGATGCTCCACTACACTGCAGAGTGCATGAGCATCATGGGAAATGTAGTTCCAAAACATCTGGGGTGCCAAGGTTCACTATCACTGCTCTAGACTGTGTTATTGGAGCCGATGTGAATGGACTGGTGCTTGCTGTGGTGGGCAGCCTCTGTATTTTTTGGGAATAACCAGTAATACTAGCGACCCCAACAAGGGTAGCGTCACACACTACTTTTTAATCTAAAATATGTTTTGCTCTGTGTTATCAGCAATTTATAAAAGCAGCTTAAAGCAGAACTCCAGGCACATATATATAAAAGACACAAATAAATGCAGCCATTTGCGTCCCATTAAGGAGATTTCCCTTAAAGGGGTTGTAAAGGTAAAAGTTTTTTCACCTTTAGTGGCCCCCCAGCCCCCCCGTTTACTTACCTGACTCCTCGAAAGTCCTGAACGTGCGGGCTTCTCGGCAAGGCTTCTCGGCTCATTCATTGGTTGTTCGAAAGCAGCGCAGCCATTGGCTTGCGCTGCTGTCAATCACATCCAATGACGCGCTGGGGGGCGGGGCCGAGTGATACAGTGAGCGGCTATGGCCGCCGGCTGTATCTCGGAAGCACGCCCGCAAGAACTCATCACCATGCGAGCGAGCTCGCATGAAGATGAGGAGTTCTTGCGGGGGGGGGGCGAGACAGCCGCCGAGGGACCCCAGAAGACCAGGTTCGGGGCCACTCTGTGCAAAACGAGCTGCACAGTGGAGGTAAGTATAACATGTTTGTTATTTAAAAAAAAATAATTTACCTACATACCCTTTAACTTCCTGTCCCATAGCCAAAACAAATCTCTGCAAATAAAGGGAATCCCTCTCGGTCACCAGAACTATTGAAGATTCTCCCTCTATTACTTTTCTGGGGAAAACCCAAAATGTGGGATTTTCTTCTACTTTCAATGAAAATGGTAAACAGGACAAATAGTTACATAGTTACATAGTAGGCGAGGCCAAAAAAAAAAAAAAGGTCCATCAAGTCCAACCTGTGTGTGTGATTATATGGCAGTATTACATTGTATATCCCTGTATGTTGTGGTCATTCGGGTGCTTCTCTAATTGTTTTTTTAAATTATCGATGTTCCCTGCTGAGACCACCGTCTGTGGAAGGGAATTCCACATCCTTGCCGCTCGTACAGTAAAGAAGCCTCTACTCAATTTAGGGTTAAACCCCTTCTCTTCTAATTTTAGTGAATGGTCACGTGTCTTATTAAATTCTCCCTAACGGGGCCACAGACAGCAATAAAAACCTGACAGAGGTCCTAATCCATCTCCACTGTATTAACCACTTGCCGACCGCTGCACGCCGATATACGTCGGCACAGTAGCAGCGGTGGGCAAATGGACGTACCTGTATGCCCCCTTTAAGAAGCCACGTGGCAGGCGTGTGCCCGCCACGCTCTTTGTGACTGTGCCCATGGGCCCCGCGAACTCGATGTTCGCTGGAGGCCCGCGATCGTGTCACGGAGAGGCAGAACGGGGAGATGTAAACAAGGCATTTTCCTGTTCTGCCTAGTGACAGGACAGTGATCTACTGCTCCCTGTCATCAGGAGCAGTGATCGCTGTCGTGCCACTTGTAGCCCATCCCCCCCACAGTTAGAATCACTCCCTAGGACACACTTAACCCCTTCATTGCCCCCTAGTGTTTAACCCCTTCTCTGCCAGTGTAATTTACACAGCGATCAGTGCATTTTTATAGCACTGATCGCTGTATAAATGACAATGTTCCCAAAATAGTGTCAAAAGTGTCCGCCATAATGTCGCAGTCATGATAAAAATCGCAGATCGCCGCCATTACTAATAAAAAAAAAAAAATTATAAAAAAAATGCCATAAAACTATCCCCTATTTTGTAGAAGCTATAACTTTTGCGCAAACCAATCAATATATGCTTTTTGTGATTTTTTTAACCAAAAATATGTAGAAGAATACATGTCGGCCTAAACTGAGGAAAAAATTTGTTTTTTTATATATTTTTTGGGGATATTTATTATATATATATATATATAATACCCCAGACGATGCAAGGTTTTGCGAAACGCGTCGGGAGACTCCACTGCTGCCACTGAGTGTTTTGCAAAGCGCTATGTTCATGGATTGAATGTAAGTGTACTTACCTACGTTTATTAAATATCCTTTACGGTATTACGCTATGTGCCCTCTCCTTCTTCCTTCTACATGATTTCCATGTGAGCCATTTTCATCCATCTATTGGGCTTGGATATCTGGTGTCATCCTTGAGTTTGGATCTCGGATACATATGTGTGCAGTGCTAGCTGGGATTTCATATGTACGGATATATACATACTAAGCCTGTTTGACCCTCTACACGTATGTGTACAGGGTCTACTCCATCCGGTAAGCCTCCCTTTCATGTGGTGGTGGTCACGTCACAAGTCACTCAATACTTTGAACATTCACCATTTTTGAACCGGACAGTTTCAATTTTATTCACGGTCTTGTCATCAAAGACTTTTCTTTTTTGTGTTTTGTATTTTCATATATCGGGACTCATTATTAGATCCATTGTGATCTAGTCACCTTGAGCACTTGGGTGTCTTATATTGTTATTACGCATAGCGCTACATTTTTCTATATTCTTTGTTGTTACTTTTTCCACAGGTATTGTAGCTGCTTACATGTGTTAGCAGCGCAAATATTGTTTGTATTTTTGGGATATTTATTATAGCAACAAGTCCAAAATTTTGCAACTTTTTTCAAAATTGTTGCATTTTTTTGTTTATAGCGCAAAAAATAAAAACCGCAGAGGTGATCAGATACCACCAAAAGAAATCTCTATTTGTGGCGAAAAAAGGACGTAAATTTTCTTTGGGTACCACGTCGCACGACCGCGCAATTGTCAGTTAAAGCGAAGCAGTGCCGAATCGCAAAAAGGGGCCTGGTCGGGAAGGGGCTAAATTCTTCCGGGGCTGAAGCGGTTAAAAAGTAAAAAAAAAATAATAAAATTTTGCCTTTAATTATATTTTAAGCTGGCCATACACTGAGCAAAATTTGGCTGCGTCCTAATGAACCAGCCAAAGTTCACTCTGACACACGGTCGGACTTCCATCTGACTTTTCCCTGGATTTTTGTCCGAACGGAGTTGGCCGGGCACACCCATAGCATACACACCACAGGACTTTTCTGCAAACTTTCCCAAAACTTTTTCCAACATCACGTGGTTTTTCTGCTCTTTTCTGATCTTTACCGCCACCCTTTGGTCAACTTCTGCTATTGTTGGTTGATTTTAACAATATTTGTTTTGTCCATCGGACAAAAGTCCGATGGTTTTCTGTACACACGGTCGGACTTTGCTCCATCGGACTTTTGTTGGCCAAAAGTTTGTCCGTTTGCAGACCGAACTTTTGTCCGATGAAAACAAGAAAAAAGCAAAAAAAGTTTGTCCGATGGAGCGTACACACGGTCGGATTTTTTGGCAAACTTGCTCAAAATGAAGTTTGTTGGCAAAAAGTCAGACCGTGTGTTTAGGCTTTAGAGCCTCTATTGGCACCACTCCACCTGACATCCTTCGAATGAAAACTAGAAAACTTCAGGAGGAAAACAGTTGATAGGACAGCCTCTGTGTCCAGTCGGATGCAGGCACTGTTTGGGTTTTCTGATGCCGTCAGATGACAAACTACATGAGCAGCAGCGGAGGATTCATCCATATGTGCCACTTTGATTTTTTTTTTTTTCGTTTAGCTTGCAGGCTGAATGAAAGAAATGTCTACAAGGATGGCCAGCTTTAGATGTACTCATTTTCATCATCTGCCCAACTCTACACTGCCCTGTCACCAAAATGAAATCTGTGTTGTCATTAAACCCAGAAGTAGACGGTTCATATCCAAGCTGGTGGTACATTACCTCTGTTCTGCAGAATCCATACCACAGCCAGGTACACGGGTAAGAGCAGCATCTTGTACTCCTCGGCCAGTCCATACAGAGCATACAGCTTTATACAAGCGCTAGGGACAATGTGCAGTAATGGGAGGGGAATCCTATTCATGTCAATCTTTTGTACCAATTCCCTGGAGAATATCTCTGACATTGTAAAGCATATGAACAGGACAAATATCACATGTATTTTTGAAGTCAATATTTCATGTTTCTGTCAAAACAACAGCACACTTTGTATAATAATTATTATATACATAGGTGTGCGCAGACTATTCCATACCTCCCAACTGTCCCTGATTTCGAGGGACTGTCCCTCATTCCTCCTCATTTGTCCCTCATTTTGGTCTGATCTACAGTCAGGTTCATAAATATTGGGACATCGACACAATTCTAATCTTTTTGGCTCTATACACCACCACAATGGATTTGAAATGAAACGAACAAGATGTGCTTTAACTGCAGACTTTCAGCTTTAATTTGAGGGTATTTACATCCAAATCAAGTGAACGGTGTAGGAATTACAACAGTTTGTATATGTGCCTCCCACTTTTTAAGGGGCCAAAAGTAATGGAACAATTGGCTGCTCAGCTGTTCCATGGCCAGGTGTGTGTTATTCCCTCATTATCCCATTTACAAGGAGCAGATAAAAGGTCCAGAGTTCATTTCAAGTGTGCTATTTGCATTTGGAATCTGTTGCTGTCAACTCTCAATATGAGATCCAAAGAGCTGTCACTATCAGTGAAGCAAGTCATCATTAGGCTGAAAAAACAAAAAAAAACCATCAGAGAGATGGCAAAAACATTAGGCGTGGCCAAATCAACTGTTTGGAACATCCTTAAAAAGAAAGAACGCACCGGTGAGCTCAGCAACACCAAAAGACCCGGAAGACCACGGAAAATAACTGTGGTGGATGACCGAAGAATTCTTTCCCTGGTGAAGAAAACACCCTTCACAACAGTTGGCCAGATGAAGAACACTCTCCAGGAGGTAGGTGTGTAGCAGGTATACACTTTTCTGTGTGTTTAAAACTAGCAGAGACACCAGTAATGTGCAGTTCCCTGCAGCCCAGCGGCTGGCGCTGTCATCTTGGGCTGGGGTTGAACCATTGCTGTGTGTCGTACCCCTTTTTGTCCTCTCTCGGCAGCTGTATGGTGGGGCGGGGAACCCGCCGTGCTTGCTGGGAGAGGGTATAAAGGGGCCGGCCATCTTTGTCACGGGGTCGAGTCCCGGGCACCTTCAGCCTGTGGGAGGGTGGTTCGTGTCGGTCCTCGAGGCGGCCTAGGCCTAGAGGACGTTCGGAGGTCGTGTTCCATCCCAGGCACCTTTAGCCTGGGGTAAGGTACTCAGATGGAGGTCTGGAGCTCAGTGCCCACCACTGAGTTCCGCGAGGGAAGGAGATCCTAGGGAACCCCGGGAGTGGGTACCCAAATCCGGAGGGCGTAATGGACCGGTGGGAGACACTTGCTTGAAGACCCGGTGCAGCATATTGCCGGTGACAGGTGAGCCTTCCATCGCAGACCGCCTGGAAGGAAATCCCCCTTCGCTGGAAGACCGCAGCCCACTTTCAGGAAGGAAAGTGGAGATTTCATTGTGTCTGGGCCTACTCGCATCCACACCTCCTTGTCTGTTCTGTTCTCTAAGGGGTCCAACTGATTGTGTTCACTTTTGCATAGAGAAGAATAAAGGAGTGTTGGACTTTAATGGTGTGGGGCTTGTTTTCTGGCAGACACTGTTCAAGGTAACTCTCTTTGGAGGTTCCAGGTGCAGAACACCGACCCGAAGGTAAAATAAGAACTTTGCTCACACCACACAACTATCTCCGGTGAAGGCTTGGCGTGGTGACCCCGCTCTCTCCTCTCTAAGATACCCCTAGACAAGAGACAAACGAGCTGATGATAGAGTGGAGAGGGGAGGCCGCTACAGGTGTATGTGTGTCAAAGTCAACAATCAAGAGAAGACTTCACCAGAGTGAATACAGAGGGTTCACCACAAGATGTAAACCATTGGTGAGCCTCAAAAACAGGAGGGCCAGATTAGAGTTTGCCAAACAACATCTAAAAAAGCCTTCACAGTTCTGGAACATCCTATGGACAGATGAGACCAAGATCAACTTGTACCAGAGTGATGGGAAGAGAAGAGTATGGAGAAGGAAAGGAACTGCTCATGATCCAAAGCATACCACCTCATCTGTGAAGCATGGTGGTGGTAGTGTCATGGCGTGGGCATGTATGGCTGCCAATGGAACTGGTTCTCTTGCATTTATTGATGATGTGACTGCTGACAAAAGCAGCAGGATGAATTCTGAAGTGTTTCGGACAATATTATTATCGGCTCATATTCAGCCAAATGCTTCAGAACTCATTGGACGGCGCTTCACAGTGCAGATGAACAATGACCCGAAGCATACTGCAAAAGCAACCAAAGAGTTTTTTAAGGGAAAGAAGTGGAATGTTATGCAATGGCCAAGTCAATCACCTGACCTGAATCCGATTGAGCATGCATTTCACTTGCTGAAGACAAAACTGAAGGGAAAATGCCCCAAGAACAAGCAGGAACTGAAGACGGTTGCAGTAGAGGCCTGGCAGAGCATCACCAGGGATGAAATCCAGCGTCTGGTGATGTCTATGCATTCCAGACTTCAGGCTGTAATTGACTGCAAAGGATTTGTAACCAAGTATTAAAATGTGAAAGTTTAATTTATGATTGTTAATCTGTCCCATTACTTTTGGTCCCTTAAAAAGTGGGAGGCACATATACAAACTGTTGTAATTCCTACACCGTTCACCTGATTTGGATGTAAATAAATACCCTAAAATTAAAGCTGCAGTTAAAGCACATCTTGTTTGTTTCATTTCAAATCCATTGTGGTGGTGTATAGAGCCAAAAAGATTAGAATTGTGCTTGTGTCCCAAAATTTATGGACCTGACTGTATATAGTTGTATATAAAATGCACTTTTTATCTATCAAAAGTGTTTCTCGGTGCTAAACCTTTCATCTGATTTCTAAATTGCTGCATTTGTAAATTCGAAAAGCTAATATAAAGGAATAGTAGTGGTAAATAAAAGCACTTGTGGGGTTAACCAATCTTGTTTTTTTGTAGGAGAAATATCAGGTTTCTAAACAGGGGGAATATGCACCACACAGGGTGATTAGAGTGTGCCCAGGCACACCTGGTACACCCTGTGCGCACACCTATGATTATATAGTACATACCCCAGAAAGGAGCTGGAATTTTCTCGGGTCCCCTGTTCCCAGAGTGTTCTCAAGTACCAAGAGATCTCCACAACCCTGCCTCTCTAAATCCCTAATAACAAAATTTTGAGTATGGCCTCAATTAAAAAATGTAATAATGAATTAAGCAAGTACCATCATCCATAATAGAGTATAGAAACATTGGACCAGGTGAGCATCACTAAATCCCTGATGCAGTGGTAAAATGTAGACATGTGCATTCGTTTTCGTCCAAATGCATTTTCGTCCGAATTTCTGTGATTTTCACGTTTGTTTTAACAATCGATAACGAACACGCAGAATCCGAAATCCGAAAGATCCGACATAAAAAATGCTTTATTTTTGTTTTGTTGCGACAACAGTTCGATATAGATAGGAGATTTAACATGACGTGACAATAGCAATCTGTGTCCATCGAATCAATCTAATGTGCCTAACCTGACTGTATTAGTCCAAGATTATTCAACATAGAGAGAAAAGATTCGACATTATAGAGACATGAAGATTCGACGAAGCAGCTAAAAACAAACGATCGACGCGAGCGGACATTTATGGTCAAATGCTCCGCCCATAGGCTATAGAAGAATTCTAATGTTGGTTGACTAGTAATAATAATTAATAAATATAATTATTACTAGTGTCATACAACATTAGAATTCTACTATAGCTTGTGGGCGGAGCATTCGACCGGAAATGTATGATTGCAGCGTCGTACAGTATCGCTGCTCCGTCAAATCTTCTTAGAACATCCCACAGACACCATAAGCTGTCAATTGACAGATTCGATTCGATTCGGATTTTCGGACGAATGCATTTTTTAATGAAACAAAATAAATAAAAAACAAATTTCTGGAGTAACTAAATAAATGTATTTTTCGTACGAAACCGAAATTCCGAAACAAAATATTTCAGTGTGCACATGTCTAGTAAAATGTTCTGCTAACAGCTCGCAGCATGGTCTGTCTCACATGTGCCTTGAGCTTGTGAAAAGACCTTCCTTTTCCTCTCCACAGAGCTCTGGTAATGCTGGGATATATAATCCCTCCTCCAATCTATAATACAGTCTCAGTTTGTCTGGGAAGTTCATCTCCCACAACTCATAGTCGCACCCAGCAGGCTCTGTCCTTCCCAAAATCCACAGCGAAACACCTGTAGGTGAGTGCAGCTTGGTGCGGTGGCAATAACACACAGGTGCAATGTTAAAGAGGAAGTAAAGCCTCCATCAAAAAAAAAAAATACACTCTGCAAAACAAAGGCATAATGAGCTAGTATGCATAGCATACTAGCTCATTATGAAGTACTTACCTGATATCGAAGCCCCCGCAGCCAACCTGGTTCGCCTCCTCCGTCACTGCCAAGTCTCCCGGAGTGACTTCCTGGTATCGCGGCTCCCAGCGCTGTGACTGGCCGAAACCGCAATGACATCACTCCCGCGCATGCGCGCGGGTGCCGCCACTAACGGCATGATCGCCGTTAGTAACAGCACGCTCTGTGCGCCGTTGTCTATGGCGCATGCGCTGTAGACATCGGTGCATGTCTTATGCAAATATCTCCTAAACCGTGTAGGTCTAGGAAATATTACTTGCACCTACAGGTAAGCCTTAATCTAGGCTTACCTGTAGGTCAAAGTGGTCTGTAAGGATTTACAACCACTTTAAGAACTTGCATTTAAATAAAGCAAAGACAGCCCACAACACACTCGGTGGGAAGACAGCCCAACCAGAAACACTCATGAATCCCAACAGCGTGCCGTGAAGCAGGTTTCACAGCCTGTTAGGAGAGGCAGAAAGCGCCCTGGCCATCTCTTGCCCAAGCGGAAGGAAGTCCAGAGAAATAACAAACCCTATGTTTTCCCTCTTCTGGAACCTTTACCTACCCATAGTACTGTCCCTGACAGACATGGAACCTGCCACTACACTACCAACTTGCAAATGCATGGCAAACCCTGGGTAGCGGGGACTTGCAAACACTCTGCTGAGCCAAGATGGCCACTAAGGTTCACCTGGAGAAGAGAAGCTTCCTCTGACTTCCTCTCCAGGCTGTATTGTCTCTCTGATTGGGCACCACTTACAGTGGAGAAAGCAGACTGCACCTGCCTACACACCCATTGATGATTCCTGAAATCTAGTATGCTTTAAGCATACTCAGGGGCAGACAAGCCCGCAGGAGGACATAGGAAGTGGGCACCAAGCATATGGGAAACAGTTGTATAGAAAGTACCTAGTGGGAATCTGTCATTTCAAATGACAAACCCCCACCAAGTACTTTTATATCATTTTATGGGCACAATTTGTAGCTAAAATTGCTGTCAGAGCGGACCTCACTGTACCGGCCAGTGCCACCAAGTCTCCACGTTCCTCCCCAAGTAGTCTCAACCACAGCATAGAAAAGACGGGGGGGGGGGGTATCTGCTCGATCTCCACCTCTGCCATGCCACCCTGTAGACCCACCTTTCACCTGCCAGGCCTCTAAACCACACCCAACATGCAGTGCTTTGTTGTTACACCCACTTTTCACCGCACAGGGGCCTTCCTTTTCCCTTTCTCCTATGGATTCCAGAGTCCCATTCCACCCTTGTGTGTAATGAACTCAAATTTCAATGTTATTAGCCTCTGCTGCTATCTCGGCAAATAAAAAATATACTGTTTCCTTGCACCTTGGTTTTGGCACCCCTATTGCCAGGAATGCAGCACCCACCATTGCCAGGAATGCAGCACCCACCATTGCCAGGATTGCAGACCATTGCCATCAGTGCAGCCTGATTGATGCCCATCCATCTCCTATGTTATAGAGATAAAGAGGGAAGAAAGTATTCTGTAGTCTAAAGCAAGAGAAGCAGTAATGTTTCTGTAGACCAACTCAACCGTTTCCCTATCCTTAATTGCTCCAATACACCTGCTTGTAATCGTCAGTGTCAATGGATATTTGCACAAAAATTAAGTATCACTATGAAGAACATTAATACTGTAATTTACGTGACTCTGCTTTTCAAATGGGAAACATATCTTGTTTCATGTTTTGACACCGGACACTTGCCAGGGATAATGTAATGCAGAAGATCCATTGATTGTCCTCCCTGCTTCCTGCGTCTTTGTTGTGATCCTCTTCATAAGAATGATGACGTTGGTCAGCATTGTAAAACTGTTTCCTATAGGTAAAATAATACAGTAAAAAAATACAAATGAAAAACACAAATACATAAAAACAAGATCAAAGTCACACAAGCCTCGCGGGACATTTATGAATTGCCCATCCATCTTTACTATGTATACAAAGCGTATCTACTAGGTCTCTGATTTCAGAAAATTAAATGAGGACAAAAAATTTCTATGGCCTAAACGATACTGGAAGCTTCTATTTTAAGATGTTAATACAGTGTTCAGTTGAGTAGATTAACAGTTGCTCTTAGCTCCATACTGGTTCTTTCTGAAGGGCTCCATAAATGAAATATATACAGTAGTACAGTGGATATAAAAAGTCTACACACCCCTGTTAAAATGTCAGGTTTCTGTGATGTAGAAAAAGCAGACAAAGATAAATAATTTCAGAACTTTTTCTACCCTTTAATGTGACCTATAAACTGTACAACTCGGTTGAACAACAAACTGAATCCTTTTAGGTGGAGGGAAGTAAAAATAAAATAATAAAATTAATATGGTTGCATAGGTGTGGAGACCAATTTACTATAGAAATTCCATTTCTTGTCACAAACCAATTTAGTACAAGGATAACAGCAGGCCCTGGGTGCTGTGAATACTACTGGGCAAATGTTAAAACCAAGGTTGACCTTGGTCGGTTACCTGTAAAATGTACTTCAAACCAGAGCCCGGCAGATAACAGGTGAAATACGTTCCACTTCCATATCTCAAGGTATCAAAATACTTGTAACTTATGTAGCAATACCCCAGCTAAGAGGGCTGCTGGTATAGATTCTGGGCCTGTACACACTGCTGTCAACCCCCGGTAACTGGCTCTAACCTCCCTTGGCACAGATAGCAGTAAATATGGGATTGTGAAACCCGTTAGCTCTGGGAAACACAATACTGCAATAAACATATAACCACACAGTAGATTGGCTTAACCACAAGTACTTTTTTTACTGAATATAAAGCATCAAGTTAAAGTGGTTGTAACCCCTTATAACATTTTTTTTATTTTTTTAAACTACCTGTAAGAGAAAGGCATAATGAGCTAATATTAATATGACTAGCATAATAGCTCATTATGCATCACTTACCTTAGATCGGGGCCCCCGAAGCCGTCCTCGTCTCCCTCTTCAGCCGCAGCCATCGCCCGGAGCGGGCGAAGACGTGACTCCGCGCATGCGCGCATGAGCCGTCGAATTCGGCTACGTCGTCGAATGCTGCGACCTAGCCGAATTTGTGAATGGGGTTAACCCCATGCGCATGCGCGTGACGTCAGCGTCGCCGCTTTTAAATGCAAATATCTCCTTAACCCTGTAGGATAAGGAGATATTTCATGCACCTACAGGTAAGCCTTAATCTAGGCTTACCTGTAGGTGTTTGTTTACAAAGTGGGTTTACAACCACTTTAAACAGCAATACATGTGCATATGCAGAGCCCTGCAATGTTAACTATTCAGCATATAACAAACACTAAGTTCCAATAGTAATTACTAGGGATGAGCTTCGTGTTCGAGTCGAACATACATTCGACTCGAACATCGGCTGTTCGATCGTTCGACGAAGATCGAACGATTTGGGCCGTTCGCGCCAAATTCGAGTGACGCGAACGGCCCACAATGCACTACGCCATCACAGTGTCATCCAGGCGCTGTGATTGGCCAAGCATGCACTGTGACCCCGCATGCTTGGCCAATCACAGCGCCGGCAGCGAGGAGAGCAATGATTGGCCACAGGCAGGATGCCTGTGGCCAATTATTGCTGAGGGTGTTTAGTACACGCCCCACACTATAAAAGGCCGCCAGCACGGCGGCCTAGTGTAGTGTGTTCCGGAGCAGGGAAAGAGAAGCATAGGCAGGGACAGTGACATTTTTTTTTCTTGCTTAACCTGGATTCCTTTAGTTTAGGGAAAGAGAAGGATAGGTAGGGAGAGTGTCAGTGTGTTTTACTGTGCTAAACCTTGTTTGTAGGGACAGGGAAGGACAGTGAGGGAAATTCTCATTGTGCTATACTGTGCTAAAGCATTCCTCATCAACCATCTTTAAAAAAACATTTTTTATAGGGACAGAAAATTATAGGTAGGGAGAGTGTCAGTGTGTTTTACTGTGCTAAACCTTGTTTCTAGGGACAGGGAAGGACAGTGAGGGAAATTATCATTGTGCTATACTGTGCTAAAGCATTCCTCATCAACCATCTTTAAAAAAAAAAAAATTATAGGGACAGAAAACTATAGGTAGGGAGAGTGTCAGTGTGTTTTACTGTGCTAAACCTTGTTTGTAGGGACAGGGAAGGACAGTGAGGGAAATTCTCATTGTGCTATACTGTGCTAAAGCATTCCTCATCAACCATCTTTAAAAAAAAAAAAAATTATAGGGACAGAAAACTATAGGTAGGGAGAGTGTCAGTGTGTTTTACTGTGCTAAACCTTGTTTGTAGGGACAGGGAAGGACAGTGAGGGAAATTCTCATTGTGCTATACTGTGCTAAAGCATTCCTCATCAACCATCTTTGAAATCCTTGTTTTTTGGACAGTCAGGGAAATTGTCATTGTGCTATTCTGTGCGAAAGCAATCATCCTCAACCATATTTAGAAATCCTTAAGTAAAGGGACAGAGAAGGACACCTGAAGGTAGCCCTTATTGCTTTTTTTCCCATCTCCCTGCAGGCCATCCATTAGAATGTCTGGAAGGCAAACAAGGAGAGGCAGACAGTCAGGAGGCAATAAAAGAGGGCAAGCAGGCTCTGTGTCTGGGGGCAACAGTGCTGGTCGTGGACGCGGTGCATTGTCATCAGCACATGGCCATGGGACGCGCTTGTCCTTCTTTTCGGCAGCTGGACATGTTGAGCCACATCATGCCGAAGACTTTGTAGAGTGGATGACCAAGCCCTCCTCCTCCTCCTCATCCTCTCTCACCCAGGCTCAGGGTACTGGCAAAGCAGCTGCCAAAGCGTCCTCTTCCCTGGTATCAATGTCAGACTCATCATCAGTCACTCCTTCCCTAGACCCACCATGTCCTCCTCCTGAGGAGTCCCCCGAACTGTTTGAGCACAGTGTTGGGTACATGCTCCAGGAGGATGCCCAGCGTTTCGAAGGGTCTGATGATGAAACCCAGCTAGAGGAAGGCAGTAGCGTGAGAGCAGACAGAGGGGATGCTCAAGAAGGACACCAATCTGGCAGTCATGTTCCAGCAGCTGCAGCATACTGCCAGATTGGCTCCAGTGATGAGGAGGGAGGGGATGATGAGGTCACTGACTCCACGTGGGTGCCTAATAGGAGAGAGGAGGAGGAGGAGGATGAGGAGGAGGCACATCTCCAACGAGGCAGGATGCCCTTTGGTGGCCAGCGTAAGGGCAGTACACCGACGGAATCACACCGCAGAGCTCCGCCTGTGCAGGGCGCTGCCTCTGCCCGTCATTCAAAAAGTTCTTTGGTGTGGGCCTTTTTTGAGGCTAGTGCATCAGATCGCACAGCTGCTGTTTGCAACATATGTCTCAAGCGTATATCGCGTGGCCAAAACATCAGCCGCTTGGGTACCACATGCCTGACCAGACATATGTTGACCTGCCATGCAGCTCGTTGGCAAGCCTACCTCAAAGACCCACACCAAAGAACAAAGCGGACCTCTCCTTGCACCGCATCAGCTGGGATCTCCAACCCCACTATAACTTCAGTCCTCTCTGAAACATGCACTGAGAGGAATGAAGGTGTAGAATTAGGTGTGTCACAGCCAAGTACTTGCGGCCACTCTGCTAGCAGTACACCGACGTCCGATTCTAGCAGGCAAATTTCCCTGCCCCAGCTGCTGGACCGTCGAAAGAAGTTCACTCCCAGCCATCCACATGGCCAGCGGTTGAATGCTAGCTTGGCTAAATTGCTAGCGCTTCAACTGCTGCCTTTTCAGTTGGTAGACTCGGCCCCCTTCCGTGAGTTTGTGCAATGTGCGGTTCCTCAGTGGCAGGTTCCCAAACGCCACTTTTTCTCACGGAAGGCTATTCCAGCTCTCTACCGACATGTGGAAGGCAATGTCTTGGCCTCGCTGGACAGGGCGGTCAGCGGTAAGGTGCATATTACCGCTGACTCATGGTCCAGCAGGCATGGACAGGGACGTTACCTTTCTTTCACGGCCCATTGGGTCACTGTTTTGGCAGCTGGGAAGGATGCAGGACAAGGTGCAGTAGTGTTGGAGGTTGTTCCACCGCCACGCCTCCAAAATGCTACTACTGGTTGTGACACACCTCTCTCCTCCACGCCCTCCTCTTCTTCTTCCTCCATGGCCTCTTCCTGTGCTTTGTCCTCTGAACCAGCGGTGCTCCGTAGGCGTTCAAGGGGCTACGCAAGTACGCAGGCAAAAAGATGCCATGCCGTGCTTGCGCTGGTGTGTTTGGGGGACAGAAGCCACACTGGGGCAGAGGTCCTGTCTGCTCTGCAGGGCCAGGCCGAGAGGTGGTTGACGCCACGCCAGCTTAAGCCAGGAATGGTGGTTTGCGACAATGGCACCAACCTCCTCTCCGCCCTCCGACAGGGACAACTGACCCATGTGCCCTGTGTGGCTCACGTCCTTAACCTGGTGGTGCAGCGGTTCTTGGGCAGGTACCCGGGCTTACAGGATGTCCTGAGGCAGGCCAGGAAAGTCTGTGTGCATTTCCGCAGATCTTATAATGCCAGTGCTCGCCTGGCTGAGCTGCAAAAGGAGTTGAACCTGCCCAAGAACCGCCTTATATGTGACATGCCCACCAGGTGGAACTCAACGTTGGCCATGCTGCAGCGGCTGCACACGCAGCAGAGGGCCATCAATGAGTACCTGTGCGACTACGGCACCAGGACAGGGTCAGGGGAGCTTGTTTTTTTTTTCTCCACGCCAGTGGGGCATGATCAGGGATGCATGCACTGTCCTGGCACCATTTGAGGAGGCCACGAGGATGGTGAGCAGTGACAGTGCATGCATCAGTGACACTGTACCTCTTGTCCACCTGTTGGAGCACACGCTGCGTGGAATAATGGACAGGGCACTTGAGGCAGAACAGAGGCAGGAAGAGGAGGACTTCCTTGCCTCTCAAGGCCCCCTTTACCCAGACAGTGTTCCTTCTGTCCCACCCATCGCACAGGAAGAGGACGAGGAGGAGGAGGAGGAGGAGGAGGAGGATTGTGTCAGCATGGAGGTGGAGCCTGGCACTCAGCAGCATCAACAGCAGCAGTCTTTTAGGGATGATTTACAGTCCCAAGAAACCCGTGGACTTGTACGTGGCTGGGAGGAGGTGGCTGCGGATCATGTCGTCCTTAGTGACCCAGAGGACTCCGGACCGAATGCCTCAGCTAACCTACGCTGCATGGCCTCCCTGATCCTGCAAAGTCTGCGGAAGGATCCTCGTATTCTTCGGATCAAGGAGAGGGACCATTACTGGCTGGCCACTCTCCTTGATCCACGGTACAAGGGTAAGGTTGCGGACCTTATGTTACCGTCGCAGAGGGAGCAGAGGATGAGACAACTCCGGGAGGCCTTGCAGAAAGGTCTGTGCAACGCGTTCCCAGAGACTGGTTGGTTACAAACTCCTGGTCCTGGACAACGAGTTGCTGAGGCTTCGGCCAGTCAAAGAAGGAGCGGTGGGGAAGGTGGCCGTCTGACCGATGCGTTCAGACAATTCTTTAGTCCGCAGCCCCAAAGTATGATCGGTTCCAGCAACCATCGCCAGCGTCTGATAAACATGGTGCAGGAATATCTAGGGGCAAGGTCAGACTTGGACACCTTCCCCACCGAAAATCCTCTGGCTTACTGGGTCTTGAGGATGGATCACTGGCCAGAGCTTGCACAGTATGCAATTGAGCTACTGGCCTGTCCTGCATCCAGCGTTCTTTCGGAATGCACATTCAGTGCTGCTGGAGGATTTGTCACGGATCACAGGGTGCGCCTGTCCACCGACTCGGTTGATCGACTGACTTTCATCAAGATGAACCAGTCTTGGATCACCACCAGCTACCACACATCTGATGCTGATATAACAGACTAATTGATTTTAACATGTCACATCCCTTCAAGACTGATGCTGATGCTGAGTGCCTGTGCTGTTATGTTGACTGGCTATCCTCCTCCTCCGAGTCCTCAATGATACGATTGATGATGATAGCTTGGAAGATCATTTTTGTTTATGGGTGCCGCCACCAGTGCCTAACGCCCAATTTTTCAGCCCCTGTTTAACAGGGGCGTGTAATTACAATTTTTGAAGCAATACTTTGCAACAGGGCTCATTGCTGTGCTCCAAGTACAGTATCTGTGAGGGGTTGCAGTGTTGTGCCACCAGTGCCTAAGGCCCAATTTTTCAGCCCCTGTTCAACAGGGGCATGTAATTACAATTCTTGATCTAATAATTCACAGCAGGGTCCATTGCTGCACCCACCAAGAGTAACTCTGAGGGCTTACAGTGTTGTGGCAACGACACCACCACCACCACCACGAAAGGCCCAATTTTTCAGCCCCTGTTCAAAAGGGGCATGTAATTACAATTCTTGATCTAATAATTCACAGCAGGGCCCATTCCTGCACCCACCAAGAGTAACTCTGAGGGCTTACAGTGTTGTGGCAACACCACCACCACCACCACCACCACCACCACCACCACGAAAGGCCCAATTTTTCAGCCCCTGTTCAACAGGGGCATGCAATTACAATTCTTGATCTAATAATTCACAGCAGGGCCCATTGCTGCACCCACCAAGAGTAACTGTCAGGGCTTACAGTGTTGTGGCACCAGCACCACCATCAAAGGCCCAATTTTTACTACCACTGTTCAACAATTATATGTAATTACAATTCCTGATATAATAGTTGACAGCAGGGCGTTCCAGCACCAACCAAGAGTAACTGTGAGTGCTTACAGTGTTGTGCCAACACCAACAACTAAGGGGCCTATTTCTGCAGAGTATATACGGCAGGTCCCTACTTTCAAACATCCAACTTACAAACGACTCCTACTTGCAAACGCAAGAAGACAACAGGAAGTGAGAGGAAATCTACCCCTAGGAAGGAAAATTCTCTCCTGTAAGAATTAATATGGGAGAAAGGTGTCTCCTCTGTACTGATGCTTTATCACCAATCCTTGTTTCAAGAAAAACAGCACATTTCAAAAACAGTTGTCATTGGGACGGAAAGTGAGGTGAAATGTTCTGAACAGGGGCACAGACAGCAAAACAAATGTTACAGGGGTGATAACCCTTACCTATGTTTTCCAAAAAGTTTAAAAATAGATTTTTGGGCTGGAGCTACACTTAAACAATGTACCTGTTCAAAATTACAAACAGATTCTACATAAGAACAAACCTACAGTCCCTGTCTTGTATGCACCGCCTGTATACGGCTGTTCAGAGTATATAGGGCCTTTTTTATTTTATGTGCGGGGTTCCCCTTAATATCCATACAAGAACCAAAGGGGCTGGTAATGGGCTGGGGTAGGGGGGGGGGTCATGGGGTAGCTATGCCATTTTTATTAAAGATTTTCATCCATATTACCGGGACCAGACATTACATTAAAGCCGCAAGCAGTTTTAAATGGCTTTTTTTTCCTTTAGAAGTGTCATTTTGTGCAGGGACAGTTCTAAACACGGGAAACACGTGGCACTTCACAGGCATACTTTAGACACCCCCCAGGTACGATATTTAAAGGAATATTTGACTTTTTTTTTTTTCACTTTATGCACCATTAAAATGACTGCTCCCGAAAAACAACCGTTTTTAAAACTTCTTTTTGCATTGATACATGTCCCCTGGTGCAGAACCCGGGTTCCCAAACCCTTTTTAGGACAATAACATGCATAATAGTCGTTATAATTAGCACTTTAGAATTCGAACGTTCGCATCCATTGTATGTAATAGGGTTCTAATGTTCGTACGAACTTTCGGTCCGTTCGCGGGTTCTGGTGCGAACCGAACCCGGGGGTGTTCGGCTCATCACTAGTAATTACACACGCTAAATGTCATTTAACTATGCTCGCGAGCTTCCCCCTCGTGGGCAAGATGGCGCCCAAATAATTTCTAACAGTTCTACAGTCAGGCCTGACTATTGCAGATATGGTGCTTCCGTTGGGAAGGATCTTCGCTAGCAATGGTGGTGCACTTTGTAGGTTATTTGTAATCCACAGGCATTAATACAGTTAACTTCTTGACATTCACTAAAAAGTTCAACTAACGCTGCACAACACACTGTCCCTCAGGTGTGCAATAACACTCTGGTAACGGTGGTCCCTGGACAAAGGACACTGGGCCTAAGATTAGTCACTTAATCTCTGAGCAAGTGCTCTCTCACCCGACCGGACCAGTCCGTACAACAGACTTCCGTAGCTGGGGCCCCAGCACACAGTCTCACGACACCCGTAGTCTCTGATCCTCCCGACAGTCCCTGGAAGGATGATGGACGAAATGACTTCTGGGTTCTCCCGTAAAGATCGGAGGGCTCTCTGGATCTCAAGGCCCAAACTCCTAGGCCCAGTCTAGCGGCAGACTCAGCGCTGGTTCCACTTGCTAGGGGGGGGGGGGCGGCGTCCATAGAGAACCACGTGTAGCTCCGCTCCTCCTTAAATAGGCATTCCCCAGCAGACCTTGCGCCGGGCAATGTACTCTGGGTGTCCCGCTGCACACTGGGTAGGGTAGTCTTTTGAGCTCTTTAAAGTGACACCCCGCTACACTTAGATATTCTTACCAAGCACAGCATGATAATATATTCAGATTCAACTGTTGCTGCCAATGCATAAATTGCACAAAATTAAGTGGATCCCAAAATTTGGGTTGTGATACTTTTAGTTTCAGTTGTACTGATTGGAAGATGATAAATGGGTCACATTGACTGGAAATGTACCCTCTAAGCCAGGGGTGCCCAACCAGTGGCCCGGGGGCCACATGTGGCCCGCGGAGCCCTCTGATGTGGCCCGCGGCCTCCTGTTCTGGGATGGCGGGCTGGCAAGCACAGATCGCAGGTTGCCATCCCAGAGCTTCAGTGTTGTGAATGAAGCCAGCAGTAGAATAAACAATCGGCTGCGGAGAAGAGCCACATAAGCCGATGGTGCCTGTATAGCGCCAGCTCCCGTCACAGGTGGAGTGATACCAAATGCACTCTGCCTGGGACAGCAACAGCTGGCAATACCTAAATAGAAGACTGTTATTAAAGGTAAGTTTATTACTAATATCAAAGTGTATATTTGGGCATATCTGTTCTGCAGTGGTTACCGGGTTGCTTTCAAACTGATCCCCAGGTGCACCTGTGGGTTATCTGCACTGAGCTAGAGTTCTGTTATTACCTGCGGGTTTGGTTCGCTCAAAGTCTAGAAGTCTATGGCAAAGTGCAGCTAACCCACAAGAAAGCCACGGGTTCACTGCACCGTACCCGTGGTGTGGGTAAACTGCAGCACATCCATATGAAAGCAGCCCTAAGCCCCTTTCACACGTTAAGTCCGACCCAATCAGATCCTCCATTCACCTCTATGAAGCGGCAGATGTAAACGGTCTCATATCCATTTACACCCACCTATCTCCAATTCGATCCGCTAAAAAAAAAACAGAAGGGTATCTTCTCCTTCCATCTGTGCGGATTGGAGGGCCCATAGAGTAGAGTGGGTTGTGTCTTTGTCTGCATATGCAGAGTGGACATGGACCTGTCATCCGCCCGCTCCACTCATTGTGGCCCGCGACCGGTTACCAAGTCGCTTAAGTGGCCCTCGCTCTTCAAAAGGTTGGGCACAGTAGGGCTTATTTTCGGGGTAGGTCTTAACATGCAATGTGCTGTCTTCTCTCCCCCTCTCTCTTCCTGCCTGACAGGAATCTCCAGTGTGAATTGAGTTAAAATGCTTGTAAAATCCCATAATCCACTCTATTACAGTAGTATATAATGTACAATGTGTGTTTCTGTAATATAATTGTGCCAAATACCTTCGTTATAGCGCCGCTCTGCGCTTCTGTGACCCACTGAAGCTCTCTTACCCGTATTTTTATTACAGAAACACACACATTGTACATTATAAGTGTAGCGGGTATATACTTTTCAAAGTGTTTAATTCTGGTGAACACATCAGTGATGTCTAGTTCCCTGCTGCCCAGCAGGTGGCGCTGTCACTTTGGGTCGGGGTTGAACCATCGCTGCAGTGCCGTACCCTTTGTGACCTCTCGCAGCAGTTGTACTGCGGGGCAGGGTAACCCGCTGTGCTTGCTGGGAGAGGGTATAAAAGGGGGCGGACATCTTCGCCACGAGGTTCGAGTCCCAGGCACCTTCATCCACGGAACAATTCGGAGGCTTCGTATGCAGTGAACAGATCCGGAGGTAATTCAAGGGACTTTACTCAACCCTCATATACATACGAGGGGAGAGCTTGGCGTAGTGCTCCTGCACCAGTGTTGCCAACCCCCTGAAGTGAAATTTACTGGCAAGGATGCCAAAATTTCTTACTGGCAAAAATCATGACAATTACTGGCAGAGTCGCATTTTTTACTGGCGCTGCAAAAAAGTACCTAAAATTACTGTTTTTACTGCTAAACAGTGCAAATATCAATATTTCAACTATAAACACACAACTAATGCTAATATCAATGTGTTTCAGTTAAACAAAAGTAAAAAAACATATTTCTCAATTCACAAGACTGCGGACATGACACAGGAGGGGTGACAGAGGCTGCGGACATGACACAGGAGGGGTGACAGAGGCTGCGGACATGACACAGGAGGGGTGACAGAGACTGCGGACATGACACAGGAGGGGTGACAGAGGCTGCGGACATGACACAGGAGGGGTGACAGAGGCTGCGGACATGACACAGGAGGGGTGACAGAGACTGCGGACATGACACAGGAGGGGTGACAGAGGCTGCGGACATGACACAAGAGGGGTGACAGAGGCTGCGGACATGACATAGGAGGGGGACAGAGGCTGCGGACATGACACAGGAGGGGTGACAGAGACTGCGGACATGACACAGGAGGGGTGACAGAGACTGCGGACATGACACAGGAGGGGTGACAGAGACTGCGGACATGACACAGGAGGGGTGACAGAGGCTGCGGACATGACACAGGAGGGGGACAGAGGCTGCGAACATGACACAGGAGGGGGACAGAGGCTGCGGACATGACACAGGAGGGGGACAGAGGCTGCGGACATGACACAGGAGGGGGACAGAGGCTGCGGACATGACATAGGAGGGGGACAGAGGCTGCGGACATGACACAGGAGGGGGACAGAGGCTGCGGACATGACACAGGAGGGGGACAGAGGCTGCGGACATGACACAGGAGGGGGACAGAGGCTGCGGACATGACACAGGAGGGGTGACAGAGGCTGCGGACATGACACAGGAGGGGGACAGAGGCTGCGGACATGACACAGGAGGGGGACAGAGGCTGCGGACTTGACATAGGAGGGGGACAGAGGCTGCGGACATGACATAGGAGGGGGACAGAGGCTGCGGACATGACATAGGAGGGGGACAGAGGCTGCGGACATGACACAGGAGGGGTGACAGAGGCTGCGGACATGACACAGGAGGGGTGACAGAGGCTGCGGACATGACACAGGAGGGGGACAGAGGCTGCGGACATGACACAGGAGGGGGACAGAGGCTGCGGACATGACATAGGAGGGGGACAGAGGCTGCGGACATGACACAGGAGGGGGACAGAGGCTGCGAACATGATAGGGTCCTCCTTACCCCCTCACAGTGGCCTCCTCCTCTGTCCACCATCATATAACTTCTCCTCCACATCATCAGTATGCTATGCTGTGTCCTCCTTCTGTGCCCCTTTCACCTCTCCACAGGTCAGGGCAGCTCTGACATGTGGAGAGGTGAAAAGGGCACGGAAGGAGGACACAGCATACTGATGATGTAGAGGAGAAGTTATATGATGGTGGACAGAGAGAGCACATCAGTCTCTGTCCCTCCCCTGCATGCCATGGCCGCTTCACCCTCCGGGCTCCCGCTCCCAGCGCATTCCATTTCCTCCTCTTACTTTATATCCCCCCCTCCTCCTCACCCCTGCTCGGCCGAGTCCTCTCCTCCTACAGCGTCGGCGACTGTGAGATACTGTAGCCCCGCGAGCACTCCTGAGTCCCGTCCTGGCTGAAACTCTATTCAAAAATGGCGCCGGGCAGCGCCATTACGTTACTGCGCATGCGTCGCTCGGCCGAGCGCATACGAGCTTTCCCGAGTCCGGCCGGCTTCGGAACGGCGCATGCGCCGTTGCATGGTCGGCTCACGGCCATCTTTTTTATGGGCAGCCGATGCCCACAACGGACTTTACGTACACCCGAAAAAGGGGGTTAAATTTACGTGCTGTACGTAAATTAACATACGGTTGGCAACACTGTCCTGCACTCTCCTCTCCCAGGTACCCCTAGACGAAAACCAGCCAACCAGGCGATAGAAACGGAGAGGGAGAGTGAGGCCGCTACATATACTACTGTAATAGAGTGGATTATAGGATTTTACAAGCATTTTCAACTAGGGCGATAAGGGTAGGGCTTATATTGCAGCCCTCCTGAAAAATAACGCTAGGTCTTATTTTTGGGGAAATACGGTACTCACACACAATGAGCATTAGACAGGGGTAGCACTGAGCACAGAATCATAAGGAAAGAGCCTGAAGTCCTACCTAGAAGCAAATTGAAGAGCTTGATAAATCTACTGCTCAGTGAGGATGTTGAATGACAAAACTAGTAGGGCGGAGCTAGGTCGTTGACACCACCGTGCTTTGCTGGGAACGTGCTTGTGGTTTTCGTATTGCAGCCGGAGACCATAGGCATATATTTTAACCACGTGTTTGTTCCCTATTGACACTTGCAAAATGTAAGATGTAAAAAGTTTTAATAAATTTGCATTTTTAAACAGTATCACACTATGGAGATCTTTCTTCCTTTCCCCTAAAAATCCTATGCATTATTGGTCAACTCGGAAGACGAATTGACAAGAGAGCATGTCAGGTGCAGTCTATCTGCCTGATATATGACATAGAATGCTTCTGCTGGTTTATAATTTGACCAGCAATAGTTTCTGGTGAGTCAGTTTTGGACAAATGGTGAGGCTTCTTATAGCCTAGGCCATCTTTAAGTAGAGCAACAATTCTTTTTTCAGATTCTCAGAGTTCTTTGCCATGAGGTGCCATGTTGAACTTCCAGTGACCAGTATGAGAGAGTGAGAGCGATAACCCCAAATTTAACACACCTACTCTCCATTCACAGCTGAGACTTGGTAACACTAACGAGTCACATGACACCGGGGAGGGAAAATGGCTAATTGGGCCCAATTTGGACATTTTCACTTAGAGGTGTACTCACTTTTGTTGCCAGCGGTTTGGACATTAATGGCTGTGTGTTGAGTTATTTTGAGGGGACAGCACATGTACACTGTTAAACAAGCTGTACACTCACTACTTTACATTGTAGCAAAGTGTCATTTCTTCAGTCTTGTCACATGAAAAGATAGATTAAAATATTAACAAAAATGTGAGGGGTGTACTTACTTTTGTGAGATAATGCACAAGAATCCTAATAGTGTTTCTTTATATAACCAGTTAGTTTGGTCAACTGGTGTATCACCCACTGGAGGGGGATCAATCCTTCAAAACTTCTGTACCTTAAAGTTTACATTACGCAATTCTGTTTCTGGCCCAAATGTTTATTACAGGACAGGTCTGAGAATTGAACAGGTGTTGGTTTCCTGCTCAAGCCTCTTGTTTGCTAGCGTGATAGACAATGAGAATTGCCATCTGTGACTATCACAAAGTGTTCCAATGAAAACTTACGAAGGACGGGTCAGGTCCGCAGGTCTGTACATGTATATAAATAATTATTTACTTTTCTTTCAACACCATACATGTGAGTTCTAGGCGAACATCTTCTCCAAGATGTCTCCAGTAGGGTCAGTAATTGCCCTGCTCCTACTCTGCACCTCTTCACTACTAGCTGAAGAGAAGGCTGTCCAATTTGAAGGTACGTAAATATAGCAATTGTCTTATTGTTCTAGATCAGCCATTCTCAACCTTTTTAACATCAAGAAACCTTTTAAATAAACTTTCTGGTCTCAGGGAACCCCTGCTAATAATTGTGTATCTACAGCTCTATGGTACTGGGAAGAATGCTTTTTACATGTGTGGCCAATGGGAAGAATCTCCCTACACTTACAGATAGCGAAAAGATCACTGGAGTCGGAAACTATTCTTTGCTCAAGGAGCCCCATGGCAATATTTGGAAGAACTCCAGGGTTACACAGAACCCTGGTTATTCTTGAATACATTTAGGAATATTTTTGATTTCCTCACTGAGCGCCAGGCCACGAATGTGTCTCTAATCCAGGGTTTCTCAACTCCAGTCCTCAAGGCACCCCAACAGGTCATGTTTTCAGGCTTTCCATTATTTTGCACAGGTGATTTGATCAGTTTCACTGCCTTAGTAATTACCACAGCTATTTCATCTGAGGGAAATCCTGAAAACATGACCTGTTGGGGCGCCTTGAGGACTGGAGTTGAGAAACACTGCTCTAATCAGTATACTTTGTTGTAAATTTGAGGGCAGGTTGTTGAATTTGCTGTGAAGTAGAATCGGTAGATTAAAGGGTTGAACATATTCCGATTCCAGTATATTATTTGTATATAGACAAAAACTCACCCAAGCTCTATCGCATGTTTGTAGGAAGATGAGCTTAATAACAGTGCTCAGGCCATTGTGTCCCATACATCTAAAATTGCAAAAAGAATGCCAGCAACTCGATTGCTTCTTCTTAAATCTTTATTGAGCACAAACAGCAGTCCGAGATCAAAACGCCAACACGTTTCGGCAAAAGCCTTCCTCCTTTATTGAGCACAAACAGCAGTACGACATCAAAACGCTAACATGTTTCAGCAAAAGCCTTCCTCCTTTATTGAGCACAAACAGCAGTACGACATCAAAACGCTAACATGTTTCAGCAAAAGCCTTCCTCCTTTATTGAGCACAAACAGCAGTACGACATCAAAACGCTAACATGTTTCGGCAAAAGCCTTCTTTATAGCATGCTATGAGGAAGGCTATAGCCAAAACATGTTAGCGTTTTGATGTTGCACTGCTGTTAGTGCTCAATAAAGATTTAAGTAATCGAGTTGCCGGAATTCTTTTTGCATATTATTTGTATAGGAGGAGTTTCTCAATAGCCAGTCAATGCCTAGCCTAGGCAAGCATGCCAAATTAAAGCTTCTAACATTTGGTATACCAGCCCCTCCTTCAGTCTTTGGGAGATAAAGTTTAGACAAAGATATTTTAGTTTTTTTTTAGCCTTCCATAGAAATTACGTTAAAGTGGTTGCAAAAAAAAAAACAAAACAAAAAAACCTGCAAAACAAAGGCATATTGAGCTAGTATGCATAGCATAGCATACTAGCTCATTATGAAATACTTACCTTAGATCGAAGCCCCCACAGCGGTCCTCGTACATCACGACATCGCTCTCCGAGTTACTTCTGGGTATCGCAGCTCCGGCCAATCACAGCACATGTGCGCGGGAGTCACCGGTAACGGTATACTAGCTGAAGCATTGGCACGGACGTGCCATTGCTTCAGTGTGCATGTGCCGATGACGTCGGCACATGCTGATACAGGGATATCTCTTAAACCGTGCAGGTTTAGGAGATATCCGGGGGTAGCTACAGGTAAGCCTTAAGCCTCGTACACACGAACGAGTTTCTCGGCAAGAAGCGACAAGAAAACTGCAGAGATAGCTTTCTTGCCGAGAAAATCGTTCGTGTGTATGGTTTCTCGTCGAGAAAACTGACCAGAATCTCGACGAGAAAAATAGAGAACCAGCTCTCTATTTTCTTGTCGAGATTCTCGTCGGCATGTTTCTCAACGAGAAAAGTGTGTGTGTGTACACTTACCTGTCGCCGTGGAAACCCGCGCATGCTCGAATTGACTTTGACGCATGCGCGGTAGCTTCCTAGGCATAGGTAGGGTGTAGCAAGATGGCGGCGACGGCATCGAATGTGACGAGCGCACACTCGTCGTAGTCGATGACGTCACTGCGTTCGCTCCATTCAAAGAACCGTGGGTTCTATGAATGGAGCGTGTGTACACTCGGCCGGGACAAGTTTCTTGTCCAAGAATCTCGTCAAGAAAAACTACGTGTTTTTTCCTGACGAGATTCTCGGCTGTGTGTACGAGGCTTAATTTTAGAAAAATGTGTAAAAAATGTGTACTAAAGCGCTGATATGAACCAAAAATATTAAAAAGATAAATAAATGATTAAAGCTGCAACTATTTTAAAAGTGTACTGATATCACCATATGTGCTATATTAATAATGTAATAATGCGCTAAAATCAACCTTCCAATATTAATAAATTTATACACATTCCAATGGCATAAAAAACAATAGGTGTAAAATTAGAATACAGCCGTGAAAGTCCAATATGTGAACAAATAATCACCACCACCAGTTAGTGGGTGTACCGCTCACCTAACGGTTAAATAGTTGATTGCCAAGAGAACGGAAAAACACGCACATCTATCTTGATTGAGAGAAAAATCCCTGGAGTACTATCCAGATAGGAGCTCACATCAGAAACTGATATTCCTCATCTATAGTGGATAAATATATCATGACTTCTCCGAATGCAGTGATTCTCAAAGAAAAATTAGGACATCATCATTGCGCAAGTTTGCTATGGGACAATGGAACAAGAGCTTTGGATAGCTACACTCACATTTAGCTTGATAGTGTAACGCTTATAGAGCGGTCAGTGCAGACAGCAGAATTCCTCTCCCCCCACATCCAGCACATTCAAGCACCGTGGGTAGTGTCACTGGCTCCTCCTGATGTGGAGGTCCTGGGCTGGTGTGGTTACACGTGGTCTGCGGTTGTGAGGCCGGTTGGATGTACTGCCAAATTCTCTGAAATGCCTCTGGAGACGGCTTATGGTAAAGAAATTAACATTTAATTCAAGGGCAACAGCTCTGGTAGACATTCCTGCAGTCAGCTTGCCAATTGCACGCTCCCCCAAAAACGTGCGACTTCTGTGGCATTGTGCTGTGTGATAAAACTGCACATTTTGGAGTGGCCTTTTATTGTGGCCAGCCTAAGGCACACGTGTGCAATAATCATGCTGCCTAATCAGCATCTTGATATGCCACACCTGTGAGGTGGATGGATTATCTCAGCAAAGGAGGAGTGCTCACTAAGGCCCCTTTCACACTGGGGCGGTTTGCAGGCGCTATTGTGCTAAAAATAGCGCCTGCAAACCGTCCCTAAACAGCGGCTGCTGTTTCTCCAGTGTGAAAGCCCGAGGGGTTTCACACTGGAGCGGTGCGCTAGCAGGACAGTAAAAAAAGTCCTGCTAGCCGCATCTTTGGAGCGGTGAGAGGAGCGGTGTGTTTACCGCTCCTTCCCATTGAAAGCAATGGGAAACCGCGGTAATACTCTGCAGAGGCGCATTGCTAGCGGTATTAACCCTTTTTCGGGGGTTAAAACCGCACCGCTAGCGGCCGAATACCTCCGCAATTTCGATGGTATAGCGCCGCTAAAAATAGCGGCGCTATACCGCCACCGCCCCAGTGTAAAACCAGCCTAACACAGATTTAGCCCAGGTTCACACTGGGCTGCGGGAGTGAAGCCGTGTGAGTTCAGCTGAACTCGCACAATTTTATTCTCGCTGGCAGTCCCAATTTCAGCCGCGATTACAAAGACATCTGTGCAGGTTTCTGCGCAGATGTCAATGTAAATCGTGGGCCGAAATCGCAAAAAGTAGTGCAGAAACTACTTTTTGAAATCGGTGCAGCTCCGCAGAGGCAGCGTCGCACCAATTGGGACGGTGCCATTTCCGGCAATTTCCGGCAATTATCGCCGTTTTGATATGCGATTTGACATGCCAAATCGCATGTCAAAACGCACCAGTGTGAATCTAGGCTTAGACAGATTTGTGAACAATATTTGAGAGAAATAGGCCTTTTGTGTACATAGAAAAAGTCGTAGATCTTTAAGTTCAGCTCATGATAAATAGGGGCAAACACAAAAGAGTTGCATTTATAAATTTTGCTTAGTGTATATATATTTGAAACGTTATTCGTTTTCCCATCCCAAATGTTTCTTTTACCAAAACTATGTAAAATAAGGGCCTACTTAAGGCATCCAATCAAATTGGATGAACTTGAGCAGCCACTCACAGTACAAAGTTGTCGGCAGAGGAAACTGTACAGTCAGATCGTGGCATGTGTGGTGAGATTAAAGCACCTCCAAAATGCAAAAATAGCCCTTCGCTATTTCATTGTAATCATTTAGCGGGAGGTCACATCACATTTCCCCCGTAGATCCCCCCTGTTAGTTTTATATCAAAGTTACATACATTAGATATCAGTTTTATCAGCTTCAAAAGCCAACCCCCCCCAGTAAGGGTTTAAGTAACAGTAACAAAATATTTGGATCTTGGAATTGAAGCACCACCTAAAATGTTCAAGTCCAAAATGCAGTTTATTCCAAGCAAAAATTTTAATTTAAAAAGCTAACATGTTTCAGGGGCCAGACCTTGCCCCCTTCATCAGGACTTGATTAAATATAGATACAAAGCATGCAGGCTTAAGCCTCATACACACGATCGGACTTCCATCGGACAAATCCGTGGAATTTTGTCCGAAGGGCGTTGGCCGTGAACTTGTTCTGCATACAGATGGCAGAACTTTTTCAGCCAACATTCACGAAACTTAGTTGTTTTTCAGCTCTTTAGCGCCACCCATTGGGCAACTTCTGCTACTGTTGTCTGATGGTTAGCATTGGTTTGGAGCATGAGTGTGTAGCGCACAAACCCTTCTGCTTCACCCATTTGCAGTAAGGCACACCTGCTACTTGCCCGGTATCCAACTCCATGTATGGAGAGGCGAGCACTGTTAGTTAGATTTTGGGCCTTGCGGCGAGTTACCTCTCACGAGTGGATCCTTGGGCTCCGCCATCCTGGGGTAGAAAGTCTCTCACTTGAATAAAGTCAATGTCCACACAGGAGTAAAACCTGAACAGCAAGGCTTTATTCTTTTGCTTGGGGTATAACTTGAGATAAAGAGAGAGGACTGACAGAGTAGGGGAAGGTTCAGGCACGCAACACTCAAAGAACACTTTTGTCGCCACTCAAGCCTGAGTGGGTATAGCTCACCCGGATAGTCCCTTTAAGAGCGGTCCTAGCAGCCGGAGTGGAGCACGGATTAAAGCTTTTCTTTATGAAATGGGGATGCGATTAGGAATCCTCTGCCACAGGATAATTCAGTCCCAAACCTCCCATCCAAGCAACAATGAGAGAAACCTTTAGGGTATTGCAGGGCTTGTATCAACGATGATGGATCCCTCTTTAGGTAGGCCTCCAGGTCTCTCCCCGAGACAGCAGTACCGTCGCTATCTCCGACAGGACTGATCTTCCCCTGGAACTCCTTTCCTAAGGTTGGGCCCCCTTCCAATGGGCAGCCTGGGATCCTTCTGTGAGGTGTAGGCCCCAGCCAGCCCGGCCGGGCCTACCAAGCAGCGATGCAGCCTTGGGCTAAAGGTGCCCGGGACTGAAACACACGCACGCACCCCTGGCCATGAGGGCCACAAGAGGTGGGGAACGTGCCACACGTCCTCCAGGACCAAGGGGTCCCCTGGAGTCCAACCACCCGCCTGATGGCGTCTGCCCCTTAAGTACGCCCTCCCAGCAGGCACAGCGGATTGACCACGCCCACCGCACTGCTGCCGAGAGAGGACACCCAATAGTGCTGCGATACCTCCTGTGGTTCAACCTGAGCCCGAAGTGACAGCGCCACCCCCAGGCAACAGGGAACTGTACTGCCAGGCAGCATTGCATCCAAAACAGAAGCACAATTTGTTCTAATCAACAGGTCCAAGCCCAACAATTGGCTTGGACCACCCCTAAATTTACACATATAGCGTCCCATAAATTGGGATGGGGGCTACACGTGTTTGTACTGGATTTTAGTCTGACGGATTTGTGTACACACGATCGGATAATCCGACGGAACACATTTGTTGTCGGACAATTTGAGAGCATGCACAGCCAACATTTGTTGTTGGAAATTCCGACAACAATTGTCCAATGGAGCGTACAGATGGTCGGATTATCCGACAAAACACGTCCATCACACAATTGTTGTCGGAATATCCGATCGTGTGTACGGGCCTTTAGGGTGTGATAAGTTCTGAGAATTAACGCAACAACATTGATCAGCTCAAACAGGGCCAGGTCTGGCCAACAAAATGTGTTGGCTTTTGTACTAAATTTATGTTTACAATAAAACTTAATTTTGGACTCAAATATTTAGCGTGGTGCTTCAATTCCAGGTCCAAATTTTTCCTTCACAACCCAAGGAGACAATGTTAATTTTTCTTTGTGCAGAAACCACCTACTTATCATTTAGATGCCTCACAGTTATAAGTATACTATTGAGAAGATAAATATAAAACTAAAGCCTCGTACACACAGTCGGACTTCCATCTGACTTTTCCGTATTTTTTTGTCCGAACGGAGTTGGTTGGGAACACCCATAGCATACACACCACAGGACTTTTCTGCAAACTTTCTCAAAACTTTTTGCAGCATCACATGGTTTTTCTGCTCTTTTCTGCTCTTTACCGCCACCCTTTGGTCAACTTCTGCTATTGTTGGTTGATTTTAACATTATTTGTTTTGTCCATCGGACTAAAGTCCGATGGTTTTCTGTACACACAGCAGGACTTTGCTCCATCGGACTTTTGTTGGCCAAAAGTTTGTCCGTTTGCAGACCCAACTTTTGTCCGATGAAAACCAAAAAAAAAACAACAAAGTTAATCCAATGGAGCGTACACACGGTCAGATTGTTGGTCCAACTTGCTCAAAATTAAGTTTGTTGGCCAAAAGTCCGACCGTGTGTATGGGGCTTTAAGGTCTATCATTATTTAAAGTGGAAGTAAACCCTCCCATCATTTTCAGCCAAGGAAGCTGCCATCTTGACCTCTGTTTAATCTTCAACTGCCATGGTGCTGCACATGTGATCAGTTATGACCCCAGCCATTGGATGGTGTGACAGTTTGGTTGAGAGCACAGCCAATGTGACAGTTAGCATTTCCGGCATGCCGGGAATGTAACTGTTTTTTGAAACTATTAAATCGTTGAGTTTACTTCCGCTTTAATTTTTATTTATTATTATAGTATTTGGGTTCACTACCCACATTTATTTCATATTAGCTCTTTCGTCTATGCTTGTATCTTTCCACTGAGCGCTACACTATTTATTTTTCTATTGTATTTTTCTATTATCTACTTGCTGTTTTAGCTGCTATACTTAAAGGGCAGCGTGGAATTACTTTTTACACCACCAGCTTCTACCCAATGCTGGTTTGTGAGCTCAAAATAAACTGATTTCACATATGTTTTTTTTCCCAATTCATCAGGATGTGGAGACACCTTTTATGAAGAATTCAAACCTGTCCAGATCCAAGTTGGTGAAGGCAAAGACTGTACCTGGGAAATAGTGCCTTCGTCCAATGTGTCCACCCGAGTAATCTTCTCCGTGCTTGAGTGAGAACAACTCAAAATCAATGTACTTAATGTAGTGACCTATAAAAGCATTGTTCATTCTTCTGACCAGTCTAATCTAATGAAGGCTGAAATATGATTGGTCACAGCGGTCTTTTGTTAATGTCATAAAATGTATAAAGGCAGTCAATGCAATGGCAAACTGTAGATCATTTATGTAGTCGTCTTTAACTTGATGTAAAATCGAAGCATGTAAGTGTATTGGTACTTATTTATCAAAGTGTCTAAAATAAGAACTTAGTTGCCTGATAAAATGGGATTTAAACCTGAACTGAATAATGACAGAGAGGCTCAATACACAGTGGGTACGGAAAGTATTCAGACCCCCTTAAATTTTTCACTCTTTGTTATATTGCAGCCATTTGCTAAAATCATTTAAGTTCATTTTTTCCCCCATTAATGTACACACAGCACCTCATATTAACAGAAAAACACAGAATTGTTGAAATTTTTGCAGATTTATTAAAAAAGAAAAACTGAAATATCACATGGTCCCAAGTATTCAGACCCTTTACTCAGTATTTAGTATTTGCACCCTTTTGATGAGTCTTTTTGGGAAAGATGCAACAAGTTTTTCACACCTGGACTTGGGGATCCTCTGCCATTCCTCCTTGCAGATCTCCTCCAGTTCTGTCAGGTTGGATGGTAAACGTTGGTGGACGGCCATTTTTAGGTCTCTCCAAAGATGCTCAATTGGGTTTAAGTCAGGGCTCTGGCTGGGCCATTCAAGAACAGTCACGGAGTTGTTGTAAAGCCACTCCTTCCTTATTTTAGCTGTGTGCTTAGGGTCATTGTCTTGTTGAAAGGTAAATCTTCTGCCCAGTCTGAGGACCTGAGCACTCTGGAGAAGGTTTTCGTCCAGGATATCCCTGTACTTGGCCGCATTCATCTTTCCCTCAATTGCAACCAGTCCTCCTGTCCCTGCAGCTGAAAAACACCCCCACAGCATGATGCTGCCACCACCATGCTTCACTGTTGGGACTGTATTGGACAGGTCATGAGCAGTGCCTGGTTTTCTCCACACATACCGCTTAGAATTAAGGCCAAAAAGTTCTATCTTGGTCTCATCAGACCAGAGAATCTTATTTCTCACCATCTTGCAGTCCTTCAGGTGTTTTTTTTAGCAAACTCCATGCAGGCTTTCATGTGTCTTGCACTGAGGAGAGGCTTCTGTCGGGCCACTCTGCCATAAACCCCCGACTAGTGGAGGGCTGCAGTGATGGTTGACTTTCTACAACTTTCTCCCATCTCCCGACTGCATCTCTGGAGCTCAACCACAGTGATCTTTGGCTTCTTCTTTCCCTCTCTCACCAAGGCTCATCCCCCCGATAGCTCAGTTTGGCTGGACGGCCAGCTCTAGGAAGGGTTTTGGTCGTCCCAAACGTCTTCCATTTAAGGATTATGGAGGGCACTGTGCTCTTAGGAACCTTAAGTGCAGCAGAATTTTTTTGTAACCTTGGCCAGATCTGTGCCTTGCCACAATTCTGTCATTGAGCTCTTCAGGCAGTTCCTTTGCCCTCATGATTCTCATTTGCTCTGACATGTAATGTGAGCTGTAAGGTCTTATATAGACAGGTGTGTGGCTTTCCTAATCAAGTCCAATCAGTATAATCAAACACAGCTGGACTCAAATAAAGGTGTAGAACCATCTCAAGGATGATCAGAAGAAATGGACAGCACCTGAGTTAAATATATGAGTGTCACAGCAAAGGGTCTGAATACTTAGGACCATGTGATATTTCAGTTTTTCTTTTTTTATAAATCTGCAAAAATGTCAACAATTCGGTGTTTTTCTGTCAATATGGGGTGCTGTGTGTACATTAATGAGGAAAATAAATGAACTTAAATGATTTTAGCAAATGGCTGCAATATAACAAAGAGTGAAAAATTTAAGGGGGTCTGAATACTTTCCGTACCCACTGTACCTACCGGACCCAGGCTCTGCACCCACAGGCAGCACCTGCTAGACCAAGCCTCTGCACCCAGGGCGTCTTTAACAGAGGGCAAAAGGGGCAGCTTCCCCAGGCCCAGTCATTGTTGTGGGGCCCATGGCAGCTTCCCCTTGTGCCTGCTCTGCCTGCAAATAGTTGATAGGTGGATTCAAGAGGGCCCACGAAAACGTTTGCCCAGGGTCCAATCAATATTAAATACGTCCCTGGCTATCTCAATATGTAAATTTTGTGGCTCAGTGCTTCCTCGCTAACCCTACTGTCCTAGGCACTGGCCCCCAAATGCCTCTATGGTAAATGTAAATACTGTACAGCCCTAGCTGAGACAAACAATCAGCATTAGATTTCAACAGTTTTTGCCCTTATCACATAAGCAGGAAGAAGAGCGAGACGGCAAAAAAAGGAGACGTTTGTATTATTGGAGAGAGCTATTACCATGTAAACCCATGACAAGCTGATGTCAGATATTTCATAATAGTAGAAAAGAGATTTCACAATGAATTTGGCAATGGCCTGAAAGTGGAGGAAATAGTTTGGGTAGCTCCCCAAATCCCAATGTAGCCATAGTTATGCACTGGAACACAGGACAGAGTCTGGTTTCAAGGTACTGGGATTCATTAAAGTGGACCTTCACCCTCCTCCGCTACTTCCCTCCAATCCACCCCTCCTTCCATCCTCTGCATGCATTGCTCTTTTTATTTGGAGTTTGTTTTTTTATTCACCTTTTTTTTGGTAAAAATGTCTGGCCCCACCTCCCCATGCACGTTAGTTGCTATAGGACAGTGGTTTCCAAACTGTGGCCCGGGGGCCGGATGCGGCCCTCAGCTTGCCTTTATCCGGCCCTTGGGACACTATTGTGACCCAATGACATCAACAATTGGGCACCATTTCTCCTACTTACATCAACAATGGGGCACTTTTGCTCCCAATGATACATACTAATGATAGCTATTCCTCCCCCTAATACCAAATTTTGCAATTTATTCCCAATGATGACAGGAAAATGTCCACTCCCGCTGGCCACAGTCCGCCCCTCCAAAGTCTGAAGGTCAATAAACTGGCCCTTTGTTTAGAAAGTTTGGAGACTCCTGCCTTAGGCGAATGATTTGCCTGCTGTGCCTCCCGGGATATGCACGTCACATATCCCAGGAGACATAGCCTTCCAGTAAGGCTACTTTCACACTGGCAGCACCGGCCGTTAGCGCTAAAGCACCACTCGTTTTAGTGGCGCTTTAGCAGCGCTTTTCGGCCACTAGTGGGGCGGTTTTTACCTCAAAGAAAAGGGTAAAAACTCCAGTTTTGCGGCGCTTTTAAAGCGCTTTTAAGGCACTTTGGAAGGACTACCCATTTATTGAAATCCCAACTGACCCCAAAGATGCTGCTTGCAGGACTTTTCATAATGTCCCGCAAGCGCACCGCCCTGAGTGTGAAAAGACACACTGCAATGACTCTGCCTCAGTGTGAAAGTAGCCTTATAAAAGGAGGAATGGGCGGGCCTATCGGAGCATAAACGGGAGGCCTGCCCGCTGAACCAAGAAAAGTGGGTGGGCCTTTCGATGACGTCAGAAGAAAACAGAGGCGTGGGACAGAGCTGTGGCCGGGCATGAGAGGATCTCAGCGTGACATCACTGGATCTGCTGGATGGGTGAGTATCTGAAATCTGCAGATACCACCTTAAGGTAAGAGGAGTACAATTTTTTTTAAAACGGGGGTGGCAGGTGCAGATACTCTTTAATGGCTTTGCAAGTTCATTTATCAAATATAGAAAAGTATTAAAAGTAAAATGGTGAAACAAATACTCTGCCAGGCGGATGACTTTCAATCTTTTCCTGGATAGAATGGCACCATTCGTTTTCTCAGTTTGAGAACCCTTGCCTACAATAGTTGTGTGCCAGATTTATAAATGGTTGTATATTTTAGCCTTTATCCACGCTGTAAACTGAAAATTCTGAACAAGTAAATTGTACACAAAGTGGGTTCTTGAAGGTATCATGTATACATCAAGGGGTTCATTGACAAGCAGAAAGCATACTACATACAGGCTTTAATTACCACCTTGTTGGGTTTCACATAATAGGTGATTACTCATATGGCTTTATGAATGATACCTTCATGGACCAACTTCATGCGCAAGTTTGTAATGTGACTGATCCAAGCAAGTTCCAGGTAGCAACAAGGAACATTGTTGAGTGAAGTCCAGAGCCATCTGTAGTTGGCCTCATGGAGATAAAGGATAGTCCTGCATGCCTTCACCCACTATTCCTAAACAAGGAATACATCCCTTAACTTTGAAATGAATGTGATAATACTTAAATACTTTTTTTTTTTTAAAGCTATGCTGTTCTTCACAGAATACAACCTTAAAGTGGTTGTAAACCCACTTTAAAAAAAACAAAAAAAACAAACACCTGCGAGACAAAGGCATAATGAGCTAGTTTGCATAGCCGGGTGCGAGAGTCGCAGTTGCGTACCCGCGTTCAGCTCCAAGGGGCCCGCATCTCCTTGAGCTATCTTAGTAAGAGAAGAACTTTCAGGGTCGCTGCCATTTTGCCGCTGTGGGGGGCCCCCAAGACCCGGCATTTCCCCCTGCATCTCCGGCTTTCAGTTTGGGATGCAGTGGGGGGAGTGGGAGGCGGCAAACGGCAGCTGTATGGTGCTCGCGGCATCTCCCTGGGGCTTGTATTTCTTCTTCAGCGTGTATACAGTGGAGAGGGGAGGGGCCTCTGACCCGGGCAGCTACAAGTTTCATTCTCAGTGTACAAGTGAGTTGCTCGGGTCAGAGGCCCCTCCCCCTCCACTGTACAGACTCAGGAAGAGAATTACAAGCCCCAGGGAGATCCCCCTGCCCATGGACATCATAGAGCTACCGATCGCCGCCTCCCACCTCCCCCTGAGCTGGGGATTGGAGGTGCACAGCCAGCCAGGTACAGGGGAACCTCTGAGGGGGGGGTGTTTAAGTCTGGGAACCCTGGTGTATGGGAGGCTCTCTGGGGACTCTGATGTATGGGGGGCTCTCTGTGAACCCTGATGTATGGGGGGCTCTCTGGGGACTCTGATGTATGGGGGGCTCTCTGTGAACCCTGATGTATGGGGGGTTCTCTGGGGACTCTGATGTATGGGGGGCTCTCTGTGAACCCTGATGTATGGGGGGGTTCTCTGGGGACTCTGATGTATGGGGGACTCTCTGTGAACCCTGATGTATGGGGGAGACTCTCTGTGAACCCTAAAGTATGGGGGGCTCTCTGCAAACTCTGATGTATGGGGGGGCTCTCTGTGAACCCTGATGTATGGGGGGTCTCTGGGGACTCTGATTTATGGGGGGCTCTCTGTGAACCCTGATGTATGGGGGGTCTCTGTGAACCCTGATATATGGGGGGCCTCTGTGAACCCTGATATATGGGGGGCCTCTGGGGACCTTGAAGTATGGGGGGCTCTGGGAACCCTGATGTATGGGGAACTCTCTTGGGACCCTGATGTATGGGGGGGCTCTCTGGGGACTCTGATGTATGGAAGGAGCTCTGGGAACCCTGATGTATGGGGGGGCTCTCTGGGAACCCTGATTTATGGGGGGGCTCTCTGGGGATACTGATGTATGTGGGGGTTCTCTAGGGACTCTGATGTATGGGGGGCTCTCTGTGAACCCTGATGTATGGGGGGCTCTCTGTGAACCCTGATGTATGGGGGGCTCTCTGTGAACCCTGATGTATGGGGGCCTCTGATTTATGGGGGGCTCTCTGTGAACCCTGATGTATGGGGGGGCTGTGAACCCTGATGTATGGGGGGCTCTCTGGGGACCCTGATGTATGGGGGGGCTCTGGGAACCCTGATGTATGGGGGGGCTCTGGGAACCCTGATGTATGGGGGGGCTCTCTGGGAACCCTGATGTAAGGGGGGCTCTCTGGGGACTTTGCTGTATGGGGGGCTCTCTGGGGACCCTGATGTATAGGGGGCTCTCTGGAGACCCTGATGTATGGGGGGGCTCTCTGGGGACCCTGATGTATGGGGGGGCTCTCTGGGGACCCTGATGTAAGGGAGGGCTTTCTGGGGACCCTGATGTAAGGGGGAGGCTCTTTGGGGACCCTGATGTAAGGAGGGGCTCTCTGGGGACCCTGATGTATGCTCTCTGGGGACCTTGATGTATGGGGGGAGGCTCTCTGGGGACTCTGATGTATGGAAGGGGCTCTGGGAACCCTGATGTACGGGGGGCTCTCTGGGAACCCTGATGTATGGGGAGGGCTCTCTGGGGATACTGATGTATGGGGGGGCTCTCTGGGGACCCTGATGTATGGGGGGGCTCTCTGGGGACCCTGATGTATGGTGGACTCTAGGAACCCTGATTTATGGGGGGCTCTCTGGGGACCCTAATGTATGGGGGGCTCTGGGAACCATGATGTATGGAGGGGCTCTCTGTGAACCCTGATGTATGGGGGGTCTCTGTGAACCCTGATATATGGGGGGCCTCTGTGAACCCTGATATATGGGGGGCCTCTGGGGACCTTGAAGTATGGGGGGCTCTGGGAACCCTGATGTATGGGGAACTCTCTTGGTACCCTGATGTATGGGGGGGCTCTCTGGGGACTCTGATGTATGGAAGGAGCTCTGGGAACCCTGATGTATGGGGGGGCTCTCTGGGAACCCTGATTTATGGGGGGGCTCTCTGGGGATACTGATGTATGTGGGGGTTCTCTAGGGACTCTGATGTATGGGGGGCTCTCTGTGAACCCTGATGTATGGGGGGCCCTCTGTGAACCCTGATGTATGGGGGCCTCTGATTTATGGGGGGCTCTCTGTGAACCCTGATGTATGGGGGGGCTCTCTGTGAACCCTGATGTAAGTGGGGGGCTCTCTGTGAACCCTGATGTATGGGGGGCTCTCTGGAGACCCTGATGTATGGGGGGCTCTCTGGGGACCTTGCTGTATGGGGGGCTCTCTGGAGACCCTGATGTATGGGGGGCTCTCTGGAGACCCTGATGTATGGGGTGGGGGGCTCTCTGGGGACCCTGATGTAAAGGGGTCTCTCTGGGGACCCTGATGTATGGGGGGCTCTCTGGGGACCCTGATGTAAGGGGGGCTCTCTGGGGACCCTGATGTAAGGGGGGCTCTTTGGGGACCCTGATGTAAGGGGGGGCTCTTTGGGGACCCTGATGTAAGGAGGGGCTCTCTGGGGACCCTGATGTATGCTCTCTGGGGACCTTGATGTATGGGGGGAGGCTCTCTGGGGACCTTGATGTAAGGGGGCTCTCTGGGGACCTTGATGTATGGGGGCTCTCTGGGGACCCTGATGTAAGGGGAGACTCTCTGGGGACCCTGATATAAGGGGGGCTCTCTGGGGACCCTGATGTAAGTGGAGGAGGCTCTTTGGGGACCCTGATGTATAGGGGGGAGACTCTGGGGACCCTGATGTAAGGGGGGAGGCTCTCTGGGGACCCTGATGTAAGGGAGGGCTCTCTGGGGACCCTGATGTAAGTGGGGGAGGCTCTTTGGGCACCCTTATGTAAGAAATCGGCTCTCTGGGGACCCTGATGTAAGGAGGGGCTCTCTGGGACCCTGATGCAAGGAGGATCCGCACTCAGATATGTAACGATAGATATATATATATATATATATATACACACACACACACGTATATTGTATACATGTGTATATCCGCCCAAGCGTATGACATCCTTTACTTGCTTGCTACACTGCTATGGGCTCTAGCCCGAGATCTTTTGTAGACCTAGCAATGCCCGTGGGGGCCCTTCATGGTTTCTTGCACCGGGGCCCTGAAGATTCTAGTTACGCCTCTGTGCATAGCATTCTAGCTCTTTATGTAATACTCACCTGGGATCGAAGCCCCCGCTGCGGTGCCCCGACACGGCACCGCCCGGCAACATCGTCCCGGAGTTACTTACGGGTATTGCGGCTCCAGCGCTGTGATTGGCCGGAGCTGCAATGACGTCACTCCCGCGCCTCGTTTAGAAACGGCACAATCGCCGTTTCTAAAGTGTGCCTGCGCCGTTGTCTACGGCGCATGCGCCATACACATCGGCGCAAGTCTCTATTGTAAATATCTCCTAAACCGTGTAGGTTTAGGAGATATTTCTAACACATACAGGTAAGCCTTAATGTAGTCTTACCTGTAGGTAAAAGTGGGTGTACAAGGGTGTACAACCACTTTAAGTGTAGAGAGAAATCAGCACGAGGCACACTGCTTACAGCAAATGTGATGTGTCCATTCTGCTGATGAAAGACAAAACCAGAGAAATTGCCAGCTCAACTCACCATCCAGTCTGCTGATCAAGCAAATTAACCTGTCCAACAGTCCAGTGCCGCCATCACGGAGGCCCCCACACAGTACAGCTACCCTTTCTGGCTCCCGCAGTGACCGGATCCTTTGTTGGTGTAGTGAGCGGCTTGTCTGTACTACACGGCGCTGTGCGCCGCCTGCTGCAGTGGTATCGTTCCAATTATTTACCCATTATCTATTAGCTACAATGACTGTTTGATTTAATCTATTTTATGTAGCTACAGCATTACCTCTATTTTCTCAGTGCAATATTGAATTTATGTCATATTTATCTTTATTTTTATTTCTCAAGACTATAAAGTTTTATTACCAATTCCATTGAGCGCTGCCCTTGTGTTTGTTGTTTCCTGATATCCATTTCCAGTGGTTGGTAGCCGCTCTGGTATTTAGCATTTTTGAACTGTTCCAGGTTGCACATATCCAAGTACAAGACTGGAAGTTTGTAGCGCTAACAGAAATATCGTGTATATGCTTTTGCTTGCAGTCCTAACACTACTAAATTTATGAGCGTATCCACAGTGTAAGCACATGCTGGGCTACTTCCAGGCCCACCTGCCCCTCATCTACACATTAAAATGCATGTGCTTCCATGCTGGAGACACTCATACATTTTAGTAGTGTTAAAGGATTGCAAGCAATACACAGGGTGCAGTGAAGAGGCCTTGCAGCTTACGCATGCGTTTGCAAATGCATGCTAACTAAACCCCTGTTTTTAAGGCAGACTGTTGGAAAGGTTAATTCAGTTGGTCAGCAGACTGGCTGGTGAGTTAAGCTTGGAATTTTCTCTGGTTTTGTTTTTCATACGTTTGCCCTTCCATGTGCTCCTTGCTGTGAAGGCCAGTTATAGGTGGGGGCCAGTGGTGGCTGATGAAGTTTTAGGATGGGGGGTGCCAGACCCTGCCCTTCCTTTCTGACCCCTCCCACTTGGTGGAAATGGGCGTGGTTACAGCGAAATAGTGGGCGTAGCTCTAAGGTGGTGTGGTTAGCATCTGAGATGAAAGAGGGATGGAGGGAGAGGGAGAGAGAGAGGTAGGGACAGCAGGCCCAGATCCTACACAAACAATAGATATATGTGTATTCTAGAAAGTTTAACAATCAGCAGTAGTGATGAGCCGAACACCCCCGGGTTCGGTTCGCACCAGAACCCGCGAACGGACCGAAAGTTCGTACGAACATTAGAACCCTATTAAATACAATGGATGCGAACGTTCGAATTCTAAAGTGCTAATTATAACGACTATTATCCATGTTATTGTCCTAAAAAGGGTTTGGGAACCCGGGTTGTGCACCAGGGGACATGTATCAATGCAAAAAGAAGTTTTAAAAACGGTCGTTTTTCAGGAGCAGTCATTTTAATGATGCATAAAGTGAAAAAAAAAAAGTCAAATATTCCTTTAAATATCGTACCTGGGGGGTGTCTAAAGTATGCCTGTGAAGTGCCACGTGTTTCCCGTGTTTAGAACTGTCCCTGCACAAAATGACACTTCTAAAGGGAAAAAAAGCCATTTAAAACTGCTTGCGGCTTTAATGTAATGTCTGGTCCCGGTAATATGGATGAAAATCTTTAAGAAAAATGGCATAGCTACCCCATGACCCCCCCCCCCCCACCCCAGCCCATTACCAGCCCCTTTGGGTCTTGTATGGATATTAAGGGGAACCCCGCACATAAAATAAAAAAGGCCCTATATACTCTGAACAGCCGTATACAGGCGGTGCATACAAGACAGGGACTGTAGGTTTGTTCTTATGTAGAATCTGTTTGTAATTTTGAACAGGTACATTGTTGAAGTGTAGCTCCAGCCCAAAAATCTATTTTTAAACTTTTTGGAAAACATAGGTAAGGGTTATCACCCCTGTAACATTTGTTTTGCTGTCTGTGCCCCTGTTCAGAACATTTCACCTCACTTTCCGTCCCAATGACAACTGTTTTTGAAATGTGGTGTTTTTCTTGAAACAAGGATTGCTGATAAAGCATCAGTACAGAGGAGACACCTTTCTCCCATATTTATTCTTACAGGAGAGAATTTTCCTTCCTAGTGGTAGATTTCCTCTCACTTCCTGTTGTCTTCTTGCGTTTGCAAGTAGGAGTCGTTTGTAAGTTGGATGTTTGAAAGTAGGGACCTGCCGTATATACTCTGCAGAAATAGGCCCCTTAGTTGTTGGTGTTGGCACAACACTGTAAGCACTCACAGTTACTCTTGGTTGGTGCTGGAACGCCCTGCTGTTATATCAGGAATTTTAATTACATATAATTGTTGAACAGTGGTAGTAAAAATTGGGCCTTTGATGGTGGTGCTGGTGCCACAACACTGTAAGCCCTGACAGTTACTCTTGGTGGGTGCAGGAATGGGCCCTGCTGTGAATTATTAGATCAAGAATTGTAATTACATGCCCCTGTTGAACAGGGGCTGAAAAATTGGGCCTTTCGTGGTGGTGGTGGTGGTGGTGGTGTTGCCACAACACTGTAAGCCCTCAGAGTTACTCTTGGTGGGTGCAGGAATGGGCCCTGCTGTGAATTATTAGATCAAGAATTGTAATTACATGCCCCTTTTGAACAGGGGCTGAAAAATTGGGCCTTTCGTGGTGGTGGTGGTGGTGGCGTTGCCACAACACTGTAAGCCCTCAGAGTTACTCTTGGTGGGTGCAGCAATGGGCCCTGCTGTGAATTATTAGATCAAGAATTGTAATTGCATGCCCCTGTTGAACAGGGGCTGAAAAATTGGGCCTTAGGCACTGGTGGCACAACACTACAACCCCTCACAGATACTGTACTTGGAGCACAGCAATGAGCCCTGTTGCAAAGTATTGCTTCAAAAATTGTAATGACACGCCCCTGTTAAACAGGGGCTGAAAAATTGGGCCTTAGGCACTGGTGCCACAACACTCCAACCCCTCACAGATACTGTACTTGGAGCACAGCAATGAGCCCTGTTGCAAAGTATTGCTTCAAAAATTGTAATGACACGCCCCTGTTAAACAGGGGCTGAAAAATTGGGCCTTAGGCACTGGTGGCACAACACTACAACCCCTCACAGATACTGTACTTGGAGCACAGCAATGAGCCCTGTTGCAAAGTATTGCTTCAAAAATTGTAATGACACGCCCCTGTTAAACAGGGGCTGAAAAATTGGGCCTTAGGCACTGGTGCCACAACACTCCAACCCCTCACAGATACTGTACTTGGAGCACAGCAATGAGCCCTATGGCAAATTATTGCTAAAAAAATTGTAATTACACGCCCCTGTAAAACGGGCTGAAAAATTGGGCCTTAGCCACTGGTGGCGGCACCCATAAACAAAAATGATCTTCCAAGCTATCATCATCAATCGTATCATTGAGGACTCGGAGGAGGAGGATAGCCAGTCAACATAACAGCACAGGCACTCAGCATCAGCATCAGTCTTGAAGGGATGTGACATGTTAAAATCAATTAGTCTGTTATATCAGCATCAGGTGTGTGGTAGCTGGTGGTGATCCAAGACTGGTTCATCTTGATGAAAGTCAGTCAATCAACCGAGTCGGTGGACAGGCGCACCCTGTGATCCGTGACAAATCCTCCAGCAGCACTGAATGTGCGTTCCGAAAGAACGCTGGATGCAGGACAGGCCAGTAGCTCAATTGCATACTGTGCAAGCTCTGGCCAGTGATCCATCCTCAAGACCCAGTAAGCCAGAGGATTTTCGGTGGGGAAGGTGTCCAAGTCTGACCTTGCCCCTAGATATTCCTGCACCATGTTTATCAGACGCTGGCGATGGTTGCTGGAACCGATCATACTTTGGGGCTGCGGACTAAAGAATTATCTGAACGCATCGGTCAGATGGCCACCTTCTCCACCGCTCCTTCTTTGACTGGCCGAAGCCTCAGCAACTCGTTGTCCAGGACCAGGAGTTTGTAACCTCCCAGTCTCTGGGAACGCGTTGCACAGACCTTTCTGCAAGGCCTCCCGGAGTTGTCTCATCCTCTGCTCCCTCTGCGACGGTAACATAAGGTCCGCAACCTTACCCTTGTACCGTGGATCAAGGAGAGTGGCCAGCCAGTAATGGTCCCTCTCCTTGATCCGAAGAATACGAGGATCCTTCCGCAGACTTTGCAGGATCAGGGAGGCCATGCAGCGTAGGTTTGCTGAGGCATTCGCTCCGGAGTCCTCTGGGTCACTAAGGACGACATGATCCGCAGCCACCTCCTCCCAGCCACGTACAAGTCCACTGGTTTCTTGGGACTGTAAATCATCCCTAAAAGACTGCTGCTGATGATGCTGAGTGCCAGCCTCCACCTCCATGCTGACACAATCCTCCTCCTCCTCCTCCTCCTCCTCCTCCTCCTCGTCCTCCTCGTCCTCTTCCTGTGCGATGGGCGGGACAGAAGGAACACTGTCTGGGTAAAGGGGGCCTTGAGAGGCAAGGAAGTCCTCCTCTTCCTGCCTCTGTTCTGCCTCAAGTGCCCTGTCCATTATTCCACGCAGCGTGTGCTCCAACAGGTGGACAAGAGGTACAGTGTCACTGATGCATGCACTGTCACTGCTCACCATCCTCGTGGCCTCCTAAAATGGTGCCAGGACAGTGCATGCATCCCTGATCATGCCCCACTGGCGTGGAGAAAAAAAACCAAGCTCCCCTGACCCTGTCCTGGTGCCGTAGTCGCACAGGTACTCATTGATGGCCCTCTGCTGCGTGTGCAGCCGCTGCAGCATGGCCAACGTTGAGTTCCACCTGGTGGGCATGTCACATATAAGGCGGTTCTTGGGCAGGTTCAACTCCTTTTGCAGCTCAGCCAGGCGAGCACTGGCATTATAAGATCTGCGGAAATGCACACAGACTTTCCTGGCCTGCCTCAGGACATCCTGTAAGCCCGGGTACCTGCCCAAGAACCGCTGCACCACCAGGTTAAGGACGTGAGCCACACAGGGCACATGGGTCAGTTGTCCCTGTCGGAGGGCGGAGAGGAGGTTGGTGCCATTGTCGCAAACCACCATTCCTGGCTTAAGCTGGCGTGGCGTCAACCACCTCTCGGCCTGGCCCTGCAGAGCAGACAGGACCTCTGCCCCAGTGTGGCTTCTGTCCCCCAAACACACCAGCGCAAGCACGGCATGGCATCTTTTTGCCTGCGTACTTGCGTAGCCCCTTGAACGCCTACGGAGCACCGCTGGTTCCGAGGACAAACCACAGGAAGAGGCCATGGAGGAAGAAGAAGAGGAGGGGGTGGAGGAGAGAGGTGTGTCACAACCAGTAGTAGCATTTTGGAGGCGTGGCGGTGGACCAACCTCCAACACTACTGCACCTTGTCCTGCATCCTTCCCAGCTGCCAAAAGAGTGACCCAATGGGCCGTGAAAGAAAGGGAACGTCCCTGTCCATGCCTGCTGGACCATGAGTCAGCGGTAATATGCACCTTACCGCTGACCGCCCTGTCCAGCGAGGCCAAGACATTGCCTTCCACATGCCGGTAGAGAGCCGGAATAGCCTTCCGTGAGAAAAAGTGGCGTTTGGGAACCTGCCACTGAGGAACCGCACATTGCACAAACTCACGGAAGGGGGCCGAGTCTACCAACTGAAAAGGCAGCAGTTGAAGCGCTAGCAATTTAGCCAAGCTAGCATTCAACCGCTGGGCATGTGGATGGCTGGGAGTGAACTTCTTTCGATGGTCCAGCAGCTGGGGAAGGGAAATTTGCCTGCTAGAATCGGACGTCGGTGTACTGCTAGCAGAGTGGCCGCAAGTACTTGGCTGTGACACACCTAATTCTACACCTTCATTCCTCTCAGTGCATGTTTCAGAGAGGACTGAAGTTATAGTGGGGTTGGAGATCCCAGCTGATGCGGTGCAAGGAGCGGTCCGCTTTGTTCTTTGGTGTGGGTCTTTGAGGTAGGCTTGCCAACGAGCTGCATGGCAGGTCAACATATGTCTGGTCAGGCATGTGGTACCCAAGCGGCTGATGTTTTGGCCACGCGATATACGCTTGAGACATATGTTGCAAACAGCAGCTGTGCGATCTGATGCACTAGCCTCAAAAAAGGCCCACACCAAAGAACTTTTTGAATGACGGGCAGAGGCAGCGCCCTGCACAGGCGGAGCTCTGCGGTGTGATTCCGTCGGTGTACTGCCCTTACGCTGGCCACCAAAGGGCATCCTGCCTCGTTGGAGATGTGCCTCCTCCTCATCCTCCTCCTCCTCCTCTCTCCTATTAGGCACCCACGTGGAGTCAGTGACCTCATCATCACCTCCTCCTCATCACTGGAGCCAATCTGGCAGTATGCTGCAGCTGCTGGAACATGACTGCCAGATTGGTGTCCTTCTTGAGCATCCCCTCTGTCTGCTCTCACGCTACTGCCTTCCTCTAGCTGTGTTTCATCATCAGACCCTTCGAAACGCTGGGCATCCTCCTGGAGCATGTACCCAACACTGTGCTCAAACAGTTCGGGGGACTCCTCAGGAGGAGGACATGGTGGGTCTAGGGAAGGAGTGACTGATGATGAGTCTGACATTGATACCAGGGAAGAGGACGCTTTGGCAGCTGCTTTTCCAGTACCCTGAGCCTGGGTGAGAGAGGATGAGGAGGAGGAGGAGGGCTTGGTCATCCACTCTACCAAGTCTTCGGCATGATGTGGCTCAACATGTCCAGCTGCCGAAAAGAAGGACAAGTGTGTCCCATGGCCATGTGCTGATGACAATGCACCGCGTCCACGACCAGCACTGTTGCCCCCAGACACAGAGCCTGCTTGCCCTCTTTTATTGCCTCCTGACTGTCTGCCTCTCCTTGTTTGCCTTCCAGACATTCTAATAGATGGCCTGCAGGGAGATGGGAAAAAAGCAATAAGGGCTACCTTCAGGTGTCCTTCTCTGTCCCTTTACTTAAGGATTTCTAAATATGGTTGAGGATGATTGCTTTTGCACAGAATAGCACAACGACAATTTCCCTGACTGTCCAAAAAAACAAGGATTTCAAAGATGGTTGATGAGGAATGCTTTAGCACACTATAGCACAAGGAGAATTCCCTCACTGTCCTTCCCTGTCCCTAGAAACAAGGATTCGCACAGTAAAACACACTGACACTCTCCCTACCTATAGTTTTCTGTCCCTAGAAAAAATGTTTTTTTAAAGCACACTATAGCACAAGGAGAATTCCCTCACTGTCCTTCCCTGTCCCTAGAAACAAGGATTCGCACAGTAAAACACACTGACACTCTCCCTACCTATAGTTTTCTGTCCCTAGAAAAAAATGTTTTTTTAAAGCACACTATAGCACAAGGAGAATTCCCTCACTGTCCTTCCCTGTCCCTAGAAACAAGGATTCGCACAGTAAAACACACTGACACTCTCCCTACCTATAGTTTTCTGTCCCTAGAAAAAATGTTTTTTTAAAGCACACTATAGCACAAGGAGAATTTCACTCACTTTCCTTCTTTGTCCCTAGAAACAAGGATTATCACAGTGAAAGAAACTGACACTCTTCATTCCTATAGTTTTCTGTCCCTAGAAAAAATGTTTTTTTAAAGCACACTATAGCACAAGGAGAATTCCCTCACTGTCCTTCCCTGTCCCTAGAAACAAGGATTCGCACAGTAAAACACACTGACACTCTCCCTACCTATAGTTTTCTGTCCCTAGAAAAAAATTTTTTTTAAAGCACACTATAGCACAAGGAGAATTTCACTCACTTTCCTTCTTTGTCCCTAGAAACAAGGATTATCACAGTGAAAGAAACTGACACTCTTCCTTCCTATAGTTTTCTGTCCCTAGAAAAAATGTTTTTTTAAAGCACACTATAGCACAAGGAGAATTCCCTCACTGTCCTTCCCTGTCCCTAGAAACAAGGATTCGCACAGTAAAACACACTGACACTCTCCCTACCTATCCTTCTCTTTCCCTAAACTAAAGGAATCCAGGTTAAGCAAGAAAAAAATAAATGTCACTGTCCCTGCCTATGTTTCTCTTTCCCTGCTCCGGAACACACTACACTAGGCCGCCGTGCTGGCGGCCTTTTATAGTGTGGGGCGTGTACTAAACACCCTCAGCAATAATTGGCCACAGGCATCCTGCCTGTGGCCAATCATTGCTCTCCTCGCTGCCGGCGCTGTGATTGGCCAAGCATGCGGGGTCACAGTGCATGCTTGGCCAATCACAGCGCCTGGATGACACTGCGATGGCGTAGTGCATTGTGGGCCGTTCGCGTCACTCGAATTTGGCGCGAACGGCCCAAATCGTTCGATCTTCGAACGATCGAACACCGAGCTCATCCCTAATCAGCAGATAAAGATACTCCAAACACCTGGTGTTAGTGCTTCAATCATCCCGGCACCTTGGTTGTTATGGTGTCAGGATGATTGAAGCGCATTATTTCTATTATTACATTGTAATATAAAATGAAATCATTCAACTCACCATAATGCCAAATCTGTGGGAGCCCTGAGCGTGTCGCCTGCCACCAGATGCCATCAGGTGCCCCCAGCGGAGTCCCTCCTTACATCAGGTGCCCCCAGCGGAGTCCCTCCTTACATCAGGTGCCCCCAGAGGAGTCCCTCCTTACATCAGGTGCCCCAGCGGAGCCCCTCCTTACATCAGGTGCCCCCAGCGGAGCCCCTCCTTACATCAGGTGCCCAGCGGAGCCCCTCCTTACATCAGGTGCCCCCAGCGGAGTCCCTCCTTACATCAGGTGCCCCCAGCGGAGTCCCTCCTTACATCAGGTGCCCCCAGCGGAGTCCCTCCTTACATCAGGTGCCCCCAGTGGAGTCACTCCTTACATGCAGCCTGTGTCCCATCAAATGCAGCCTCTGTCCCATCAAATGCAGCCTCGGTCCCATCAAATGCAGCCTCGGTCCCATCAAATGCAGCCTCGGTCCCATCAAATGCAGCCTCGGTCCCATCAAATGCAGCCTCTGTCCCATCAAATGCAGCCTCTGTCCCATCAAATGCAGCCTCTGTCCCATCAAATGCAGCCTCTGTCCCATCATATGCAGCCTCTGTCCCATCATATGCAGCCTCTGTCCCATCATATGCAGCCTCTGTCCCATCATATGCAGCCTGTGTCCCATCATATGCAGCCTGTGTCCCATCATATGCAGCCTGTGTCCCATCAAATGCAGCCTGTGTCCCATCAAATCCCCCTCCCACTCCTTCTCCACTGGAGCACAGCGGCATTTACCTTGCTGTGTGGTGTCTTCTCCTGTTGTGTCTCCTTCCACTGGCAGTGGCCATGGAGGAGTCCGCTCCTCATACTTCCGGTTTTCTCTCTCTCGGGCACAATGGGAGAGAGAAAACAGGAAGTGGCATCTAACTCAGATGCCAATCAAACTGCCCGGCTGTAGTAATAGATACTACGAGCGCCTGGCAGAAGCTACTCGGCGCATCGGAAAGCTCAGCAAGGCGGGACAAAAGCCTGCAAATGAAGCGCCGCGTCTGCAATCTTGTGATTGCATTGACGTGGCGCTTCCCATAATGCACGTGGCCGGCGCCGGAACATAGTGCAGATAGTTAATAAAGGACATTTTTTAAAATTTTCTTTTTTCTTAAAGGGGCCGTTTTAAACTTTTTTTTTTTTGGGTGACTACAGGAAGGGGGGGGGGTGGTGCCCGGGCGCCCCCTATGGACGGGCCACCACTGGTGTGGGCAGCGGCCATCTCTTTGTTCCATTGTGCTGATGGCTGCAGAATTTGTTGAAATCCTCCATCTCTAGATTTGCCCCCCTGCCATAATATTCTGGTGCCATGGTTAATAGAGCCGGGGGCCCTGTGATATGCACTCATCAGGAGTGACAGCTATGCCTGCCTTATCCACTCCCCTCCTCCATTCATAGAAGCTGTACTATAGCTTCTATGAATGAAAAATGATCTCTGAATAGAGGAGGGTGACCTTTCATAGATTTTATTTCATTAAAGAAGTTATAGTACAGCTTATATATATTATATTATATAATTTTATTACATTATAATATTTTTTAAATCTGCTGTACAAAAATGGCAATAGAAACTGGATTGGTTACTTTCTTGGGGGAAGTGGGGAATAGTTAGACTCTGTTAAGTCTTTATTGCTGTCTGTGTCCCCACTGGGAAGATCCACCACACTATTTGTTCTGGTGATCACTGTCTTCAAAAAAAAAAAGTGAGGGTAAATCCAAAGTTTTAGCCTCATCACAAAAACAAGAGCTGAGGGGAAGTCTTTCAATGGAGACATCTACACCAGAAACAACTGTCTATAAGGGGAATTCCTCTTACTTTGGGGCAGGGCTGTCTTTAATGTTGATTGGACCCTGGCCAAAAAAAATCTTGGGCCCCCCCCCATGCAATTTTGCTTTCCACCTGCTCTGAGACATACAATAAATATATCAGCTAGACTTAAAATCAGTTTACTGTATCAGATCAGGCAGTGAATGCGATTGGTTGCCAGAGGTTACAGAATATCATTACCACTTACTGACTGGGTGCTAGAGGTTACAGCACACATTACAGCTCACTGATTAGTTGCTAGAGGTTACAGCACATAATTTCTTCTTGTTGATTGGTTGCTAGAGATTACTGTATAGTAAAACTGCTCATTGATTTGTTGCTAGAGGTTACAGCACATCATCTCTTCACTGGGGCATGATATACATATGAATGCCGCCTTTATTTACATATGAATGCTTACCTCTTTTTACATACGAATGCCGCCGGCCTCAGCTATTTACATATGAATGCCGCCGCTATTTACATATGAATGTTCCCGTTATTTACATATGAATGACGGTTATTTACATGTAAACACAGGGTCTGCAGGTGAGTCATCTGTACACAACAATAGGGCAGAGCTGGGCAGCATTAGTAGCAGCACTTCACACTGAAATATCAGGACACAGCACAGTACTAAAACTTCAAGGGACAAGGGAATTTAAACTGGGATAGTTGGCAAGTATGAGGCAGCTGCTTTGGGCCCCACAACAATGACAGGGCCCAGGGCAGCTGCCCCTTTTGCCCTACATTAAAGACGGCCCTGCTTTGGGGGGATCTCTTCCAACTTCCAACTGCACATCTAGGACAGGAAAAAAGGAAATCTCTCAAAGGTAGAATCCAAAACTAAAATAAAAAATGCTGGCTATACATATACTTTAAATGTTTTATTTTTATGATAATGTTCTTCTCTTGCAGCCTGAATCCATTCGCAGACTGTTCCCAGGAGAATATCACTGTACTGGATGAAAATTTCGAACAGCTGGGGGTGTTGTGTCCAAACTCTGCAAGGATTGCTGAGTTTGAATCTTCAGGCCATGTGTATATCAGATTGACCACCAATTCAGATCCTCGTGAAAGGATAGCATACTTCTTTTTTTACTCCCTCAATCTTGCAAGTAGTAAGTTAGCCACTGCACAAGTTGAGTAGTCTCTTTTTTTGGGCTTAAAGTGTATGTAATATGGCCAAAGTGGTTCTAAAGGCAAAAGTTTTATTTTTAACCTTAATGCATTCAGTGATGTGCATGAGAGCAGCAGCTCTTCCAGGTCTCTCCCTCCTCATTGGCTCACACAGTGAGCAAACAAGAAATGAGGAGAGAGCGAGGGAGGGGCCGAGCAAATGAACAATGTCACTGGCAGGGAAGAGGGTTAACACTAGGGGGCGATGAAGGGGTTAAGTGTGTTCCCTCAGTGTGTTCCAACTGTGTGGGGATGGGAGTGACTAGGAGAGGAGACATATCGTTTTTCCTTCTTAGTAGGAACAAACAATGTGTTTTCTCTTCCCTGACAGCACAGGGATTTGTGTGTTTACACACACAAATCCCCATGCTGGCACTTGTGCACGCGATCGCACGTAGCCGGCAGCGATCGTGCCTGCCGGCCACGCGCATCAGGTTCCCCGCCATGCAGCGGGCGCACATGCACACGTGCCCTCTGCTGGCTAAAAAAGATAAAAACTTACCTGTACAGGGTTTCACCCAGGGGAGCCATTCTGCCGCAGTATATCTGCGTGAGCCGGTCAGGAACCAGTTAAGTATGGTAGGACTAACCCCCCCCCCCTCCAAATACTATTATCTGTAATGGGGGGGGGGTTCTGTAGTAGTTCAAAAAGATAGCTGGGAACAATGCTAACTGATGAGATTGCAGCACTGGCACAATCAAAGGGTATATTTTCTTGAACTTACTGAGGAGATACTGTGAAACCTTGGAGTAACCGTGAGTAACGCGTTTAACGAGCGTTTTGCAATACGAGCATTTTTTTTTTTAAACCTGAGGAGCAGGATTCAAGCCACAGCGGTGTGCAGTACCGCATTTGGCCAGAGGTGCGGGAGCCAATCTGAGCCG